>JAKTVN010000004.1:0-647224 GCA_030557235.1 Nakazawaea populi | reverse complement strand
TTCTACTCTAAAACATCTTAATTCTTCCAAAAAGCTAGTACATCAGATGTGGGATTTGTCTGTTGAGCAGTGACGATTTGCCCTATTTAGGAGAACCGGTCACACTAGATCCGTAAAGGGTCTTATAGTGTAGGTGGTTAGCACATCTAGAAGATCTGGGTTCGGCTCCCAGTGGGTCCATATTTCCCAGTGTTTTTGGTACCGAGGTTTGACTTCTACATTTTCTTCTTTTTAAAAGACTCACTCCGTAACTTAACCGATAAAAATGAAAAAAAGAGGGTTGAAGAAAGATAATGAATTTTTCCGAGCCTGCTATAATTTGTCGCTTCTTTACTTTAATATAAAGTTTTTCATAACCATATATAGTCAAATTAATACTGAACGGCACACCGATACAAGAAGACTAGAGACGCACTCACACCCATACAAAAAAACTAAAAACTAAATTGGGTAATCACTTAGGAGAGTACTAAACCTTATAACAAATTCAAGGTTTATAATGATTTGTAACATGTAGTAATCTGTTATTTGTAAAGAATCGGCAAGGATGATTTTATAAATTCTAGAATGAGAAGTAAATTTTAGAATGTAAATAGCAGATTTAGAACCTCTAGAAGGTTCAGATGACCTTGAAATGTGAAATGTTACCTGAACCTTCTAGAGATTCGTATAAAAAGAGAAGATTTATCTAGATTTGTATAGTTGTTTACTCACAATCAAAAAAAAAAAAGGTTTTGCTCTGTTAAATTTAATAGGATTCAACAGATTTGACCAAGTATGAGCATGAGTAATAAAAGTTTTAAGCTGTGATGGCATGACTGTAATCTTAATGAAGCCTAGTAATTGAACATAGCAGAACCTTTTTCTTGATAGCCTATACACAACTATACAAAAATTGAATCTGTTGAATCTTTAACAGATTCAAGTGCCATCTGAAATATTTTAGTCATCTAAAAAATTCTAGAATTTGCATCCTATATATATAGCTATGTAGAAATCTACATATAGACTATTGAGAATATAAGGCACTGTACTGTTGACTGACTTTATATCCCTTGTTTTTAATTATTTAATATATTTGTTGATAGACTCATCTGATATATTTCGCAAAATTTTTCATATTTCTATTCATCAGATTTTGAGTTGAAGGATATCCTTTTATATCGTTTCCAAGTTACCCTCAACTTCAACGTCACTTGAGTTTCTACCTTTCTAGAATATTTCACAATTTTCCGTACTTCCTTTTTAGGTAACTCATTTGATACCGACAAGGACTAAGAAGAAAGTATCCATCGAATACATTAGTATAAAGTTCAACATTTGGCTGTTCAATCGCTGAATGATTGATACTTAGATTTTTCCTCATTGTCCGTCCACATTGGACTTCATTACTAATAGGAGTGGTAAAGCAAAAGTCGCGTTGGACTTGGAAATATTTTTCCATCGGTGAAAAAGAGTTTGGTTTCTTACTAAAAGGCGTCTGATTTTTCAATATGATTTTGTGTTCCCGTGAAGTTTTTGGAAATTTCGTTGGCAGTTGTGTTGAAACAGTTATTGGGTTACTCTTGTTGAGGTTGATAATCACCGGAATACACAAAATGTTCTTGAAAATTCTTTGTAACTTTTGCCTGGTTGTACGCTCAAAATGCGTATGTCTAATAATGTTCGCCTCCTGGCCGAGATTAAATTTATTTCTTACCCAATTATACCTGGTAAAGTTTTGTCAGGTCGGAATCTTCAAAGATAAAAACGGCGCTCAAAACCAATGCGTACCTCTTAGAAGGCTCGAGTTTGAAATCTGTTCTTGTTGTATATTGAGTATAGTTCTCATGTTCATGTCCGTTTATGCAATATTGATGAAAAAAGTTTCCAGTGTGAATAGACTATGTGAATTCCTACACAGGGAGGGGTATATAGCAACAAAAACAAAAAACAATATATACTAGTGTGAAATTGAACAGCATCAGTTTTATTTGAAAGATAAGACTCTGCCGAATGGTGAACGAACGAGACAAAAGGCATTTTTCTGTTATCTATTTTTTAATTTAGACTAGACAAAATTTATATAAAATAATTACTGCAATCATTTGAGGTAAAAATATTTTCTAGGCATTTTTATTGTGTTTGTTTTCCTAGCAGAAAATTTTTTTCACAAATGCCTAGACAAAAAATTATACCTTATATCTGCTGCCGCCTGTCTTAAATGACTTTTAGCATATTTTCTGAATCATAATGGCCAACTTCTATAATGGCGAAACATTCATGGACTTCGAATCTCGGTCTTTTCAAGGGATTGATTGCTTGAAAAAGAGTAGTGACGCTAACAAATAATAGAAACACTTGTAAAACCAGTCTGGTGATGATTTGGTTTGGTTAGAGCTTTTTCCCTAAGATAGATATTTATAGCCAAGTCTCTAAACAGAAAAGAGTGATGACATTCATCCAGTCAAAAACAGACAATCAGATGTCTAAGGCAAATGTGGTTTTAACTTCAATCCACATCTTTTGCAATACATGTGACACCACTACCCTCATTGTCAGACAAGAGAGCCAATGATAGTTGCAACGTCATTGACATGGTTTTTTTGAAACTAAGTTTGAACCATCTTTTGGTTTTGCCTTTTCATGGGATAGAATTTTATTATATCTTGAGCATAGACTTTTAACATATCTTTCAGGGATAAGTCGGCTACCCCTCATGAGAAGCTATAAGTGCAGATGGTTTTTTTGGAACCGAGCTTACAGAAATATGCTGTGTACCCCCATCAACATTTTTAGCAAAATATGCAGGAACAAGACTTGTTGGGAAATAGTTAACAAGTTCCAACAGAAAGAGAAGTTTTGCCAACATGCCATAAAAAAAGGGACTACAACTACTAAGCTGAAAAGTTAAGCATAATTGTATAGGGTCATTTTTCTATATAAATGAAATATGTATGTACTGTGAGTATATTGCTATTTACTTACGTTTGACAGTCGAGTGAAGTTTGTTTTCTCTCATAAAGGTACAACATAAGTAACCGCAAGTGATGGTAGTGAAGCTGAACCAGAATGACAACTTACAGCCATCATTATAACTGTATCTAATCAGGTCTCTACACCATTGTGGAGCCTCTGAAATGTATGCCGAACTGTGAAGAGCATTCTCGATAATCTTGGAGATGTCCAGCGGTGATATCTCTTTTGGAGCTGCATCGGTTATTCTAGTGACTAAAGAAGAACCCAATTTTTTTTGAAAAATGGCTGATCCCAATGAGACACCAATGGTGGAGCCGGTCAGTCTGAAAGCATATTGAATTGAAGTGGTAGACAGCTGGTGTTCTACTGTAACGGATGAGATCAAAGCTAACAAGGTAACTGTAAGGACACAGGAGTAACCAATACTTGGCATGACACTTAAAGTGAATTGGCTGAACAAGCTGATGTGCTCGTTGATAAAGCATAATCTTAAGACACCGACAACTGAGATGGCTCCCATTATAAGGATCAATGTCTTATACTTTCCAGTATTTCTCATGTAAATACCTGAGCCGAATGAACCAACGGCCACAGCAAGGAAGTTTGGTAACAATCTCATACCATTCTCTGTGGCAGTCAAATTCAAGACAGTAGCTAACCAGATTGGAATGTAGTACATGTATGAGAAAACACCCATGGTGAAGAACCAATTCAGCAACGATGATGATAATACAGTTCTGTTACCCAACAATCTAACGGGAATAGTTGGTTGCAGGGCGTAATATAATTCAACATAGATGAAGCTAGCCAAACAAATAGCCGATAAGACGACAATTAAAATGAACCAGATACTATCAAATGCAATTTCATGTCCACCCAATGATGCAGCAATCATGATACCACTCAAGGCAGCAACCAAGAAGAAAGAACCTGTGAAATCAACTTTTTTGATTTTATCCCAGATCTTGTGATCGCTAGCACCGTTTCCTGCTGAACCTTCAGGGAAGTATAAATTTCTCCAGATCAAAAAACAAACAACAAGCAGAAATGGAGCTTGCAAAAAGAAAACGTACCTCCAACCAAAGTTATCAGAGATAAGACCACCAACAACACCTCCACTGGAGGAGCCCAAGCCAAAACAAATGTTGGCAACACCTTGGTAAACACCTCTTTTTCTAACACTGATCAAGTCCGACATAGCAATCGTACCTAAAGTGGATAAACCTCCACCTCCTAAACCAGTGATGAATCTTCCAATGACAATTGGCCAAAGTGAGTTTGATAAACCACAAATTATGCAACCAAGGGCAAAGCAACAATTACACATCATAATTAAAGGTTTTCTGCCGAAAATGTCACTCAATTTACCAAAAAGAGGTTGAAAAGCAGCACACGATAACAAATATGAAGTGGCAATCCATGAAGATCTTGGTAATTCACCTAAATCTGATGCAATAACAGTCAACAAGGTTGTTAAAACAGTTGTATCTAAAGCACTCAAGTATGCACCGACAAATAATGAACCACAGACCAATACAAGGCTGTTGAAGGGTATAGCATACCCATCATATGGATCGTCTGCTTCTTCTTCTGCTTCTTCCTCTGCCGTCTGTTGTTCCACAGCACCATAATTCACCGGTTTATTGGTGTTATCGTAGGCCAAGTCATTTCCTAATTCGTTGGCCACGTAACCGGCTTCACCAGTGGACGCATCTCTAATAACATCTGGCGATATATGAGGTCTAAGCAAGTTCTGTTGATCCCGTTGTTTCAGCATGACTGACGAAATGTATTGTTGATACGCTGTAAAACTTGATAGTTTAGTTGTATTCACTTGATAATTTCGGACATAAAAAATATAGCAGAGTTATCGGTAGAGATGAAAAGAAAAAAAAAATCTCTTTGTGCAGAGAGAGAGAGAGAGAGAGAGAAAAGAAAAAGAAAATAAATAATTGATACATGGGACACTACATTAATATTTGCCTATAAACTCTTCCCGCTTGTTCCTTTGATGTATTGAGGGACACTAGCAGAGCAATCCGGTTGCTCATCGATACTCTACACGGCGAGCAAGCCGCTCATGATGTTTTTAAATTTGTCAGTATTGTATATATATGAATACCAAATTGTTTTCTGATCTATCGTAGAAAGATGCTTAACGCCGTCCTCGATTTGCGCGATAGTGATAAGTATGTTAACAGGGTAGCAAGACCCCCCTATTACTCATCTATGATGACTTCATCAAAAATCCTGTTCGATTAAGGTATAGTGGTAGCATATATGTGTGTGAGTTTTGGGGATAAGTCGTGGGGCCATACTCGTCAACTATGTTGACATAGTTGCCTTCGAATTATCGATTGAAGGCGAAGAACGCCCTTTTGCATGTGACCTAATGCCCTTCACACAAATACGGACAGAGAAAGTACCTCTTCAAGAAGAGTTGTCTTCGGCTAGTGCAATGATCAAGAAACTTCCTATCCACACTTCTGAATATTGTCTGTTTCTATTTAAGATATACCCGATTAACGCATCAGTCATACTAGTCAGTCATGATCATTATCTTCTCTAATAAAAAGAATCCATTTCCACTTTGCAATTCACTTGTTTGCTGAGGCTATTATTTGGTCTCTTCAAACTTGTTCGTAATTCTCTTGTTATTGAGGGGAGTTTCTCGACTCTCTTTATCTTCAATTCGAAAAATATCGACACCTATTTGATTTGCTTTATCATATCATCTATGTTTAATCAAGTTCTCATGCTTCATCCCCTCAATTTCGAATCTAGCTTTTCTAGTCTAGAAAACGTAGCATTTCACCAATCCTCATACATATAACTGATAGAGAGGTGTCACTTTGACGGGTTTTTTTTGTAAGGATAGATACTCTCAATGACCACGAGGATTACGTTCTCTATACCAAAATACCTTGCTTTCACGAAGGCATCTCAGATACGATTCCCACACACTTCTTCTCATATACTTCTGTCAGTGCTCCTAAAGCATAGCAGACAAGTAGACTACAATGCCAGAGGCTAAAAACAGGAAAACCTGCGAGCATAAATGGCAGCATAGATCAATTTCCTGAAAAGTTATTCTATTATATTCCTACTACTTTTGACCCTATATTTTGCTCTCAGTTTAAATTCTTGAAGTATTATCAATTGAAAAATTGTGACTAATTTAGATTGTTATGAGATTGCGAGCCTCCATGATGCTCCAGAGCTGGCCACTCGCGGTGAATGTAACAAACAATAAGACATCTCAAATTGTTTTTGTTGTGACAAAATTGATGCGTTAAGTATGTAACAAGCTTTTAGTATTGTGAGTCCAGAGAATTCACCATAGTCACTCAACACTCATCACCATTTTCACAAGGGATTGAAACAACAGGTTCAGATTGAAATGAGAAATCTCTTTGTTGCAAGATGAGATTGCGTCATCAAACATTTTCTTGCCTTTTCTTGTATCGATTGCAGTTTGTTTCCTAGACAGGGGCTGTCCCTAGTCTTATTGATGAAGATTTAATTGAGAATATGCAATCAAATGATATGCAGGTGATCACAATACGAAAAAGCTGGAAAATTCTAGAAATCTCGGGGGCATCAAGATCAACAGTTGAACTTTGATTCAAAGTTGAGACTATGATGCCTCCAGCTTTTTCAACATCAACTTGGTTTCTCAAAGATACTTTGTGATTCCTCATAAAATTATTACCCGCCATCTTTCAGAGAACAAAATAATTACTCATCTCTTATTGCCGGTAGTAATTTCACACTACAGCTGGCGAGCTTCTTCCTTGGGGATGAGAAGGGCTCGAAAGGTTATCGAATTTTTTCTTAAAATATTTCATGCTTTATACTAATATATAATAGAGAATTGCCTTACATGAAAACTTTAACCATTTTGAGTCAGCAGTATGAGAAATTTATGAGATTGAATTCATGTAGTGATGCATTTGCCCAAGAGATCACTTTTTGAAATGATAATAACAATGTTTCGAAAGTAAATCATTGCTTTCAATGAAACTAGCTGGACTTACCTCTAAATTAAGAACATTTCTTTCTTAACAAGGATAGGATTATAACTAAGATTAGCAAAGAGAATCGAATCTCTACACTTGTACATGAATGTTTCCTAAACATGTATTAGCTCGAACGAAGTTCCTATTATTTTTCCCCTTATAACATAATTGCTTCACATGAATTCATGGTATGCCTCCTAAAATAACTGATTTTACCGATGCACTTGCTGGATCTAATGCCATTAGTTTTCATCTGGATTTGATTTGTAAACGTCTATTTTGTTTCCAATCTAGGACAAGCTCAAATAAGAACTGAAACATTAAATTCAATTGCAGCAGTGAAGATCTTTTTCATCCATATTCAGTAATTAGTTTTGTCTTCTAACATAAATTCAGGGAAACAATTGAAGTGAAATTTCCAAAACAGTGACTAATGCTGAACTGAATCCAATTCTCGAAAGTCAAAAGGTTCTCAAAAGATTATACTATAAACGAAAGTGTTTTCATTTCAGCGTCATATATATTTAATATAAATCGATAAAAACTTTCTGCCCCTCTATCTATGTTTTGAATATTCATTGAATCCAGATCTTGAGAAGTCTATGGAGCAGTCGCTCATTTTATTGATGAATCAGGGTCGTCGTCATTATCGTCATCATCCCGTTCACTTCTACAAACCCGAAATGCAGCAAAACTTATTCGCACCACTGATCGTGATAAAGTCGTGGATTGTTGCAGAAAGATGTCTTTTTTGCCCCCAGTACTAATTGAAACGAGTAATCTAATCGAATGGACACTTTTTCGAGAGAAGGATATAGATCTTTGGTTGTTTCTATCTAGGCGTATACCAGAGACACATGTTCATTTTCATATATATCTATATATTGAATAAGTGGACCCTATACTATTTGTATACAGATATTTGTTTCCTCATCTTGGTGCATTCTCAAAGGCCTTGCTTGACCATATCACCTTTCCCGAAGAAAATAGAGAGAGAGGCAGAGAAAAATTAAAAAAAACAGATAAATCATTCTCGATTGTGTTGACTTTTTAATACCTTGAACAGATTAATTCCTTCTGCAACATACACGTACCATTAAGCATTCAAATAGGCCGAATCACATACACACACACACACACATACCATACAGAGAGTACCAAGCGGCCAAAATTTCGAAAATGATCAGACATAGCATAGTGATATCCTTATTGTTGCTGTTTATACTCACATACGGCACATACAACTCGTTACAATCGAACAACGGAGCAATATTGGAACGGTTGAAAAGAGACATCAGTGATAATTTTCTTATAGCGAAGACCAATCTGGACAAGAACTCTAATAATAATAATAATAATAAGTCACCAGATGATGAAGTACATCATCTGAAACCACCATCCTCACCAAAGATTCCTCAATTAGATCCATGTACAGTGATTAACCCACTGAACAATGGGTTTTTCGATTTAAGGGAGTTGAGCGGTGCTATTGATGGCACGGTGGTGACGTCATGGAATGCAAGAGGTTGGGACTACGGGATGAATTTCACTTTAGGGATTTGCTCAACACCTTTGAAGAAACTGCAACTTTTACCAGATGATTTTAATGATGTAACAAATAGTTCTTTAGTTGGTGCATATTATACCGATGTGAACAATCTGAAGTATTCTATTGGAGAGTTTTCTACAAGCCCCGTGTTTAGAGGTCGTAAGTTGACATTGACATATGAGAATGGATCATTTTGCAAAATTAGTAAGAATGGTGAGATGTTACGTAAATCCACCATCTTGTCATTCAGTTGTGATAGACAGATCATGTCAAAAGCTCAAGTTTCATTTGTTGGTGTATTACATGATTGTGATTATTTTTTCGAAGTGAAGACGGTGCATGCATGTGCCACAGCAGCTAAATCAGACAATTTGGCTTTGGTTTGGATCTTTGCATTGATCTTTTTACTGGCTTTATTTGTCTTTTGTGGTGCGGGAACTTTGTACAGAAGATTTGGCCGTAGAGGTTGGAGGCCCTTGCCTTCGACTGGGATTATGAATAATATCAAATCAATAGTTTCCGTAAGTGGTTGATTCAATTTAATATTTTATGTGTTTATTTGACATGTAACAAAAAAAATTTAATACTGACAAGAGAGGAAAGTAGTTTAGAAGTAGGGGACAACGGCATCAACTGGTGAGTTTGAACAACTTCAACAATAATGGCAACAATACCAACTTGAATGATTTCCTTGATGTCTTAGATCTGGAGACAGATTCTTCGGATGAAGTATGAACAAAATGGAATAAAATAATAAGTAAAAAGGGGGAAATGAAGATATTGATATATATATATATATATATATAATTGATTAATTGATCTTCTTATTGTGGGGGGAAAAAAGTATGGGGTTGTGGTCCGGGTAACTAATTTTTTACAATCAAATGCTACTTACTTAACTGTTTATCTGTCAATTTTAAAAAATGTTATGCGCAAAAGTATTAACGTGTCAATAATGGAACAACAAGAGAGAAAAGGTCGTGTGGTAAAAACACACACAACACAAAGAAGAAAAAAAAAAAAAGTGAAAATTTTTTCATTTGCTTTAAATATCCTTTGAAATCTGTCCTTCTATTCCAATTATATATTTCAACACAGTATATATTTCATCTATTTATTTTTTAATTGTAAATACATATTATTAGACAATGGGTAAAGAAAAGGCACACATTAACGTCGTCGTCATCGGTCACGTCGATTCAGGTAAATCAACCACCACTGGTCATTTGATCTACAAGTGTGGTGGTATTGATAAGAGAACCATTGAAAAGTTTGAAAAGGAGGCTGCTGAATTAGGTAAAGGTTCTTTCAAATACGCTTGGGTTTTGGACAAGTTAAAGGCTGAGAGAGAAAGAGGTATCACCATTGATATCGCTTTATGGAAATTCGAAACTCCAAGATATCACGTTACTGTTATCGATGCTCCAGGTCACAGAGATTTCATCAAGAATATGATTACTGGTACTTCTCAAGCTGATTGTGCCATTTTGATCATTGCTGCCGGTACCGGTGAATTCGAAGCTGGTATCTCCAAGGATGGTCAAACCAGAGAACATGCTTTGTTGGCTTACACCTTGGGTGTCAAACAATTGATTGTTGCCATCAACAAGATGGACTCTGTCAAATGGTCTGAACAAAGATATGAGGAAATTGTTAAGGAATCTTCCAATTTCATCAAGAAGGTTGGTTACAACCCAAAGACTGTTGCTTTCGTCCCAATCTCTGGTTGGAACGGTGATAACATGATTGAGCCTTCTTCTAACTGTCCATGGTACAAAGGTTGGACCAAAGAAGTCAAGGGTCAAGCTGTTAAGGGTAAGACCTTATTGGAAGCCATTGATGCCATTGAAACTCCTTCAAGACCAACTGACAAGCCATTGAGATTGCCATTGCAAGATGTCTACAAGATTGGTGGTATTGGTACGGTGCCAGTCGGTAGAGTTGAAACCGGTATCATCAAGGCCGGTATGGTTGTCACTTTTGCCCCAGCTGGTGTCACCACTGAAGTCAAATCTGTTGAGATGCATCACGAGACTTTAGTTGAAGGTGTTCCAGGTGACAATGTTGGTTTCAATGTCAAGAATGTTTCCGTTAAGGAAATTAGAAGAGGTAACGTTTGTGGTGACTCAAAGAACGATCCACCAAAAGGTTGTGATTCATTCAACGCTCAAGTCATTATCTTGAACCACCCAGGTCAAATTTCTTCAGGTTACTCTCCAGTTTTGGATTGTCACACTGCCCATATTGCTTGTAAATTCGACACCTTGATTGAAAAGATTGACAGAAGAACCGGTAAGAAGATGGAAGACCTTCCAAAATTTGTCAAATCTGGTGATGCTGCTATCGTCAAGATGGTTCCAACTAAGCCAATGTGTGTTGAAGCCTTCACCGACTACCCACCATTAGGAAGATTTGCCGTCAGAGATATGAGACAAACCGTTGCCGTTGGTGTTATCAAGTCTGTTGAGAAATCAGACAAGGCTGGTAAGGTTACCAAGGCTGCTGTTAAGGCTTCCAAGAAATAAGTGGTTTGATCTTTTATTGAAAAAAACCATTTACTCGTGAATGTATATATATATATATATATCTTTACATCTATTCTAAACTGATAAAAAATATATATATATATCTATTGAAATCTAGTTGTTGCTTGGTTATCTCTAATAATTTATGTCTTGAAGACACTACCAGAATGGGAAAAGAAAAGAATTGTTGCCGGCAAATTTTAACACATAAAAAGTAATTGCGATAATAAGAGATTATATATATATATATACAATACATATTCATCTGAAGAATTGTGGGATATCGACATTTACTCTTTTAATATATTCAAGGCTATTCATATCAAAACCGGGGAAAGATAAACTGTTTCAGCCCACTTCTATCCCAATAACACCAAGAGACTTATAGATCACAACAACAACAAAGAGTCCCAATCCGTATAGATTAACAAATAGAAACAATAACAACAACAACAACAACAACAACATCATGTCCAATAGAAAGAAGACTTTTTTAAAGATCATTATCCTTGGTGACTCAGGTGTTGGTAAGACTTCATTAATGCAACAATTTGTCAATGGTAAATTCTCACAACAATACAAACTGACAATTGGAGCGGATTTCCTCACCAAGGAATTGACCATTGATGATCGAAATGTGACAATGCAGATATGGGATACTGCAGGTCAGGAACGGTTCCAAAGTTTGGGTGTTGCATTCTATCGTGGTGCAGACTGTTGTGTCTTGGTTTATGATGTGACAAATGTGAAATCGTTTGAGGCAGTTAGCGCCTGGAGAGATGAATTTTTGGTTCAGGCCAATATCAAGGATCCCGAAAGTTTTCCCTTTGTTGTTATTGGGAATAAGATAGATGTGGATGAAAATAAGAGGTTGATCAGTAATAAGAAACTGACCAATTTATGTGCACAATTAGGGGATTTACCATATTTTGAGACAAGCGCGAAGGAGCTGGTGAATGTGGAACAACTGTTTGATGTCGTTGCCAGAAATGCTTTGCAACAAGAGGATAATGAAGAGTATACGGAGGATTATTCGGATGCCATAAATATCCATTTGGACGGGGAAGCCAGTTCATGTGCTTGTTAGTTAGTTAGTTAGTTAATATGTTGTTTGCTTTGTTTTATGTTCATTTGATGGGTAGGTAGCACTTATTAGTTCTTTTTTTTATCCACACCACCCTTCATAATAACAATATCGCACACGTTTATTAGTTTAAATTCTTTTTGACTAGATAAACAAAATGCACCTGTCATTATTATACATTCAAATGGTTTGCTAGTTATATTTATATGTATATATCAACTTATCCACGTGCTCTGAAATGCTAAGACTTTTTTTTCACTTTGCAATAAAAAAACAAATAAAAAAAAAAACAACCAAAATGAAATCAAACAACAACAATACTTGACAGATAAATAAATATAAAGCTGCTTATGGGCATGTCAAGTGAATTTCAGGTGCTTAAAAGATATTCAGATATATACTTCCACACTCATTAGTATACTTTTGTTCCACTACAAACACCTATATTGTGGTCTTTGTTTGACATATTCTTACTGAGGAGATATCCCATCACTTAAGCCGAGTAAACCACAGACACACACAAAGTGAGAAAGAAGGAAAGCAAGACTAAATGACCACGACAAACTGACGGTGGAAAAAGAAATAGCAGATAAGACAATATTGATATGAACATATCAGTGGAGAGTTCTCCCAACTTGTACAAGGCCAACAATAGTCCGACCAGTGGTCTCACAACAACGATGTCAACGGGATCTAATACTACATCGGCCAAGAACATTTCATCGTACACAACAACAACAATAAAAACAACAGCAAAGAACGATAGGCTTCAACAACAATATCACCTGCAACCTTCAACTCAAGTCTTTTCTACAAGGAATAAGACCCCCCTTAATACAACAACAACAACAACAACCTTGAAATCCTCTACCGAGGTGCCAACAACAGCAAAAATAGCACGCAACTCTATATCAACAGTGCCCTCGTCGTTAGGGGAATCGAAACTGCGAAGTGATGCTACAGGGCACGAAGTGGTGGAGCGTGGTAATGAAGACGAAAATAACAATCAGTCATCGGTGCCCAAAACGCCAATAGCGGTAGCAACAGTGACCGAATCAGCACAACAACAACAACAACAACAGCAACAGCAGCAGCAGCAGCAGCAGCAGTTTCAACAAATGGATTACGATAGTAGCAGTTCGTGCTCGTCGTCATCTTTATCGTCGAGCGATGATGATACCAATCACTATAATAACAATGATATGAGGTATATCGATGCGAAAGTGGTGCCGAGATTGGTTGACAATAATACCAATTCACATTATGCAGGGAATAATAATGAAGTGAGGAATGGAAGGATAGAGAACCAGCAACAGCAACAACAACAACAACAACAACAACAACAACAACAGCAGCAAGATATCGAGGCAGCTGCTACGGCAACCACAACCACAATAGACGCACAACAACAAAACTCGATGATGATGGCATCTTTCGACAAGATACGAGAGTTGCCACTGAGTTTTAAAGACTGTCCTCGTGATGATTTACTTATTCTCATCTCACGTATGCTCACACACATCATATCACTCAATGATGAGCTTGACGTGAAGATCTCATCTACTGAGCTCACGAGATTTCATTCTCGAGCTCCACCTAACATTTCGATATACTCCTATTTGTCTCGATTACTGCATTATTCATCATTGGATAATGCAGTCTTGATAACTGCTGTGTATTATATCGATTTGCTCTCGATGACATATCCAATCTTCTCGATCAACTCATTGACGGTGCATCGATTTTTGTTAACGGCCACCACCGTGGGTTCGAAAGGGTTATGTGATTCATTTTGTAGTAATAACCATTATGCCAAAGTTGGTGGGGTACATATAAGTGAGTTGAACGTGTTGGAACAAGATTTTTTGACAAATGTCAATTGGAGGATCATTCCACGTGACTTCACCAGCCATGGTAATAGCATTACTACCCCTACAACTACAACCACAACCAACAGTGTACAGACATCATCATCATCATCATCTACAACAACAACGACACCACTTCGAGTGCGATCGAGACAACCATCTTCTTCAACTGCTGTTGTCGTTACAGGAGGAGGTGTAGCATCAGCTGAAGAAGTGTTGGGGATGTACTATGCGCGCATGGTGGCGTTATTCGGAGAGGCCAATCCCAAGTGGAGTGATGAGATACCGGATAGCGATACCAAATTTGTGTTGCTGAGACCAATTGATGGGTTTAAGGATGATAAATATAACAGAAACAATGCTTCACAATTACAATACCAGCAGCAATATAATAGTGGTGCAGGTTACAAGAGGCGAGCAGGCCCTGTCGTGGGACAAGCTCGGAGGGGTGACGATTTTGGCGGTGGTGGCAAGAGGCGGTAAATCTTTAAAAGAAATACACAGTCATTTGTTTTAATTTATACCGATTATATACATGTAAGATAAATGTTGAGATGGGTTACACAGACCTAAGTTTGATATTCCCTATCAAGTATGCGATATTGGATGTATATTTTGTATGTTTTGTATGAAAGAAATCCTCGGTTGTTAGGAGGGGTGTCGATGGATGGGATAAATTCCCCTCACCACTATATAAAGAACGAGACAAATCCCACCCCTCTTACAAATGGATATCAACGATACAAGGAATAGACAAATGATTCATGAAAACAATAACAACAACATCTACACTCAATTACAATCCCATCCTTACATCAAATACCTCTACAACAAGAAGGAATCCAAACTACACCCAGTGCAACCTTTACTTCACAAACGCAACAAATCAAAGAATCTCAAACTACTCACGGGCTCTACGCTCAGCGGAGACAATATGATCCTGCCTCACCCTTTGATATTCTCTCTCGTGACCGATGTCGACGATGATGATGATGATGAAGAAGAAGAAGAGGAAGAAGAGTTAGACACCAGTACCGGTAATACACCACAACAGGAACCACAACAGTACAACGAATTGGTGTGCATCTACCATTTGGGAGACAGATTATGTGGACATCCAGGAATTGTACATGGTGGATTATTGCTGACGTTGTTGGACGAAAGCTTGTGCCGCTGTGCGTTCCCATTATTTGAAAAGAAGTTGGGTGTCACTGCATCGTTAAAGATTGATTATTTAAAACCGTGTTTTGAAGATCAGTTTGTGGTGTTGAAGGCTAAGGTGAAGAAGTATTATCATAAGAGGAAGATTCTTGTAGAAGGACATATAGAGACTTTACTGGAGGTGACACAAGTGGATGGGGTTACGCAGGTCGGTGAGAGTGCAGTGGTGTTGGTAAAAGCTGAGTGTTTGGTGGTGGAGCCCAAATCCCTTGTCTTGTAAAAGCAAAAAACAAAAGGTCGTGCAACCGCGTTGCAAGAAAGTTGTTGAATGAAAAAAAATTAAAGAATCCCACAGAACGATAAATAGATTTTATATATACAACGCAACAACTTTCAACAACCTGATTGTATATACATCACTTTAGATACAAAAAAAAAAAATGGCTATGAATCCAGCTATCTCCAACCTTGTCCTCATGCTTGTCGGTATGCAGGTTTCCAAGAGGCTCGACTGGGAAAACCCAAACACAGTTTTGTACGCCCGTATCGGTTACATCACCTCCACCTTGTTAGTACTCTCCATTTACTTATTGGTACGTTTCAAAATCAACCAGAAGAATGATTTGACCACGTTGAAATATGTCGAGGGACCAAACGCCATGCTGGGTCAATCGGAACCATCCGTTGTTGTTACCACTGTCAAGGAGTACGATTTGGCCCAAGTTCAAAGTTCGATCAAAGGTGTCTTTACTGGAATGGCGATGATGGGGTTCATGCATTTATACATGAAATACACTAACCCATTGTTGATGCAATCTATCAACCCAATCAAGTCTGCTTTAGAGTCCAATATGGTCAAGATCCACTTGTACGGTTCTCCAGCTACTGGTGATTTGAAAAGACCATTTAAAGTTCAATCCATGTTTGGTGGTGGCGAAACAAAAACTGATAAACAATCAATTGAATTGGCTGAAACTGCAGGTGCAGGTGGTATTAAAGAAGAATAGTGGTAACTAATCTTTTTCAGAAATCCAATTTACATATATATACACCAATGTGACTTCTTCTTGTCAAAATAATACAAAACTAAATAAACAATATGTATACAATAATGAAGATTAGATGATTGGTATATGCTATTTCGTCTTTTTTTTTTCTTTTCACATATACTAATTGATCTCTTTAATAGCAGTTTCTATAAACAGCTGTATGATTTAAAGTATTTCTCAGACGAGCCGTTCGTGATGACGACGATGATCGCATTAACATCTCTGTATTATACAAAGGATATTTGTTATTCATGTTTGTATGGGACGTTTTGCCTACAAGATGTAATCTCCTTTTTTTTTTTTTTCACAATAAAGCTGTATAGCCGTGTCTTTAGATATAGACTAGTAATGACCAATCCAATTCATCTAACGAGCCCTCTGCTCTGGAGGCTTAGAGAGGAATCATAACAAGTTGATTCAATTACGAAATGTATCTTACTTGATCATCTTTTTCAACAGCACCGATCGTCATCAATATGATATGAAAAATGGTAGTATTATCATCTATCACCCAGAGTATATAGCGTGTGGCACTGGGGCTGTACCTTTGTCTCTGTGTGTGTGTGTGTGTGTTTTTTTCACACGAATGTCGTGTGCTTACCAAAAACAAGAATAGGTCTCAAAGGCTCAGAGAAGTAGACAAACAGACATTATCAATTGATGATACAACAACCATATCATATCATAACAAACCACATACACCACTCCTATAGAAGATACCGGCTGAAAGATTATGGACCAGTCCAATTATACCCTTCCGGGTATAATGCACTACTTGCAAACTCAATACACCATCATAGAAAAGAACAAGATCATCAACGAGTTGGAGAAAAGTGAGTTGAAGATGAAAATCACCAAATTGGAAAGTGATAGGAATTCATTATTATTGGAAAATAGTCAGTTGCATGATCGCATAAAAAAATTGGAGCTTGGTGCCCTGGGAGATGTACACAATAATAGCAACAAAGTAAATGGTGATTCAACATCCCAACAATCATCCATCGACACCACTGATCTTGTTAGAGCACGCCAATTTCTCAAAACTACCACAAATGAGATCTTGTACCTTTTGAATTCACCGGCAGTTGATAGTGCAGACCCATTGGAATTGGCCAAAGGAGAACCAGATTACACTTTACCACTACAAGAAGAGCAGGAGCCAAAGCAGCCGAAACGTCCACTGTCATTGAGTCCACTGCCGCAGATATTGAAACCAAGTGACAGTGACATTAATGGGATTGATAACGAGGCCAAGTCAGAGATCGATGCTAGAGAGCAGGTAGTCGTCAGTGGTAATACAAACAATTTAATCCAACAATCTATAGTTAAAACCAATAGCGGGAGCGTTGCTGATAAAAGTGACAGTAATACCGTTGAAAGTGGTGATAAATATAGTGGAAAGTTACAGGACGGTAGCAAGTCAACAACAGATATACCATTGGATTTTGAAACAGACTCAGAGGAGACTGTCACCGATGGGCTCTCGGACAATGAATTGGATTTACCCTTGACATCAAAAATATCCAGCATTGGCAATATCAAAGCAATCAGTAACAATAAGAATAATAATAATAGTATCAACAACAACAATAAAATCATCAGCAGCAATAATAATAATAAATATGACCTCGACGGCGAATTGATCTTTGACGCCCAACCCAACTTACTGCTCAGCTTACCACTCAAATATATGCAGTTTGACTCAATGACCAGACAAATGTACGCCTATGGCGGTCCCTTGAGCACTCACACCATCACCCAAATCGATATCGATGCCGGATTGGAAAATCAAGTACAGAAGTTATATACATGTACTAAACCGGATATCAACTCGAGACAATTTATACTTGTGCCTCTGGTGGTTGGTGCGAACGCCGATGTCGCTGCTGGAAATGGTAAGACCATAATTGACGATGTGGTGTTGATCGAAGGTTGTGGGACGTATTCTCTGAAAGGATATCTCACTTTATGTTCCCGGGAGCCACGTGGTGTTCTTGATGAAGATAATGATGGGTATTTGCTCCAATCCTTTGATTCGCCGGTGGTGTACCTTGATTGTTGGACAGTTGTGGATGATGATAAAGGGGAAGATGGAACTGATGGCAACGGTGAGGGTACCAAATCGGATAATGAATTCAAAGATGGGAAACATAAATCACATTCCTCCAAGAGTGGGAGAAGTTTGCTTGCGGTTTTATTGGGTGATGGCACTTTGCAAATATTTGATGTCTATAAGAAAAAACAGCAACATCGAGTTGGTGATGATCATCATGGTAGTGCGACGGTGACAGTGACACCTCATAAGCATGACAAATTGACCGAATTACCTCTGGATACGAATGTCATCAGTTGCAAATTTAACTCTGATCATGAAATCACCTTGGTCACTTCTGACTGTCGCGTGTTACGATACGATATAGAGAACGATGGGTTGATATACAACATTAATCTCTGCTTCAGTTTTCCTAACAACAATAATAACAGCAGCAGCAGCAGCAGCAAAAAGAGCAACAACTCTGACACCGGCGCTACTACCACCACATGGCTGACTAACAATAACAATTGCTTCCAACTCTCACTGACCCATTTCATTTATCTGTTGGACTCTAGCTCGGTACACATCTTTGACTTATTGACTCAAGACCACGGGTATTTCGATTTGAAAGATTCACCATTCCTGGTGAAATCGATTAGTATTGCTCATGATTGTGATGTACGTCATCAAATATATAACTTCAACACCAGGTTCAGTTTGAATTATTCAAATGGTGTGGTTGAATTCTACGATACTGCTTCGCTAAATGATCGCCGACAAGTTGATAATAATATCAATAACAGAGATGTCGGCATTGATCATGATGGGAAAAGATCAAAACCACTTTTTTTGAGGAAATTGGACTATTATGAGGGGTATCTGACCCCAATGATCATCAAAGATGTATTGGTAGATTTGGTAGTGAATAGCAACAAGAAAGGAATTTCAAAGGATGGAGAAGAGGTTAAGGTTGAAGACGTGGAGGTGTTCGTGGTGGGGTCTGATTTGAAAGTTAAGAAATATCTGTTTTCAACTTGATTTCTTGTGCTTTTAGCTAGTAAATTATTCTTTTCAAAATCATCTAGTACAAAATCAGTATTCAAGGAGAGCTAGCTTAATTACCAAATGTCACAATGTTCAATGTATTCAAACAGAGAACCAATTCGTCATTTTAGGACAAACTTGTTGCGTTGTTGTATTGTCCAAATGGCTGAACGTGCATACGTGCATATATAAATACATTCGTTTCCAAAATTCATCATATAGAGATGTCTTATTTTAAAAGAAAAAGAAAACTGTAGATTTTCTAATCAATATTTCATGTCGCTCACAGTTTCCACCACCATGTCTAATTTATATTTACACTATCTAGTTGTATCATTCAATCATTTCTTACCCTTATTAACCAACTTCTTTTTAATATGTTTTTTGGTCTTTGTTTTACGTTTCTCCTTCGCAAGCTCCTTGGCCTCTTTCTTACGATCGCGCTTCACCTCTTTATCTTGAAACTTCTTTCCCTTTAATGGTTTAGGATCTTTCTCGATCCAATTCTTCCCACTACCATTGACTTCATCGTCGTCATCGTCATCATCATCATCATCATCATCCAGTTCATCATCATGGTCATCATCAACATCATCATCCGTGGTATCATCCACTTCGTCTTCATCGCCACTACCGCTGTTAGTCCCAAGAGTTACATCAGAGCCATCATCGTCATCATCCACTATACCATCATTGGCAACGTCCAATGAAAGTTGTTTCAACGTGCTAATATTACCCTCTGCGTACTCTTCGAAATCCTTCTCTTCCAAGTTATTCAATGACCGCACCAAATGAATTGATCTAAATACCTCATCTTCGACATCTTCTTTGTAATTTGCATTTTTCACTGGTAACTCGCTCAAGACGCGGAAATATTCCTTGTTGAGCAAAACGTCATCGTCAATCAGCTCAGCCACAAGTCCCAAATTGTGTACATCGTCAATGATAAATTTGAAAATCAATCGCTCTGGATGCACCAAAGCACCTTCTCTTTGGAAAAAATCATTTATATTTTTGATATCCATTCGCAAGAAATCCAATGACATTGGATGTTCAGGTTCCACACTTTGAGATACATCAATGATGTACAATTTTTCCTCATGCACAATCGAATTGTACTCTGATAAATCCGCATGGATCAACCGACAATTATGAAACATATTTCTCATATGAACTATCATCTGATGGTAAAAATAAGTCAATTGCTCCAAACTTTGGAAATTGTAATCTTTCAATTTTGGTGATGGTTCTCCATTACCTTGAGTCAAATACTCCATCACCAAAACATGACTCTTCAAATCAAATGGCTCAGGAGACGGTATCCCATTTTGATATAACCGTTTCAAGTTCCTGAACTCCTTCTCGGCCCATAACTTGATCATCTTTCTTGGATTATGTTGATTCTTAGTATGACGAAATCGATACTCTCCATCCACATACCTCTCACGATCTTTGAAAACCAAGATGGACGTCTTGTATATCTTGACCGCATATTCGGTATGAGTATTGGAATTGTAAGCATGATACACATTGGCCTCCTTACCCGTACTTATAGTCCCATTCATCTCAGTGATGAGTCCATTTGTGAAAATTTTTTTGATAAACCTTATCGTTCTTGGATCTAGCACGTTGTCTACGGTGGCTCTATTGGCACGGTCATTCAACGTCTTCGAAGTCTTCACCTTGTCGTTGTTCACCAATTTCTGATATCTATCAACGATCTTCTCCTTCTCCAGTAAATCGCTTCTCCCATTTTGGGAAGAACCCTGATCTTTTGTTTTCAGATGATCCTTATTGTTGGTGTTAGTGGTTGGCTTGTAGGGAGTGTTGATATTTATTTTCCCAGTGATATCGATCTCAACATCACTTTCTTCACCAGATGAAGAATAGTCTTCATAGTTGGCACTCATATTAGCAATACGTTTTATTATCTTTATCTATCCTTCTATCTTCTCATCCATATGAAAAAAAATATGTAAATTTTTTTTTTTTTTTCTCTTTCACTTTTGTGTAACTTTTTCACACACACACAGAATTAGCCTCATCGCCAAAAAGGAATCATCAGATAACAAGGAAATGAGAGAGTGAGAGAGAGAATTGCAAATACAGTCAAGACTAGAGGTTCATATTTAGTTTTGTATATTTTACTTTAAAAGACTATCTTTTCAATTTAAAAAAACAATCATCAATACTTGAAGCGCCGAAATATTGAAATGATTATAATTATACACCAAGTTGTATATACACGATGATGGAAGAAAATGCAAACTAAAACTAATTTTATCGTTTTGCTTTTGAAAGAAATCCAAAGAAGTCATAAAGACAAGTGAAACTAAGTCACAGACAAACAGATGATGGAACAACTATCAAATGAAATTCAAGAGGAAATAATTCAACTCAATTAAATCAAAAAGTTGAAAGCCATAACGGCCAAGACACCAGATATACCAGCAACGGTGGCAGCTGCACCTGTGGAACTAGATGAAGTTGTAGTGGCAGATGCAGATGCAGTACCAGTACTTGATGCAGCAGCTGTAGAAGCAGTCTCTTCGGCGTAATTGGAGTAACTGTAATAGCTGTCGTCAGTGGCATTGAAACATGAAAGAGCAGAGGTTGAAGTCTTGAAAACGGATTCCTCGACAAATGTGACATCTGAACAAGCATAGTGGGTAACGTTTTGATTGTCTTCAACAGCCATGTACTCCAATTGAATGGTAGCATTATCACCAGCTCTAACGGATGAAGGTTGATCTGCCATGTAGAAACAAGTATGACCGATATCAAGATCGTTGGTGACGTTGCCACTAGCCCATTCATCAAAGTCATCATTAGAAGTTGGATTGTTGGCGTAACTGATCTTTAATGATATAGCCCAGACATTTGTGCTCGTAGCGACTAAGGAAACGAATCCATCATCCAATGGGAAGTCGGATCTGTTACCTGGACTAGCAGCTGAACCACATGGAGCAGTCAACTCCATATCTTCACTCCATTCTCTATTTGGTGGATACAACATGGCAACATCACCCATAGATGAGGCCATCTCTGAACCGTGTTGAAGAGCAGCTTCAGCTGCGGCTTGTGCATAGGCTTGAGCGAAAGCTTCAGCGTTAGCGTATGGAACCGCTTCTGATTTCACTATAGCACTGGCAACAAATGATAATACAACTGTGGAGAATCTCATTTTGAAGAATGGTTTTGATTGTATTGTTGATGAGTTAAAAAATTTAATGTATAAGTTTCCTTTAAACAATCTTCGAGGGAAGAGATGAACGTCATCTTATATATATGTATCTGTAACTCATCTTGGCCTAAAACAAATACACTTTCCCAAAATGGACTTTCAAACCCATTGTGATGAGACCACTGGTACAAGAAAATTCACTTTAAAACTCTGTACAAGGTAGCAGCAGCATATCATATTATTGTAAAACAGGCGCTGCTAATTACTGTAAATTGATAGAGACAAGACAAATGTGAATAAATTTTTTTTTCAATGTTCAATTCAATGCCCGACAAAACCGATAACATTGATTGATACGGGGAAGGACCCAAACTGACTGCTGAACAAAAGACAATTCGGATCTGCGAATTTGCCTGTTCAAAATTTTCAGCATTGGTGGTATCTAAGTCTTGGTTAAGTCAGCTAAGCCGGACTCCAATGAGTATTGAGATATTTGTAACTAATCTTATATCATTTGTTGGACCGTTGTCATTTCTTTTTCCAGATGAGGTTTAATGCAATGACAAATCCTCAATATGTGAACTGTCATTTCTGAATTTTATCATTGAGTGGACTAATCACATGTGGGTGATGAATTTTGAATGACATTTAATCTGAGTATTTGTAGTTGATATGTATCTTTTGATTATCTTTTGGTTGTCATTTTAACGCTTTTTGGATGTGTGGACTGAGAAGGCAGAGTTCCTTACCATTTTTGCCAAAACAATAATCAACTTCCTCCTTTAAACGGTCAAGTTGGGTCTCTTTCAACTTTGACCTTTATTATGGTTCTTGAACATCCAAAATCCTCAGAATTTTTACTCTTATTGACGGGTTTTGATGAAGTTCTCAATTAAGTCATATAATGGTGGTGATGTCATGCTGCAAGTCATTGAATGTTACTTCGAGTCAAGATGGGGCAACATTTTTATTATCCGTTCGTTATAGGTTAGTTCTTATCTCATTTAAAAAATGGGGATAGAGAATTGGTAGTGCATACGTAACATAAATTCACTTGTCCAATTGAAAAAAACACTGAAAAAAATAAAAAAATAAAAAAATAGAAACCCAGACCCGGTATACTTGGTATTGTCATAGACTTATCATTGTACAGAATTATTTGTCAAATATACCATGGGCCAGACTCCTTCTAAACCGCTGGAAGTTAAGACCTTCATTCCACAAACACCAGTTGAATTCAGCTCGTCGTTGTTGGCCCAATTAGAGAACTCAACTGAGGTATGTGCTATTTAATTAATTAAATAAGGTTGATCTTGCATGGAATCCACTATAGAAGCTTGACGATGAGATGTTTTTTTTTCAAAGTGAGAATGGTCTAATTTACTAACACTCAAGATTTTTTTGTAGTCTGATTACACACGTTCCCAATATGCAGAAAGTTATATTCAACAAAGAGTGAATGAAGAATTAAAGAAATTACAACTGAGCGCAGTTGAGAATCTCAATAAGACGTTGGATAACTCGTTAAAGACCACCGATGAAAGTTCGGAAAAGACTAGTCTGAAGGCGAACGAGAAGTTGGACGCTATCTTAGCGCAATTGAAGCTGTTGAACGAGTCAAAACCAAAAATTAGTGATGATTTACTGAAGTCAAAGGAAGAAGTATTGCTGTGTTTTAAAGATAATAAAGGTAAGCCTTTGAATTGTTGGAATGAGGTAGAAACATTCAAAAAATTGGTAAACAACTCATGAAGATAAGGTTTGAAAGTCCATGATGGTATGTGATGGAGGGGAACGAAAAAACGTCAATGCAGTGAGTGAGTGGGGGCACGAAAGAGACGATGATACAAATTATTGCTTTGTTTGTAAAAAGTAAAAACGGAATATAGCAAAAAGATAACATTCACTAAATTAAATAAACTAGATCAACATCGATTGGATGATGAGAGATGCATTATAGCACATAATCATAAATTAGTCTAATCCGACAGCCTTGTAACATAAGATCAAAGCACTATCACTTTCTCCACCACCAGATAATTGCTCAATCTTTTCACGATTGACGATTGAAACTTTATTATCATTAAATTTCCACCATCTATCTCCACTTATATCGCTATCATCCTTGACAAATGCTTGGTAATGTCCTGAATCTGCTGATGCACCTTGATGAGTTATTATGCTTTTCAACTCGTACAATGATGAAGGGTTTTCTCCAGATTCTGGGTTGAAATTTGCAGGTAATACTTTTTGATAATTTTCCAACCATTTCAAATGCAATTTCGATAACTCTTCCTTCTCTGACTCCAATTGTGTCCTTGTTTCAATTTTTTGTTTTTTATTTTTCCTGAACTCACGGCCTTCATCTTCATTGGCCTTCTCAACTTCATAAATTTTATCTCTGGCTTGGGTCTTATCCTCACGAATACTATCATCTAACAAATCAGCCAAATCCAATTGAAAGGGAAATTGCACTTTTCTCAAAATCTTGGATTTTTTGTTCGTCTCTCTTTTCCAAAAAAATCTAACGAAATGAACGTTGAGATATTTTGGTAATCTTGTTATCTTTCTTGAAACTTCATATTGAGAATTTCTACCAAGAGTCTCATTATTTTTTTCAATGTTCTCATTTAAACTATCAATAAGTCCATTTTTCAAAAAATTGGTTTTGATTGAAATGTGACAACTCAATTTAGTTGCATCTTCAAAGCCAAATACTGGCTCCTCTTCAGTCTCGATAGATTTAGTTGTGGTTTTGAACTCAATTCTGTAGTAATCCAGAAGTTTAGGGAAAGTGTTTGTCAATAATGTCAAAATCTGTGAATATGCTTCTTCCGCATCTTGTTGTTTATAGAATCCATGAGTAGTATCTTGTTCTGCAAATTGTGGAAATATCATCCTCATTGTTGAAAGAAAATTTAATGGAGGTACATCCAGGTCCTTATTTTGCATTTTCTCAAACAATTGCTTCAAGAAGTAAACCAAGTTTTGAGTTGGTTCTGAGCTCGTTTTCTGAAATTGTGACAAGTTCTTTTGCAATTCCTTAACTGTGAATAAATTTTGTAAAGAGCTATTCAAATAACATGTATTCCCCAAATTGACCAACCCTGTTGGCTCAACATTGGTCTTAACTAGCTGGTTTGATTTTTCCAAGTCTTCAAGAAAAACCAGTTGCTCCAGCGGAGCCATTGGTAATTTTTCTTCTGGAGTTCCCAACACCATGATAATTTGATTAGGCTTCAAATTGAACTTTTTCAAATCGCTATCATCTTTCAACTGCCCTCCTTTCAACAAAATCTTTTGCTTCTCTGGTAATATATTTGTTACCGAGTAAACTTGTAACTTAAATGTCAACCCAGGCTCATCAAGATCAACATCAAGATCATAAGCTTTCCCTGAATGTTTGATTTTCACTAATTGGTCATCGAGTTAGTGATCTAATTCATTTTCTGAATTTACCTTCGAGGGCAAAAAAAATCAAAAAATCCTTCCTACATACCTGGTATAGTAGACATTGTTCGAAATTGGCTACTCTCTTTAATTCAATTGATTTGAGTGAAGTGATATAAATTTATCTATTTGGTGGCGATTTTTGGTGTTTGTGTTTGTGTTTGTGATTTTTTTTTTTTGGATATCACTGCCTTTTTAGGAAGATCTGTCTACAATGCACGAACACAATTGAAGTCCTAGTTGACCTTGTCTTTATTAAATCTGTTTTAATTTAGCAGATTTGAGATAAGATGTATCGATTTCGAGCAGGGTCAGTCGGGAAAATCCAAAGCTGAACCTGCTTCCTATTGGCGTTGCCTATCGTAAATTTTCGTTCTGTATTCGATACAACAACCTATATAGTTCATCGCCCTTGGATTACACTCAGCAAAACAATAAATTATGGCTTGAGAGTCTTCAAAAAATTCAACACAGCTGAACTCATTTCATCTTGAGCACCAGCTTTTGAATTTGAGTCTATAGAATGTGTCGCACCATTTACGATCCTTGAGAACTCTGACCAGTATTTGGCATCGACGTTTTCTTTCCAATGGTTGATTAATAATTGTTTATTGATGTGTTTTGGAACAAACTGATCCTCACCGGAGTACAACACCAATAATGGTTTTGAGACTTTGCCAAAAGTTTCTTTAATGTCAGATAAATCCAAGTCAGACGAAAAATAATCATCATCTCCTCCAATTTGAGATAGTGATAACCATCTATAGGCACTCAATGGAGCTGGTATGAATGCGTCACTGAGTTCACACGGTAAAACATCATTTGGTCTACCTTCTTTCACATATATTTGTGCCGTTTCGTTCAAAGCTTTGATTTTAACCGGATCTATACCATTCTGAATTGATTCACGATCCGATACTGGAGCCTGAAGTATTGCGCCATCAATCTTGAAACCATCCTCAAATCTCTTAGGAAACTTGATGAGATACTCCATAGCATCCTGACAACCTGTAGAATGACCCATAAGAACAACTTTTGACCTCGAACCCCCTCTTTCAGATCTCAAATATTTTACCAGTCTGCTAATTTCTTCTGCATCTCTCACCAACGACCCAGTACCCCAACCTGAATAAGATGAACTAAAGATGATTTGAACCAAAGTCCACCCAATGGAATTTAAACTTTGCAGCAACTTTGGTAAGTATGGTACAGTAAGTAAACCATCCGTGAGGCCACCTACAAATAAGACAACTTTATCAGATTGTTGAGTGGCGTTCTGAAACTCGAATCCAGTGAATTTTGGAGAGTACTCAAAGACAAAACCAGGTATTGGCTTTGTAATTGTGATTCCTCCAGTATTCATTGTATGTTGTTGTGTTATCTTTCTAATTTGTATATAAACAAGTAAATGCTTATATAATAATAACTTTCTTTATCGAATTCAATCGATTATCAATCTTTATCGAACTTTTGATATATCGAATACGACCACTATTATTGACTAGTTAGTTACATAGTAATAGTGCTATGTAGTCAGTCAGTCTTGCCTATCTTCATTTCATTTAAACATTGACATTTCCACTTGCTAATATTTTTAGTAACAGAAGTTTCACACCATAGCTCTCTCTACTTCACCCTTTTTAGTGTATCATATCGAATAAAATTCTAAAAATCCAGTCTCCAGTCACGTCAAAAGAGAGAAAAAAAACGCCAAAAAAAATGAATTTAATTGGGAGTAAAAAAAAGCAAAAAAGTAAAAATAGCTTCATATATATATATATTATCACTTTGTTTCATAAACCATCAATTCACACTTATCAATCCAAATAGATATATCGATAATGGGTATCAAAAATCTTTTCAAGACAAAGCCTCCGCCAGAGGATACCTATGAGCAAAATAGAGAAGAGTTGATGACTCAAGGCATACAGGTCAAGTCCGAAAAGCAACGTAAGGATAAATTTGCAGCATTTAGAGATTATGCCAGAAATAAAAATGAGAATCGAGATGAATTTAAACCAAAAGTATTTGGTGCACCACCACAACAGACCCCTTACTCCGCTATGAACAGTCATTCTTCCCATAGTTATGAGGATTTAAGTCATATTGGCTCGAGTCCGTATTCAAACAACTCATTTGCCAGTAGTGATACCAGGATCAACGATACAAGTGCCACATCTCCATATAACAACACTTTCAGTCAAAGCCGGCAACCACCGTATCCACAGCATGGTCAGATGTCTAATTCTAATCTGTACAGTCAACTGAGGCAAGATCCTTACTTATTGGATAGGGCTGAAACTCGTCAATCTACGATTTCAAATAATTACAACAAATACGACCAGTATCAAAGTCAATTACTACAAGATACAGCCACCATACACACATCAACGGACTTGAACGAGGTTCCAAGGTTTGATGGGAACCAGGTTGCTATTATGGAGGAAGAGGATTTGAACGCTGTGCCTACGGGCTATCTGCAACAACAAAATAATCAATTTTATGAGCACGACGATGAGTTGAGCTTGACCACTGAAGAAATGGACAGATTGAGATTGCAACAAGAGGAAGATCAAGAAATTGATCAAATCAAGCACGAGATCAAGTTTACAAAGCAACAATCTGTTGCATCAACAAGAAACACATTACGTATGGCTGAAGAGGCTTATGCATCGGGACAAAACACTTTAGGTATGTTGGGTTCGCAAAGTGAACGTTTATATGGTGTTGAGAAAAATTTGGCCTTAGCAGATGTTCAAACCCAGATGGCAGAGGACAAGACGAAAGAAATGGTTAAACTTAATAGATCTATCTTTGCAGTTCATGCATCGAATCCATTCAATTCTAAAAGAAAAATGCAAAGGCAGGAGGAAAAAATCAAACAGGCCAGATTAAATCAAAAAATATTACTGCAACATCAGCGTCAAGACTTGCAACTGTCTGAAAGACGTGTCATGAGTGGATTGAAAGAAGATCATTCATCGTCTACCACTGGTGAGATATATGCCAAGTATAACGACAAAAAGATATTGGAAAACGCAAAGAGATACCAATTCGAAGCTGATGAAGAGGACGATGATATGGAGAGGGAAATTCATGAAAATATCAATATGATTGGATCACATGCTTCTAATTTGAGGAAGATGGCTATGACAATCGGTAGAGAAACAAATGACCAAAATAAGAGGATGGTTACTTTGGAAGAAGATGCCGATAAATTGGATATAAACGTCCATTTGAATAATCATAGATTGAACCAGTTACATTAAAGGAATGAATGCCTGTTACTGCTAGCAAGTGCAGATGATTAGACAGAAAATTTATATATGGTTGAAAAGTAAAAGAAAAAAAAAAAAATTATGCATGTTGATCAGAGCATATGTTTATTATAATTGAGATGAGATAAGAGATGTATGTAACTACCGCCCTTAGCGATATGACAAAGTGTAGGAAAAAAAAAAAAGAATTTGCTTTTTTTTTAAAGTATCGCCGTGGGGCCTATTATCAAAGTTAGATTACACAAGATATGTCATGTCTTGTAAATGTGCTCTCACAATTAACCACTGATGAAGACATAGAACATCACTCATTTGACCTCCACACTATTTCAACAAAGAGCACCAATCAAGATCTCGGCTTCATCTCGCGCTCTACATCTGTCAAGATACAAATCCATGATGAAGAATACCTCATTGAGCAATCCCCAACTTTGCTCACTTCTAACAGCATCACTTCTACAACAGGATATGTTACTTGGAAAGTTTCTCTGCCCTTTGTGAATTGGTTGCTTTATCATACAGGTCATCCTTTCTCTACCATCTTTGCCTGTGGTAATAGTGGTAAGCTCAAAGTGTTAGAGTTGGGATCTGGTAGTGCAGGGTTGGTAGCGAGTTGCCTTGGGAGGCGATGTGGCCATTTCGTTGCTAGTGATCAAGCTCAGCCGCTGTTAATAAAACTCTTGAAAAGAAACATTACAAGTAATATGGGAGACGGTAGTTTTGAGACGAGTACAATAGAAAATGTAACACCTATTATCAGCGGTAGTGGTGGTGGTGGTAATAACAAGAAGAAAAACGCTAGAGTGAGGCAACAAAGGCCAAAAATTGATGTAGTAGAGTTGGATTGGGAAGATCCCGATGATGGCATTGAACTGTTATCACAATTGAACTTTTTGAGCCCCAATGTAATTTTAGCGTGTGATACGATATACAACGAATTTTTGATTCCGTATTTTGTCGAGACATTGTTGAAATTGAGCAATACTGATACGCTTATCTTGGTAGCAGTGCATATAAGAGATATCGAGATTATCGAAAAGTTTTTGAAATTTTGCTTGCTGAAGGGCTTCATAGTTAAATATGTAACTGAGGAGTATTTGAATGATGAGTTGAAAAATGGATTTGCTATTTATCAATTACAACGGTGTGAAAATAGAAATTGAAAATTTAATATTAGAAGGAATTGTATATTTCATCATGTAGCTCTATCCCGAGAAGTTAACATTTTCCTCTACCGCTGCACCTGATAATCTTTCCTTCATCATTAAGTATCAATAATTATATGGGGGCTTCCCTTTGTGAAAAAAAAAAAAAATAAATCAAAGAAAAAAGTTATATCAACAAAAAAAGGTCACAAGGACAAGGCCCATCTTACATCTTCTCAACTGAATACTTACAGTAACTCCGTCCATGTCAGCCTTTGGACTCACTACTATACCACCAGGGAGTGGTGGTAGCGGGGCTGGTAATAGGGCTAACAACATCAATGGCAATAATGGGTCAAGCCAGCAACAACATCAGGGACAACAACAACCGAAGAGCCTCCCTTCACATCCAAAGCATAGCACAAACAATAAAGCTAACTTTAGCAACAACAACAGATTTCAAAACAATAGAACGTTTGATAAAGGGAATGAAAGCCGGCTGAGGTCGAGCGGTAATAACAGTAACAGCAACAGTAATAGAAAAGTTACACAACAAGGAGGACTTTCCAGAAATTCTAATACAAGAAACCAACAACGACCATCAGCACCATCATCAGCATCAGCATCAGCATCACAACAACAACAAAATCAGCCATTGACGCCCTCGGATACTGACTCAATTGATCCCGAGTATGTGGTTCAGACAAAAATACTTCCATCAAAGGTTGCAGTGCTACCGCCCCCATCTCAGATCCATGATCAATTCATCGGTCCATTGATCAAGAACCCAGAGAGCTTGGGTTATGCCAGATTGCCCCACAAGCCACAACAACTTCCGAATTACTTGATACATGAGCATAAATTTCTAGAGAAACATGAGTTTAAGCCAGATGAATGGGATATCAACAATCAACGGAAAATGCTTCAAATGGAGAAGGATATACAGGACACAAATGAGTTGATGGAATTGCTAGAGAAGATGAGAGAAACTGAGCGACTGGAGATGGAGAAGAGAGGATTAGTGGACAAGGCCAATGTCTCTAAGAGTCTAGCCGACGCTATCGTCTTTAGAGGAAGCTGTCTTTATATGTGTCCAATATTTGAGAAAGTGAAAAGAGTCATCAACGGAGACATCAGTAAATATGAGAAGGACTCTACAACAAATTCAATAACGGACAATTCTGCAATCAAAGCGTTCTCGAGGTCTGAAGCTGGACAGGCGCCTCAATTACCTTCTGATGTTCGTCCTCCACATGTGTTGGTTCAAACATTGGATTACATCATTGGCAATTTAATCGATAAATTGCCTGAGTGTGAATCTTTCATTTGGAATAGAACACGGTCCATCAGACAGGATTTCACATATCAGAATTACTTTGGACCAGAGGCGGTCTACTGTATTGAGAAAATTTGTAGGATACACATCTTGACAATGCACATAATGGCGGGATCCGAGGTGGAATATTCTCAGCAACAAGAATTGGAACAGTTGAATAAATCTTTGGAAACTTTGAACGAGATCTATGATGATTTAAGAAAGTTGGGGAAAAATTCACCCCACGAAGCTGAATTCAGAAGTTACTACTTGATTTCGTATTACTCTAAACCCGAATTGGATCAAATGATTCAAGACTTGCCCATGGATATATTTCAAAATCCATTGATGCAAATGGCAATCATGTTTAGGGGATTTATGTTGCAAAACAATACCAAAGAGCATGCTAATCTACCAGGAGGGTTCAACTTCTTCACCCAATTCTTTCAAACTTGTATGCATGATGAGACACCATTTTTGATGTCATGTTTATTGGAGACTCATTTCAATGAGATAAGGTTTTATGCTTTGAAATCCATGAGCGTCTCTTACCATTCTGGAGGTAAACCTTATTATGCCAATCAATTATCAGAGATGCTAGGGTTCGATCGAGTTGAAGAGTTGATCAAATTTGTTGAATACTATGAGTTGAACACTTCTATGGATAACGAACAACTCTGTGTTTATTTGTCTCCTTTTAAGTACAATTTTTTGAAAAACAAAGAGAAAATGAAACAATCTTATAGTGCCAGGTTGAATGGAAAGATACTGGGGAAGACTTATAAGGAGATCATCGATGAAGGAATGATTGCGTCTAGTAGCTATTCTCCACCAGTGCCTAAACCAATACCATCACAACAATTACAGCCGATATTTCAACAAGCATCAAAACCAGAACTGTCAAGGCAAATATACAACCCACCGCTGGTGGTGGTAACACCTCTTCAGCCTCTGTCGATCGAGACACCGTCACAGATATTCTCAGCAAAGCCAACAACGAATTTCAACACACAAATGCCAGTTCAAAAAGTGCCCGAACATATTGTGAGACAAGTCGTTCTACCAAAGAAGAAGAAAAAAAAATTGATAGATTTGCCAAATTTCAATGCTGCCGTTGGACAAATTTACAACGAGATAATTTCAACAAAAGTGAAGAAAGATTTATCTGAATTGATACCTCAGGTTATGCAGCATGAGAAGTTGGTTCGAGAGCGGCAGGCACTTATTAATTCTTTAAGTGCAGAATTATATGGGGCCTTCATAAATGAATTGACTTATGTTTCTTTTAATGAGGCTGAAGCCGAGAGGATACGAAAGAGAAATTTGCAAAAAAAGTTGATACTCTTGATTAAACCGATAGCGCTGAAAAGCTTAGAGAATCAAAAAAAAAAACAAATGAGATTGGAGGAATTGAATGAGTTCAAAAATCAGATAGTGAGTAACAGTACTATTAGCAACAAGCGGGCAGCTTCGGGAGACATGTCTATGACAATTCTGATGGAGAAGTTGAAGAAAAGGAAACATAATAGTTATTTAGCTACTAGTCCAGTTGGAAAGGAACAATACAAATATTTATGGGAGCCGATTGACTTAGAAACGGAGTTTGTTGGTCATTTGGTAAGATCAAATTCAAGTTTCATCAACAAGAAATTGAATTTATTGGTGGTTGTCAAAGATTGGAACCAACTATCTTCAAAATGGTTGGTACGAAAATTAGGGATGAAACCAAATAAGACAAGGACAACGTTTGTAAACAAGGTTGTGAAAAATGATATAAAGTTGAAGATAACTGGGTTGCCAGATAAATTCAAAGAAGTGAACTATTTCAGTAACACTGCATTCATGATCATTGAGGTTGGGAGGCCCAGCATGGATGAAAAAATGACGATGGAAAAAAAATTGAGATCTGATTCAAAAGTTTTATTCAAGATCTTGGAATATGTGGAGAGAAGTTGTGAATATAGAGTTGATGTCATGATCTTATATTATGATGTTGCTACTCATACAAAGTTTTCTCCTGACAAAATTGGTGAACTGTTACGATTACGAGAATTTAAGAAATGCAAGAGTATTGGTGAAGTACGGTTGTATGATATGAGTTCACCTCATCAAGACTTGTCTCAAGTGTTGTTAACAGCTTTACACAAGATGGCAGACAATTTTGAGTTGGTGAAGGTGAAGAATAATAAATTAGAAGAGGAAGGTGATATGACTAGGATCAATAACACTGATATGAATATGACAACATCGTTTCAAAGCACGAGAGAATCGTCTCCAGAGAAGATGCTGCTGCAAAAATTAAAGAATCTGAGAAGGTTAGAATTTATCAAGTCAACATTGAATAGGTCAAGTCAACGTGGCAAAATTCATCAAGCACCTATTCAATTACAAACAACAAATTCAATTTTGAACAATACTACGTATAACAATAAAAATGATATCAGTTCGATTGTCAGTCGAAATCTTGGTGTATCAAAAATTGATGGTATGACGACACCAATGACAGGTAATTGTAGTTTGAGCAAGTTTAACAATAGAGACATTTATCAATTTCTGGACAATACTAATATATCAACAACTATTATGAGACCAAATTTGACAACGAGTACGCCACTTGCACGTGCAAGTAATTTGAAGTTGCAAGATAAATTTGTCAATATGAGTGGAAGTATGGATAGACAACAGCGTTCTGTTTCGCAATTAGTGACAGGTGATGCTAAAAGTAAGGCCTTGGAGTTGAGAAGGTTGGCAGCTAGTGTCTTACTGAAGAAGAGAAATTGAGCAGTTTAAAAATAAAGATATATAGATGGGAGAATGTATGAGGTATAATGAAATCATTTTTAGAATTGCAATAAATTGTATTGCGGCATGTAGATATGTGATGGATATGTCTTTAACCTGAACTGAGGAGTTGGCACGCTTAATGAATATTAACTCATTTAATAACTGATTGGTTGTAATTCCGTGCGAAATTGAGTGCACAAACAATAAGCGCTCGCTGAAGCCTGGTGTAAGCAATGTTTGGTTTGTAACAGGTGCAACATATGTATTTATTTGCTTGCTGACCTATACACGCACATGACTACTTAACAACAAGGAGAAGGAAGAGGAGAAGAAGAAGAAGTGTCAGCAATGAAAGAAGAAGAAGACTGTTTCCCAGTCCTGTGTACAGTGTATGTAGCAAAAAAAAAAAAAAACATACATACATTCAAATACATACAAAAATACCTTACAAGGCATTAATCATGTCCAAACTACTATAATTAGGTTTTGAGCAGATTATATTTTTGTCATCCAAGGGATGGTGACAAACAATGTGTGTGTGTTTGAGTGTGTGTGTGTGTGTGAATGTGGGCTTACTATTATGATGATCAACGATATGATTGATTAGATGTGACCATTATGCTAGGTATGGAGAATGAGGTGTCTGGTAGATGGTGTTGAGTGGTGATAATAAATAGCGAGATATGTCTCGCGATGAGATAGGTAATCATTTAGTTGACTCAAGAGAAGTGAGTGATGGATGACCAACTATGCAACAACAATTAGTAGAATGCCTAATAAACACTCAAATACATTGTAAATAAATCATCTATTTCAATATAGTTGTGCTCACCCAACAACAATAGAAAATATTATTACTTCAAAAGAACAAGCTTTTTTTTTTAGTTATTCCTACTACAGCTTTCTTTATTATTGTCCATAAATGGATGACTCGGAACAGTTTAGTTAGTTAGTTAGTTAGTCAGTCTTTATTTATTCAGCCACCTATTTTTAGATAAAATGCCTTTTTGTATGCATAATCACCACACAAGAAAGCCTCTTACTCTTACCACCAAGAAGAAGAAGAAGACGTACAATCGATGGCTGGTGAGTGAAGAGCAAAAAAAAAAAATTGCCGTCGCAATTTCTTAAAAGAGAGAAAAAAGAAAGAATTTAAATGACCCGCCAAAAGGGGGAAGAACAACAATTGAGACAAAACGGTTATATTGTTCATATTCTCTTTTATTTGATTTGTTTATCTCCAGTGGATTTCAAACCTGTTAAAAGATCTATGATCCATTTTATTATCGTAACACAACGTGTAGTGCAGAAAGAGAGAGGCATGATTTTCACTGTTATCAAATTCTCTTACATTATTTTATACGTGACAATTCAGAATACATCATCCCTCCCATGATTCCCATCGGTAAAATTGCTCACCCTACCCTCCGAATAAACTCTTTAAACAAGACACAAGAGTGCAGTGCCTTATTTAATAAATTTATCAAACCTTGTGTATGATTGCATTACCAATATCAACAAGCTGTGTGGTCATTACGAAAACAAAACAAAACAAACAAAACAAATCAAAATACATACATTGTTGTGTTTTAAAGGAAGAATGGTAAGTAGACTGACTGTGTTTGAAAAAAAACCAGATTTGGAATCTTTGAAGGTGAAGAGAAACGATAGTGTTGTTGTATAGTTTTATGATGTGCTAATTCAGAGGAAGATGTACACACGAGAGAAGAGACACAACAAACAACGAGACCCATTAGAGAAGGGGTTTATATCATTATATCAAATCATCAAAGAAATAAGAAGTGTATTTGTTATTGTGTGTACACACACACACACAACAACAACATCTCAAACTTCTCCAACTCGAACTTCTCCAATCGGTCATTCCCTTCATAACTCCATTTCTGTTCCTGTTCCTGTTCCAGCTCTGCTCTGTTCCGGCGCGTGCGTTCGGCAAACTCCATTAAAGCACACGACCTTTTTCCATATATTTTTTTTGATTGTTTGTCGTGTGTGTGTCAAAGAAAGACGCAAGTGAGAAAGAGTGAGAAACACTGGTCGACCTACTACATTGGGTAAACAAATCCAGTGCTATCAAATTCATTTTTTTTTTGACGCAACAACACCGTTTTTATGATGTGTGTACAGAACGATATATGGAAATGATCGTCGTTAGTTGTCTTCTCCTTTTAATTCATAATCCCCCATCTCAATACCTACCTTCTCTTTCCCCATCAAATAAAAATATACAACTCATCTCTTCTATATATATGCGTTCGTTACCAAATATAAAAAAAATTACTTCTTTCTCCATCGGCCAAATACGCATTATTATCCATTAGAGAATTGAAGATATCAAAGAAATGTTTTTTTTGTTTGTTTGTTTTTGTATGTATTCTTTCTTCCCACCTTTCAAGAGGCACAAAACAAGCACAAAGTGTAAATTTTTGAAGTGAAATTTACTCACTTATTGTTGAAACTAGTAAGTAGAGTGTTGGTATTGGAGCTTTTCTTACTCAAGCGGGAAAATTGCGTGGGTCCATTTTTATTTTCTTATTTTGCTCTTTTCTTGCAAACATAAAAAAATAAAAAAGGGAAAGATATGCGCTGTGCTCGTTTAGCCTATTGAGCCAGCGCAAAGTGGGTTAGATGGATAAAATATTATCCGCCTGAATTACTCGGGGTATCGAGTTTGATAAACTCCGGATTAGATTATTACCACTTTGAAAAATTACCTTGACACATACACACAAATTCTCTCTCTCTATATTACCCATTAATTGTAAACTAAACACATATATGAAATATTAGTAGTAATTAGGTTTGATCAACAATTAAGTAGTGAACAAAAAAAAAAAAAGCAATCCCAAAACACAAAAACCCGTACTCCAACACACATAAATTAAAAAACAGAAAAACCCCCATGAAATGAAATGAACAAAACCCCCTTCCTACCAATAATATTAACAACAGTGATAAACTTCCTGTTGCCTTCAATGAATAACATTGACAGCCTCCACTGCAATGTTTTTGTTTCTTTTATTTTTTTCAAAGTGAAACACCAATCCATCTCTCATCAACCCAACCTTTCTTCATGTATTGATACCTTTCTTTAAGGCCAACTCTAACCATACCACATACTTGCTCTACTGTAGCAGTATCCTTAACCTCACCGCGTCTCTCGAATTGCAACTGATGATCAAATTTAACAAACCTTCTAGATTTGTCATTACACAACGAGACAATCTCATCTGAGCGTGGTTGTAATACCACATTTGACCATAATTTTTCACGCAGTATCAATGACAATTTAACCACATCTCTGGTTTGATCAACATTTGTCAATTGTGAATAATGCGCGAGATGATAATCCAATTCTTCATCGTTATAAGGTAATTCTCCTTTTAATTTACTACTATAGTCATGGGCGTAAATGCGAAGAAATCCAGAGTTAATGCGCGATTCACGTTGTCTCCTTGCTGTAGTAGTTGTTGTTGTTGTTGTTGTTGTTGTTGTCATCAAAGACGTGACATCACAGGAAACGTCTGCATTCTCATCTGAATCGTTATCCGCAGAAAAATTCACCATTTGATACAAATCCAATTCAGTTTCCAATTCATCATCTCCTTCCGTAATCAAAGATCCATTATTGTCATCATCATTTTGATATATGGTTGGCAAATAATATTTATCATCCGTCAACCTCTCATTGATGATGGAATCCAATGATGACGAATAATGTGGTGACGACGATGCCGTAGTCAATTCTCTTTGTTGTTGCTGTTGTAATCTCAAATGCGATTGTGATATCGAAATAGCCAAATTGGATAATTTTTGAAAGGATTTAGAAATCTTTTTCAAGATAGAAGGTTGTTGTTGTTGTTGCAGCTTTGGCGATGCAGTTGTGTTATGATGATTATCATTACATGAATAACAACAGTACTCTTCAAATTCTTCCTCCTCAATTGTATAAGACAAGGGGTGATCAGCCAGATTCACCGATAATACACTGTTGTTTCTTCCTCTATGGGATATCCTTTTCTGTGTCGTTGTTGTTGGGCATGTCAAGCTAGCTGTACTTGTTGCTGTTGTTGTGTTTGTTAATGAAGTGAGATCCATTTCACTCGATACAAGTGATGAATATGAACTATCATCCAGTTCACTACTACTGTCATCAAAAGTCGATTCTGTTTCCTGTATATCTATTGAAACATCTATCCATTTCCACGAAGATGGAGAGTAGGATGGAATACCATTTTTCTTGGCTATTAATACACTGTTCAATGATGGTGTTATATATAAAGGTTGTTGTTGTTTGTGTTGTTGCTGCTGTTCTTGAGGATAACTCAACAGGATATAGAAATCATCATCGGAGAAGTTGTACTTCGATCGATTGGTATCTATTAGCAGAACCATGGTCGATTATATGAGTGAATAAATCGATCAATCTGTCTATAGAGAGTATATATGATGTATGTTTGGAACAACTACATATATATATATCAAGTGGAAGGTTGATTATATTTATCTGTTATCCATTGGCCTCTTGGTTAATATATTGGTCGCCATTTTTCCCACTTCGGGACAGCGAAGTGGGATGAAAAAAGAAAGAAAAAGTAAACGGCAAAGCGATTTTTCAGAACGAACAAAAGAGCGAAACAAAAAATAAAGAAAAATAGGAGAAGGAGAAGAAGAAGAAGAAAAAATGGATAAGAAAAAAAAAAAAGAGAATATACCAAAGTAGTTCATGGAATATCATATTCCATATAGAAAAATTACCTATTAAGGAATATCATTATATTGTTATCAGTACAGACATTTCTAATCTTTTACAACAAAATAGTATATCTAAATCCTTTAATCTCCCGTGTATATTGCTGTGCTCGGTATATATGGTGACTTCGAGCAAGCTTAGGCTTCACAACAATCATACACTCCTTCTCGTTTGTACTTTTTTTTTTTCTTAGAGGTTCAATTGATACCGAGATCAACTTTTCTCCTTTCCTTATCAGTTAAATTATATCAAATCCAATCTGAAAGTCGAGGTATCCGTTTTGATGAAGAGAATAGCAACATTGCTTCCATTTAGTTCACTTTATCTTGTTTTTAAAAATGAGTTCTTTAACCAAAAAGGTATCCCAGTTCAATATTTTAAATACCACTGGATTAAACCGTTGACTGAAGAAAAAAAAAACCAAACAGAGAGAGACTTAGTAAACATTGTAGTAGAGATTAAGTGGCTATTGTTGATTATCTTTAACAGATGTGCCTTGAGATCAGCATGGCAGACATTATCATCATGTTCATCTAAGAGATTTTTTACAAGATCAGTCACTGCATCAATTGCAGATAAGTAAGTATTCAACCAATTGTTGTGTTGAGCAACACTTCCGGTAATCCCAGTTCCATTATAAGCTTTACCATAGACAAAACGCTATTTAGGGTGATGACCAAATTCATCTCTATCAAGGTACTAGAGAGACCAAAATGACACTATCTGTTTGTGCGGTTGTAAAGAAATTAAGTCCATGGTCCAAAAATTGGAGAGAAAATGGCGTGTAACGCTGATTGTAATGTAATGTTAATTGAAAGAAAGAGAGATAGACAAAGAGGGGAAGACTGTAGATTATATAACCCTAATTCATGCTATCGCCTTTGTATCATATGTAGATATAAACATATTATCATCAATTTGAACATTTCATCTATATATATAGGTAATCATCTTCAATTCTTTTATTCCCCCAATTCTTACTCCAATAATAATCATCAGCTCAACAATTTTTAAAATAAACTTCTATCAACAAAAAAATAAAACACAACAGAAAAATTTCACATCACTAACTAATTGATATTTATTCATACAAAACTCTTATAATTCTATTTATTTATATTTATTTAAAAGTTTTGATCCATTGTATTCATACACAAGTATACAATATTCCATTCACTAATCTATACAAATGGAGAACAACATAATAATCAAATCATTGACTCATTTACAACTCCCAAGAAGGGAAGTGTTCAAATTACCCAGTTTTGAAACTTACCCTGAATCACCATTCAAACAAGATTCAATCTTGACCAAATTTTTCTACATTTCATTACAAACTCAATTCCCAGTCACCATTGCGTTTGTCTATTTCATCAGTGTTCATCTATGTAACAAATACATAAGATCAAGACAAGTAAAACAATATCGTTTAAAAGTCGATCCCAAATTTGATGCCACAGGCAAAACTGATGAAGAATTGAAAAAATTACCACCACTGCCATTTTATATCGCCACTACATCAGCTTTTAGATTCTTGGTATTATTACACAACATCTTCTTATGTGTATACTCGATTTGGACATTTTTCGGAATGTGTTCAACTATCCATCAAATTTCACATTTTGTCATGCCATCACTTTTTAAACCATTTTTTGAATCAAATTCTTTCAAAAATTCAGAGTTGTTTTGGCAAGCTGTTTGTAATTTCGATAACGGTGTTTGGTCTCCACCTTTAAACACCAAAGGTTTGGCATTTTATGGTTTTTGGTTCTACATCTCCAAATTTTACGAAGTATTGGACACCATCATCATCTTACTCAAGGGAAGACCTTCCTCTTTATTACAAAGTTATCATCATGCTGGAGCAATGTTGAGTATGTGGTCAGGGGTAAGATTCATCTCACCTCCTATTTGGATCTTTGTTGTCTTTAACTCATTCATCCACAGTATCATGTATTTTTATTTCACTTTATCATGTTTACACATCAAAGTTCCTAAATTACTGAAACAAATCTTAACCACAATGCAAATCATCCAATTCGTTGCCGGTGGTTCATTAGCAGTGGCTCATATCTTTATTGCATATTTCGACCACGTGTCTCAAAGTTATAAGAGTTGTATCGCAGATTCTACTCAAGCAATGGCCATTTGGATCAATGTTGGTTATTTGACACCATTGACAATGTTGTTTGCAGCATTTTGGATCGACAGCTATGTCAAGAAGAACTCCAAAAACGTCGCTGCCTTCACCGCTGCCAAGTCCAAAAAGACTAATTAGTATGTGAATATATTTCGTTCGATATCACTTTATGTATATGAGTGTGAGATTGTTCGTATTTACATGAACGATACATACGTACATATATATATATATATATATATTCACATACCAACCACATTCACGATAAACAATAATTAATTAATCAATGATAATAAATAGTTAATATAATACGAAGATGATTTTTATAAAAGTGAGTGCATCTAGACAAATAAACCGATAGCGAAAGAGAGATAAGAGAATGACGTAACCAATATTTCGGTCGTGCATGTTGTGCCTGAACCCAAAGTGTTGATAAAAAAGTGACACCTATTAGTAACTTTTGGAACCCCAATCTTTCCAAATATAATCATCATGTCTCAAATCCCACCGCATCAGCAAGACCCTTTCAGGGATGATGCCTCTTCAATGCTATTTGATCTTGACAATGAGGGCAGTACAATAATGGAAAATGCCACCAACAACAACGGTCAACCATTGCTTCACCACCACCAAGAACAGAATATCAACCCGTCTTCGATACCGTCTGAGGATGTCTCCTCCTCAGACGATTACATCATCAATGATGACAATAGACAGGACCAATTCGATTCTACAAATTTGAAAAAACCCTTAGAAAACCCATTTGCTGATTCGAATTCTGCTAGTGTTTATTACAGCAACGATGATGATGTTATTGGTGATAATGACGTTGCACACCCGGACTATACCTCACACCAACAGGGCCGTCACAATGAAAATATCATCGGTGAGAATTCCTACGACGTTGACTTCAATCGGGTACCGCTTGCGCGCCTCAAGGGTATGAAACTCTTATACTTCACATCTGCATTCGTATCATTGGGAGTGTTTGTATTCGGGTACGACCAAGGTGTCATGTCCGGAATCATAACTGAAAGATCATTTGTGCAATACTTTGACGAGCCCACAAAGTCCCAGATCGGTACTGTGGTGGCGATCTTGGAACTTGGCCTGTTGTGCAGTTCGTTAAGTGTTGGTAAGTTGGGCGATAGCTTAGGACGTAAAAAAACCATCTTGCTCGGGGCCATCATCTTTGTTGTCGGTGGATTATTGCAATGTTTGAGTATCGGAATGTGGCTATTGATCTTGGGGAGAGTCATATCGGGGATCTCCATCGGAATCCTCTCAGCCACAGTCCCAATGTATCAAACTGAGATCTCACCTCCTAGTTCAAGAGGTCGATTGGGTTGTATCCAATTCAGTGGCAATATATGTGGATATATGCTGTCTGTATGGGTCGACTATTCATGCTCATTCGCAAGCAATCAGACCTCGTGGCGATTACCCTTATTTTTGCAAAGTGCCCTTGGGGCCATCTTGTTCATAGGCGGCTTCTTCATCGTTGAGAGTCCACGGTGGCTATTAGAGAAAGATAGAGATAATCAGGGCTTCCATGTCTTGAACTTGTTATTTGCAGATTCTCCACCGGGTACACTGGAGAACGAATTCAAGTTGATCAAGGGTTCCATCTTGGAAGATCGTATCACTTCCCCACCTCACACAAGAACGTATAAAGTGATGTTCAAAAGATACTGGTACCGTGTCATGATCGCCTGCACCGCATTGATGTGGGCACAGATCAACGGTATCAACGTGGTTTGCTACTACCTGCCCATGTTGTTCGAGGCTGCGGGCTTCAAAAACAAACTGGCCTTACTCGTCACCGGCTTGAACTCGATTGTTTACTTGCTCGCCACAATCCCTTCCTGGTTCCTTGTTGATAAATGGGGTCGTAAACCTATATTGATGACCGGTGGCTTTTTGATGGGACTATCATTACTCACCATTGCATTCGCAGAGTACTTGGACAAGCCCGCATCGCACATCATCGTGGCAATATTTGTGGTGATATACATGCTGTTGTTCGCCACAAGTTGGGGCCCTATCCCGTGGCTCATGTGTGAGATATTACCCTTGCAAGTACGTGCCAAAGGGGCTTCGTTGTCTACCGCGACGAATTGGATCTTCAATTACCTTGTGGGCCAAATGACCCCAATCTTATTAGACAAGATCAAGTACCGGTTGTATGTAATCCACGGCTGTTTTTGTTTACTATCGGTGTTATTCGTGTGGAGATTGTTCCCAGAGACAAGAGGAGTCGAATTGGAAGATATGGATAAATTGTTCAACGATAATTATACACCATTGGAGGATACCGCTGGTATCTCCACCGGTGTAGATGGAAGAGGCCAAGATATGGAATTACGCGAGTTTACAAGGATATGATAATGATGAAATTGACAATCATCAAGGCAGTTAGGCATACCCAGCTGGCGATTGACATATGAATGACGCTATTATTTAATTAGATTTTTTATGAAGACAAAAAAGTGTACTTTTATTTGTTTAAAATAGAAAGGCTTAGAAAGACCAACACATTAAATGAGATTTACCTACACATTAAGTTGTTAATAATCGCTTATATGAATAATCCCTATTCTGTTCCCTATACTTTGGTACATGAACGCATTCTCCAGCATGAAAGCAAGTTTTAGAACCTCACTTAGAACTTCACAACCGCCTTCATACGATATGCATTTGCCATATCTGGTTCTGCAGGATAGTCGTAGTTCTTCGTAATTGACACCTCTGCTATTTTGGTAATTGAATGCACGACCAGATTTGGAGAACGCCAGAGAAAAAAAAATCAAACAATCAAGAAGAACATAGATCAGATAGCGGAGCATATACATATACAAATAAAGTATTACAATGGCGTCTTTCAGGTTTTGCACAGAATGGTATGTATGCTGCACGAAACTTGATTTAACTGTTTTTAAAACAGTCCACTAACATTAATACATAGCAACAATATGCTTTATCCAAAGGAAGACAAGGACAACATGAGATTACTATTTTCATGTAGAAACTGTTCTTATACCGAAATAGCGGACAATCCCAAGGTATATAGACATGAGTTGATCTCGAATATAGGAGAGACTGCGGGTGTTGTACAAGATATAAGTTCAGATCCAACATTGCCCAGGTCGGACAAGGAATGTCCCAATTGTGGAACTAAAGATTGTGTTTTCTTTCAAAGTCAACAGAGGAGAAAAGATACAAGTATGATCTTGTTCTATGTCTGCTCCAACTGTAAACACGTGTTCAGGACGTGATGTGTACCTAAGGCGCCGGTCAACAAGAGTGTTTTAATACGTCAAAAGAAAATAGGCTGATAATCGAGAGAGGTGGACTCGATGATAATATGTACCTGTATATTATGTTCTAGAAAATAAAAAAGTGTTTGTTTTGAAAAGACACAGCTGTTCTTTAGAATCCACAAAGACACCATTAAGGATTTACAGAAAAGATGTTACATTATGTATATCACGCTGTTTGCATCAAACCATTTTGTCTATCACCGTCAAATTTACAAGAATGGCCAGAGACATACGAAAACCCAAAAAAACAAAAAAAAACAAAATACGTAGCTCAGCAGAACGTACAGTATTCAACAACTCAATAACAACATGAGTAGCACAGTCAGTCAATTGACTTCGGAGTTGACTAACCTATCATCAGAGCTGAAGCGGAGGAATCTGGATATCAAGCAGGTAAGTGATTATCAAAGTATCAACCCAAAGCTCAAATTATTAACTAATGGTATATAGGCATCTGAGAAATCACTTGAAGTGCTAAAGGGTTTCAATCACACCAAGATTACAGAGGCTGTGTTCTTGAAGAGTAAGTGTCGTGTGAGCTTATGCTCAAGCTGGTCAATACTAAGAAATCAAAGATACTAACCCGTGTGCTTTATAGATTTATCTAAAAATCCAGACTTTATCACACCTTTTTTGTTATCATGTCAAACAAGGAATCCCAAGTATATCACAATATCCATATCATGTTTCCAGAAATTGATAGCATCTCATGCGATACCGATAACGAAATTGGAATTGTTGTTGGACGCTTTGATTGAGTCCGCCAATTTGGCGATCGAAATTCAATTAAAAATATTGCAATGTTTACCATTTCTTTTCCAAAACTACTCCATGTTCATCAATGACAAGAACTTGTTTAAATTGTTATCCATATGTTCATTGTTACAAAACTCCAACAAATCTACAATAGTCAGCAATACGGCGAGTGCCACGCTATCACAATTGATTAACCTTGTATTTGAGAAAATCAATGATGAAGATAAAACAATAGAAATCGATAAGTCCTACGTGGTGCCTATAGACAACGATCAAACTATAAGTGTTGGATTGAACGCCTACGATGGACAGAGAATCTTTCAGGACTTGTGCACGTTGATCGTTCATCATAAGCCACAATACTTGAAAACAAATTATATAACTGAAAATTTTGGATTTGAGATCATGGAAAGCATCATCAAAACGAACAAAGATTTAATATTGCACCACGTTGAGCTTGGGTTTTTACTTAGAACCAAGATTGTTCCAATTTTGCTTCGATTTTTCTCGTCTTCGAAGGATTTCACCATTATGGTTAGAGTGGCAAGATTGATATTATTGTTGGTGAAAGAACAATTTGAGATATTAAAAGTTGAAACAGAAGTCATTTTGAGTTTATTAAACCATATTCTTACAAAAGACGCATCATCACCATTTTGGAAGAAAGTATTGGCTTTGGAGATTTATAAACAAATTTTCTCCGACTTCAAGCTAGTTGAATCCTTCTTTATGGAGTTTGACTACCAAAATGATTCGAAACAAATATTTAATGATTTTTTACAAAACACATACGACATATTGAACGATAGCAGAGCCTTGCTCAACACTGGAGAGATTGTTCAGCCACCTATGCAACCCTCACAAGCAAGTACCCCGAAATCTGCTGGAGGTCAGGGACATTCCCAACAAGGACATAGTAACTCTACAAACAGTAGCAATGGCCACCAGCAACAACAGCAACAACAAGAGTTACCAGGGTTGTTTTGGTCCAAGTCAACGACTAAGATTAATTTCATAGACTCTTTGGATAAACTGGATCCACCTCTGGTTAACGATACTTATTTGCTATACTTGATTTTATCATCGATCAATCATCTCAGTGAGGGTATTTGTAAATATGCATTGGATTTGATTCAAAATGATGAGACCGTGTTGTTGACAGACATCAAAAATGGAAAAGAAGAAGAAGAAAAAGATGATGAGAAACATAAACCAACCAAGGCAGACTTTATAAAAGAGTTAATCACCAAAAATTACAAACCACTTTTATCCAGCTATCAAATAATGATTTTTTCCACATTGGATCAAGAATTTTTCAACAAGTCGATTAGATCGTTACAAAAAATTTGCCATCTGAGTGGAATATTGTCCATCGATGAGTCCCGTGATGCTTTCTTGAAATTTTTGATCAAGGCCACGTTGAATCTTTCTGGCAAGAATGGGTATCAACATAAAAATTCAGTTTATTCGATAGGAGAGTCTATTGTGGGTACAATCTCATCAACCATCAATCAGGCATTGACAACTACTCCTAATCAACAACATGTCATTTATACTAGACAAATCAATTCCAGAAATGTATTGTGTTTTAGAGTGTTGGTGAGTCTTGCAATTTCTTTGGGCACAGTGTTACAGGAACATTGGCGGTTCGTTATCATATCGTTGCAATGGATGGATTACTTTGTGAATGGCCCTTCGGAAAATTCAAGAGATATCTCACCTTCTCCTCAGCTTGGATCCCAAGATTTGATCAGCATTGAAAATTCGGTAAAGAAGTTGAATGAAAACATCAATCTTTATTCAACAAATGTGTTCAACGAGATAGTGAAGTCGATGATTTCTTTGACCGATGATTTGATCTATGAAGATGGTGGAATGTTTAACAAGCAACCTGTATTGGATCAAGGAGATGGATATATAATGATTCAACCTTGCTCATACAACAAGTTATTTCTCATTAACAAGATGATGGAGCTTTGCAAAATAAATCCCAAAAGATTTTTGATTGAGCAAGATGCAAGTTGGTCAATAATACTTCAAAATTACTTCAAGTTGACTTCAAACCGTCTTTTGAGTTATGATTTCAGGATGACAATTTCAAAAGATTTCAATTCCATAATTAGGTATATGGCCATCGATGGATTCGATTCCAACACGAGTGACACGGAGTTGAAGATATTACAATCATTGGACTCATTCGTGAGCAACTTAATATCCTTCCCGAAACCCGAGGAGCTTTTAGTTTTGAATTGTGAATTGGAAATACAATCACAGATCTTGGATACTTTAAAATTTTTGCTAGACAAATACGGAACAAATTTCCAACACTGGGACCTTGTTTTCAATATAATCAATAGTTCATTCACTAGAGACTCTGAGAATGAAAAGTTGAAGCCGGTGATTAACTCATCATTTGAAGGTTTAAAGATGATTTTGGATGAGTTTTTATCGTCTTTACCAAGGGATCAATTGAGAATTTTGATAGATTGTGTCACCAATTTTATCTCACAGGAGGTTGATTTAAATATCTCGTTGAATTCAATCTCTTATTTCTGGTTGATTGGAGATTATTTAAGAACTTCTTCCTCAGCAAACAACAGAAAATCCAACGTCAAGGAATTGTTGAGCAAAGACGAGTTATTTCAATTGGTGTCAGAGAAAAACGATGATTTCGAATTGTTGTACATTTACTTGTTGTATTCTTTGTCACAGACTATACAAGATTCACGATTACAAGTCAGAAATGGGTCGATCCAAACATTTTTCAATATAATCGACTCTCATGGGAATAGGTTTCACGGAAATTGGAGCAACATTTATACCATAATTTTTACTGAACTTTTACAAGCTCGTAAGAGAGAGTTGGAATGGGTTGATAGCTATTATTTGTTGTTGACTGGCTTTGTCAAATTATTCATAAAGTTTTTATCGACCGACTTTGATGAAGGTGGTGACCGAATGATCACTTATTGGGAAGGGTTGATTTCATTCTTCCATGAATTGATAGCCTTGCAAAACATTGAGTTGAACTTAAAAGTTTATAAGAACTTCCAAGATTTGATAACACCATTCACAACTCTACCGAACCAAATTTTGGAAATATTTTATCAATTCTGGTCTTCATCCAAGATTGTTTACAACTTGGTACAAAATAATTCTTACCAGGAGTCTTTGACTTCACTCATGGAATGTTTTCCCAAGCTTTTCCAATTGATCCAGCCTGTGCTTGATGTGATCAAATACCAAGAAATACTAGCAATGTTGAATTCGTGTATTAGATATCCTGTCTTACCAGATCATTTTGCCAATGATGATTTAAGATTGACTCCTCTTCAGGAATCAATCTTTGTCAATTTAACAAATTTGGTTGAAATGACGCCTGTTAATGAACAGGGTATGAATTCGATGCTTCTATTACAATTGAATTCGATAATTGTTTTGCCTTTCCAAACTCGTGACAAGATAGTGGAAAAATTTTCCAAATTGGAGCAGCAACACCAGATATATAAGATCCCAACGTTTATCTCTATAAGTCATCGTACAATGGATTTACTTATATCACAACTCACAAAGTGTACAACAAATGAAACAGATATTGATTTTTTGATCAAGGATGGCTCATTGTTGAAAGTTTACAAGTCATTATTAGAGCCCATCCAATTGAAATCCAAGGGGATTTCAATCAAGCAAGATCTTTGGATCCAATGTGTTGATTTGATAATGTCATTGAATTCAAAGATGGTGACATCATCGCAAGATGATCAAAACTGGTGGAGATTGGTAGTGAGGTTGATCCTGATATTAAACCAGTACGACGAAGAAGATCAAGAGATTGAGAATATTGACATTGAAAATTTGTCCAAGATATATGAATTGATGGTGTCGAATATCAAACATTTGGATCTGAGATTGGTTAACGAATTTGTGAAAACCATTTATGATAACTCATTTATGTATGAATTACATGACATTGAACGACTGATTCAAAGACAAGATTCAGTTGAATATTGTGTCAATCTACCATTTGACAAAATCAACGACTCATTCGAGTTGCAAATTTCAAAAAGGTTATCGTTGAAGAAGTTCAACATGGGCAAGCTCATATCACTTAATGGAATTTCATTGGTTGATCAACATCATTTCCAAATGAGACTTTGCTTAGCCACGTGGAGGTTTTTGAATCTGAATGTATTGATTGACAAGCTGCCAGTATTTGAGATACAAAAATATGAGATGATGGCATTGTTGCAAGGCTATTTGGAGCATAAACAGACTAATTTTAGTGCTGCTGTTGTTGGGGGGAAAAATAATGAGAAATCTAGTGATGATGAATTGTTGAAGCCCATGATACTAAGATTAATTCCATTTGTTAACAAGATCAACAAAATGGACTCCTTGATCATCAACATTTTGACAATTGCTAATTAAATAGATACATATTGATATCTAATAGGAATTGTTAGTCTTTACGTTGCTATATAGGTGTATTTTTTTTTTTATTATTATTATTATTGTTGTTGTTGTTGTTGTTGCTTGTAAATACGAAGAATTTCAACATAATTATAATGAATCATATCATTTTCTTTCTTTGTAGTTTCAATAAGGCAGATATGGAGGAAAAGGTGCAGCATGCACAATTATCTTCTAAGCAAAAACTCCCCTTTCTCCATCCAATTTGCCTTCCCGCGTTTGCAGCACCACATATCATATAGATAGCATCGAAGGAATTGCAATTGTTGTCATCCTGCGTCAATTCAAATAAAATTTCGATGCATGCAGCAAAAACTGAATACTTTAAAGAATAAATCACTGATGTCGGTTGCCGACACGTTGTAATTAGGAGGAGCTCATTGGCGTTGACTTATCTTTCTTCAATATATTAACTAACAACAAGCCGCTCATCAACTCACTTTTTTTGCCAAGGGCTGCTCAGTAATAAAATAAGGAATCATCGACGCCATCTTTCAAGGAGAAATCCAAATCTTGGATAACATTGGCAGCAATTTCACCAAAGTCTCAAATTGCATCGAAATACAAAGTTGAAAATCGGTTTATCAATCGATCGGACTTGTTTTTGTATTGTATTGTATTGTATACTTTAAAGTGTTTTTTTTTTTAATTACCGAAAATCTACGAACGCACAACGTCCGACAAAATTACCACTTTTTATTTTTAATTTTAATTGTGGGTGATAATTGTTGTGGGGTGAGATAAAAGTTACAAAGTCCCCTTAAATTTCGGCATTAAAGGTAAATGATGAGGCGAATTTAAAATATTGTGGATACGACCATTAACATGTGGGCGTGCTGAGAAAGGGTCGAAAAAAACAAGTAGAAGCAGAATTGACTTCCAAATTGATATCAAATACGAGCAAAATGCTCCATAACTATTGGCTAGAAGTCATAGAGAGTTGTTGATAATGGTAGTAAACGTGAGAGGTTGATGTTGCAAGGGGCCTAAACTGATTGTTGACACTATTCTTTCGGGACTAATGAGATTTTTGTCACTATTTTGGTCAACTTTTTAGTTTCAATAAGCTAAATTGAGTAGTACGAATTATCAAACAATTGTGTGTTTGTTTGTTTTGTCTGATGTGGAAAGTGAAAAAAAAAAGACTCGTTTGACAACATGATTAGTTTTAATGGTGCGTGGATATATGTATACGAATCTTGGAAATATATATCATATGTGAAGCTGTGTGTGGAGCTGGATATATATATGATATATCTGCCCTTCTTGCCACATGCACGCAGGGAGTGAAAGCAAAGACAAGAGAGCGTGGAACTCAATTGAGAAAATTTATGCAACCAACGCCATTTAAGCTTCTAATAGGATGGCCCATTTTGAGACCCACAAGAAAAAAAAGATTTGAGAGATAACACCTAAAGGATCGATTCTAACGTAAATAAGTCCTTTATTACTGAGATGATTGAGAATTCGAAAACAAAATTATTTGCGCAACTAATATCTGTCGACCAGCTCATCAGCCGGTCTTTCAATGCATGGTTGTGACTAATTTATTATTAAATAGAAAATTTTTTGTAATCATTATAAATTAACCTATTATTGTTTGTTGTTGGCTAAAAAATCAAAAAGACCCAATATTATTGTTTTTACAATGCACCTTACTATTACTTGAGAATATAACAATCAATCGTTTTATAAATAAACTCCATTTTAAAGTTTACTTTTTCCGCCAGATTAGAATTCAATTCAATTATGTGTGCAGCATAAAAAAAAATAAAACAATTTAACACATACGAATTATAAGAGGTCATTTTGCCTCTATTCAAAACATACTTACCCCACATCGTCATCAAATTACAAGTTCCAAGAGATAAAGATGAAACTCATGTGAATCTAATTTATCAATCCACCACATTTCCACTTATATTTTCGAAGAACATTGAAACACCTAATACGGGGCCAGACTCATCGAGTTCTGCAATCTGCAAGGCCAATATGATGGATGATGATGTGGCTGTCATAATAAACAATAGAGGTGCTTTCTTATAGTCGAATTTGTGATATATATATACAGCTATGGCAATGCAACATAATGCAGCCAATGCCCATCCAAGTTGTAGTATGCCAAAAATAAAGCATGGTAGAAGACGGCGTTACCGTGGTTATAGGAGTATATAGAACGAAAATTTGCCGCTTTTCAACCCCCATTACAAGTCTGCCCCTCGTGCACTAACATTAGAGCACGAGAAGGGCAATACTTTTGAGATTGATGGCTGCATCCAAGATATGAAGCAGAGATGAGTCCGATACCTTAGATTTGTATTCGACTCAATTCAAAATTAATAATTACAATATGGTTATAGAGTAATATAAAAGTTGAGAAACTAATAACTGTATCTTAAAATAAATAAAATCTCGAAGAGATATACTTCTTTGAATGTCCGTCCATCACACATGGAGCGTGATGTACACTCTTGACTAGAATATCGGTTTCATATTCAATTTATCTGTATTTAAGGCTACTTTCAATGAGCACAAACTCTTATCTCTTTGTCATCACTTATCGGTTTCATGAATAGGCAAAAAAATAAAAATAATTTACTTTAGGGAGCACAATAAAGAATAAGGCAAATTGAAATTCACTTTGCAGAAAAAGTATTTTTCGGTCATAACAACAACAACAACAACCAAACATAGTCAATGAAATCGATATTGCAACAATATACACAACAGTCAAGATTAGTTGATTGACTCGCTGTTCAATAACGGATAGTGAGTAATCTTACGACTTGATCAGCAATTTAATTATAATCAAGGACTCGAAAAAAGTGTATGACAATGGTTGCCCTCATTTTTCTGTAAAAAGCGCCCTTGCCTAATTTATGCAAAAGTTCATGCGCCTCCATGCAAAATGTAGTGTGCATTTCCTACAAATTAGAGTTCTGCACGATAAGAGTTTTAGCTTTGTCTTTTGATAAGTGCTTTTCGATTAGAAAACTTGAGTAGTTTTGGGCCTGGTGCATCAAATATATACATATAAGGGTTCAAAAAACCTTCTCAATCCAATTTCTAATCAAATAACACATCAACATTACACTTACTGCTTTGCTCTGCCCTCCTTTCGCTTCGCTTCGATTCCCTGTTCAGATTCATATCAAAATTGATGTGATAAAGTACAAGCACACATTAGACATAGACAAATTTTGCATATCTTTTACAAATTCATTCATAAATAAAAAAAATGGGTTTCGGACTCATAATCGAAACGATAGAAGAATTTCCGTTTGTGCTTAATAGTCCTCCTCATGAAAACTCGCTGTATATTGATCTTCCGATCTCAAGCGTTCAAAAGGGGTCAAACGAGAGTTTCCACTATGGTGATGAAAGATTTGTTACAGATGATGGGATACTGTCAATGATTTCCCCAGAGTCCATATGGTCGTCTACTGAGGTGTTTGAAGATGACGAGCAATTGAATGAAATTAACCATTTACTTGGTGAAATTCCACCTGTCAATAATAATAATTATAATAAGGGGAATTTCATTGATTATGGAATGATAGATAACTTGTACGAAATAGCTGCAGACACATTTCTAGACAATAGTAGCTCTAGTGAGTCACTTAATTCAGCACTTTCGGTGTCTTCAGTTGAACTGCAATACGAGCTCTGGAAGCAAGTTTTGGGCATCAAGGGATTAAATCCACTGCAAAGTAAGTCGTATGTCATACACGATAATACATCGTTACAAGATCAGCCAAATTTCGCACACGATACTACGCCGTTGCAAGATCAGCAAACTGAACAAATTTATCTTTCTGACCTCCCGCAATCAGAACCACACGAGAATCATCAACAACAACTACTACTACTCCCAGAACTCAATATTTGCGAGAACAAGGCGGTGGATAAAATGTTAACAAATGCAACAACAACAACAATTGCAAACTCAAAAGAGGTCAAATCACAAAGGAGACGGCGTGGCAAATACAAGAAGAAGCACATGATACTCAATTCATTCCAAAATTACAGCCCAATTGCTCCAAAACTTTACTCTGACCAACTTTTACTCACAAAAGTTTCATCAAATTTGAAAAAAGGACTTTACAAATGCACTCATTGCAAATACAAATTCAAAGCGCTTATAAATTACATTGAACACATGGATGAGTACCAGATTTATCGTCCTTTCAAATGCTTTATCAGCGACTGTCCTTATAGACTCATTGGATTCACAAGGCGCCATGAGTTATCAAGGCATACCAAGACGCAACACCCTGAAGAGTTTCAAAAGACAGCAGCAGCATCAAGATACAATTTACAACAGTTCAACGGTCAAGAAGTTGTTTTTGATCATCAAGAACAAGTTGATAAGGATGATTTCTCTAAAGTAGTTAGCGATGATGATTTTTATTCGGGAGAAGTGATACGAGATAAAACAAAGAGCTCAATGTGCCAAATTATAGATTACAGTGGTGGTGGCAGTGGTAGGGGTGGCAGTGGCGGCGGCGGCGGCTCTCAATGGAGCAGCCAAGAGTGGTGCATTAGAAGTCAATCACCAATGAGAATCAAGTTCAAATGTGAGTATTCCCAGTGTGGGAAAGAATTCCCACGTAAAGATTCTTTAAAGAGACATGAGAAATTATGCCATTTGAACAAGTTTAGTAGGTTTAACGTCAGGAGAAACCTAGCTGTTGCTAAAGAAAAAGAAGCTGCTGCATTGAAAGAATCAAAACCATCACGAAAGTATCGAGTTGATTTGAAAAAATCACTGGTGATTGACATTTTTGGTGATGATGATAAGATCAAAGATAGTGGTGCATTGTTGTCGATGGTGGGAAATGGTATCAAATCTGAGCAAATTTCAATGAAGGATTTACAATTGAAAACCGTTGTGAATCTTAGTCAAGTGTTGAAAAAAAAAGTGTTAGATTAATTGAATGGTTTGCTTATGTTGCTGGACATGTAATCTTCAACCATGCTTTGTCTATTTTTGAGAATTGTAAATTTAGTTAGGGTTTAATTATAGTATTAGAAGAAAAACGATAATTTATCTGAGTCAACTGAGACATGGTGGCATACTCAGTGAACCAAACTATCCATTGAAAGAGCCACAAAAAGAAGAACCCAGATCCAAATCTGTGAGTTGGGGTAGATGCTTCACCAGAATTACCAACTTGAACGATGGTATCATAGAAGATGACAGTAAGAAGATGAAATCAATCAGGTTTCATCAATCACCGATTTAGTATTTACAAAAAAGACTAGACTTATTTTTGGCTTGAAGATATGCAACTAGTGCTAGAAGACTGCTTGTTAGGATTTCTTGTCTCGGTGATAGCTGTCGGAAATCTGCAAGGTATCACTTTGGACGATATCAAGCTTGTGATCTCAAAATTGACGGCGAAAATACATGCTCAACAAGGTACCAAGGTGAACAGAATCAAAGTTGAATACAGACGTGAAAACTTCGATCAGCACAGAACCATTGAACAAAAAACTCATGGTGAATGGTGGCAAAACATGGCTACTTTAACAACGACGACATCAGTGCCACACAATTTAGTTCATTAGATGAGATGTTGTCATCGATTGGAGACTCATTCTTGATAAGATGTGTCGTCGTTATATCATTCAAAAATTCTCGTGCATTTCTCGTCGCAGCCATCTACCTACATACTGTACAGTTACATACTATATACCTACATTCTATATACCTACACTCTATACAACACACGTACTATACACCTACAAACTATGTACCTACATACTATACAGCTATGTAGTCATATAAAAAGAGTAGCGAAGAACTAGAGAAATAGTGGACTTGGGGATGAGACAGTCACACAGATTCTATTTGATTGAAGAGCCTCCAGTGTGCTATTGACTCTGTTTATCGTGCCGTCTGAGTCTATTGCGAAACACGGCATACCCAGTGATGCAAATGGAGACGATGATAATTTAATGATGAACAAGTGTAAATTGCATAAACGGGCAGACTCTGTGATGTAGTTGTAAACGATGGCAATCTTATGAAAAAGGGTGGAGTCTATGTTGTAGCTAATGATGAATAAATGGGCCTGTGATGTAATCATGATCGGATGAGCTCTGTGATGCAAATGGAGACGATGAGAATTTAATGATGAACAAATGTAAATTGCATAAACGGGCAGACTCTGTGATGTAGTTGTAAACGATGGCAATCTTATGACAACGGGTGGAGTCTATGTTGTAGCTAATGATGAACAAGTGGGCCTATGATGTAAACATATCGAACTCTGAGAACTCATTTCTATTCTTATCAATATAAGCCCCTTACAGAACTAAAAAACAAGTGATGAGAATATAATTAAAAAAAAAATGGGAATCCTTCCTTTTATATTGTTTTCAAAATTACAGTTTTTTCAAGTTTTGGTTTTGTGGTTCAACTTGAAAATCACTCATGTAAAAAAAGCGCATGGGGGGCATTCTGATTAAGTTTTAGTGGTTGCCACAAAGCTGAAACTTCATGTATTCTGACTAAATAGATTCCTCCTTATGAATAATTCTCATTTTGGATTGCACAGTAGTCACAATGTGGCAAATAGCTTTTGATAGATACCAATAAAAGGTTGTATCAAACAAATATCTTTGATACATTGCGAACCTTTGTGATAAAGTATGTCCATTGGCGGTTATGTTTTTTTTTGCTTTTGTGACATTTGTGTTTTGGCAATAGCGAAGCATGCAAAAAAGCGGAGTATCCCATCGGCGCTAACAAAAGAACTTTGTATTCAAATACGTAGTCTACACAGATAGGTGATTGACTCCGAGTGGGTCTTAAGTTTGATTAGTTGCCACAAAGTTGAAACTTTGTGTATTCTGACTAAATAGATTTTTCCTTGTAAATAACCGTCATTTTGAATAGCCCAGTAGTCCCAAACTGAAAATTGGCTTTCGATAGATACCAACAACAGGTGCCACAAACAAATATCTTTGAAACATTGCGATACTTTGTGATTAAATATGTCAATTGGCCGTTATTTGTTCTTTTGCTTTTGTGGAATTTGTGTTATGGCAATAACGTAGCATGCAAAAAAGTGGAGTATCGGCGCCAAAATTTGGAATGAAATTTACATTCGAATATGTATTCTACACAAATAGGCTAACTGAACTAAAGCGGATGGATCCCATGAATGGGTTCTAGCTTAAATATTGTGCCGCATGAGTCTCTGGGATCCCTCTTTTCACTATTATGAAATAAACCTGGTTCCCAACAGTGCAGCCTAGTTATCTGACAAGTTCGTATAGAGAGTGTTGAAAACTTGCAGATCCTACATAGAATTGTTGGAAGAATAAGAAGAATAGAATTTGTGTTTCTGAAGAGCACTGAGAAAATCACAAATAAACCCAGGTTTCCAAAGGGATTTGCTTTAAAAAAAACCATAAAGTTTGTTTGGGAAACAAGTGTAAAGTAAGCTCTTAATTAAGGGAAAAACCATTGAGATGTACTTGGGAATAGAGAAAAAAGTAAAAATATCGGAAAGAGAGAGGATCTGAGTTTATTAGAAAAACAGATGATATCATGTCATATTATCCTTATCTTCTCACAACGAGGGAGCCATGTTGAGTTCAGCCCCAATAATCAAAAATATGATGGCTCACTACGGAGATGACTTCCACCAAATAATTCTCGAAAAGGTCTTCGAGCTACCAAGACTTGGAGGTATCGATCTTAAAAACATTTGTAAGTTATTACTCAAATGAGTACAAAACAAAGTGAGATTTTTAAGGAAATTTGCTTTATAAAGACCTTTAACAATTTAGGAAAAACAAGATTCTTTACTATCAGAACTGAGCTTTTTAACTATGGGGAAATATAGTGGTAGTTTTTACTTACCACTTGCCCAAAAGAATGCGATCGATACACAGATCATAGAGATCTATAGAAGCTGGCTGTTAAGTTGAGATGCTTGGTGAATAGTTCATATATTGGATTTGGTATCACATTTCTATAGCCATCTTCCTTAATAATTATTTTTCAGAATTCGACCATCTTCAGGGTCCACGACAATGATTATTACGTCATCATTTTGGAATCAACGCTAGCTTTGATGAATAAAAGGCCATTTTTTGCCGAATCTATGACTCCAGTGGCGTTTGTCGAGAGTAGGTCATGTACATTGGGGTGGAATGATTTTCTTTACAATGATATGGTTTATTCTATAAATAGTGTTGACTGATAGGTATGCAATCTCAGTCTCTTTTATAAACAGGTGTATAATACAACAAATGCTTGACTAGAATACTTTCAATCAACGATCATGAGGGATCCCAGATTGCGTCAGGCACCGACATCAGATGTGCCTTGTATGGAGCATCACCTAACCCATCAGCGTTACGACGATCCCTCTCAAAATCCCTCCACCTCTTTTGCACGATATGAGATCCATCAAACTCACCATCCTTGTCGTCATGACCACCCTTTTTCAGATCACCCGATGTCTTTCTCGTATCACCCCAACTGAAATCATCAAACTTCCAATAAGCGTACAGTGGTAAAACAAAATTCCATATAGGTAATGCCAAAAGGTAGATAAGCATCCATACCAAGTACATCCAACTGGACACGGTGAAAACGACCAAGATCAGTGGGAGTCCGAAGATAACAGCTAATAAAATCAATGTAAGCACAGGGGTCGGAGTGGAGACAATAGCAAAGATGATGACATAAACAGTGAATGCAATAGCCAGGGGCAAGATCAAAGTTCCAATTAATTCAATAGCAATAACGAACTGCATCGAAAAACAAAAAGTTCCACATAAATCATTGATCAAGACCAATTCGAACAAATTGTGAACGGTGGAATTGATCCAACGACGTCTCTGTGATAACAACACAGCAAATGTATCCGGAACAACAGTCTTACATGCAGCTTTAGGCACAAAGACTTGTTTCCTCTTAGGAAAAGTCTTCAACATCAATGAGGATAAGTAACGATCTTCTCCCAAAAGCAACAAATTCTTTTGATGTAAAGACTCGACAACATTCTCCGAGTACCTCTCAACGATATCTGGATTCAGCAAAATAGGAACCCAGTATCCACTTGGACCTTTTGGAGCCTTGATACGATACATGCAAAAACAACCTGGCAAACACGTGACACTTCCAAAAACACTTTCGAAAGCCTTGGCTTGATGATGAGAAATATAATATTCAAAGACTTGAATCGCTGTGACCCAAGATTGTGCCTTGTTTGAGATCTTTGTCTCACCACATAAGCCCATAATGTCAGGATGTTTTACCATTTCAGCAATCATATGAGTAAGTGAATCAGGATAAACCCTCGTATCGGCATCAACCATCAACACTAGCTCGTACATTTCAGCCATCAATCCGGTAACTCTCCAGATATTGGCTAACAATTCAAATTCTAACGCAGTCATTCTTTCATCAAACATCACTTTTTGTAAGAATGACATCAAAATAATTTGTGAATCACGCTTACCTCTGTTACCTGGCTTAGCTGAACTCAGCTCCTCAGGAGTACCACATTTGACAACCATCACCACTGGGACTCTTTGTTGCTTCAGTTTAGGTACAGTTTCATCGTTATACTTATAATAACCAGCGTACACCTTGGCCATATTGTGTCTCTTTGAACCTTGGGCCACGGAGACATACGAATAAGCTTGCACTTCATCAACAGGAACGGTGAAATCAGTCATCATACTGAGAGCAATCTCCGGTGTTAAGAGATCGTTTCCACTACCTTTGATCAAACCATCACAAACGATGAAAATCAACTTATGCGAGTTAGAGTAGTCTGTGGTGGTGATAGAATCCAAGGTGGTACGGATAGCGAGTTCATCTTCGGAATAACAAGTGACAAGACAAATTGTGTGTGCGAGTGGGTAATTGAAAGGTTCATAATCGATTGGCGGTTGAGCGACAATATCAGGATGGATGATGTCCATTGACAAACTTTGGATTTGTTGATCATCACCACCAAAGATGCTGGCACCTCCACTTTCAAAAGGATTCAATATCGAAGAGTTTCTGGTGTGTGAAGCATAAAGATCTGAATCATTAAGACCACCAAACATGCTACTTTTCCTCTTACCAGCAACACCATTTTGATAGAATTTTGCCACCTCTGTTCCCATTGTAGTATATCTTGATTTGTAACCATGCTCAGATTCTCCCATGAAAGGATCAAAAGCCAGCTCTCCACCAAGTGATAACCGAGAACCTCTAGCAAACATGCTAACTCTGCTTTGGCCTCTTTTGTGACTATTGAACTTCTGTCTCTCGGCAACATCTCTAATTGGACCTTGTGTGGCAGCATCATTTGACCAGTCGTCAAGATTTCTATCTCTCTGTTGCATCTCCTTAACACTTATTTGGTTATAACCTTGCTTTAAAGACACAAACCACTTGAAATAACACGCAACCAAGAATTTGACTATGACCACTGCCAAAATCAAAACCAAAGAAGTGATTAAAACAACTTTTGATGCTATACAACCCAATGTTGTAGAATCAATTACTCCAACCTTGACAATTTCAGAAAGACATTTAGCAGCCTTTCGATCATAAATTGATGATAACACCATTGAAACATCGTGTCCCTTCATCAGATTGTCATCACGTAGCATTTTGAACAAATCCGGGTATTCTAATTCATCTGTCAATAACCAATCTATGAGATCCAAATCCAATACTTCACCAGCGTAAACAACAAGATTTCTTGTGGAGTTTTTGATGTCATCCCATGTGAAATAAACATCTCCAGTGACTTTCAAATTGTAATACAGATCTCTTGCCGATGTCGATGTGTGACATGCCCAACCATCATAAAAATTATTTGTGAAGTTAGGTTTTGATGATCCATCCTGATCGAAAAGATTGCATGGCATATACCAGGCCAATTCGTCATCGTTATGAGGGATCGTAGTATTTGATCTTGGTTTGATCAAACCTTTGCAGTTCCCATTGACGTTTTGAAATAAGAACGAAGCATCTTTACCTCCAGCATTGACTGGTGGATACAATATGTTGGCGCCAGCTGTGATGCCTGCCGCCAGTGGATGTGAAGAGCCTGTCAAATCGTATGTTCTACCATTGATGATCAAATAACCAGAATTGATTGAATTATTTCTCATTCTTACTTGGCTTGACTTACAAACAGTGGCGGTAAAACCAAAAGTGATATATGCAATGAAGGCACCGATGTAAAGGATGATTGATATAAGCAGGATCTTTTCTCTCCATGCAAACTGTCTACCAGTGGTTGGAAGCCCGAAGAGTTTTAACAACGGTCCTGGGGCCCAGAATGTGATCACATAACAGTAAGCTTGCCATACTGACATCCTTTCGTCATTAGCCAGTGGTGCTGGCTTTTTAATCGATTTTGAACGTTTCAAACTTTTGGTTCTGATAAAATCTGCATCGGCTTTAGCTTCATCGTTCAAACCATAGATCTCTCTTCCAACTCGGTCAGTTTCATACAAATCTTCATTTTCTTCTTCTTCTTCTTCATCGATAACATCGTTAGAAGCGTCTAGATTTGACGATGAAAGATCTTCAAGCGGTATATCTGTCTCCGGATCAAGCTTGGAAGAATAGCGTTTAAAACTGGGACCACGGCTCAAATTATTGGGATTCAACCCCGTTGACGATGGGTTCACAGCTATGTGGTCGGACTCTTGATGTACAACTTGGGAATAATGATATGCTGGGTTAGAAGGATCGTTGATCCTTGCACGATCATGTCTAACCAAGGATCTTTTCCTGTTGATCTCTCCCGATTCCGGATCAAAACTCTTGTAACTGCTTCGAGAAAATCTTTTGGACATTTTGTAACTATATGCTATGCTATGGTATTGTATGACAGTGGTGGAAAATAATGAATATGACGAATATAATAATGCTAGAAAATGTAAAGTAACTTTTGATCGATTCTAAAAAGTTTTCAAAGATCACTGGGCTTGAAATAAAGAATGGAGTGACAATGTGGCCACAAAAATAAATAAAAATGCAAGTATAGACAAGAAGGAATGATACAGAGAAATAGAAAAAAGAAGTACCAATAACCACAACTTGTGTTGAGATTATTTGGATGTTTTTAGAATTTAAATAATATTTTATGTGAAAGGAAGTATGAGGACAAAAGAAAAAGATAGACACAGAAGCAAGATCAAAAAAAATCTAAAAAATAATCAAAATTTCCAGATTCGGTACAAATTGTAAACACACAAAACACGTGAAAAACAAAAAAAAGAACTGACACGTTTAAAATAAGTTTTAATTTATACACACAAATTGATGATACAAAAACGAGATCATGTCAATTCTACAAGTTAAGACAAGCCTGAGGAGACCGACGAAGAGATGGCTGTCAAAGCGTCTATAGCCCCTGAATGTCTCTTGAGTGCCCTAGATTTCTCTTCATCTTCCATATCATCTTGTAATACCACTTCCACATCATCATGCACTACATCTCGCACTATCTGTTTCGAATTCGCTATCACATTCAGTCGCTTGATTTTCTGTAATTCTTGCCAGTTAGATTTGGTATTAGCAATGATTTGCTCATTGCTGTATTCACTTGTAATTTTCTTCACAAGTTTCTCAATTGAAGAAGAAGATACCGATGACGCAGTATCTGCGGCAATTGTATCTGAAGTCTCAGGAAGTGGTGGCAAGGGTATTCTTGGCAGACCATCACTTTCTATATTTGAGTTTTTTATTTTGGCTAAGGATGTCATTCTCTTCTCTCCAAAGTTGCTCTGCGTCGAGGGAAGTGTCATTATTCTCTTTTTAGCCTTTTCCAACCTCCAACTCTTCGTCTTACAATCACATTTACAACCCGTTGATATCTCGTTCATATGCGACTGCTAATGGGCTGAATTATTGATCGAAATCATTTCACTTTGGAATGGAAGAACACATATGATTTATATACATGAGACATCTTAGCAATGATATGGAGTTTGATGGTGCAAATTTATTAGCCCTTGACGCATGCATGTAGACTTAACGCCTCAAAAATTGTAGTCATTTGCATTCTCGGAAATGTAAAGGAGTTTAATTAAAGGTAAGGGGTTGTTTTCAGAAGCACAGGTTGACAACAACTGAGACATGGACAGACAGAAGATGCACAATTAGGCAGTCAAAGAATATTCATGTTAGGTATAGAATAGAGGTAACGACGGATTAACAATGAAACCCAGAACCTCGCTTAACGGTGGTCTTAGGTAGTAGCCCAATTTCGAAGTAGAATCAATTTTTACAAGAAAAACGTTTGCCATTACAATAAAGCCTGACAATGAATGACATGGTTTTTTTCGGTTTATCTTTGATCAGAAATTTGGGTATACTGAGTCCTCATATTATGGGAGAGTACTTCCCTATTCAGACTGGTGCACAGCGTTTTGTCGTCACTTCAAAGATAAATCGAAAACAACCAATCAAATCTTGCTTGAAAAGATACAGCATTGAGTTTAAATAGTGTCCTCATTATTTAATCCAATATTGCACAATACTTGACACTCTGAACCAACAGAGTAATCATGGCACTATCATAGTAAGCCATGAAAAACAGATATAACTCGATGTCTCTGGAGAAAGTAAATAGTGATGGTTGTGGAATGAAAATTTTTTTTGTGGATGTGAGGGCCGACTTATATAGTATTTAAGAAATTACCCGGCCTTTCAAATAGTCGATAGGGTACAATAAAAACATTTCAATAACGCCTGAAGATAATGGATCTACCTTCAGCATCTCACTACTGCATGTTAAACTACTGAGGTATATAGCAATCACTTGAGTTGTTATTGCGAACGAGGAATTGGCAAAATTTTAAACAGGCACAACGAATGCTACTAAGCTACAGGTCTTTACAATGGAATGTATTCATATTTCTATATCTTCTGCAAGTCTGAATATCTCGCAGATGACTCAAACAATGAGTTGTTAATATAGCAAAGAACTTTGTAAAGACAAAGATGGCTGATAAAGTTATTTGTTTAAACTATCCAACCATGCGAACTTGCAATGAAGATTGATAAGATACATCTATAGGATTAAAACCCACGGCGTCTGCTGCAGAGTTTTTATCTGTGAAGATTGTTACTTTCGAATGAGATGAACCCAATGAGATTTTCTTCGGTACTGATATGGTGTCCAAGTGATAGAACAGTGTTGAGGATCAGTAAATGATATATATAATAATGAACTCATCGAAAGAAGGAAGAAATTTTTTTCTTTTTTCTATTTGAAATTTTTTTTTTTTGTCCTTAGAGAGAGGCATCTATCTATCAGGGCTTCTTCTAGTGTGAAAGATAGATATAATATAAAATCAAGATGACGGAACACATTCCTGCTTGGAAACGTATAGGCCTTAATGTCAAGAAAGATTTAGAAAAAGATCTGTTGGCCATTACAACAACGGTGAATCCCAACAACTTACCGGCCAAACAGTTGAAAAAATTAAAGAGAACAAGAGATGATATAGAAGATAAGAAGGATTCAACAAAAAAAGGACCCAAAAGACCCAAACTACCAAAAGACAAGAAACCACCTCCACCAGAAAAGGATCAGTTGGTATACCTCAGACAATTTACAGAAGATAAAGACAATTGGAAATTTGCGAAATCAAAGCAAAACTGGATTTTGAAGAATTTGTTCAAGATAGAGTCAAAGTATGATTTGTTTTTACAGAATTACGTGAAGGACTTGCGAGGAGGTTCAAAAGATAGACTAGTGAATGAAATGAAGGAGATTGTAGTGAAGTGGAACAAATTTGCAGAGGAATTAGAATTGCAGATGCTGAAGAAGTTGGAAGAAGGGGATGATACCAAAAACAGTAACAACGATGAGGAAAATGACCTAAAGAAACAAACAGATAGCGCCAAAGGAAATAACAAAGAATCTGCACCAGAATATGACGAGGTTGTGAAAGCTAGAGATTTGGTGCAGGCAATGACGGGCGAGAGTTTGGAGTTAAAGGGAGTGGATTCTCCAGATTCACAGGACAATGAAGGCGACAAGAATGTGGAGTTGGATTCCGAAAGTGATTCTTCAAAGACTAAATCTTATACAGAGGATGTGGTGGAAGATTTGAAGAAGAATGACAGTACAACAGTTGATGACTCGGATAATGATAGTGAAGATCAAAGCAACTTGATAATTGAAGAAGTTGAGGTGACTGATTTTGTCACACCTGAGGATTATGAAGACCCTATCGTTGTTGAGAAGGAGGAAATTCTAGAGACTGATGAGACCGAAGTGAATGAAACAAAAGTTAAGAAGGCTAAAAAGGATAAGAAGGCTAAAAAGGATAAGGAGCAGAAGAAACACGAGAAAGAGAATAAGATGAAAATCGACAAGCCCAAAAAAAGTGAGGAACACAAGAAAGATAAGAAGAGCAAGAAAGAGAAGAAGAGCAAGAAGAGCAAGAAGGAAAAGAAGTGATTAATAATAGATGATTGCACCTTGACACTGTTTATCAAAATGTATAGTATATCAATTCTTGAATTTCCCTATTAGGAAGTCATAAAGCTTTCAGGAGAAAAATACACACCGATTAAGAATTTCAATTTAAGGGCAATTGGAGAGGGAAGACTCAAAAGCATCAGTCAATTCGTTTCGTATCAACAATAGCCAAAATGGTGCAACAATACACATTGAACCAAATCTTCAAGTTATTCGACTTGACAAAGGATACTGACCATGATTTGAGATTCATGGCGTTGAACGATTTGAATAGAATTGTAACTGAGTCACCACAGCAGTTTTCCACATACAGCAGAACAACATTGGTATATGCCAACATATTGACAAGCGCATTGGATGATCAGCACTCTGAAGTACAAAATCAGGCTGTGAAATGTTTTGTACTGCTCACCCCATTATTAAAGACCAATGATATTTTGAAGTTTATCAACCAGTTAATGATCCCAAAGGATGATGGCTCTTCTTTGATCGTATCTTCAGTGTACACCATGGCGGTGAAGACGATCCTTGAAAACTTAGACCTTTCTAGCTACGACGAGGCTAGTATATTAGTGGACAATTTACTACCGACTTTATTGAACTATGACTTATTGATTTCCAAAATCGATGCTATTGAAATTTTGGACAAGATTATTGAGAGTTTGGGCAAATATTTTAATGCAGATCAAGTGGGTAAAATTTATGAGTTATTGGTGAAAGTTGAATTCAATGCTGAGAGTACCATCAGTAAAGCTTCCATCACCGGTTTGGGCAAATTGTTAAAGTTTGTTGACGAGAGACAACTCTCTAGTATCTTGACTTTAACGAACAATGAATTCAATAAAAATCTCCAGAGATATAATGAGAACGACGACGAGCATTACCATTTCCATAGTTTAAGGCTATCTATATTAACTGTTCTATTCAAAGAGGGCAGTGGCAACGTTAATTGTATTCTACCCAGTGTATTGGACATTGCTTTTCAGAATTTGTTCTTGGATAAGTTAGATACTCCAATAGAAGAAGATGAATTTGATCAAGTTTTCAAGATTGATCAAGTGAGGGATGACAGCTTTGTTTGTTTGGAAATTATCATGCAAAAAGTGCCTTTTGAAACAATATCTCCCTATATGATACAAATCTTGAATACGACTAATCGCTTCTTGACCTATGATCCTTTCCACACTAATGAAGAAGATGACGAAGATATCAGTGGCAGCGATGCTGAAGGGTTTGACGAGGATGACTTCGAACTCTCAGACAATGAGGAATTCGACTATGAGCCGGAAGATGAGGAAGAAAATGATTACGACTTGTCTTGGTCGTTGAGAAAAAACTCGCTGAAGTTGATTGGTAAGATTGTCGAAAATTATCCATTAGCCTTAAAATTTGTCTACAAGTTGAGAATATTCAATACTTTGATCGAAAAGTTGTCTGATAAGTCAATGAATGTGTCCAACGAGGTCATAGGCACATTGACCAAAATTATAGCGGAAACTTCAAGAACAGGCGCATACTTCACCATGACATTTTACGATGCCGTCAGCAATAATATCAGAAAGAGAAGATCCGAAGATAATATCGAAGTCATGGATGAGTCCGATGATGTGGACATGAGTGAGCTGGAGTTGTCTCTGGACCCATTTGATTTGTTGATGGCTAACAGTGAGCTCATATGTTCCAAAACTATTGATGTTTTGATTACTGAAAAAAATGTATCGCGATTGAGCTCTATATTCAACCTCTTGTCGCAATTGACGAATGTTTTGAATGGGCTACCACATGAATTTGTATATAAGATCGTGACCAAATTGAAAGAGTTGGGGTTGACTAATACGATTGAGTCGTTAAAGTTTTATTCAGACTTGTTGAAGACCAACAATTTGGTTGAATTTGGTGATCAAATTCCAATTATTGTTGAAGCTATAGTAAATACAGCGAGCGAATCAACAAATTACGAGTTATCATTGGAAGGTTTGAGCACCGCCGGAGAATTGTTCAAAGCCATTTCAGATGACTCGCAGCAGTATGTTGATCACCTTCAACTATTACAACTAGCCCAGATTCTAGCGGAAAGAGCTAATTCGAAAAACTATTCCAACGAAATCAAACAAAGATGTCTTTCATCCTTGACTGAACTCATTGTGAACTACCATTCATTCAGTGGTGACGAGTTGAGCTCTTTATTGGAGGTGTATGAACAAAGCTTGGAGTATGAATCATTGATCGAGGTGTCCGTTTCTGGATTAACGAAGCTAATTACCCTGGTTGGTGATAAATTTAATTCGAGTGTTTTGCAACAAATTATGATCAAATTTGCTTCATTATTGAAGTTGAGATCAACAGAGCTAACTTCGGTGGTTTTAGAATGTTTGGTCAATCTCACAAGATCTTCAGCAACTATTCCTCTGCAAAATGCAAGTGATATTGTCGATACGTGCTATTCCCTTCTTCAGAAGGACCTGTCGTTATCAGGCAAACAAATTGGAGAGTGCTTGATTATCATCGGCAACTTTGCCACCCTTCTGGAATCAACAGTGTTGCAAGTCGCTGATTTTGAAAGCATTATCAGCGCGATAACGCCAAATATTGGTAAAGTTGATCAAGATACTGTGTTGGAATTTGTCACTCTACTCACTCCGATTTTAAAAGAACCTGATCTTTTTAACATTGTTTTGCACAAATTCGAAACAGTGAACTCAAGGGAGTTTCGTGCAATATTTCCTGGTATACTAGCATCAGTCGCTCTTTCATTGAATTTGCGTAATGTTATCGAGGATTCTGAAATATTGGTGATGAATGAGTCACAAACAGCCCCATCTACGGAGTTGGAATTCCACGTTCTGTTTTTGGGTTTCGTTGGTCAAAAGATACCTTTAAAGTCAGGTTTAGAGCCTTTCTTCAAAATATTGAAGAGTCCAGAAGATACAAATTTGAAGACCGCTGCACTATCCGCCATAGGAAGCATCACCACGTTCGACGTACAAACCTATTTGCCTATTCTAGTTGACCAGTTGAGTGCTAATGATTTACTCACATTGTCATTAAGAAAAGTCTTGGAAGTGAAAAACCATCATGGAGGTAATTTTGATCCAGTTGCTGAAGGTATCACAGCAGATGATTATAAAAACATTTGGAATTTGTTATTAAAAGTTGCAGAAAGAAAAGTCGATTTAAAAGGTAGCCAAGCGGAATTGAATGTTATCGCTGACTGCTTGACATTAATCACAGTTATGGATTTGTCTAGAATAGATGACTTGATGTATTCTATCGACTCTACCACCTCAATTTCCTTGAAGTACACCATAGTTTCAACTATCAAATACTTTTTGAATTTTGCACCACTGTTTTCACAAAATTCACTAGTATTTGATAAAAACTTAAGCAAACTATTGGAGAAATCATCTTTGTTGATTTTCAATGAGAACTTGCTGTTGAAGCAGGCTGCAGTTCAGTCTTTAATCACCTCATTGCATAACAAACCTTTATTGGCGTTGCCAATTTTGGTTCAACTTCTTTCTACAATCATGGAGAAAGAATTGTTAGTCAGAAAGGACTATATAGACACCATCCAAATTGGTCCATTCAAACATAAAATCGATAACGCCTTAGATTTGCGGAAATCGATATACGAAATGATTTATACCTTGATGACCACGATAGAAAATAGTAATGTTTTGCAAACGAAGACAATTCAACAAAGCTTGAATTATTTTGATATTTTGAAAATTTCAATCGAAAAAGGATTAAAAGACGATAACGACGTGATCCAATTGAGTTCACTCATCATCGCCAAGATTGTCAATATGAAACCGCATTTGCTCTTCACAGACACGGATCTTTTGAAAGCATTCAAAGACCGTGCTTTGAAGATCATCAATAAGAAGATGAAGGAAAACGACACAAAGCAAGTCATTGAGAAACAAAAGGAATCTATCAAATCTATTCAAAACTTGATAGCAGGTATTGATCAGATTTTTAGGAATAATGGTTTACAAGGTGGTGAGTTTGAGGAATGGAGAAAATTTGCATTTATTAATGGAGCTGGTGTTTCAAATTTGGATATTAACATAGAAGGGAAGAAGAATTAAATTCTATATGAGAGATGAAAATTCAGATCATAATATATCATGACCAGTCAGCATACACTGTAGGTATATTCGTTCCATCCTGGAAAATAATGGTTATTACCAAACGACTCCTGGTAACCTTCAGCTTTCTCTGAGTTGAGTTGAGTAAATTGTTCTCCCAAAGAGTTATAGTAATTCAATATTTGTTGGCGTCTACTCTTGCTAAACTCTGATTCATTTAACATTCTTGACTTCTCAATTGATTCAAACATTTCGAGAAACTGGTCAAGATCCATTTCCTCGCAAGCTTGAAGGTTATATCTCTCAACTGGTGCATTCTTGTTCACTTTTCCCTTCAATATCGACCGAACAGTTCCTGTGTCCCCATGACCATTATTTAAGTAGTTCACATTACATTCTTCAGCGATAGTTTCAATGTTCGAAAGCAATTGGTCTGTCTCAATGAACTCGGGGCTGGATGAATTTTTAAGAACAAAAGTCTCTGTCTCTTCGTCAATGTCCACTGCCGAATTCAAATAGTAGTAAGTATCTTCGACCGGTTTTTTCTTGCTCTTAAATCTATGATTTGCATTGTATACTAATAAATTGGCATTCTTTTCGAATTTGACGTACTCAGGTGGGGATTTTATACTGACTTCAATAAGCAGCGCCGATAGGGATACTCTAGATAAACCACCTTCTGCTGTGAGCTCAGAGACGATAGTTGAAATGCTATTGCTGTCTGGTCTGAAGACAGGGATTTGAAGTTCAATTGGCGAGTACTCTTCGTTATCGGTGAAACTCAACAGTGTTTCAACAGCACTATCGTGCTTCTGAGATGTTCGATGGCCTTTCTTGTGTAAAATCGACTTGAGCCTCAATCTGAGACCTGCTAATTGTTTTTTATTCTCAGAAATCAGGGGAGAAGTATCATCTGCATCAAACGCTGTCATAATGATGCCATCATTGGGTGAAAAATTCAAGCTATCTGAAAGGCTTTCCTCTTCATAAAGGTCGTCATCATCAGTGAATGCGCTAGTAGCCACTTCAAAACTTTGGAGAGGGCCACACATTGCGGCGGTATCCCATTTGATGCCAATCTCAGGTAAAGCAGGATTTCTCTCAGCTGAGCTCATACTGAAGAGCAAATCATCGAAATCAGTGCTTCTGTATTGTAAGTAACAAGTCTTTAATTCGCTAGCATCTTCATCGGCGACCTGATTTTCCTTTTTCTGTTGATCTAGTTCGAAGGTTTGTTCTGATTCCACAGACTCAACAGGGCATTCCAAGCAACGGGCATCAAAGCCCTTTCCTAAAGACTTGAAGCTTGACAACCTTCTGAGGGTTCTACCTATCTTCGATTTGGGCAGCATCATCTCCGCCTGGCTGCACAAGTTATCAGATGTCGAAGCTGCAGTAGTAGTATTGGCCATAGTTTCTCCAATAGCGGTAGCAAATCCCTTTGCGGCAATGCCAGTGTAGGTCTCCTTGATGTCAGAAGATGTATAATCAAGTAACTCAGTACCACTGTCCGTCCCTGAACACGGAGCTGAAGAGCTCCTAGACCCACGTAATCCCAACTTCAAACGTGTATAAGTCGAGTTCTTTCTGGATAAGGCGGTAGCATTATGATTTGATTGAAGCATCTCTCCTCTCTGTTATAGATGAATAGCAATTGACAGTTGAAATGTTATCAGACGGAGCACAAACAAATAATACGAATGCGAAATCAACCATTGAAGTGAAAGTAATTTTGTGAGAGGAAAGCTTCTCGATGTGAACTTATTTTTTTGTACTATCTTTGTTTTGTGTCAAACAACAACTAAACACAGAATAGGATAGAGGCCAGCCGCACTTTTTTGGTAGAGAGGCAGGCTATTAAGTCACACATCACATACTAGAGGCTGAATTGGTACCGAGAATCTAACTAGAAGGTAGAAAGGTACATCTTGTAGACATTTATAACGAGTAGATGCAGATTGATCGAGTGTAGCCATTTTAATATCACCGAGATTTATGGTGCTAGATAGTCAACTCATGTGAAAATTGTCCTGCAATGATCGCTCTGATGTGAATTCCGCTGATCATGAAATGGTTATGCAGCTTGGTAGAGATGTTTTAAAATATTTTTGATTAGTGGTAGTTCGTTCGTCTTGGTGATGATTTGATTGAGGGAAGAAAAAAAAATCTATAGTGCAGAAAGAAATATACCAATACATAACTTAAAAATATCTTTGAAGTATGTCCAAAGATGAGTCATTCGATAAGAAGCAAATGCTATCGCAGTCTTCTATAAATAGTTCAATCGAGTCCACGATAATATCTCAATTCATGACACAAAAATCCATCGATCAATCACCATTTAGCCCGTTGAAAAATTTATCCGATGACCAAATACTAATAATAAGAAGAAATGATAATATCAAGAGGAGAATCAACCAGATATTGAAGAAATTACATGAGTCCTCGGACGAGTTTTTGTTGATATCACAGTCGCAGAATATTCAGAAGATGTTGTCCATCTTGGAGATTGTAAAGCTGAAAATCAGGAGTAAGGAAGATGTCATATTGAACGAGGAAGAGATCAAGTTGAAATACGAGAAATATGTGCAATACAATAAACTCGATTCGGTGAGGTCGAAATACAATCCTGATCACAAAGTGAAAATCAAACCAATATCACCATCTGAAGTGAAAGAGTTGAAGCCATTGAAGGATGATGATAGTTTTACAGCTGCTCACTTGAAGGAGTTGGGCATTTCACCAGAGAAGATTTATAAAATACCCATTTTTTACGTTTATGTCAAGTGTTGCAGCAATATTGAGAAAGATGAAAGTTTCATCAACAATGGTTGGACATTCCAATGCTCTGCTGTGTAGGGCCTTATCATTCGTATCATATAGTGAAATCGAACTTTCGAGAAGATTTTTCGTTTCAAGCTAGCGCAAAAAAGTAACAGCAAAGTGAAAAAGAACATAACAGTGATAATCCAACTCTAATACAACAAGAATTGAATTTAACAGGCTTGAAATATCCATTAGAAAGATGTCCGACTCAGAGGATTTACAGTTAGAGCCAAACTTACAATCTATTATTTCCCACGATTCCTTGAAATGGATCTTTGTTGGTGGTAAAGGTGGCGTGGGAAAGACCACCACCTCATGTTCTGTTTCCATACAATTGGCCATAACTAATCCAAACAAGAACTATCTTTTGATCTCCACCGATCCAGCTCACAATTTGTCCGATGCCTTTTGTCAGAAGTTCGGCAAAGACGCTAGACCTGTGGAGGGTGTCCCAAACTTGTCATGTATGGAGATTGATCCTAATGCAGCAATGGAAGATCTTCAAAACCAACAGCTATTGGCAAACTCCGATCCGAATGATCCTTTGAGATCAATGATGGGTGAAATGACAGCATCAATACCTGGTATTGATGAAGCCTTATCATTCATGGAAGTTTTGAAGCATATCAAGTCTCAATCAGATGAGACTACAAAAGAAATCAAATACGATACCATCATATTCGATACAGCTCCAACCGGTCATACTTTGAGATTTTTACAATTACCATCAACATTAGAGAAGTTATTGGGAAAATTTAACGAATTGAGTGGTAGATTGGGTCCAATGATTGGATCTTTGATGGGTGGTTCAGGACAGCAGCAAGAGATGTTTGCCAAATTAAAAGAAATTCAGAAAAATGTGACCGAAGTAAATACTCAGTTTCAAAACCCAGAATTGACAACTTTCATTTGTGTCTGTATATCTGAATTCTTGTCATTGTATGAAACTGAAAGATTGATCCAGGAGTTGATCTCGTATAACATGGATGTCAACTCAATCGTCATAAATCAGTTATTGTTTGCTGACGGTGACGACGAATGTAAGAGATGTAAGGCTAGGTGGATGATGCAGAAAAAATATTTGAATCAAATGGATGAATTATACGAGGACTACCACCTTGTCAAAATGCCGTTGCTTGGTATGGAGATAAGAGGTGTTGATAACTTGAAAAAATTCTCCAAGTTTTTGGTCAATGAATATGACCCAAAGAAGGACAGCGATCTTGTGTTTTCCTTGGAAGAGAAATGAGATGTTTGTTGTATAGTAAGTAGTGGAAGTTGATAACGTAGGGATTCCCGTCTGTCCTTTAGGACTGCCATATATAGTAATTTCTCCATATGGAATTTGTGATGATTTGTTGCGCGTTTACACAGAATTAAATATATTGCTAGATCTCATCATCTCCGTCTCATTGGAATTTGATGAGCAGTATCACGACGAACAACATTACAGACATTGAGCTCCACAGAGAGGGGCTCTTGATAAAGAGGAAGAATAATGAACTGCTTGTTCGCTTTAACAATGATCTGGACGGATACGGATTCAATGTTACAAGAAAAATCGCTGAATTTGACAACAGAATTCCAATACAACGCATACAGATGCCACTGGTGATTGGCATACTAAAGATACAACATGGATACTTGATATGTGCCTCAGAGATAAGCACAGTAGTGTCTATATCAAATTTACAGATCAACAGAATAGTGGGGTCGGTGTTGATTCCCTTAAGTTTTGATCAAGCAGTTTTGTGGTTTCAAAAATGGAATCGTGATGATCTGCTGATAAGTAAAGAGTCTAGGAATACTAATGACACAGAGGAGAGAAAATCGAACACAGTAAGTACGGTATCAGGGGAACAAGACGATGACATCAATTTAGACCTGACCAGTCAAAATAGCAGGCGAAGCTCCATAAAAGAAAACAACGAGAACGTACTATTCACTAACATTGGAATCCTTACCCAGTCTTTCAAAGCAGCTCCTCGGTTGGGAGTGAACAACTATCAGAAAATAACTGATGGTGGCCAATCATTATCAGTGGATGAGAACGAGTTGTTCGATGTGGTTCCGGAGAGAGAGAATAACGAAGATGATAGTGAAGAAGCTATAGCTGGGCAAAGCTCAATTATGTTCAGCGACGAGCAAGAAATCAAATCAGGCCCTCTGGGAAGTAGACTGATAAGCTATGATCACATATCCCCTGCTTTTATCAAGAGATTGTTGAAGAATGTAGTGAGGTACTTTGACAAGGGTGGGTTTTACTTTAGCTACGATATCAACCTCTTTGGTCTGCTCAAGTTTGTTGATAATCAATTTGGGCCTGCATTGGCTGAGACAATGTCAGATTTCATGGACTGCAAATTTTTCTGGAACAAGACATTAATATCTGACTTTTGGAATATTCAAGGAGAAGGGAATGATTTGATTGCTCTTCCGATCATACAGGGTTTCGTGGACAGCATAGACATTGATGATATAATAACACGAGAGGAGTTTGATGCCCATGGTAAGGCTGACAAAAAAGAAGAAGTGATCTCACCAAGAGTCAAGGAACCAGTATACGACTTTGCAGCTGGGTGGAATAAGTTTACAAGCGATATCAAAACAGCATTTGCAGTACCAAAAACTGAACTGAGGATAGAACCAAAAAGCCAGCAAGCAATTGTTGAGGATCTGAGGCGAGGAAAGATTTTGATGATCTCTAAAAGGAGCAATAAGAGATGTGGTGTCAGATATTTGAGAAGAGGAATTGATGATGATGCTAATGTTGCCAATTTTGTGCAAACTAGTCAAATGTTGATTGTAGAAAGTTTGAACATTTTCACCAACTACGATATCATTCGAGGCTCTATCCCACTATTTTTCGAGCAGGACCCGTCAAAATTGCAACCAGAGCCAAAACTTACGAGATCAATGGAGAAATGTGAAGAGGCTTTGTTGAGGCACTATGCAAATTTGAAAAGACACTACAAGGATGTGACCTCAATTTCCTTGGTGGAGAAAAAGAAGAGAGAGAAAGGTATCGGGCAAGCTTTCGAGAAACTCCTGTTAGATAATGGATTGAATTTTGTGTGGTTTGATTTTCATGACATTTGCAAAAGCATGAAATTCGATAACATCGCTTATTTACTTGAATACCAGGTGTCAAATACCTCAAATAATGTACTAGACCAAATCGACAACTATAAATGGGATGAAGATATACAAAATCAGCAACAAAGGGGAATTTTCAGAATTAATTGTGTGGACTGCTTGGATCGTACCAATATCATTTGCAAATTTATCAATGAGAAGGTATTCTATAAGCAGCTCGAACACCTCAAGTTAGTTAACAATGATTCTGCGTTTGGACACAAGTTTTCTAATCTATGGGCAAACAACGGGGACAGTATATCACAACAATATTGCTCAACAAATGCTATGAAAGGTGATTTCACAAGGACTAACAAAAGAAATTACAAGGGACTTTTCAATGACGCTATATTGAGTTTAACCAGATATTATTACAACTCGGTGACAGATTTTTTCAATCAGTTTATCATTGATTACCTTTTGTATCACAACTACAACGATGTGAATTTCTTGGAGAATTTTGAAAGCTTGATGGAGAATTTTGACCCAAATTCTCACAACTCGGCTGACTTGCAACGAAAAATAATAATGAAGAATGTTATGGATATTTTCCAAGAGGAAAGGATCATGGGAAGTTGGTGGGTCAAAAGTAGTTTTGCACTCAACAAATTTAAACGGGATCAATTCAATTTGCTGCTTCCAAAAAATGACTTGTTCGATTGCATATTGATTGCATCAAAAAACAACATGATTTTAGTTTATGTTGACCTTGAGAATAACAAACTCACTTATTACAAGGTTTCCACTGATTCCATTTCGGTTTTGCAATATGGACACTTTTTCTCATCCATTTACACATCCAATGATAAGAGCCCACAGAAAAATATCGGTTTCAAAATTGAGCTCAACGAATATCGTAGATCGGAAAATGATATAGTTACCGATCCGGGCACTGAAATGCTATCCATGAAATTGGCTCAAACAGATATCAAAGACCTGCAACAAGAACAAGGTTTGTCAGCTGTTAACAATGCCTCATTGAATCCTGCAACTTCGAAATCTGCTTCCAAATTTCTCGCAATCAAGTTTGATCAGTTACCGTACAACGATTGTAAAAATGCAATACGATTGATTTCTAATGTCTGTTACCGCGCACAATTGATTAAGGAGGATTTGGTGACGTTTGAAGAGGCGAAGAAATCGAGTTCTTTTGTAGGAAACATTGACCACCAAGTAAAAAAATTCATATGGGGCTAAGCAAACTGGAGACTTCAGGAATGGGCATAAGCCTTTGAAAAGTTTCTACGGTTGTAACGGTGTTAGTCATTTCCCACAAAGTTAGGTTAACAAACTTCAAAGCATAGTCCGACTGTATGTGAACATTTTGGTTCCCTAATTCAATAATTACTTACAATCTTGGGATTTTCACTTTGACAAAATACATTCAAATGTACGCTTGATATAATTTGCACTATACAGGGGGGAGTGTAGTCTGTCCATGTTGTCATCGCACTTGACCTTCAAATTCATTATCTCATCGACTAAGTTTGTCTCTTCCGCCGTTTAAGATGCAGTTCTTATTTCCTTGTCAAGAGAATCTAGCTTATATAAAAGCGATGTGTGCAAGGATTTCCAACATTGTAACAGCTCCGAATTTATGTGAGGGGAGAGGCAAGAAGTCGTTGATCGAGAATAATACATCAAGTAACTTCTCGCATTCAGGTTAGCAAAACAAAATTTGGTTGACTTTCAACCCGGTTTGCCTTGCGTGAACTAGACTCGAAGCATACTAATTTAAAAAGTATTGGTTAAAAAAATTTATACGTTGATACAGCGACTTTTGAAAAGATGAAGAAGATGGGTTTTACCTTGAGAAACATCGATCATCAGGTGAAGAAGTTTACATGAGGCTGAATCAATTTCGGACTTGAGAGTTTTCGGCGTTGTTATTTTGATCTCTTTACGTTACCTTGTAAGATATAAAAAAAATTGGACTCAATTCCATCGTAAATGGAGTGATCTTTTTTGTAACAGTGGAACTTTTGAATTATAAATAAGAGTAATATATACATGACATGAGATCATTAAGAATCTCTTAGACTTTTGATAGCATCATCGCTAATGTCATTCAACCTTGCTGTTTTCTTTACAGTATCGAAATAATCACTTATGTCCGACTTTGCATCATCGAACAAAACTAACTTTTTGACGACGGCGACGTCTGATTCAAACTTGATAGCCTCTTGGATGTTATTTGGGAAATGGGTCAAAACATAAATTTGGTTACTTTTAGCGTTATCTCTCAATTCTTCTAGCCTCAATCTCATCAACTTGGAGAAAATTCCCTTGCCCAATCTATCGTCGAATTTGTATTCATCATTTTCCTTTCCAACCAAGTGATGCTCCAAAACTGCTCCATAACGATCGTGATAATTTTTAAGCTCATCCTCTACAACATCGTTCAAGTCAACAACTTTGACTTTGTCCTCACCACCCAATTTTTCAGTCAATTGGGCGACCTCTTTTGCCTTAGGTTTAGGAACGAAGTAGATCTCTGTATTTGATTTGAAAAGTAAAACTTTTCTCCTTATACTGTTCATATATTGTTCCCACTCTTGATCGGTAAAAGTGTTTTTTCTTTTCAACATGGACTGTGTAGCGTCTTGCTCGTCAACTCTGTGTACCACAACAGCAAATATACCTGTTGCTGTTAATGAAACTATCAAGAAGTTTCGTAAGCTGAAACCTTTATCTTTCTTTGGCCCGGATGTGCTGTAAAAACGCATGTTCATGGGACTCGTCGATAACAGCAGTGTTATTCCTGGCCCCTTGATGGCCGTTCTCAGCAGTGAACGCAAGCAGTTGTAACGTAACATGGCAAGATCTTAATTCCTTTAATGTCTTTGAATATCAACTGAAGTCATGAATGAACTCTTTCAAAGCAAAATCATCAAAAAAAACAAAAAAATCTTAAAAAAAAATTTCAAAAAAACTCGAATATCTCACCGAACACATTCAGTCAACCAATTGAAAACATGTCGTTGGTCAAACTAGCTTATGTGTGCTCCCATCTTCAAAACTGTACAAGAGTTAACTTGCCTTTGGCTCACATACCTTTGACCAGGTTGCATTTGCAAGTTTCACTAGGTTTATATAAGCATGGATTCATATCGTCGATACAAAGAGGCTCGATAGCGGGTCCAGATGCTGTACCAACTGAGGTGACACCGGATAACATTGCTACCAGAAGATTGTGGCTTGGTTTGAAATATAAGGATTCCAGATCCGTGTTGAGAAAGATGGCCTTAGTTTCAAAGCCAAATAGGAGATTGTATTTAGATGAGGAACAGATAAAGGCCTTGGCAAGTGGGTTGAAAGTAAGATTGATCGAACCATTACAACCGGGTGAAGTTATGTTTGTGAAGGTGGGTCGTGATGATATAGTGGAGTTGCAAGATGCCGCCAGAAGAGGCTTGAAGGGGGAGGTACTTTGCAGAGCTCGTTGAATGGTAAGAAAGGAGAGACTTGCCGGAAAAAAGAATAATGATATGTATATAGGTGAAAACGTTACAACTATTGAACCTTCTTCTTGAGCTGAGAATTGCAATAAGGATAACACTCCAAAGCCTTTGCGAATATTGTAGTTTATAAATTGTGTACCCCAGTTCCATGCAATTTTCATGGATCAAAAAAAAAAAGTGAAACACAAATAAGGTGAACAGGAAGAGGAGGACCACGTAATTGTACTTCACGTCATACCATCATGGCCAGGCAAAGTGTATTGAGCATGCTCGGTACATCTAAGGTAAAAAAGCCAGACTTGTCTAGGGATTCAGTGACAAAAATACAATTGAAAAAGGTACTTGGGAAGACAACAGATACAACAAATCTCGATGATTGGACAATAAAAGGAACACATCTTCTGTACAGTATTCCCGATATACTGTCAATACCTAGAGTTGATTCACCTTTGAAGATTGCCTCGTTTGATTTAGATGGTACAGTTATACGAACATCGTCAGGATCCAAATTTGCTAGAGGACCACGTGACTGGCAATGGTTTAATGAATACACAAAGACCAAAATTGCACAATACCAACGTGATGGGTACTTGATTGTGATCTTCACCAACCAAGGTGGTGTCGTTGCAAGGAAGCAACAGAAATCGTTTACCAATTTTGTCACTAAGGTTAACGCTGTGCGGCGAGAGTTTCCAAACGTTTTTATATTTCTGGCACCAAAAAGACCCTCGTCTTCCTCTAGTAAAGAGGTTAGCTCATCGCAAGAAAATCATCTGTTGTTTAGAAAACCTGCGATAGGCATGTGGCAAGAGCTATTAAACGTGATAAAAGCTATAAACGGTGACTATAGGATCGATTTGGAGAATAGCTTTTACTGTGGGGACGCTGCTGGTAGACTGCAAGATTTCAGCGATTCTGATAAGAAATTTGCGGAGAATGTTGGACTCAAGTTCTATACACCAGAAATTTTATTCAAAAACTGAATATGTTGTCAAATGATTCTCATCCCATACACCGCCTGTGGAAGTCAATTAGGATTTCTTCATTGATGGAGAAATGGATAATGTGCATAGCGCTCTTTAGCAGAAATTACCGAATAAGATCAGGATGAACACAGAGACAACGAGAATTTGTGACACAGGCACGTTGAGTAGACAAGGTAAATCCCGCCTAGTATACTACAGAATGGTGCTGTTTCAGTGGACTCAAGATTGAAGCTTACAAGTATGGCAGTCCTGAAGAATCTTGAACCTGCATACTATCAATTTTTCAGACTAATTTCTAAATCTTCATCACCATACCAGCTGAATGTGATAGTTTTTATTACATTCATGAACGCACAATCTTCAATTTTGCTATTTAATCTTGAAGTCTTTTCAATAGAGATTTAATAACACAGTGAGTTAAATACAGGTATAAAATGTTCTTCATGAAATATGTCCCCTTTCCATATCCATGAACTTCGGTCTGCATCAAGGTCGATAGCTCACTAAAAGCACGGGCTGCATCAAGGTCGATAGCTCACTAAAAGCACGGGCTGCTAGCACATCCACAGCACTTTCAAGCCCTCTCTAAATCCATTTTCACTTTGTTGTAGTGGTATTTTTTTATCATAAAGACAAGATTTACCTCTTTAAGACATCTTCCAAAGAATCTCTATAAATATCGCTCTATAAAACCCAGTAGGAATTATATGTAATGCAATAGGTGAACCAATGAAGGTCTCCATGAAGTAGAATTCACTAAAAAGCCATTTTCCAATCAACTGTTGAATTTGTGCCAGGTAATTCATACGTCTCTATCATATGACCATCTGTATTTGTATTGAATTTTTCAGCCATTCATTTGAATGGTATTCTTTTTATGTGAGGGATTTTCAATATTCAATTGTACGACTATGGTACCGTGCTAGATGACCCCATGAAGCCTTTAGCCAAAATTCTTGCCAAAATAGTTGAACAATACCCTTCACTGTTACACGCTGTCAGGTATTCGTTCAGTGATAATGATGGAGGTGGGATATGTAGGCAATTGGCTTATCTTAGAGCACTATCTGGTTCGAGCTACAACGAAGATAAAGAGCAATTCAGAGGTGTATGAAGTGTGAGGCGGGATAACACTGCTTTAGTGAAGGGCTCAATCAATGAAACAGCGCTATTTGTTGCTCAATATTTTTCAAAGAGCAATTCGATTTAATCATGCTTAAGCAATGTATCGCACAACCACAAATTCATGTTTGACCTTCATGTGTCGTAAAATTGATTTAAAACGATAATTAGATCATACTTTGCAATATCAGTAAGGTAAAAAAACATCATCATCTTTGTGTTTAAATCAAAAAAAATAAAAGGACACTAAAAAAATCAATTGAGAACACAACAAACCAAAAACAGTCTACAATTGTAATGTCTGACCAAGAAGAGAACCAGTTATCTAAGGAAGAAAGGTTGGAAGCAGCCAAAAAGAAGGTGTGTATTTGAATGGTAGTAGACCAATGGTCTGAATAGTGTATTGGGATTGGGAATAGAAATTGCATACTAACATCACTTCTTGTTGTAGTTTGAGGAGTTGAAGAAGAAGAATAAAAAGAAGAACAAAAAGAGTAAAAAGCTGAAAAAGGAGGGAGAAAAGGAAGAGACACCTGGAGTCGATGAGGAAGATAAAGATGATGATGTCATTGATCTTTCTGAAGTTCCTGTAAAGACTGAATCAAATGCTGTTGAGCAAGATAAGCTGGAAGATGAAGAGGAGAAACTAGACCAGGCACAAGAGTCGGCAAATAATGACACAGAACAAAAAGTTGAAAAAGCGCAGAAAGATGAACCGGAACTGGTAGAAACTAAAGAATCTTTATCGGACTCAGCTGAAGAAAGAGGAGTTTCATCGGAAATAATTGAAGAGGGCGGTAAAGAAAGCATTGAAAATGGGGAAGAAAAGAATGAAGAAAGTAATGATCAAACAAGATTAAGCGAGGCTGGATCTGATGAGATGGGAGATCTAGATGACACCTTTGTGAAACCGGACGAGACAAAGACAAAAGCAATTGAATCATGGTTGTCTCAGGAGCAGCATCCAGATAAGACATGGTTAGATGAAATTCAAGACTCGCAAGCTGGTTCAGCTGAAAAGGAGGGCTCTGCAGAAGTTGTTCAAGACACTTCAAATACGAATCCAGTCGAAGCAGAATCTGTTTCTGGGAGTTTGCAAGACGTGGTGACTAAACAGCTGAAAGAGATACTCGATTTAAAAGAGGAGGTCACCGATTTAAGAATGAATAAATTCGAGTTGTTGGACAAGATTGAATCATTGGAGTCCACTATCAAGAGATTGAATAATAAGTTGAGTGCCAAAAAGATTGATCAACCTATGTACCAATCTGATTACAATAGTGAGCTTTCATTATCACCGGTGCCTACATCACATCAACCACCACAATCACTGCAAGCAGCTTTTGTTAAAACGCCATCGTTTCAAAACTTTCCAGCAAATAGCTATGCAGATGCTGGTGGTGACTTGAGAGATAGACTCATGAAATGGAAGGACTGGAATGTTGATATGAGAACTTGGAGAAGCATATCAGGTGGACCTATAGTGGAAATATAATAGTTTATCTTTTATAGCAAAAAATCTATCGTGTAGTTTGGCTCAAATGTTGCCACAAGCAAAAAAAAAATTAAAAAAATTTTCGTGGAAGAAATCAAATAAGAAGAAGAATAACACATAGATTTCATCACCATTTAAGGATAAAGAACACACTAAAAGATGAGACCTCTTATGTTAAAAGGACATGAGCGTTCATTGACACAAGTCAAGTTCAACAGGGAAGGAGATTTGTTATTTTCTGTTGCCAAGGATAAGACAGCATCAGTTTGGTACTCATTTAACGGTGAGAGATTGGGTACTTTTGAAGGTCATATTGGTACCATTTGGTCAATAGACGTTGATAATAAGAGTAATTTAGCTGTTACTGCATCTGCAGATTTCTCTGTTAAATTGTGGGAGGTGCAGACTGGTGAATGTGTCAAAACTTGGTCGACAGAAACACCTGCAAGATGGGTTCAATTTTCTCCAAATGATGAACAATTGTTGGTGATAACAGATCAAGTGATGGGTAAGATTGGTTGCATTTCCATATTCAATATAAACCATGAAAATATTACAGAACAAGCTGACGAGCCTATATTAAGGATAGAGACAAAAGAAGGCTCAGAGAAAGTAACCTGTGCTGGATGGTCATACCTTGGTAAATATATCTTGGCTGGCCACTCTGACGGTTCAGTATCCAAGTTTGATGCAAAGACCGGTGAATTGATCAAGACTGTAAAAGTGCATGACTTGACCGTGACAGATATTCAATTTTCAGATGATAAGACATATTTCATAACATCATCAAAGGATAAAACTGCTCACATCTTAGATGTTGAGAATTTGGACGTGTTTAAAACTTTTGAAGCTGATGCTCCAATGAATTCAGCTTGTATTACACCAGTAAAAAATTTCGTCATCTTGGGAGGTGGTCAAGAAGCCAGAGATGTCACCACTACTTCAGCTCAACAGGGTAAGTTCGAAGCCAGATTCTATCACAAATTGTTTGAAGATGAAATAGGTAGAGTGAAAGGTCATTTTGGTCCATTGAATTACGTTGCTGTTCATCCAAAGGGTACAATGTATGCCTCAGGTGGTGAAGATGGTTATATAAGACTTCACGAATTTGACAAATCATACTTTGATTTCAAGTACGATGTTGAAAAAACCGCTGAAGCTACCGGTGCTGTTTCTCATGCTGTTCCAACAACTTCTTCAGCATAATTCTGTCGAACCTATACTTATGATGTATAGCTCTGAACGAAATAATTGAATGGTTCAAAAATCATCTCCTTTTAAGGGAAATAATCCAATAATACTACAAGCGAACTATCTCCAGACAGAGGAGAATTACTAAATTATTTATCTAGCTACAAGGTCTATATCGAAAAATGATATTCTATTCCTGTTGCTTCCATGAGCTCTCCAACACCAAAGTGGAGAACTTTAAAATTTTGACAGAAGATACAAAACGACTAGGTATAGACAACTTATTGATCTCGAAAGGTAGCATTTGATATTATTGTCTCAATTCTGGTTCGATGACGATGTGTCTAAGTATTTCTGCACTACCAACAGAACGCCCAGTTAATTACAAACCTTCAATTGAAAGTGGCATTCGTAGAGAGGGCGCAAAACAATAATTCAGAAATATTGAAGCTATCTATGATTTGAATGACAGTTTCGGTGCAATGAACAGCTTAGATAAAGGTTCAGATCAAGAAAACTTACACAACTGCAGAAGTTCAAATCCTTATATGCATTATTCTTTGCTATTTATGGAAAAGTGAGCTTTTGTATCTTTATTCGTTATAAACAGTAGCCACATCTCTAAAAATCGATCATTCAATCATAATTATTTGCCTCCAGCATCTCCACCTTCAGCAGCAGCCTTCTTCTTAGCGATCTTTTCTTGCAAAGCCTTGGCTTGTTCTTCCTTCCTCTTCTTTGGATCACCTTCTTGCTTGTTCTTGCCCTTTTCACCTTTCTTCAGAGCCTTAAGTCTGGCCAGTTCTCTTTGATTACCTCTAGTCATTGTTTCGATTTCAATTGTGAGTAGTCCTTGAACAATCGATCTCTGCGAATCAATTAGATTCAGATTCAATGATTGTCTTCAATCCCGTTAAAATTTCTTTTAAAGTTTCTCAATCTTTTTTCTCTAAAGTTCTACAAAAAAAAGACTTTGACTTCCTATAACGGAAATTACTGTATATACACAAGTAAACGGTTTATTATCATGAACAATGATATTTGGGGTCTAATGTTCTAAATTGAAAAATATTGTTGGTATGCTCAAAGGTTGATGAACTTCTACTGATTACATCTTTTGGTTCACTTTACATATACCGCCTTTTACAGTAGATTGCTTCTACCGAAGCTTAGATAGGGGAATCAAAGGTGCGATCAACTGTTTTTGTGTGTAAAGTTTCACAACAACTCAATTTAGTTGACTATGCTTTCTTACGAAAAATCCGGTTTTCGACAGCCTCATATCAAGAACAGTTGCCCATAAATCAGCGGCACAATTTCTTGTTATCTATATGCAGCGAACGTCAACTACCAGAATCGGCGTACCGGGTTCTTTCAAAAGCTGCATCAAATAATGTAGAAAAAGAACAGATTAAACAGCAGCAGGTTGAGTCACATAGTGGTATGGCTGATGCCAGTGCTAATCTAGGCCGATGACTGTTGATAAATATCAAATTTTCAAATCCTTTCAATTGAGATAGGGGCAACTTGTACAATTTGTTTCGGAATGATGTTTGAGTGATCGGCGGCGGAGCTGATTTGGGAATTAAGACATGATGTTCCCATTCCTCGTCAATGAATTCATAAAACTATTGAATGATCGTCAATACGATATAAAGGTTTGGAAACCAACCATGGGTAACAATACTAGTCTGTATGACTGTAATACTCGCATGTACATATTAGTTCATCCAATCACACAAGCACACCGCTCAATAAGAGATAACAGACATGGTCTCACTTTCCACGAAGTCAATCAGTCGAGTTTAGTGCTTCCGAACCCCTTGAATCCCATCATGTTCATCATATCACCATCAATTCCAGATTCATTAGGCAACTTAGCCTCCTTAGCTTTCTCTGCTCTCAAAACTGACATCTCCTTCTTCTTCATTTTCTTCTGTTTTCTTTTCAATGACATTTGAGCCTCAAATTGTTTACGCATCTCGATCCTCTTTTTCAAATCGAACAGCTCCTCGGAATCCACCAGCTTTTTCAATCTAGAGGCAGCTAGTTTTTCAACATGATCGACAATCATATCTAGTGTGATACTCTTGTTGTCGACATATTCTATCCCAGCGTTGCTGAAATGTTGCTTGGAGTTCAAATGATCGATCAATTCTAGATCATTTTTAAAAGTCAAGTCACAAATCTCGCAATAGAAACCAATACCTTTACCACGTTTGCCCGTGACGGCACTCAAGTCTTGCGAAACCAACGATGTGGTTTGCATTGATTCGATATTACGAAATTGGTCTTCTCTATTCTTGTGGAAATCATATTTGGATTGTACCTTGGTATCTTTTGGTTTATGTCTGTTATCGTAACGGTCTTGCGCCTTTTTACGGTATTCCTTCAAATCCCATGTCTTCCGCCCATACGAGTTTTCACCTTCTGGCTTTTTCTGATCCTCAGACATTGTGCTTTCTATCTTAATATCTGATCATGTATGGCTAGCTAGCTCTCTCAGCAGAGATTTATTCTCTTTAAAATGAGATAAAGATTCTAAGTGAAAGAGAAAAAAAAAAAATTCTCAAAAATCATCAATCGCTAAAAGATTCATATTCCAAGATGAACACTATGCAGGCAGGCCCCGACAAGAGGTCATGGTCCGAGATGACCCCAGAGGAGCAAGCTGAGGCTGGAGCCAAGACCATGATCGATTACATGCAATCCTGTCCAGGTAAAACCGTCATGAGTGGAGTCACTGGTTTCCTGCTCGGTGGATTCTTTGGTCTTTTCATGGCTTCCATGGCTTATGAAGTACCTATTGGTTCTCCCATGAGTCCCGGTGCTCATATCAGTGATTTACCCTGGAAACAGCAACTGAAATTACAATTCGCTGATCTTGGTAAGAAATCGTGGTCGAGTGCAAAGAATTTTGGTTACATTGGTGCAATATTTACAGCTGTGGAGTGTAGTATCGAGACTGTACGTGCTAAGAACGATATTTATAACGGTGTCGCTGCTGGATGCGTGACTGGTGGTGGGTTGGCTTTGAGTGGAGGGCCTCAGCTGACATTGATTGGCTGTGCCGGATTTGCAGCCTTCTCAACTGCGATTGATTTGTACATGAGATCAGATGAAAAAGCACCTCCGAAGAATGATTATGATGAATGAAATGACCCCTTCCTCTTTTTACCTTGCTGAATGTTTTGGCATGTATGTATCTATTTGTGTTTCTTGTTCTGTATATACTTGTTACATTAGCTTGTTAGACAAACCGTGTTGAGATAAAACAAAAAACAAACTCTTAAAAGCATCCTTAAGTCTATTTTGATTCTTCTATTTACCAACAAGTCTCAAGAGTGTGTACAGAACTCCACCTATAAACCTAAACAGTGCCATGAACGCAACAATCCATAAAATTACAGTCAAGAAAATCTGAGAGTTTTCGGAAGCGATTCCAGGAGTAGTAGCTTCAGGGACTGCAGTGCTCGTCGTACCTTTCAACTGGTTAAACCCACCGGTCTCTAACACGATAGCAACAATGGCAAAATTGGAAACCATCCAGAACAATACTGTCATCGACCTGATAAACGCGTAATAGTCCTTCTCCTTCTCTTCTGGATCTGGTGCCGACACTTTGTTATCATCGGTGTTGAGCAAGATATTGATCTGTCTCGTGTACGCTTCATCAACTTCTTGATTTGTTGTTGGTATCTCGATATAAAATTTTCCTTCGGTGGAAGACTGCTTAGCGACACCTAAATCCATTTTCATACCGGTATCACCTTTTGTACCCCAGGAGATATCATGGATGTTGCAGAAAGCATAGATGTTCAAAACGTTGATGTATGCTGGTGAGAGTAAAAGGTACTGAATAAATGAGGTGAACATGTGCCATGGATCCAAAAATAATAATGAACCGATAAGGTACAACAGGTAAGTTGATATGGTCGCCACGATCAAATCTCTAAATCTCTCAGATTTTATCAGGCTCACAAAGGTGAATTTCCCTCCATTATCGGCAATGATCTCTCGCACTGCATAGACTGACATGTAAACAGATGCAAACACCATATAAGCCATTAATATGGCAAAGAACCACACGATGACAATATAAAATTTTTTGGTTCCCTGTGGTTTATTACCAAATGAAAGTACAAACGTTGTCACGATTGATGCAAGATATAACCATAAGAAAAGCACCGAGAGAATGTTCCCCACTCGCTCCATTTGTAACGATGGATCACTAAGCCCCACTGTCAAGATCCTGAACACCAAAAAATATGAACCTAGAGAGAACCAACTCACAAGTAAATTGAGTAATTGATAAACAAATTGTACATGAAAGAACAATTTTCTAACGATAGAATGAGATGATCTCCAAATGTTGAAGAAATGTACCAGTGAATAAATGGCGGCAAAAAATGAACCGTTCAACCATCTTCTTCTTTGTAAAATGAACTCAGGTAATTGATCAGGTACATCGGTCTTAGCGCTAGCCAGTTGAACATACTTCAAGACCCAATTACAATTTCTCTTGGCTACTAACTCGAAACATAAGATCCTATCTTCGGCCAAATACATATTGGCAGTGAACAATCCTGCATCAGTGTTGTGTAATGTCTCACCTTTGAAATATGACAGTAATGGACCAACACCATTGACATCGTTTTGCAATGCCACATATCGATATGCACTAAAGGCACCGGGTAAGACACTCACGAATCCAAACACACTCTCCATCGGCTTGTCCAAGATATTAGAGATCTTGTACTCGAAATTTTGAGCATAAACAATGGGTTTACGAATCATCTCCCACATCATTTTATAAACAACGGGGTTCAACATGGCTTTGATCTCACCACATGCACCAGCTACGCTTTGATCCTTGTCGAACAGTTTCCAAAGATGATAGATGGAATCTCCTGCAGGTTGAGTACCAGCATCGAGTAAGACAACAACGTTGGGGTTCAATATTGGGGCAAAGGCTTGGAAACACCATCTATGAGAATTGATCTTTTTTTGATTTTTCTCCTTTAAACAAAACAATAGTTGTACCGGTACAGTTTTTTGTGTTGTCAATTTCACTTGACCATCTTTGATCTTGGATATACCAACCATTGTTGTGTACTCATAGATATGACCAACAACTTCCTTGTCATTGACCATATTTTTGGCAAAACCTTCTTGGTAAACACCCAATGCCGCTAATAACAGTTGTGACCTTGGATTTATTTTAGTACGGCCATCACTGACGATGCATACAACTATTTTTTTCCAAGCGTCTTTACCCCAAGTGCTACTGCGGTTTTTTGAGCACAAGTATTTAATATTCTTGAAAACACCTTGCAAAGTCCTAGCCAACAAGACATCATCTTCGTTGTACATCGTCACCACAATCATGATCTCTGTTTGTCTTGGTTGGAAATAACACAATTGTCTCAAAGTGAATTTCGAACTTGCAAAATCTTGTGGATCACATGTGGCAGCTTGATATCTCATATATCCAAATTCTCTATCCTGTGATGTAACAGGGTTAGGATATTTCGACAACAATTGCTGAGAAACTTCACAATCCAAGATTAAGTTACCATCAATCATCTTCACTTTGATCCCCTTTGTCGATTTGGACCTACGTGGGACATCACCTTCAGGAGGTTGGTCTAATGTATTAGGATCACCAAATCTCGGTGTTTCATAATACTCGTCCAAGATCGATGACGAAGCTCCTTCCTCTTCTTCTTTATCATTGAAGCTTTTTTCTTCTGATCCATCAGTGGATTCAAAAGATGGTTCCTCATCTTCATGAGCTCCATAAGCGTTAATCTCATACGCGTCCCCACTCACTGGGAATGGCGTGAAATCGTTATCAATGTCATCTTCCAGATCATCTATGGCGTAAGGCTCGAAAAGATTGGTGTAGTATCCCGATTGATGTTGCTGTTGTGGAGTTGGTTGATAGGGCATCTGATGTTGTTGTTGTTGTCGAAAAGTCTGTTGTGAATTGCTTTGCAGCTGATTTTTCATAAACGGTATATTTGAACTGTTTCGCAGTTGATGACTCATGATCGGTATATTGGAATTGCTCAAATTTGCAGCAGCACCAATGTCATTCATCAGATACATGTTATTGTATGGATCTTCTTCAATGTCGTTAATCGAAGGAGCATAATCTGCATCAGGATACGCCAATGAATTCGCCGGGTACCTGAGTGTCGAATTGGACCTATTTACACTCAGTAATGGTGAAAAATACTCCAGATCACGCTGGTCAATACCAGTTCCTGCAACTGCACCAACACCATGTACACCAGAAGTTGCATAGTATTCTGGATCTTGTACATGTTGTTGACGAACCCTTGACGGTGGACTACCAACGTACATATTATCATTTGCCGTCGGAGACCCATAGACACCACTCTGTCCCTGTGGGACATACAGTGTCGTTCCACCACCGCTACTGAACGGGTCATCCTGTTGTTGTTGTTGTTCATGTTGCAAATGCACGCTCGATGAAGACCTCCTATAAGTGTTAGTCAAGGGACGGATTGGAGAATGCTGCTGTTGGTGCCTTCTTGGCGGAGACTTTCTACGCCTTTGTGTGTACTGCTGTTGTTCATCCGTATTGTATCTATCTGGTGAAGGTATCGAGGGAATAGCATTCTGACCTTGATACACCGACACATTTATATCTGGAACTGGGTAAGATGATGTATGTTGTTGAGGTTGTTTGGGTGGTAATGGTGGTAACGGGGAATCATGACGCAAATTGTCGTAGTCGGATCTGTAATCTGTTGGTTGCTCGAAGTAAGGGTCCCCTTGAACATCGTAACGTTGTACCTCGTATGGTCGAAGACCTGTATATTCTCGATCTGGGACGTACTGGTCGTAGTCTATGTTGTCTTCGTCTTCATTGGGGGTGCTGCTATAACCATGATTGCCATCAGTGGGATGATTGTAATTGGGGTTTGAGTGGCTCATTGCCTCTGTGTTTTTTTTTAAAAAAACTCCAGGTGCTTAGCTAGTACGATGAAGCGAGAGAGGAGCGAGGTTTATTTAAGGTGACAGATCAAGCTCGGTTGATAAAGTAAAGAGACAGAATTTTTTTTGAAAATATAGCGATAAATCAAACTACAAGCGCGTAAAAAAAGTAAAATTAGAAACAAATTTGGAAATGATAAACAAAGAGCTAAAGTGCACGACCTAAGATGCTTTGCCCCAGTCATTTATCTAATTCGTTGCCTCAGCCATGTTATGAAAGGGTTTCTTTTTGAAATTATTCCCGATAGTGATTGACCACTGATGGCAACGGTAGTCGGTATCATTTGAAATGGAATCAATATACAGTCACCACACAAAATATATCAGGTTCATTAGCGCTGAATAACCAATTACTTCAAGCAAGTATATGTACAATACTCAATACCAATTTACTTGCCATTGAGTTTGATATCATCTTGTTTCTTTCAAGATTCAAATATTATTCATCATCATGGTGATGGCTTCTGCAGGTCAAATCATTCCAATTAATTGAGATTCGAGTCCGCATATGATTTTAGAACTAGTGACATTGGAAAATTTTAGTATCAACGTGCTAGTTGAATTAGGTGATATTCCGTCGTTGCCAATTGATCTCACATGGCGGTATATCGGTTTACAGTACGATTCACAGCAAGCATATGTGTCTTCATATTAGAGCTCTTCAAAAAGTATAAATTTTTGTCTCAGAACACGGTGATTTGTTAATTATTTTAAAAAATCTTGCGGTTTGATCAATTTGTGAAAGGGTGTCTAGAGAATGAAGATTAGTGTACCCTCCATTGAACTCCAGTGAGTCTCATGGTTTAATTGGACAAGACTGGTAATTTTATCAGTTACTCAATCGAATTTTTAGTCAAACCAAACACAAAGATCTACGTCTTGTGTGAGGATGGTAAATGGTGTTGTAGATAGGTTAAAAACAAGAGAGGTAGTTTTTCTGCCTAATGTTTATGCAACTGAGTTACACAATACTAGCCTATATTAGTTGTACTCTTGTCCAATTTTCATTATAATATATTTTGTATTTGTAACCAATTAATCTTTATATTATTATTATTATATTATACCACATTTACTCTTCAACTTCAATGTTACCCTTCTCTGAGACATAGATACCATCCAAGAACTTTCTGATATCCTTGTTTCTAACTCTACAGATTTGTTGAACATCAGCACAAGTTTGAGAAACATTTTCCAAAGAGTTACCGGTGAAGATCAACTCATCCTTTTGAGCAGCTGACAATTCTGGGGTAACACCTTCCAAGACCTTGACTAATCTAACTTGTTTATCACCCAAGAAATTTCTAATCTCAACGTATTTACCATCTTCCTTGTCGATAAAGTTAACGTTAATTGGGAAATGCGCATAAACCAATCTCATCTTGTATTTGTAACCCTTAGTGACACCAGTGATCAAGTTGGCAATCAAAGACTTGACAGTTCTTAAAGCAGCAACATGCTTTCTCTCACCATGGTGAACAGTGATCTTGATAGCCTTTTCTGAAACTTTGGCAAAAGTAACATCAATGTGCTTCAAGTCTTTAGTTAATTCACCTCTTGGACCAGTGACAGTGACGAATCTGGCCTTGATGGAGACAGTGACACCTTCTGGGATTTCTAAGATTTGATCAGTCTGAATGTACTTCATTGTTGAATGTTGTTGTTGATAGATGTGATTATATTAAAGAGTAGTACAATATCAATGAAAATTTAATGAAAATTCACACACTCAAAGTGAAAAAATTTTGTGTGTGCCTCTCTTTCTTTCTCTGTCTCTGTCTCTGTCTTTGTCTCTATAGTGTGGGTGGTCGTGTCTATTTTTGCTAAAAGAAAAATCAATAAAAAAGGGACAAAAGAATAGTAGTGTACACTATACCAAACCAGAAGGGTGAATATTATGTAATCCATTAAGGAAAGAATTACGTAATTCAATACAAAAAAAGTATTGAAGAAAAAAAAGCAGTCACAAATTTAGTTAATTTCCCTTTTTCAGTGTTCTACAACAATTTGAGCAGAAAGGTATAGATTATAATAGTTTACTAACTAAAATAGAGACTATCTCACCATGAAATCCCTCTTATCAATCAAACCTTTTTTTCACTTTGTGTATCTAAACAATCGAATTTATCTAACGCGGACATTAAAGTCAGCGAAAGAATACTCTCTTGGTGACGTTTTGCTGGTGTTTTTTTATTTTTTGTCTTGTTTTCGTTTCACCTGGATGATGATAATTCATATAGCCAGTTAAACACAAAAGCTACAATAACTGATAAACTTAACATATTCTCTCTTTTATTTTTGTTAAATGATTCTAAAAATTGAACAAACACATTAAAAGCAACTCAGATATACCATAAAAACTTATTATCCCCATCCCACACAACCTTAACTACTATTAACAAACCACTCCATCCGATATACAACATTTTCGGAATTTTCTTTAGATCACCAAGTCATTTTCCACATTGATTAAACAATGATAATTTTCATAAACCTTGATCAATGTATATACTTGACTGAACTATAATCGATCTTTTGGAACCCCATGATTGGTAAAACTGACCAATAACCACATCAAAAATTGGTAGAATCTCCATTATGTTATCGTTATTCCCTATAGTGAATATAGTCAAACATACCCGCCAAATCTAAAAATGAAAAAACATCTTCACACAATTGAATGAATGATATGGATAGAAAAAAAAACCACACTTACACAAGTAAATGACATTAGTGAGGAAAAGATTTATCTCATAAGAATCCATAACCAACCTGAAGCGCAGAAACCAGTCGCAGCCTTAAATCATAATCTTGTATTGATTAGATACAGTATCACACACCCCTTTTTTTTGTTTATTGAATGTGTAACCTGGCGCGCCACATGTTTCGCGTCAAGGAATTTCAGGTTGTTGTTGCTATAATCCAAAAAGACTTAAACCTCATCATATCACAATGAATAAACAGATATAGTGTTGGATGTTCTTCTTGGTCACTCAAGACCATAATTCAATTCTCCTTTTTATTTTTTTCATTTTTTCAATGGTAGTAGAGGGAGTATACTAATGTGACATTAGTCTCCAGTTCCCCCAAACAAAATTCAAACTTGAACCAATCAAAAATAAAATCAATCATCAACAAGAACAAAATCTTCCAATTCAAATGAATTATTAGTGGAGTTAAATGGTGCTGCAGACCTTACTTCAAACTTTCTATTGTCGTTTCAAATCAAATCATTCGAAAATTTCATGTTGGAGTAGCAGTAGTAGTAGTAATGATGATGATGAAACAAGAGGTTCAAAGTTAGGTATACCTTTCAATCTAGCCAATCTCCTGATCGTGTCATGGATTGAAAGATATACATTCGAACTGTTTTTACTCATCCCCATCATACTTTGCTACCCTGAAATTAACAAATGTGACTGAAAACGACATGACCATCATCACTGCTGGATGATGCATCATCTTAAAACCACTATGGAGTTGACTTATATCTTGTTGATCTTCTTGTTCTATTTTGATTTCTGGTTTTTGTTGTTGTTCTTTTTGTTGTTGTTGTTGCTGTAGCTGTTGTAGCTGTTGTTCATCTTGAAGCAGTTGTTGTTGTAATTGTTGTTGTAATAAAGTTGTAAATATAACATCGTTGGACAATAAAGATTCATCAATGTCACCATCTTCGTGTTTGATTTGTAAATTTGTTGAAAAATAATCATCAGTTTGTCTGTCCAAGTCATCAAATAAAGGATTTGATGAGTAATAATCATCATTTATCTTTGAATTCAATTCTAAAGACAAATTAGATGGGGAGGTAGAATCGACATTTGATATAGGTGGTGACAAATAAATGTTGTTGATAATCTCCACAGGCTCAGCCTTCACCTTGATCTCTGTGACGGCGGTGGAAGAATCCATCATAGAGTTATCCTCTTCATCGTCTTCCTCCTCCTCATCCTCGTCTTCATCGTCATGATCCTCTTCATCCTCCGACGACATGTCAACATCTTGTTTTTTCAAATTGATAGGTCTTGGTTTGGGTGTAGCCTTTGGCTTCTTTCCTGATCTCTTGTTCGATTCCAACAAGGCAGCGGTATCCATCTTCAACGCTGGGATAGTTGGTAACCCTGAGATTTGCTCCATCAATTTCGTAACTTCTTTTCCTAAATCATGCTTTTGTAAAGTTTTCATCAAATCAGTGAAAATTGTTTCATATTTCGTGTCCCTATCCTTGAAAATGTTCATGACCGAATCCATATCCATGACATGGTTCTCTAAAAATTCAACATGTCTTCTCTTCTTCTCACGGGAAGCATGGGCAGCTCTTCTATTTCTCAAAATGCGTTCGATTCTTCTCTGTTCTTTCTCCTCTTGTGTCTTTGCACGTTTTCTTGGAGGTAAAGCACTCGAAGATTGTGGATCGATTGCCATTGACATTTTTATTTTCTTTGATCTGTGTGAAATGAAAAATAAAGGTAGAACAGATTAGTAGTGACACAAAGAACCAAAACTAACAAGTGACAAGTATTGAATACACTACGATGAAATAGTTTAACCAAGAATGGATTGTTATATGTATGTATAATTTAGTAGTAGTTGAGATAGATATTTATCGGTGGTGGCGAAGGATATATTTATATCACAAAATAGGTAGGTATCTATGTAATGTTCTGTGTGTTCCTTGTTGATTGCGCCAATTTGTAGTTTTTTCCTTTTTCTCTTGTCTCAGACAGGCGAAGTGTGCCCTTACTTCTCCCCCCTTTAGTAGTGTTTGTTTGGCTTCGATCGGCGCAATTCTGGTCTCGAAAATTGACCTGTTTAATGACCGATACATATATATTAGTATTGTGTTAGTCACGTGTAAAACGCCATTTTGAAGGTAATGTTTTCCCTCGAATCTTAGCCTCGGAATTGAAAAGGTGATCTCAAGCCTCGAGAGAAGGAGCGAAGGGCAAATCTGTATTAAGTCTAGACCAAAATGGGAGGATCCCAAACTCTTTCAGTTAGTACCATGGACTAATACAACATAAAGGTATGAATCAGTCTCAAGTAGTTGAAGCACAAGTTGACAGACGATAGACAAAAGCTGCAATGTTGTTCATGACAGCAATTACATATCCGATCGATGTATATATTTCTACTCGACGAACATGTTCCATATAAAGGATCTTGGAGGGGGGATGTGTCAGGTGCGAAAATTGGAGATTTTTTGTGTGTTGAATTTCACCGCCTCTCTCTCTCGAGAACTACGTAATACCAATCTAAGTATTTAAATGTTGTTGTCAATAAACAAACAAATAATTGTTCAAATTTAAAAATAATCATTGATAAACAAACCAACACAAATAAATAATAGTTTCAAAGTTCAAGAGAGGGAGGAGAGGGGAGGGGGTTGTGAACAAGGTATTTTTGTTTCAGTTACAAATTATTTACCTTTTATTTGAAATCAAAGTTGTTTTTTCATCACAAGAGATACGCGACTTACATAAGACAGTCCAGCATCCTGAAAGATCATTAAATATGGCAATAGAGTTTGGCTGCTGTCAGCTGTCTCACTTGATATTGGTAGTTGTAGGTTCATTTGTCTCTCTCGAAACTTGTCTCCTTTCGAAAAAAGGTTTAAGCTAAGTGATATACCACTTTACAGCAATAATAAACCACTAGACTGGTTATAATAATAATAAAACACAGTAAAAAAGGAAAATCATAATAATCAAAGGAAAAAGATTAAAATAGGTCAATTGATTACTTACTTCATCCAGGGACGGGACTAATCACAACTACAACCGAATATGTACATCTTTGTAGGCGATTACAGTAATCTCCTTAATCATTACATACAGAATATTAAAAAAATTATTTGGGAATCCCTCACCTACATAGACCTAAATCATTTGCTTTCTTCAACTTTTATCTGAATTTATACAACTAAATCTGGAAGTGTGCATATGTCAGTCCCTAGTACGATATCATCATATAATATTAACTTTACATTCTTATTAAAGTTGAAACAAAAGATTTTTTTGCTGTAAATCACACCGTCTCACACATCTTCACAATCCAACAACAAAATGAATAACTTTTTTTTCCTGCTTGATTTGTGTGCGTCATCACTCGACCTATTCCAGCATCTGTTTGAAACAACATTCATAAGTTTTGTAATTGTTTGATGAGCGCTCAAAGGCCAAATATATCAATCAAAGACAGCATCTAATCAAAGTCGCGTCTTGCCATGATGAAATGGCAGGCTGAGTATGCGTTTATAGATGTGTGGAGTAAATTTAAGCCAATGGGCGCACGTGTGGTATTCGAACTTCCTATTCAAAAAGTTCACTTCTCTCACCCCCTTTTCAGACACACACACAGACACACACACAGACATCTGCAACTGTGATAATAAGTATTGTCACTATTCAAATAGATTATTTTTTACTGATTGTTGTGTGTTGCTGCTTTGTTGTGATGTAACCCTAAAAGAAAAAAAAAATTCCCTAATTGGGTAAATTACCATCTCTCTATACAAACTTTGACGACTAATTGATTGACAAATAAACTGAATATTTGGTTAATAGCAAGGGATCAAAAAGCCCATATAATAAGTAATCTTTCGAAAATATCTTAAAGAGATCTGTTTAAGGTTTAAGGAGCTTTACATGGTTGTTGTGATTTACTCCAACATTGCTAAGACAGATTTTTTTTATTTAATAGGCAAAGAAAAGTAAAGATAAGGATTTGTTTGTGCGCAAATTCCCTGATATGATTATGCAGTAGCAAACTATAGAAGGTAATACCTCAAGTTTTGTTTTCGTTTCGACACTTTTATTGATCGACTTATCACTTTTAAATGATTCTTGTATTCTGTTAGTATGATGAAGAAGTTCTATGATAAAGAGATTCATCTATTTTTTATCCAAATTCTCATGAAAGCGCTTTTTTCCTTTCTTTCCTCTGATTTGGAAAGATTTATATATGACTTTAGGTATGATTGCAGTGTTCTTACAAACAAACTTCAAACATATTAGCCACTGGGAATTTTTAGTAGATAATAGAAAAAATGATATGTGTCAGTTTTTGGCATTGAAGGATTTGTGTATAACTTATGAGATAACATATCAAGCCTCAGCCAAATGGTTTTCGGTGCCTATAATCTGGGGAAACCGAGCGGCATTGGGTAAAAGTTGTTGGAAGTCTCATGATATCCCCAGATCGAACTATTCCCAATGCACCTCTTCATATGTATTGTAAAACCATCACTAATGAAGATGGTAAAAGAACGATGTATCTGTCTTATTATATAACCAAAAGTTTATTCAAAAGTACAGTTTTTTTGAATTTTGGTTTTGTGGTTCAATTTGAAAATCGGTCATGCAAGGAAAAAGAGCACGCTGGAATTTGGATTAAGTTTAACTAATTGCCACAAACAGGAACTTTCATGGTTGTTTGATAAAAAAATTTCTTCTTAATTTCTTATAAATAATTGTCATTTTGAATAGCCCCGTAGTTCCAAAGTGACAATTATCTTTTGATCGATACCAATAACAGATGGTAATGAACAAAAATTTTCGATACAGTGTGATTAAATATGCCCATTGGCGGTTAACTTTGTTTTTGTTTTAACCTTTGTGACATTTGTGTTTTTGTGGCACTTGTGTTTTGTAAATAGCGGAGCATGCAAAAAAGTGGAGCATCCAATTGGCGGTGGTTGCAAAAACACTATATGTTAATAAGCGAATGATTGGCCAATCGAGCTACAGAATCTAGCGGTGGTTAATCTTATTTCAAACATGTGATCTTGCTTTCAGTTTGAAAATAAGCCTGTTTTAATAATAATCACACTATAGCATCAATTACTGAGATTGCTACAAGTTAGGTAAAGATTTCCCAATTGGAAGCATCTATCGATGAGTACATCAACAATAAGCAGAACGCTGAAAAGCAATTATAGGATCAATTGGACCAATTGAGCATCTTGGACAAAAAGATCACCGACTTGCAAGAGGTACAACGTTTGCACGATCAGGGAATGACCAAACCATCCATTGAAAGAGCAACAAAAAGAAGAACCCAGTTCCAAATCTGTGAGTTGGGGGTAGATGCTTTACCAGAATGACCAACTTGAACGATGGTATCATAGAAGATGACAGTAAGAAGATGAAATCAATCAGGTTTCATCAATCACCGATTTAGTATTTAAAAAAAGACGAGACTTATTTTTGGCTTGAAGATATGCAACTAATGCTAGAGGACTGCATACCAGGATGTCCTCTTTCGGTGATGTCTGTTGGAAATCTGCAAGGCATCACGTTGAACGATAACAAGCTTGTGATTTCAATATTGACGACGAAAATAGATGGTTTTACATGGTATCAATGTGAACAGAATCAAAGTTGAATATAGAAGTGAAAACTTTGATCAAAACAAGGACCTGATGGTAGGTTTCACTGTTCATCTACTCATATTAAATTCCTTGTCTTTCCTCCTGTATTTACTCCGCATATTTATGATAGCTGTTCCCGGAAGAAAACCCTCTTCAGCTTTGCATCACTAGATCCCTTATATACGTATCTTTAGTATCACCCTTCAAATAATTCGCTTTGAAATTGCACAGTAACCTACATTAGTACGTACTTGTCTACATCCTACATGTCTACAAATACCTACTTAGCATATACCTACAAACTATATACCTACATACTATACATCTACATACCATATACCTACATACTATATACTTACATACTATATACTTACACACTATACAACTATGTATTCATATATAAGTACATAACATATGGAAGTGCTGTGGGTTGAGCATAAGGGAGTGTTTAGAGTTGAATACCATGAGTTGTCCCAAAATTGATGAGATCCAATCTAGTGCAAAGCTATTATATATGTGGTATTGCAGACGGGAGGAAGTGTGAATGTGCTGATATATCAATGTCGCAGACTGGATGATGTTCATCAAGAATTGAAATTTCTCACATATATCATTTTGGAAGCATTTCTGGTAGAGTCAATTTGAATAGCCCTGATCTGTGGTGACACACTGACACACAAACCTATTTGACTGAAGAGCATCCAATGTGCTATTGACTCTGCTTATCATGCCACCTGAGTGTACACCCACAATGGACAAACATCTGAGATGGGAGCATGCTTTACAATCACCATATAAAAAGTGTAAGTGGACGCAACCCTGTAAACCCAAAGATTGAAAAAGTAAGTTGGCAACCGTAATGAAGATGCTGAGACTGGGAGAAAGATGAGATAAAAAACTGAAAATCAAAAGAAGAAGAGAGGAAGAGAGGAAGAAGATTAGAAGAAGAAAATGAAATGAAAGGAAGAAAAGAATAAAATAGGAAACATAAGAGAAAGACAAGTAGGATGAGAAATGAAATGAAAACAAAAGAAGAAGAGATAAAAGAGAAAGACAGACAAGATGGAAATGAAAAGAAAAGAATAAGCAAAAGAGAAAGACGAACAAAACGAAACTTAAAAAAAGAAGAGAAAAAGAAATAACCACTTTGAACTCTGAGAACTCAAATTAACTAAAAAAAAGCGATGGAAATATAATCAAAAAAAAATGGGAATCCTTCCTTTTATATTGTTTTCAAAATTACAGTTTTTTCAAGTTCTGGTTTTGTGGTTCAACTTGAAAATTACTCATGTAAAAGAAGCGCATGCGGGGCATTCTGATTAAGTTTGAGTAATAGCCACAAAGTTGAACATTCATGTATTTTGTCTAAGTAGATTTCTCCTTATGAATAATCGTCATTTTGAATAGCCCAGTAGTCCCAAAGTGACAATTACCTTTCTATAGATACCAATAACAGGTAGTATTAAACAAGAATCTTTGATACAATGAGAGGATTTGTGATTAAATATGTCCATTAGCGGTTATTTTCTTTTTTTTTGCTTTTGTGGCATTTGAGTTTTGGCAATAGCGAAGCATGCAAAAAAGCGAAGCATCTCATCGGCGCTAAAAAAAGAACTTTGAACTAAAATACGTAGTCTACACAGATAGGCTGATTGACTCCGAGTGGGTCTTAAGTTTGACTAGTTGCCACAAAGTTGAAACCTTCTGTATTTTGACTAAATAGATTTCTTCTTTTGAATAATTGTCCTTTTGAATAGCGCAGTAGTCCCAAAGTGATAATTACCTTTCTATAGATACCAGTAACAGGTAGTATTAAACAAGAACCTTTGAGATTTTGTGATGCTTTGTGATACTTTGTGGGAAGAAAAGTCCATTGGCGGTTAATTTTTTTTGTTTTTGTGGCACACAATATTTTGGAAAAAGTGGAGCATTGAATTGGCGCTGTCATTGTAAAACATCTATATTTTAATAAGCGAATGATTGGCAAATCGAACCACATAATAGCACAATGATCAATCTTATTTTCAGCATGTGAACTTGCTTTCAGTTAGAAGTAAGCGTGTTGTGTTCATCATCATACTTTTGTATAAATTGCTCATATTCCTTCAAATTACATTTATTATTATTATTATTATTACTTTTATTAGGCACCTACCTTGCAATATACGCTCATATACTAAGATACATCAAAATACCCTTAGACGTGTTAAGTAGAAATTGTGAGAACCCTCTTCCACTTTGATGAACCCTTACCTTCTCTGCACGATATACAAACTACACGTGATAACTAAGCAGCTTCAGCTGAGTATATGCCAGGTAATATAGGTTTGCGGGAAATCACAGTTGTTAGAAACCTGTTATTTGGGAGACTGAGAAGGATAGAGCCTTGTAAGTTTTTATTCAAATGAGTGAAAGAAAAGTCAGATTTTCAACGAAATTTGCCGTATAAAGACCTTTAAAAGTTTAGGATTTTTTTCTATGAAAACTGAGCTTTTGACTATGGGGAAATAGTAAAAAAAACTTAGAATTTAACACAAACCCTTACCTTAGCTTTGTTTCACAAAACTCTGTGAGGTATAACACTTGGGAAAAGATGTTCAAATTTGCTTTGCACTTGATAATGGAGGTTTATCAGCACGTATAACTCAATGAGTTAAGAGTGGAAAACTCTATCAAGTACCGTCCTGTAGAAGCAGTAGATAGATAAAACAAATAGTATAAAGCTGAATTCCCAACCGATGTATTTAGCCCTGTGGGTGAAAGCGAAAAAAAAGAAAATTAGAGGAGGATCGATCAAATAAGGTTTTCCTTCTTTGTGGTTTTTCTTCCTTTTGTTTACGTTTTGTGGTTTTGTGGTTTTTGTTTTTGAAAGTATTCAAATATAAGAAAAGCTGAAAACCAATTTGTAACTCCTTTTATATTCTCATCACTCATTTTAGACAAAGAAGTTCAATCTATAAAATGCAAGTTACCAACACAAAGGGCGGTGAACCGCCATCAAGCCCTCAACTCAGCTGAAATACTAACACCTCGTTTACTAGCCATATTGAAATACCCCCGAGTTCTCAGAGTTCCCAATTTGTTAAACTAATTCTGTCATCACTTTTGGATCAATACTATCAAGATTATCTACACACTCACATCCCCTCCACTTTGAGATATTATATGCTATCAAGATTATGAATACCCCCACATGCCTTCCACTGAGCAATGCCACACATCATCAGCTTTGCATTAAGTCTGGTCTCATCAATTTTGGGTCAACTTTCAACTCACAGCACTTCCATATGTTAAGTACTTATATATGACTACATAGTTGTATAGTGCGTAGGTATATAGTATGTAGGTATATAGTATGTAGGTTTGTATGTATATAGGTATGTAGGTAGATAGATGGCTGCGACGAGAGGTGCACGAGAATTTTTAAATGACACAAAGATGAGACATCTGATCAAAAATGAGTCCGGGATCGATGACGGCATCTCATTTGATGAACAAAATTGTGTGGCACTGATGTAGTCGTTGTCAAAGTACCCATTATTCTGTCACCATTTGCCATGAGAATTTTGTTCAATGGTTACATTTCTGTTGAAGTTGTCGATAACATTTTTGTGTTGATCAACGTTTTCACATCTATATTCAACTTTGATTCTGTTCACGTTGGTACCATGTTGAGCATCTATTTTCGTCGTCAATATTGAGAATATAAGCTTGATATCGAGTGATGCCTTACAGATTTCCGACAGACGTCACCGAGAGAGGAAATCTTGATAAGCAGTCTTCCAGCACTAATTGCATATCTTCCAGCCAAAAATAAGTCTCGTCTTCTTTGTAAATACCATTGAATTCAAATCGGTGATTGATGAAACCTGATTGAATTTATCCTCTCATGGTCATCTTCTATGATGCAACTTGTAATTCCTTTTTAAACTCTCATCACTCAATTTCAACAAATAAGTTCAATTTAATTGAATGCAAGTGAGCAACACACAGGGAGATAAATCGCCATTAAGTTCTCAACTTCACTGGAATACTAACACCTTATTTATCAATCCCAGAATGATCCCCCAGAAGGATCCCATCATTATTTAAGTGCATAATTTAGCGCTCAGACAAGCTTACATTTGCAAGAGTCATTTTGAGAATCTGACATAACAAGTCGCAATTAGTATTTAGTTGTATAGTATGTAGGTAGGTAGGTATGTAAAATGTAGAAATTTAGTATGCAGGAATATGGCAAACATATGTAGGCAAAGAGTATGGTAAGGAATGCTTGTTGAATTGATATACTCGTTGAGATGGTGAATATGGAATCACTACTGCAATTGGCAGATGAATTTATATAGTTTTAAATTATTCCAAAAGGTCTTGTCTAATTGAAGTGTTTGAATGAAGCAAAAGTGTTTTCTCATTCGGAGCTTTCTCAGATATTCAAGACGTTGTCATCATAGTGATTGGATGACAGATAGAGTCAAGTAGTCTCGAGTGGCCAAAAAGAATTTTGAACAGGTTTGAGATTATATTCTGATTCATCAGATGGTATATTGAAAGTCGGTAATTGTAACTTTTGCTTGTACCGTTCAAGATGCATCATCAAAAAATGAATTGAAAATTGTCAGATCCATCATGTATCTTGTGTAAGAGAGTTAATTGATCACCAGGATATGATCTCCACCACATGATAGATACGTTATTCAACAACCGCTTCATTATTTCCAAGGAATTACATGATTAAATTTGAATTGAAATGAAATGAGGAGAGGTAGACACTATAAAAGCATCAACTCTAAAACTTATCTTTTGATGGTTTTTTTTTTGTTGTTTTAACACACACACAATCTTTACTGCTGCACAGATAACGCACGGCTCCTAATTGTGAGAGGTGCCTTCGGCAACTAGTTTGTTAACCTTTATATGTGCATAAAGAAATTTAAGCATGTGGTCTGTATAATTTTTGAAGATGTATCATTTTTTTGGGTCATTTATTGATGGATGGCTTATCTTTTAAAATTAATTGATCGACGATAACAATCAAAAAGATAAGCATTTTTGTGATTTATTTTTTAATTTTTTCATTATTATAAAATAAATAGCCTCATGAATTTCTAGCAAATTAAATAATGGCTTTTCCCCCCAGAATTTTCAATCCATTAAGACACATCAAGTCACCTCCATACTTCAGAACTAATTTTATATCAGCTATATACAACTTTAGATTCATTCACCCTAGACAAAGTGACAGCTCATAAGAAACCCTGTTAACGATATGGGTAAAGGGATCTCCAATTTGATCACCATCAACCAAAGATCTTCAACTTCTTCATCATCCAACACTCAGAATGAGAAGGCACCAGAGACAAAAGCAACAACAGCTTTTGTAACGACGATAGTGTCATCATCTCCAGATACTGCAACTAAGCATCAATATTTGCCTCATGATATCAACAATTCACATTTCTCCGACCAAGATGATTTACTCCAAATGCAAGGGTATACACCTGAACTTGAAAGGAATTTCTCATTTTGGTCATTACTCGGTGTAGCATTTGGGTTGACGAATTCATGGCTCGGTATTGCTGGTTCTATGGGAGAAACTTTTAGTAGTGGTGGACCAATCATGGTAGTTTACGGAATCATCGCTGCGTTCATGTTTGTGCTCCCTGTTGGAATCACATTAAGTGAATTAGTTTCAATGTATCCCAATTCTGGTGGACAATACTTTTGGACTTTCCAATTGGCACCACGGGGGAAGCTGCGGTTCTTACTGTTCTTGACGGGGAATTTAGGATGGTTGGGACTGGTGTTCACTTGTTCTTCTGTATCATTGACCACACTGCAAACAATCTTACTGTGTTACAAATTATCCAACCCACAATTCGATATACAACCTTGGCATATCTATATCTGTTGTATGATCATCGTTGCATTCGTAAGCTTGTTCAATTGCTGGGAGAAACCTTTACCCGCCATCACTATCATGGCCTTGGTCATGAGTCTCACCACATTTGTCGTTCTGATCATCACATGTTTGGCAGTGAGCCATGGTCATTACCAGTCGGCACTGTTTGTATTTCGTGATGCCATCAACGTTGATAAATCCATGATTGGGATCACTTTCTTGGTAAGTTTAACGCTGCCAACTTGGGCATTGGCTGGGTTAGATCTGGCCACTCATATGTCGGAAGAGTTACCAGACCCTGCACGTACCATACCAAAACTGATAATTTCAACCATTTGTATTGGTGGGTTTACTGCATTTGTGTTTAGTGTGTCGTTATTTTTTTGTATTAAAGATATCGATACCGTTATCAATGCACCGGTACCTTTACTAGAGATCATTTATCAACTGTTGAATTATAATTTGGCAGGACTGTTACTGATCCAAAGTTTAGCCATTGCCACAGCTATTTTTTGTAATATCAGTGCCAATACATGGCAACTGCGAATTTGTTGGTCGTTTGCACGAGACAATGGTATACCTGGAAGCAAATATTGGAAACAAGTTAACAAGAGAACCAATTTACCTATCAATGCTCATTTGTTTTGTAACTTGCTAGTATTGTTGATCGCATTGGTTTATCTAGGTTCAAGCAATGCATATAACTCAATCATCACTGCGTCTTTAGAGATATTATATTTTTCATATCTGATTCCAACAATTTGTCTTTTGAAGAAGGGAAGATCAAATGTGAATCCTGGACCATTCTGGTTGGGTCATCGATGGGGACTCATTTGTAATTATCTCACTTGCTTTTGGACCGCTTTTTGTTTAATTTTTTTCAGTTTCCCATATATCATGCCAGCTACTGCAGGGAATATGAACTATGTCACTGCGGTGTATCTGCTGTGCTTTGTTTACATCTTGGGGTATTGGTTTTTGCGAGGTAGATATACTTTTGTATCGTTGGAAGAGAGATTATATGGTGAGAATGGAGAAATTGAAGTTATGGAATGTTTATAATTATAATACTAAATACAACTAATTTTTTGAGAGTCATATCGATATCTACATACAAAAAAGAGAGGGTAGTGTATAAAGAGATGAATTTTGCGCCGTAAAAATGTTACACGCGGGAATGATCGCGCGCCGTAATAAAGGTAAAATAGATAGAGAGAGGCTTAATGCAACACAAGAACCACCAGAGTCAACTTTATTTGATTAGCTGATATACTTTGCGTCAAAAATTCGAAAAAAAGAAGATATTTGTAGGACGATAAAACAGTTTTGTATGAAAAGATATGTATCTATATATCTAGTTTGGCTATGGTTACAAGCTGGCTATAGTTGATATAGCTGAGGTTGAGAAGTAATAGAGAGAGAGAAGAAGATATATATCAGTAGTCAATTAGTGAGTTAAAAAGGTGCATTGAGTTAGTTGATAAGACGGAGAATATAATTTAGAACGATGATGTAAGCATCAAGATGCAGGAGAGCAGATGAAATTTATATTGTTTAATAATCACCTTCCCAATTAAGCAATTCCATCAGAGGTCTTCTCACAAACTTCAAATTAACAAAAAAAAGCGGCGATGGGAACAAGCAAAAAACCGAAAACAAAAAAAAAATTCTTTATTTTTCTGTGCCCCTTTCTTCGGCTTTCGGTGAGCGAGCGAGCGCCATAAAGTTTCGCCTCTTGTTAAAGGACAAATCAAACATCTTCGTATATTATGATTGCATAAACATAAACGCCTAAGGAATACAAAAAAAGAGGGCATTACATTGTAATAGTTGAAGGAAAAACTATCTAATGCACAAATCATCGATTATTCCTCTACAACACCCATCTTCACAACTCTCTTTTCATCTTATTAAACAACAAAAGGTAGTGTATATATATCTCAATCGGCGTTGCCCCCAACCTCCATCAAGTCTTGTGTGCCCCTCTCTCTCTGTGTGCCCCTCTTATCTATCTCGGTCTTATCTATTTTTCTATCAACACTTCAATCAACTAAGCAAAGGCAAAACGGTTGCTTGGGGCTGGACTGGACTGCTGGTCTGTCAGTCATCTCATCATCACCATCAATATCATATCAATCTATCTTTTTCAAATACATATAACTGCTGAAAATTTTTCACCTTCTCGAAATCTTGGGGTTATCTATCTATATCATTCTTTTTTAGTATCACTATCTTGTTTGATTCATCAGACAATATATAAAGAGCTGCATTTACTCCTTATATCAAAAACAACAGCAACATCATATTCATCATCATCAATTAACAACCTTTACAGATTACAACAACAAGAACAACATCCAATTGACATTCTCAAACACTAGTTTTCTCTCTCTCTCTCACACACACACAATCATAAATCAAAATGGCTCAAATCATCCCATTACCACAAGGTGCAGGTTATGCCGTTGTTGTTGGTCTTGGTGCAGTATTTGCTGTAGTGATGATCCTCATCACTTATGTCTTGCGTAGATACCAACGTGAGATCATCACCGCTGAAGAATTCGCCACTGCTGGAAGATCAGTTAAGACAGGGTTAATGTCTGCTGCTGTGGTTTCGTCATGGACTTGGGCTGCAACATTGTTGACTTCAACTACTCAAACTTATGAACACGGTGTTGCTGGTGCATTCACCTATGCTGTTGGTGCCACTGTACAAATCATATTGTTCCTGTACGTTGGTATTTCTGCAAAGAGTAAAGCTCCCGGTGCACATACTTATTTGGAAATCGTCAAGGAAAGATATGGAACCTTAGGTCATTCCGTCTTTATCTTCTTTGGTGTCGCTACAAACATCTTGGTCACGGCAATGTTGTTGACAGGTACATCTGCCGTTGTCACCGATTTGACCGGTATGAATACCGTTGCTGCTTGTTTCTTATTACCATTGGGTGTCATTGCTTATACCTTATTTGGTGGTATTAAAGCCACTTTTATCACAGATTACTTGCATACAATCATCATCATTGCCATCTTGATGACTTTTTGGTTTGCCACTTATACCACAAACGAAACTTTGGGAAGTCCAGGTGCCGTTTATGATAAATTAAGAGAACTTGCCGCTGCTAATCCCGTGGAAGGAAACGCTGGTGGTGAATACGTCACTTTAAGATCAAAAGGTGGTTTCATCTTCTTTGTCATCAACATTGTCGGTAATTTTGGCACCGTATTTTTAGATAATGGATATTTCGCCAAGATCATGCTGTGTGGTCCTAAATCTGTTCTTTCCGGTTATGTCTTTGGTGGTTTGGCATGGCTTGCCATTCCGTGGACGACTGCTACAACCATGGGTTTAGCATGTCTTGCATTGGAAGACTCTCCTTCGTTTCCAACTTATCCAGATAAAATGTCACAAGACGCTGTCAATGCAGGTTTGGTCTTGCCCAACGCTGCCTATGCTCTCTTGGGTAAAGGTGGTGCAGTGGCTTCTTTGTTGATGGTTTTCATGGCTTGTACTTCTGCAATGTCTGCTGAATTGGTTGCCGTTTCTAACATCTTCACCTATGATATCTATAGAACCTATGTCGACACAAATGCAAGTGGTGCAACATTGATCGTTATGTCACATCTTAGTGTTGTCTTGTTTGGTATTGCCATGTCGGGATTCGCCACTGGATTATGGTATGCCGAGATCTCAATGGGTTATCTATACGAATTAATGGGTATTATCATCTCTGCTGCTGTGTTACCAACTGTGTTGACCATCATGTGGGATAAACAGAATCTCATTGCTGCATGTGCCACTCCAATCATCGGTACTATGTTGGCAATCATGTCATGGTTGCTCGTGGCTTGGAAACAAGAAGGTTCCATCACCGTTGAAAACACTTTTGCTGATAATCCAATGTTGACCGGTAACGTTGTTGCCTTATTAAGTCCATTGATTTTTATTCCAATATTCACCTACGGTTTCGGCCCACAGAATTTTGATTGGGAAATCTTGAGAAATATCAGAAGAGTTGATGAGACAGATGAGATTTTAAAACTGGAAAAGGGTACCGTTCAAGAATTAGACGACGAGGAACAACTGGAGTCAGGCTTGAAAAATGTCAAATCGGCAACACTCTCCATCGCCAAGGAAATTGCCATCAACCATAGAGATGAGATTATCCAACTGGAAACTACCATGTTAAAGAAATCCGCCAAACGTGCCGCCATCATCTGTGTCACATTAACCTTATGTTTGGTCATCTTGTGGCCCATGCCAATGTACGGTACTTCATACATCTTTTCGAGAAAGTTCTTTACCGGATGGGTAGTTGTCAGTATCCTCTGGCTTTTCTTCACCGCATTCATGGTGTGTATCTACCCTTTGATCGAAGGCTACCACGGTATCTACACCACAATGAGAGGTATCTATTGGGATTTGACTGGTCAAGGTTGGAAAGTTAAAAGATGGCAAGAAGAGAACCCAGAAAAATTACACGTTGTCCAGTCACAAATCAGTGCTGAGGTCTTTAACGGTGAGGATAACCTTGTTGGAATGGACGATGTTATGGAAAACAGTAGTCAGGAAAAATTGTGATTTAGAGATATCCTCTTTGTCCGTTCTCTTTTTCTATCTTTGCTTGTTGTTTTTGTTGATTCAGTGTGAGATTTATTTATAATCACTCCCAAATTTCCCTTCCTTTCTTTTAAGTTGCTAATTATTGTTCTTTTGAATTGTTATTATTATTATTATTATTATTATAGTTATTATTATAAATTGTTATTTTTCCAAAGATTCATTTAAATTGAGCCGATCTAGTTGAGTTTATTGCTCTTGACTTTCAATGTTAATCATACTACATATATAATTACCCCCGAATACCATGGAATTATGTCGTGCACTTGTAGCTGAATCACAATTTTTCACATCATTTGTTTGTGAAAAACGAAATTTTTTTTTCTTTTCAAGTTATTCGATTCTTAGCAGATGTCACTACAGATTTACCAATCCCAATAGATCTGTGTTCATTGTCATTTTATTTGCATCAAAGTCATCGCTGACTCATCACAACCATATAGAGTTAGCAATCTACAAGCCCAATTCTTTTCAACTAATAGGAACAGACGACATAGATAAACTCAAAGCTTTTGTCTTTTTCATTCATTTCTATCAAAATCTTTTAACTCAACAACTCACTCTCTTTAATCCATCAATCATTTTCAAGAGCATAGCGATATCGTTCAAACATGGCATCTAAAAAATCATCTTCAGGCAATGGAAATAGTGTTCATCAAGCTTCAAATACAAAAGCGGCTCACTCTCCATCTCCTTTAACGACATCAAAAAAATCTAAAACTACTGCAACACAAGCTCAACAACTGCTGCTGCTGCTGCTGAAGACTCCAACAGCGAAGAGCGCTACAATACCAACATCATCAACATCAACGCCGTTAATTACATCATCCACAACATCGGTCAATAAGCCCGTGAAATCAGGAGCTTGGGTTTCCGTCATCAAGGGCACAGCTCAAAAGTCATCATCAACTACACAACCTCCACGTAATAAATCCAAGTCACCGGCACCGGTCAACATCTCCCAAGCTCATCAATCGTCTGCTTCTTCAAGTAATGCTAGCCCACAATTGAAAACAACAACACCTCCAGCAACGACAATAGCTGCATCTGGTACAACAACTTCTACATCAGCGCCTTTCACTGCAACTACACCGCAAACAGCTACGGTGGTGCAACAGACAAGTAAGAAATCACCTTCACCATCTGAACAACAACAACAACAACACACACAAGAATACGTGTCCATCAATGGCTTTGACAGGCTGAAGACATCGGAGTTCTTGCAAAGCAGATTCACGGAGCAAGTACTGCAGTTAGGTAAGAAGAACTATTACAAACCTTATAACAGTAACAATTGGAATGTGAGTGTCAATTCGAAAAAAATCAAGGATCAGAACGGTGGTGCTGGTGGACACGGTAATGTTAAAAAATTGAATGTGGACGGGTTTGATGTCTTGAGTGAATTGAATAAAAATAGGTAACCTGTTTTTTGCATGTTTCTCGAATATCTGACATAGTGATTTATCCCACGCAGACTGAGAAGCACCGCTCTTGGCTTGTTGTTTGAATATGTAACGATATGATGCATTGGGTTTTTTTAGAAAAATAAAATCGAAATCAAAGTCATTTGTATATATATGAACTAAATGGCATACATACACTGTATATTTAAGCAAATTATCTCTAATCAAGGTATAAACACTTTACTGTACAGCTCAACTTTCCTTCTACAACATACACAATCATTAAAACCTCTCACTATCAAACTGACTCTGCAACTCTCACAGATGGCCAAACATTTGCATGGCCACAAGATGATTTCTCTTGGATTAGTCTGACAAATAACACATTCGGGCAACCCGGCCTCATCTTCTTCATCTTCATCGTCGTCCACTTCCTCATTGTTGTGGCGCCGGGAGTGATGATGCAGATATTTTTGAGCTCTTTTCTCTCTTATCAAATCAAATAATTTGTTAGAAGGTTTCAGCATACTGGAATTGAATTTAGATCGCGTCACAATGGCATCGTCCAGTTTTAACAAATGAGCACGTAAAATACGTAAGTCCAAAGGCGAGGGATCCGATAATTGCTGCTGCTGCTGCTGCTGTTTTTGTAAATGTTGCTGTTGCTGATACTGAATAATAGGCAGCTCAACTCTTTGTAAGGATGTCTGATCCGTTGGGTTGACTAATGTCAACAAATCTGCAGGTGAAGCAATAAGCTCTTGCAATATCGACCCATCGAATTCATTTGATGACTCTTCAATATCATCATCATCATCATCATCATCGTAACCATCGCTGTTGTTGCTGAATTCAAATACGTTTCCATCGATTCCATCGTCTATAGATTCTAAACGATAATCATCATCATCTTCATCATCATCGGCAATGGTGGAATTGACATTGCTTCCACCAAAGCCTTCCCCGCTCATCGTCACTATATCTTCCTCTTTCAAAAATTTGGGTGGTCTGTTAGTTATGAAAAATGAAACCAACACATCTTTGAAATTAATAATCAACCTATTTAATTGATGAATTCTCCTCGAATATAACCAATTTCCATATTTTGCATTACCAGCTGTCTTCAAGTACTTGTCTCTTAACTCTTGTAATTCAGGGGGTACATCCACTTTGTTACCATAACCTGTTATCATCTTGGATATGAAGGATTGCTTTTTCTGTAATTCGTTATTTTCTAACCAAGTTCTCCTCGCAAAAGTCACCTCTGAAATCTCCTTCACATAGCTCGATTTTCCAGCAGCAGTGATCATAAAAAAACCGACATTTGTTAGCGCCGTATAAAAGTCATCTGTCATCAATATATTTATACTGCTCAAGTTATCAGTGATCTTGCTGAACTCTAAATCTTTAAATGATCCTTTGAAAATCGCCAGTAACATAAAGATTGACATGCACAATAAAATTATGAAAAATGTCAATAGCTGCGGCAAGTAACCCATAACGACAACGACGGGAAACATCAATAATCTGCCGTTGATCAAACTCATGAAGTAAAACGACAAGACATAACTTCCAACAATCGTTGAAGGGATTAATCTGTACCTTTGCATTTCGAATAATCCCAATACGTGGATAATTATCTGATTCAAGATGGCAACCATTGCAATCACTAATAACTCGTATGATGGAATACCAGCACTTTGAACTTCTTGAAATGCCAATGAATATTCAAACAATGTTAACCCATTTTCAACAAGAGGATCATTTCCGTTCGTCAGAGCGATAAAAGTTTCCAAAACTTGACCCATGCATAATGACATGTACAATGGTTTTAATATTGAAGGAGATGGACTTTCTGCTAAGTAATCGGTTTTTGATGTGCTTGTCTGATTAAAATCAAGAAACGATCTGCTCAAGTATGGCACACCTAAGAAACTTTTCTCCTTGAACTCTTCAATATTATAGTCAAAGTAATTGGTTGAAAGTAAATAACGCACTATCGGATTGGAATCGTTGTTATTAAATTTTAACTTAAGTGCAACTAGAGCGCCATAAGAGCCATCAACTAATAAGTATAAAGCAATCAGTCTCAAAATTAACCTACTCAACAACGGTAACTTGGCTCTATTTCTAGTCATGGTAGATGAAGATGCAAACACCATAATCCTGTTCAAAAAGATTGCAGTGGTCATACATATGGCGGCAAATGGAGATACGCAATAGCTTATCATTGACGAAGAGCGCTGATTAGGTGACTCGGAAAGCTCCGACTGCTCCATGATGGCATTGCCAAACTTCTTGATAATCCTTACGGGGAACCACGGTCCTTTGCTCGTAGCATCCACCACACGTCCCTGTACGTTGCTCATGGTGTATATACCGTGTGGATCAATCAATTTTCAGTTTGAATCTCCCTGGTTTTTGATCCACAAAAAGCTAAAAAGTCCCACAAATTCATTTTTTTAAAATTTAAATTTGAAGCCCGTAAAACGGATTGTATCAATTGATTTATACATTGAATTTAGTATACGCAATCAATCGATAAATATAGTAACCAATCACAAATCATGTCTACTTCGTTAGCCAGAACCATCAGAAACTTCTGGCGTACAGGTGTCAGAAGGTCTTTGAAACAAATCGCCACAATCAATGACACCAAATCTGGTACTTTAATTGGCACAGATTCATCAGGAAACAAGTTTTACGAGACAGAAAATCCGGAAGAGATCCATTTAAGAACGAGATGGGTCGAGTATGCTGATTTTTGGAGACCCGATATGTCTCAAGTCGAGCCCGGGTGGCATTTCTGGTTGGGTTACGGTACAGATACCCCACCAAACGCACTCAAAGATGGTGACTCCATGAAAGCCGTGAGAGCTTATCCCATGCCTGATGTTCATCATCCGAACTTGACTAGAACTGAAGGCAATTATATTCCTTACAACACCGCACGGCCAAAGCATCAGGAATGGGCTGCTACTGTGAGTCAAAGGGCTTCCAATTGACTCAATATCGTCTCATGTTGATGCTATGACATATTCTTAGCGTAATCGCTCTTTCTTTGTTGAAGTGGACAGTGATTTTTTTTGAAGATTGAGTTTCCATCCTGCGTCTAGCGGCCATTCTCAATCTATCTTTCAACTGATCTCCTCACTCATCCAACTTATTTATTTGATTATTTATTTATATATCTATTTATTCGTCTTTTCTGACTTAATTGTATCATTCAATACAAAATGTGAGATGGATTTTACGTAAACTATTTGACTAGCGAGTTGATTATAACAATTGACAAGTTGTTCTTGAACTTGAAAGTTCGATCAGATTTTTGTTTTCATAAAAAAAAGATCACACAAGTAAATATCACACAAAAAAATATCACACAACAAATTCAAATTCAACTATCAGCACGGGATTGTCCAAGATTAATAGCTGAACAATGGCCACTCTGATCGATGTTAAACTGGTGCCCAACCCAGAGAAACCCGATAAGCCCATACTAATACCACTTCAGCCATTGGCTGACTCCTTGATCGGCCCGCTATCAGCTTTAGTGGACAATATATATCAGTCGTTCGCACATGTGTCCAACACCTCAGCTATAACAAGCGAGACGTTGAGATCATCCATCTCAGCTATGTTAGCCGACAGCCCTTTGAGCTATGAAGGCTGTGGTGGCTACCAGAAAATTGTGTTGGAAGTGGTGATACTTCGGGTCTTATCCTCGATTATAGAAGAGGCGAGCTACAACGATCAGAAGGATTATGAACTGTTATGCCTGAAAACTTTTGTGGTATTAGATATTGCAATTTACTTGACTGCAGTTTCGCATGACGCGGATATTGATTTGCCTTTTTTGGTGATTCATAACATCATTTTGAAAAATAATAAGCAATTCATCTTGCAGCATTTCCAGAAACATTTCTTCTCTCCAAACTCGCAGGAGAGAAGAGACCACTTGATTCAACATTGCGGCGTTACATCGGCAACTAAGCGTCCAGGAACTGAAATTATCGACACGTATGATGATGTGACAAAAATTTTTGATTTAAGCACAAACGAAAACTTAGAGTTTATAGGAAATTTTAGAGTATTCATCTCAGAATGCTTCAAGATTGATGAAATGGCTATCAACAACCCATCATATAAGATCAACACCCATTTCAATGCTGAAAAGGAAATATATCTGTCGATTAAAAGAGCAAGGTCATCGCTGTTCACCTTGTATGCCAAAGTGAGATACCAACTCACATACCCAGAGACCATGTTTACTGATAGGTGGATTCCAAGAGATTGTATGAACAACATCTTTGATTTGATGAAGGCTATCTTTGATGCGGACTCTTCATCAAAAGAGAAATGTTTCGTGTTTAAGAGTGGATTCGAATTGAAGAAAAAGATTGATAATGAGACTGAGATTCAACAACTAAAAGCGCTTGCCAAAGACTTTGAATTTTTACCTTCGCTAAGTTTGACTGAAGAAAGTTTCAACACCATGTTTCAAAAGAGAGATTTTAGAAATTTTTTGAGTCTTCAAATTTTTTTGATGGTGAATCATATTGTCAATTACTGGGATTCTCCTGCGTTCCACAAATCAATTCCAGTCAGGTCAGAATTACGCAAAACCAAGGATTTTTGCATTGCAGTAAGAAAGGAAATTCAGGGACATTATAAAGAGACAGAGGATCAGTTCTTCTATACCATAAGTACCATTGCAAATGATTCAAATCATATGTGGGTACAATGGAAAGCAGCCAATTTCAAAGTGGTGAAAGAAACCTCAATTAATGAAAAAAGAATCACTAAAGCCAAAGAGGTGGTACTGAAAAACTCGAAAATCAGACCCATGCACATTCCAAAACTAGGTACCAATGAGATATCTAGAATATGGAAGCTTGAAACAGGATTGCAAAATTTGCATCAAAAGGCTACTGTAAATAATGACGATTTCGAAAGACTCAGAGAAGAGTTAGCGAAACTGGAAAAAGTGTTAGCTGCAATCGAAGAAGACCCCGATATGTTTACAGAATCTGAAAAAGTGGATCTGAGGGGAAAGAAGGAGATGCTCACATTTAAGGCGCTAAGGTTTCATAGAGAGAGGGGAAACTGGCTTTCATTTTCAAATACAAATTACAAATTTGGCGTTGAGGGATTATTTGATCCCTCTTTGAAGAAAAATTTTGACGAAGAACAAGCCAAGCTACGAAAGGCCGAGTTGGAACTGGAAAAGGAAGTCAAGGATCATGAGGGAGATGTAGTGATGAACACAGAGAAGGAGACAGAAACTGGGGAACAACCTGATACAAAAGTCGTACCAAAGAACGAAGAAGATGATTTGGACTACTGAGACACTTGCTCTTTTTTGATATTCACGTATCATTGAATTAGATATAAACTTTTCCTCTAAAATAATCAATCATTACAACCCACCCAAATTAAAAACAAATATACGCATCATTCAATCTTTCTCTCCATCACTCACTTGCGAAAGTAGCAGCAACTATCAATGGGAACACGGTAGTGACGTCTGCATACAATTTGACAGAGTGAGCATCAGACTTTATTTTACCCCAAGAGACAGCCTCGTCTGGTCTTGCTCCAGCATCTGAGCCATCAAATTCTTGACCGGTATTGATATAAACTGCCCAATCAGCACCATTTCTCATGAGACAAGCATTAGCGATGTGATGTTTGACCAAACCACCACCAAGAATAATCATACCGGCTCTTGTGGCTTCCATCGACATAGAATTGATCTTTCTGATATCGGCTACGATATCGATTCTCAATTGTTTTGGAGACGCTTTGAAAGTGTGGAAGAACAACATGTCACCGATGGAACCATCGGTTAAAGAAGGACAGAAGATTGGAATTTTGTTTTTATGAGCCCAGTATAAAACGGAGGTCTCATCGTTAATTTCCTTTCCCAACCTGTCGATGACGGTAGATGGAGTCCAGAATGGAGTTTCAGCATCATAGGCACCTTCTTTCGAGTGAGCCTCTTGCTCTTCCAACATGGTATCCAAGATAGGCACGATCCATTCTTCAAATTTACAATAATTGTCGTTTGGTACCAACAAGTTACCGATACGATTCATACCTTGATCTCTCAATTTAGAACCATTCAAATGGTAATCTCCCATGAAAGTTGGAGCCAAACACTTTATCAAGTCCTCTTCAATACCACCAGCTGATGCAACAATGCCACTAACCATCTTATTCTGCAGCAAGAATCTCAAAGTTTCTCTCAAACCTGAACTGATCAAATTTGAAGTGTAACCCATGAAAATAGTGGTTTTTTGAAACCCATTTTCATCAAATTCACCTTTCTTTTCATGATCCTCCAACTCATCAATGTGCTTACCTCTCCACTTCCTCATATCATCGATGATATTGCATGATTCAGCCAATGCCGAGCCTTGGAAACCCATGTGGGCCATTCCCTTGATCAAGTCCTTTGCAGTAGAGTTTCTTGATTCTGGCTTGGAATAGTCAATACCTTCTACTTTGACTGCATCATCTGGAACAGGTACAGAGGGGACAAAGACAGCTTCATTTGCCAAATCTGGGTTTTTTTTAGTTGTTGTCGACATAGTATTCTTTTAACTTCAAATGTTTGATAGGATTAAGATCTGAACACATTACCAAAAAAAAAAATTTTATTTTTCACTTTTTCTACAAATGTTTATCAGATGATCAAACGAAAATGTTTGTGTATATTGAATTGTAAATATTTGAAAAGTATATAAACTGAAATAACAAACGAAAAGAAATGCACAACGATACCAACCTTACAACACTCAAACCATCTTCTCCTTAGACTCGCTCGACTCGTCGCTTGAACCTTGGGAAAGTGACGCCGGCTCAGGCACTGGAGCAGGGTTTGCACCTTTATCATTTTTGACTCTGTTTTTGGATTTTGGAACCCTTGCTAACCAGTAGAAGAAAATTGTGAAAGCATAGTTGATGAAAATATAGCAAATGAAAATACCATAGTTTCTCCACCTCTCACTGTACTTTGTGCTGACGCTTTGCAAAAACACATTGGTATCATTGGTAGAGCAATATGCACACGTGGAGGTGGAGTTCTCATCAAGAAGATAACCACCAGCACTGTCTATGTATGAGGACATGTATTCACCACACGTTTGATTTGGAGGTGGATTGAATCTGCTGTACTCAGCATCTGCACACACAACGTCACTATTAGCCACCCCAGTTGCAAGAAATCCTTGTACAAAGTATGTGAACGGTGAAACCCTGTACATAAAAATCCAAAAACCCGGTAATTGCCCAGGCCCTGCCAAGACACCACAGAAATTCAAACTCATCATGAACAATAATGAAGCTAAATTACCAGCATTATCATATACCTGGATACCAGCTACACATGCTTGACCCAATGAAACTGAGTAGATGTAAAAGGCTGTAGAGAATAACCATGCCAAGGCACCACGTTCGTGTAATTCAGCCGATGTAGGAGCGTTGTTGTACAACCCAACTGGATAATACCAACAGAAAAATGAAATTGTACCACATAAAAAGTTCCAAGGAATTTCAGCAACAATCTGAGCCAAAATGAATGCGATCCAACTGAAAGTTTTGGAAGGCCTTTCTCTTGCTTCATACAAATCTCTTTGTGAAACGTAGTTTGGCAACATTTGTTGGATCAATGTGTTGAACACCATTAAAAACATGAAAACAGAGAACATTTGATTTTGAAGACCTTGCAACGATTTCTTAGCCTGGAAGAATGAGAATCCATTGAAAAGCGATGTGGATATGGTCAAGAATATTTTGGACCAAATGTATGACGGAGTTCTCCAATATTGTTGAAAAACACGCATAGTCACAACAGAGAACTGGAAAAACAAGCTGGTGGCAAATTCCTTATGTGATTCCGGAGATTCATCAATAGGAATCTTGACCAATTCACGTTCCATTTCATCTAATTCAGCTTGCACAGATTGACGTTCTTTCGAATTCAACCATACTTCATGATAGTCTTGATTAGCGTGAGAACCTGGGGCAGCTCCAATGATGTGTAACATAAATTCGGCAGGATTGCTTTCGGCTGGGAATTTCTCCGAACCATTATCTTCGAAGTAGTCGATCAACGTTTGACAACCTTCACCTAAATCACCGAAATAAACTGTTCTACCACCTTTAGCCAAAAATAATAATCTGTCAAACTCTTGTAACAAAATGGCTGATGGCTGATGAATAGTACACAAAATGGCCTGACCATGATCGGCCAACTTTCTCATCAACTTACAGATAGACCAAGCTGTTTGGGAATCCAAACCTGAAGTAGGCTCATCCAAGAATAAAAGTAACTTAGGTTTGGCGGCCATTTCAACACCAATTGTTAATCTCTTTCTCTGCTCAACGTTCAAACCTTCACCAGCAACACCAACAATTGCATCTGCATATTTTGTCATTTCCAAAATCTTGATAACACTTTCAACGTACTTGTCTTTCTCCTCTTTCGAGACAGAAGCTGGTTGTCTCAAATAAGCAGAGAATCTCAATGCCTCTCTCACGGTAGAACTACTCAAATGTAAATCTTGCTGCTGGACATAACCTGTGGATCTTTGGAACGATGAATCTCTTAACCTACCATTGACAAACATATCACCAGTAACAACACCCATTGTGACACGATTGGCAAGCACATCCAATAAAGTTGTCTTACCAGCACCAGAAGCACCCATCAATGCGGTAAGTGTACCAGGTTTAACCCAACCATCGACACCGTTCAAAATTCTTCTTGTCTCTTTTTTGATCTGCACTTCGTAACAAACATTCCTCCAGTGGAAGATATCTGTTCCTCCCACCAAGTCGTCGACATCTGATTCATCCAATTCGGCATCTTCCTCGATAACGAGTTTCTTAGCGTCGCCATTCTCAACATCACTTGAAACTTGCTGCTTCCTCAACTTCTTCAAAGTCGATTTTTGGAACAAAATAACTTCACCCTTTTGCATCGAAGCCTCGTTATACTCTGTAAAGATCAAATAGACAAACAAAAAGAAGATGGCAAAGGCGATGACAATTCCAAAATTTCTCCAAATATGACTTTTATAATATTGGTATGCAGTCTCCACATAAACACGACCCTCGATTGAACTTTCACCTGGGACGGAGCCAACTGCCGAGCAAACTTTGTAGGTCATTGGAAGATCATCATAATTATTGCCCTGTGGAATCATAATACCACAATCAAAAGTGACACCATCGAACTCATTTGCCATCAATGCTTCGAATGTGAACCCGACAGGGTTAAGATAGTTGATCCATCTAGACCAACCAAGCATGGAAGATGTTGGAATAACAAAACCTGTGTAAACAGTCAATGCCAATAATAAGACGGAAGCAGGTGTCATGGCTTCTGATAAAGATGACGAGGCAGCACCGATGGTCCTGAACAAATGAGACATCGACAAAAGAGACACAACATTGAAGATATAATAGATGAAAAAATGACCTGGATTTCTTCTTAAGTTGACCATAAAGTAGAACACAAGATTGAAAGCGACTGAAGTCAGAAACTTTGGAGGTAACTCGGTAATGATTGATGCAAGCGAGTCAGCAGATGGGTGGTATAAAGCGTACTGTTTGTGTTTTTCCACAATTGGTCTAGCCTCATAAAGCGCCATAATTTCTAACAACGAGGAGAAAGAGTTGAACAATACCGCCAAAAACATCGCTGCTCCTCTATAATAGAAAGAACTTGAGCTATGAGGTAAGTTGTAAAAGATAGAAGACATAATCAATCCCATAATAGAATTTGCAAAGACACTGAACAATGTGACAGATGGATCTCCTTTTGTCCTCTGAATATTTCTTCCCATAACAGCTTTGACTTGCATCCAATATGAAACCCTGTACGACGAAGAAGGTCTGGTATGTTTTGCCTGTCTTGCACGATGAGCATCAGCAAACTCTTCCCCAGCGTTAGCTTTCCCAACATTATCCAAATGAGAATCAATGGCCTTTATCAATTCTTGATGTTCTGGGGAAGCCCTCCAGTACTCTGAGAATTCAACTGGGGTTCTTGGAATTTTGTTCTCATAACCTGGTTTGACGATTCTCTCGGCAGGGTTAGTCAAGGAAGTTAAGAAATCAGCTGTGGTTTGTCTTGGTGGACATTCGTATCCCATCTTCAAGAAGAATCTTTTAGCTTCATCGGCTGGCCCAAAGAAAATTTGGTATCCTTCGTAAAGACAAACAACGTTGTCGAACAAATCGTAAGCGTCCTGCGAACATTGGTAAATGGCAATCAAAGGGGTAGCATCTAAGACAACAGCCGATGTTTTAAGAGCTCTAATAAATTCCAAAGCAGTAGCAGCGTCTAAACCTCTGGTGGCATTATCCCAGCATTGAAGAGACAGACCTGATAATGCAACTTCAGCAATAGATACTCTCTTTCTTTCACCACCGGAGACACCTCTCACCAAATCGTTACCAACTTTGGTATTTTTGGTATGACTAAGGCCGTATGTGGCCATGTAAACAGCAGTAAGATGCTTGGCGTAGTCTTTTCTGCTGACACCTGGAATTCTATTCTCTGGTGTTCTCAACTTAGCAGCAAATTCTAAGGTGTCGCCTACCGTCAAATGAGCAAAGTGAGTGTCCACCTCAGCACTGTAGATTACATCTCCTCTATAGTGTTTCTTGATATCAGATGGGGTCAATCCGTCATAAGAAATGATTGACTCTTCGCCAACATGGAAACCATGGGTCTGCGATGCAATTGTCTTTAACAAGGTGGAACAACCTGCACCAGGCCTTCCAAGAACCACAGTGACTTCACCCGGCTTGATGAGGGCATCCATTGACTTCAATATGTCGAAATATCTTGATTTGTCATTTCTGGAAATAATCTTGTCCCTAACAAATTCGTAACCAATTTTCGGAAGAGCATTTAATACAGTTTGTTGATAGTCAGCGTCGGAAGCAACACCATAAGCTCTTAAGTTTTTGTAAGCAATTCCTAATGATGCTGGTTTGTAATATTCAGGGTCTGCATCCATGAGCTTTCTTAAATTTTTGACCCAAAATTTACTATCAAATTCGTCACTGTTAGGATCTAAGCGTGGATCGATTCCTTCTTCAAAAGTGCTAACACCTGGAACCTGTGACATTGAGGTGAGAGTTTTCACCAATTGATGAGAATGATTTGGAACTACTCGACCTTCCTCAATTTCCTGCTGGCTGAGATATGAATTAGTTCTACGTAAATTCTCCTCACTTTCATTTGTTAACAGTCTTGCCAAATCTTGAATTTTATTGTCAGCCCTATCATTGAACCCTTGATATATCTGAATATCACCATCCTCTGATTCGGAGGATGGCCTCGATTTGACTGTGATTGACTCAACTGGCATTGATAATAAAAGTTAGTTGAAATATCCTAAATTATACTGAAATGAAATTATCAGCCGTCACAGTTGTATTTATACGCAGAACATATGAAATGACCTCTTTGTTATGATTTTTGATTTTTGCTTTTTCTTGGTCTTTACTTTTTTCGTACGAAAACCCTTATTTTAGTAAGTGGGTGTTTGTACCGGAAACAGACCCTTTACAGAATTTTAATTTGATATAATTCTCCAACAAGATAGCAGGCCCCGATAGGCCGGTAAGGTAGACGGCCGGAACAAGCCAAAATGATGAACTCTATTTAAATCTTTTTCATAGCCTCTTGAAGAGCAACCACACCGTTCTATTGGCATCAGGCTTAGCGTGGCTTTTCTTATTTTTGTTTCGGAACATGAATTATTTACCCTGCATCCGGATTCCGAGTAGGCATAACTGAGCGCCGTGCATTAAAATATTAATATTATCTGATCCGAGTTTCCTAAAATAGAAACAACATCGTTAATGATGTTTTTGAATTATCACCTTAAAATTTCCGATCGATAAACAATCCCGCACCCAAACATAGGACTTTATGTCAAGTAAAAAACTGCTTATCAGAGGATCCTAATCTATGCTAAGATTTTTTCATTATCTATATTTTAGGCTATTTTTTAAGGCAAATTAAATGTCGTTTTGTATCTCCGATGAAGTGATTATAATATTATTGCTAGTTCTATATACAGTTACAAAATGAAAATTATGATATAGGTTCGCTTAACAGTTCGTATGTTCAATCAACTTGGTGCAATTTGAACAGAGTTCTTTGTTAAACTACCTTCATCACTGGATATCGGCGACAGTAAAGCTGGAGCAGAGCTAGGTTGCGAATCTGATTGTTCATTCTTCACTCTGTTTTTTGATTTAGGTACTCTAGCCAACCAGTAAAAGAAAATTGCAAAACCATAATTGATGAAAATGTAACAAATGAAAATACCATAATTTCTCCATCTCTCACTGTAGTAAGACGAAATACTTGCCAAGAACACATTTGTATCATCAGTAGAACAATATTGACATGAAGCGGTATCATTACCATTCAAGATGTAGCCGCCTGATTTTTTAATAAAGTCACCCAAATACTGATCACATGTTTGTCCTCCAGGTGGGTTGACTATACTGTACTCAGACTCTGCACAACGAATTGTTGAATTTGCAACACCAGCTGCTAACATTCCTTGAACAAAATAGGTAAATGGGGAAACTCTGTACATGAAAACCCAGAAACCAGGCAAAACCTTATCGCTAGCTATGACACCACAGAATCCCAAACAAAAAGTGAATAACAAATTGGCCAGATTTCCGGCATTATCATATAGATCCATTCCTGCGACCAATGCCTGACCCATTGAGACAGTGTAAATATAAAAGGCGGTGGAAAACAACCAAACCAAAGCACCACGCTCATGCAATTGTGAAGTATCCGGAGCATTTCTGTACAATCCAACGGGATAATACCAACAAAAGAATGATATTGTACCACACAAAAAGTTCCATGGAATTTCAGCAGTTATCTGAGCCAAAATGAAGACAATCCAACTAAAAGTTTTAGAAGGTCTTTCTCTGGCCTCATACAAATCTCTTTGAGATACAAAATATGGTAACATTTGTTGAATCATAGTGTTGAAAGGCATCATGAACATAAAAACTGAAAACATTTGATTCTGGAGACCCTGCAATGAGTTCTTAGCGTGAAAAAACGCAAAACCATTAAAAATGGAAGTTGAAATGGTCAAAAACAACTTGGACCAAATATAAGAAGGGGTTCTCCAATATTGCTCAAATAGACGTCTCAAGACAATTTGGAATTGGTAAGGTAAAGTTGTAGCAAATTCTTTGTGAGCATCAGCTGAGTCATCGACAGGAAGCTTGACCAATTCACGTTCCATTTCATCTAATTCAGCTTGCACAGATTGACGTTCTTTCGAATTCAACCATACTTCATGATAGTCTTGATTAGCGTGAGAACCTGGGGCAGCTCCAATGATGTGTAACATAAATTCGGCAGGATTGCTTTCGGCTGGGAATTTCTCCGAACCATTATCTTCGAAGTAGTCGATCAACGTTTGACAACCTTCACCTAATTCACCAAAGTAAACTGTTCTACCACCTTTAGCCAAAAATAATAATCTGTCAAACTCTTGTAACAAAATGGCTGATGGCTGATGAATAGTACACAAAATTGCCTGACCATGATCGGCCAACTTTCTCATCAACTTACAGATAGACCAAGCTGTTTGGGAATCCAAACCTGAAGTAGGCTCATCCAAGAATAAAAGTAATTTAGGTTTGGCAGCCATTTCAACACCAATTGTTAATCTCTTTCTCTGCTCGACGTTCAAACCTTCACCAGCAACACCAACGACTGCATCTGCATATTTTGTCATTTCCAAAATCTTGATAACACTTTCAACGTACTTGTCTTTCTCCTCTTTCGAGACAGAAGCTGGTTGTCTCAAATAAGCAGAGAATCTCAATGCCTCTCTGACGGTGGAACTACTCAAATGTAAATCTTGCTGCTGGACATAACCTGTGGACCTTTGGAATGATGAATCTCTCAATCTACCATTGACAAACATATCACCGTAAACGATACCCATTGTGACACGATTGGCAAGCACATCCAATAAAGTTGTTTTACCAGCACCTGAAGCACCCATCAATGCGGTAAGTGTACCAGGTTTAACCCAACCATCGACACCGTTCAAAATTCTCCTTGTCTCTTTCTTGATCTGTACGTCATAACAAACATTTCTCCAATGGAAGATATCTTTTCCTCCCACTAATTCGTCGACATCAGCTTCTTCCTGATCATCTTCAAGAATAATTTTTGATTTTTCTCCGCTTTCAACATCATTCTTCTGAGCCTGTTCCTTTCTCAAATTGTTTAAAGTGGATTTTTGAAACAAAATTACTTCACCCTTTTGCATCGAAGCTTCGTTATACTCTGTGAAGACCAAATAGACAAACAAGAAGAAGACAATAAATGCAATGATGATTCCAAAATTTCTCCAAATATGAGATGAATAGTAATTGAATGCTGTTTCGACATAACGACGACCAGAAACAAAGTTTTCACCAGGTACTGCACCAACAGCTGAACAAACACGATACTCATATGGTACTGTATCGTAGTTACCACCTTGTGGAATCAAATCACCACAACTGAACGTTACACCATCAAATTCATTGGCCATCAAAGCCTCAAATGAGTAAGCAACAGGGTTTAGATAATTGATCCATCTCGACCAGCCAAGCATAGTTGTCGTTGGCAAGACGAAACCAGTGAAGATAACTAAAGCTAGCAAAAGAACAGAAGCTGGAGTCATAGCTTCTGCTAAAGAAGAAGATGCTGCACCAATAGTTCTAAACAAGTGAGACATAGCCAAAAGTGATGCCACATTGAAAAGATAATAAACGAAAAAATGCCCTGGAGTTCTTCTGAGGTTGATCATGAAGTAAAATATAAGATTGAAAGCAATGGACGTCAGAAACTTTGGCGGCAACTCGGTAATTATTGAAGCTAGTGAGTCAGCAGATGGATGGTACAACGCATATTGTTTGTGTTTCTCAACAATTGGTCTAGCTTCAAACAATGCCATGATCTCTAATAAAGAAGAAAATGAATTGAACAAAACTGCCATGAATAAAGATGATCCTCTCAAATAGAATGATGCAGATGATTTTGGTTGGTTATAAAAAATTGAAGACAAGATCAACCCCATGACTGAATTTCCAATAACAGAAAACATGGCGATTGAAGGGTCACCTTTTGTTCTTTTGATGTTTCTGCCCATCACAGCTCTAACTTGCATCCAAAAAGAAACCGTATAAGACGAAGAAGGTCTGATATGTTTGGATTGTCTTGCCACGTGAGCTTGATGAAATTCCTCAGCAACATTTTGCTTCTCCACATTTTCCAAGTGAGATTCGATTGATTTGATTAAATCTTGGTATTGAGGAGATGCTCTCCAATAATCTGAGAACTCAACAGGGGTTCTTGGAACTTTGTTTTCGTAACCTGGTTTGATGACTCTTTCAGCTGGATTTGTCAACGAGGTCAAGTAGTCAGCAGTGGTTTGTCTTGGTGGACAAGCGTATCCCATTTCCAAGAAATATCTCTTTGCTTGGTCAGCTGGACCAAAGAAAATTTGATAGCCCTCGTACAACAAGATGACGTTGTCAAATAAGTCATATGCATCTTGGGAACATTGGTAGATGGCAATCAAAGGAGTAGCATCTAAGACAACAGCAGAGGTCTTAAGAGCTCGAATGAATTCCAAAGCAGTAGCAGCATCTAAACCTCTGGTGGCATTATCCCAACATTGAAGAGACAGACCTGATAATGCAACTTCAGCAATGGATACTCTCTTTCTTTCACCACCTGAAACACCTCTAATGAAATCATTACCTACCTTGGTATTGAAGGTGTGAGTCAAACCATATGTGGCCATATATACAGCAGTGAGATGCTTCGAGTATGTCTCTCTGTCAACACCCGGAATTCTATTTTGTGGAGTTCTCAACTTGGCAGCAAATTCTAAGGTGTCACCCACTGTTAAATGTGCAAAATGGGTATCCACCTCGGCACTGTAAATTACATCACCTCTATGATGTTTTCTGATATCGGATGGAGTCAACCCGTCATACGAAATTGTTGACTCCTCTGCAACGTGGAAACCATGGGTATGAGACGAGATTGTTTTCAACAAGGTTGAACATCCTGCACCAGGTCTTCCAAGTACAACAGTGACTTCACCAGGCCTGATGAGTGCATCCATTGGCTTCAAGATATCAAAATATCTGGATTGATCATTTCTTGAGACGATTTTGTCCCTGACAAACTCATATAGAATTTTGGGAACGGCATTCAGAACTGTTTTTTGATAATCAGCATCAGATGCAACACCATAAGCTCTCAAATCCCTGTATGCAATCCCTAAAGATGCAGGCCTGTAATAGTCGGGATCGGCATTCATAAGTTTACGCATATTCTTGACCCAAAACTTACTATCGAACTGATCGCTCTCAGGATCTAAACGTGGATCTATTTCATCTTCAAAAGTGCTAACACCTGGAACTTGTGACATAGATGTGAGGGTCTTGATTAATTGATGTGAAACATTTGGAACCACTCTCCCTTCTTCAACTTCTTGCTGACTGAGAGTGGTCTGCACTCTAGACAAGTTCTCTGCGCTTTGATTTGTGATTTGTCTTGCCAAATCATGGATTTGATCTTCTGCTTTCGTTCCAAATCCATGATACGATTGGACTTCGTCTTCAGAATTATCAGATGAGCTTCCACCTTTGACAGTGATAGTCTCGATAGGCATTGTTCTTGTTGCTAAAATGACTAGTCTCTTGTTCTAGTAGATGGAGATAGTTGGAAACATTGCGGTTGATTACTTATTTATAAAAATTGTCTCAAACTAAAAGGGTCCTACACCCCTTGCTACTGAAAACACTTTTTTCTTATAAAGAGAAAACGAGAACGATAAGCTTTGCATGGGTTAAACGAAAAAGATTAAATTTTGTTTTGTAATTTGCTAACACTCTCAAAGAATACGAGACGCAAAGATTAATATCAATCGATTGCAATCGACAATGGACTCATAACGTGCCTTTACCAATACCAGGTATTTGAGAGTTTTCTTAAAGAGAGTCTCTTTGCTGACCATATAGTTCAAGTTTGTTCTGAGAGCAATCGAAATTGATTAAGATGTGTGTGCACAGCCGCGCGCATACGGCAGTTCGTATAGATGAAGCTCGTTTATGTTGCCCCATCGCAAATATGTTTGCGACGTGAATTTAAAATTAGTAAGCTTAATTTATAGAATATTCGTTAATCAATGAGATCAACTAGAGATGCGCGCAGATTAGAAGCTCTTATAGCCTATATCATTTATTGAATAAACTTAAACGCATACGAATATTATGATATGCGATACTTTCATTCATGTATTGTATAATCTATATGTTTGTCAAAACCTATGAAGCCTCCTTAGTAGAATCACTAACGTCACCGCTCAAATCTCTGGTATCACTTGTTCCACCACTGGAAGGTTGGGGCAGAATATCTGGAGACTGTTGAGGCTTTTCATTAATAGAAGCAGGAGCGACAGCAGCAGGACCTTCCTTCTCGTTTTTGACTCTGTTGTTCTTCTTTGGTACTCTAACTAGCCAGTAAAGAAAAATCATTATAGCGTAGTCAATGAAAATGTAACATATGAAAATACCATAGTTTCTCCACCTCTCGCTGTAACGGGTTGAGACACTTGCCAAGTATTGATTGGTTTCACTCAGTGTGCAAAATTTACATGAAGATGAATCATCTGGATTTAAAATATAACCTCCAGATCTTTTAGCATAGTCATTCATGTACTCGCCACACGTCTGTCCTGGAGGTGGCATCAAAGTATCATACTCAGACTCAGAGCATCGAATATCACTATTCGCAAGACCAGCCGCCAACATTCCTTGAACAAAGTAAGTAAGTGGAGAACATCTGTATAAGAAAATCCAAAATCCTGGCATAGCCTTTGGACCAACCAAGACACCATTGAAATTCAATGCCAATGTAAATAACAATGATCCCAAGTTACCAGCATTATCATAAACCTGGATACCAGCAATACAAGCCTGTCCCAAAGATATGGACCAAACGTAGTATGCCGTGCAAAATAACCAGGTCAATGCACCACGCTCGTGTAATTGAGACGTATCAGGTGCATTTCTGTATAATCCAACAGGGTAGTACCAGCAGAAAAAAGCTATTGTACCACAGAAGAAATTCCATGGAATCTCGGCGACAATTTGGGCTAAGATAAAGGCAAGCCAACTAAAAGTTTTAGAAGGTCTTTCTCTGGCTTCATAAAGATCTCTCTGAGCCACATAGTTTGGTAACATTTGTTGCACTAAAGTGTTGAAAATGACTGTAAACATGAATACTGAAAGCATTTGATTTTGAAGACCTTGCAAAGACTTGTTAGCATGGAAAAAAGAAAACCCATTAAATAGTGAAGAAGTAATCGTCAATAGTATTTTTGACCAAAGATATGATGGTGTTCTCCAATACTGCTCGAAAACACGACGAGTAACCATCAAGAATTGGAACCATAGTCCTGTAGCAAACTCATCGTGGAGGCCTTCATCTTGATCTACTGGGATTTTGACCAACTCATGTTCCATTCGATCTAATTCAGCTTGCACAGCAAGGTACTCCTTCGACTTCAACCAAACTTCATGATAATCTTGATTGGCATGAGATCCCGGAGCCGCACCAATGATTTGTAACATAAATTCAGCAGGATTACAATCATCTGGAAATTTCTCAGACCCATAGCTTTCGAAGTAATCGATCAACGTTTTACAACCTTCACCTAAATCACCGAAATAAACTGTTCTACCACCTTTAGCCAAAAATAATAATCTGTCAAATTCTTGTAACAAAATGGCTGAAGGTTGATGAATAGTACATAAGATAGCTTGTCCATGATCAGCCAATCTTCTCATCAACTTACAGATAGACCAAGCTGTTTGGGAATCCAAACCTGAAGTAGGTTCATCCAAGAACAAAAGTAATTTGGGCTTGGCTGCCAATTCGACACCAATTGTTAATCTCTTTCTCTGCTCGACGTTCAAACCTTCACCAGCAACACCAACAATTGCATCTGCATATTTTGTCATTTCCAAAATCTGAATAACATCTTCGATATATTTGTCTTTGTCCTCTTTCGAAACAGAAATTGGTTGTCTCAAATAAGCAGAGAATCTCAATGCCTCTCTCACGGTAGAACTACTCAAATGTAAATCTTGCTGCTGGACATAACCTGTGGACCTTTGGAATGATGAATCTCTCAATCTACCATTGACAAACATATCACCAGTGACAACACCCATTGTGACACGATTGGCAAGCACATCCAATAAAGTTGTCTTACCAGCACCTGAGGCACCCATCAACGCGGTAAGTGTACCAGGTTTAACCCAACCATCAACACCGTTTAAAATTCTTCTTGTTTCTTTTTTGATTTGAACATCATATTGAACATTTCTCCAATGGAAAATGTCTTTACCACCAACAATACCTTCAACTTCGACTGGACCATCATCTCCTTCTTTTTCGTCAATTTGAAGTTTATTACCAGTACCGGCTTCGACATCGTTCTTAGCACGTTCTTTTCTCATCTTTCTTAAAGTCGATCTTTGAAATAAAATAACTTCACCTTTTTGCATCGAGGCTTCGTTGAACTCTGTGAACAGTAAGTATACAAATAAGAAGAATACAGCAAATCCAACAACAATACCAAAATTTCTCCAGATATGACTCTTATGATAGTTGTATGCTGTTTCGATGTAATTTTTACCCCTTACGAAATTTTCTCCAGGTACTGAACCAACTGCAGCACAGACTCTATACTCATAAGGTACAGTATCGTAGTCTCCACCTTCAGGAATTAAGTCTCCACAATCATAAGTGACTCCATCAAACTCATTTGCCATTAATGCTTCAAAGACATAACCAATAGGATTAAGATAGTTGATCCATCTTGACCAGCCAAGCATAGTGGTTGTTGGAAGAACAAAACCAGCATAAATAACCAATGCTAATAACAATATCGTAGCAGGTGTCATAGACTCTGACAACGATGGAGATGCTGCACCAACGGTTCTAAACAAATGAGACATAGACAAAAGAGATACGATACTCAACAACCAGTAAAGAAAGAAGTGACCTGCTGTCCTTCTCAAGTTAACCATGAAATAAAAGACTAGATTGAAGGCAATTGATGTCATCAATTTAGGAGGCAACTCGGTGATGACGGAGGCAAGCGAATCCGCTGAAGGATGATACAATGCAAACTGCTTGTGTTTCTCAACGATTGGTCTAGCTTCAAACAAAGCCATGATTTCCAACAATGATGAAAACGAATTAAATAACACAGCAAGAAACATTGAACCGGCTCTGAAATAAAAAGTAGATGAAGTCTTTGGTAAATTGTAGAAAAGTGAAGATAAGAGGAAAGCCATAAAAGAGTTTGCAAACACGGAAAATAAAGTGACGGAGGGATCTCCTTGGAATCTCTTGATATTCCTGCCCATGACATCCTTTACTTGCATCCAATAAGATACTCTGTAAGACGAAGAAGGTCTTGCATGATGGGCTTGTGTAGCCACATGTGATTCATGGAACTGTTCAGCGATGGCCCCTTGCTTGATATTTTCCAAATGAGAATCTATAGCATTGACCAATTCCAGACGTTCTGGTGATGATCTCCAATATTCTGAGAATTCCAGCGCTGTTCTTGGTACTTTGTTTTCGAATCCGGGCTTGACAACTCTCTCAGCTGGGTTTGTCAATGATGTTAAATAATCAGCAGTGGTTTGTCTTGGGGGACATTCGTATCCCATTTTCAAGAAAAAATTCCTGGCTCTGTCAGCGGGACCAAAAAAGATTTGATAGCCCTCATATAAGAGAATAACGTTGTCGAATAAATCATATGAATCTTGAGAACATTGGTAGATGGCAATCAATGGGGTAGCATCTAAGACAACAGCTGAGGTCTTAAGAGCCTTGATGAACTCCAAAGCAGTAGCAGCATCTAAACCTCTGGTGGCATTATCCCAACATTGAAGAGACAGACCTGATAATGCAACTTCAGCAATGGATACTCTTTTTCTTTCACCACCGGAGACACCTCTCACCAAATCGTTACCAACTTTGGTGTTGCGAGTATGACTTAAACCGTATGTGGCCATGTAAACAGCAGTAACATGTTTGGCATAGTCTTTTCTACTCACACCAGGAACTCTATTTTCAGGGGTTCTCAATTTTGCAGCAAACTCCAAAGTATCACCAACTGTTAAATGAGCAAAATGAGTATCCACCTCAGCACTATAAACTACATCACCTCTATAATGCTTTCTGATGTCAGAGGGAGTCAAACCATCATAGGATAAAATTGACTCTTCGCCAACATGGAAACCATGGGTCTGTGATGCAATTGTCTTTAACAATGTGGAACAACCAGCACCAGGTCTACCAAGGACAACAGTAACTTCTCCAGGTTTAATAAGAGCATCCATTGATTTCAAGATATCAAAATATCTCGATTTGTCGTTCCTGGCTATGATCTTGTCATGGATGAATTGGGCTGCGACTTTGAAACCTCCATTTAAGACAGTACCTTGATAATCAGCATCAGAGGCTATTCCATAGGCTCTCAAATCCTTATACACCACACCTAATGAAGCCGGCTTATAATAGTCCGGATCAGAGTCCTGAAGTTTCCTCAAGTTCTTCACCCATAATTTACTATCGAATTGATCACTAGCTGGGTCCAATCTAGGGTCGACATCGCCTTCGAAAGTGCTGACACCTGGCACTTGAGACATCGATGTCAATGTCCTGATTAATTGATGAGATACATTAGGAGCGATTCTGCCTTCTTCGATACCCAGATAACTAGAATGAGATTGAGATTTCTCCAAATTGTCGTTGCTCTGAGATGTGAGTTGTCTCGCCAACTCTTGAATTTGATTTTGTGTCAGTGCATCGACCAATCCATGATAAGGCTCTACCTCATCTTCGGATGACTCTCTACTTCTTTTGACGGTGATGCTTTCCACCATAGTTTTTATACCTTTTGATGAAGTTTGAAAGATAGATGGATTAAACTATTTTGAAAAGAGGTCAACAAGTAATTATATGTTTACAAAGAGATTTCATTTTAAAAGAAATTAGATAAAGTTGCGTGTGTATTTGTTCAGTATCTCAATGTTTTGGTTTTTGAAGAAGAAAAGCTTTTCTCTCTATCTAGTTAGAAAAAAGAAAGATTTCTATTGTTGTTCCCAAAATGGAAATAATAAAGATTTTTCTTAACATTTTATCGTCATACTGGAGAATCTCTTCAACTTCCGCAGCCGACAAGCTTTTATTTAAACTTACTTCTAATACAACGCAACACAACTGTCAGTCAAAACAATGACATCTGTTTTAAAGAAGGGGATATGAGATATGAGGGATAGGAGGGATGAGCACACTATTCTCTTTCATTTGCATCTGAATATCCCATTATCATCTAAATACATACAATATATAATTACACATGTATAACTTGATAATCGACAAAATAGTTTGCCGGAAATAGAACAGTGTTTTTTTGAAGCCGAGAAGATTGAAATGATTCCGAAATTGAAAAATCAATTAGTAAGACAACAAAACAAGACAACAGGCGGCACCGCTTGCACGCGCAACATTATTATAGTATGGCTGTGTGTGTGTGTGTTACTTACTCCCTTTATTCATTTTACTCCTCCACTAAATTTCCACCCTTTACTATACATTATACTACTAGGGACGATTACCTTTAAACATCCTCGACTATGGAGAACGCCGGCAACTTTTAATCACTTCAACTGCCAGAAAAGGATAAATATAAGTAACAAGGGATCGTGACTACACTGAACTTTTGGTACTGTGGGTTTTAATACTCAGTTTCAATGTACTATTTTTAAATTACAGATAGTCAATGCAGATGTCGATCGTAGTATATTATTCATACAGTGACCATAAACAGTCTTCTTTCGATAATCACGAGAAATCGTGTATCTAATATCAAAATAACACAAATCTGTGCAAAAAATAAAAAGGTCAGTAATGTAGAATGGTTGTAAAAAATGTGATTGGTTAGTGAGTGAAGATAAGACTTTAGAATGGTACCCTTTAGATATTCTGCTCCTTCATTGGGGTTAGCAAGAGTATTTACTACACCTGTTATACCCAAATACTTGAAGTGGAACCCAAAAAGGCAATTTGCAACACATGAACCAACATATAAAGCTTCCAAAATTCCTAGGGCCTCTAGAGCTATAAATCAAAATCAAAACTTGAGAAGAGCTGACAACATCTTGAAAGATAATTACAATGTTTCCGATGAGCGTTACAAATTACTTCCATGTGTCTCTATCACGAGCTGTGAGTCATATAATTTGATGAAAGCGCTCGACTTGTTACATGAGAAGGGTTTAAAAAATTCTGCCATCTTGATACCAAATGAAGCTATCCATTTTGAATTCCCAATTCTAAATCAAAAGTTGAAAGCCGATGTAATCGTACTTAGCACTGGTACAGTTGTTTCATTTGGATTGGATGAAAATACATTAAAAGATGAAGTGGTTACGATATTACAATCTGCGATGATGACCCCGTACACAATTGAGAGCGAAGATATGGATTATGTTGAAATTGAAGAAGGAGGGCCTTCCACAATGGATGGTGATATCATTTGTATTAAAGGAAGCACAAGTAATGAGAGGTTGTTGGATAAGCTGGCATTTGCATACGGTCTTTCTAGATCCACTAGATTGGCTATCATTGAATCTTCTTTTGAAAAGCAAATATTATTGACCAAGACAACAATTGAGGATTTATCAATGGGTAAAAGATTGAAAGTTGGTGGAAGGCAAGTATTGCAATCTATTGGTAGATTATTGTTATTAAGAGCGAAATTGAACTTGTACTCTGAGTTGATCGAAGTTCCAGATTTGTATTGGTCTGAGCCAAATTTGGAGAAAATCTTCAAAGATATAAGCAGAAACTTGGACATTGCACCCAGAATCAATATCTTGAATAGAAAATTAGACTATGCCACAGACGAATCCAGACTGGTTTTGCTGACGCTAAATGAGGAGAAAGGTGTAAGATTAGAGTGGATCATTATTTGGTTGATCTTGATCGAAGTATGTATAGAGGTGTTCCATTTTTACGAAAAGTACACCGAAAAAAGGCAGAAAAAGGAGCATGATTAGTATATTAGAATGGCTTGGAAGTTTAAATATTGTAAATGTATATAGTGCTCAAATATAATTTTAAGCTAATGCCACCACCACCACATAATAGGATCGTCAGCTATTTCTCAATACAAATCTCTCTGTCCGGGAACCCATGGTATACCAGGATGAGTCTCTTCTGTAGCATCAGGATCTTCTCTCCAAACCTTGATACTCTTATCAGCTTCTCCTGTGAGAAGCCTTAATCCAGAGCGGTCGAACGTACTACAATGAATACTCTTTTCACCTTCTGAGCTTCCTGGCATCATAACAGTTTGTGTCTGTTGGAACTTGTGCCCAGACTTCCAATCAAAAAACCCCATTGATCCATCATCTGCACCACTAAATAGAACATTTGATTGATTTACCGATAATGTATTGACGATGGCTTCATGCCTTGGCTCGAAATTTTGTAAAAAAACACAATCAGGTAATTTCCATTGTTTGATGTTATCAGATGAAGCTGTGGCGAAAGTATTCTCCAATTCGTGAATTGCCAACCCCCTCACTGATTTCTTGTGATGAGTTAAAACTTGCAAAGTCTTACCTGCCACAAGATCAAACGTCCTTACAGTCTTATCCATTGAGGTTGATATGATCTGCGGACTAGTTGCTTGACACTTAACGTTGGTGACAAACCCAGTATGCCCAGTTAGCACGTGTATGGGTACTCTTGTTCTAATATCCCAAATCCTCACAGAAGAGTCCCTACCACCAGTGGCAATAATATCTGTTGTGGGATGTATGTCAATGGTATAAACTGAAGATAAATGACCATGATAATCTCTGATAACTTTATTTTTCTCTAAATCCCAACATTTTATTGTCTTGTCCTCAGAACATGAAAACATATATGGATGTCTAGGCGATACCACCAATCCTCTAACTGCCATGATGTGTCCAGTGAGTGTGAGCTTCAACTTAGCCGTAGACAAGTCCCATATCTTGATAGTACGATCAGCAGAACCAGATGCAAACCATTGGTTTTCTGGCTCTACGGTCAATGATCTGACCCACCCAGAGTGTCCTGCTATTACTCTCATTAGCTTCCAAGGAGCGTGCCATTCCGGCTTCGTTAGTTTCAAATTGTTTTCATTCTCCTGCTGGAACAATTGCAACGACCTTGAGCCACCGCTTTCCATGAATGATGGAACTATTTCGCTAAAATGTTGTTGGTTCTCATCGTATACTAATGCTTGCGAGTCAGACTCGGAATGCTCTTGTCGTACTCTGGTCTCTTCCTTGATCAATCTCGCAGTCACTTTGTCACTCAACAGCGAAACCTCCTCATCAAGAGGAACTGTCGCATTCTCGTCATTTATTTTGCTCAAAACAGATCTTTTAACACCGGCTGCATCATCCATCTTCTCCCGTATATACGTCGGAAGTTTCTCAAAAGCTTTATCCTGTTTAACCTTGGTAGAAATATACATTTTGGTGCTCAACTCATCCTCGTTGTCATAAAACAGTGAACGACCTCCAAATATGTCTCTTGCTCTCTTTCTCGTCAAAGTAACAGGACTATCCAGATCATTGTGTTGTGACATTTGGGAATTGATATGAAGCCACGTTATCCATGTTATATCTATTTAGCCAAAGAAAGATGCATGCAAATGAAAATCAAAAAAAAAAAAAAAAAAAGAAGTTCTAAAAATTTTTCAGTGGGCATCTCCTAAATAGATTAGTACAACTGTTTACAATCGAGTATGCTTGAATCTAAACACCAGCTTAGTGATGTTGTAACGGAAGAGTACAACAAGAAAATTAAGTTGGATGCCGAGCTAAATTCTCAGAGAAAACCTGTTGAAACAATACCAAGACCCAGAGGGATTCAAGAAGAAGATGTTGGTATCACTGAATATATATCTGAATCAAATAATGGTTTCAGTGGGATCTTGAAACAACGATACTACGATTTCTTGGTGAATGAAATAGATTTAAATGGCAATGTTGTGCATTTAACTGATGAAGGATTTCAGAACAGAAAGGAGAGAAGGCTGGAAAAGAAGAACATTGAAAAAAAATACAAATCTGATGAGAATGTCGATCAACCACAGCAAGCAACTATTGAGGAAGTAAAACCTTCATTTAGTTTGAAATCTGAACATAGAATTGCACTCTTGGAGCTATTGGGAGAAGAAGACCTCTCCAAAATTGAAGAACTTTTAACAAATGGTAACAATATGCAAACATCAAAAGCGTTCGACAATAAGGATGAACGTGGTAAAATACACCAGTTGCTAAGAGTGGCATTTGAAGGAAAATTGGAAAGTTTGACAACAGACACCAATTTTTTGAAAGTTGCCTTGTCGACCAAAAACAACCGTAGCAATAGAAGAAGAAACCCAAAGAATGACAAAAACGAAGATGCAGCTGAAAGTGAATACGGATTGGGTCCAGTGAAAAATTATTTGAGATTAACCGTTTATAAAGAGAACAAAGAGACAATGGAAGTAGCGTCATTGTTATCCAAATTTTTACGTATACCGTCCAAATGGATAGGATATGCTGGTACAAAAGATAGAAGGGGCGTCACTGTGCAAAGGCTCTCCATTGAAAGAATGAAGGTCAGTAGAGTCAATAACTTGAATAAGGTCCTCAGGGGTATTAGGATTGGCTCATTCAGTTATTCTGATGAGAAATTAACACTAGGAGATTTGAAAGGAAATGAATTCATTATCACTATCAAAGATGTACAACAATATGATACAACGAGATCGTTGGAAAATGTTTTGCAAGATTCCTTCTCAAGCTTGAAGGAAAATGGCTTCATCAACTATTTTGGTATGCAGAGATTTGGAACTTTTTCGATTTCGACACATATGGTTGGTGTCAAATTATTACACGGCAATTGGAAGGAAGCTCTGGAACTTTTACTTTCTGAGCAGGAGTTGGTTACTCCGGAGTCAATTGATGCAAGAAAAACCTGGTCAGAGACTCACAATCTGTCAATGACTCTTAGCAAAATGCCAAGAAAATGTAACGCTGAGTGGGCTATTTTGGATGCCTTGACTAAGGAAAAACCAACAACGGAAGATGGAGATTACAGTGACAATTCATATTTTGTTGCCATAATGAAGATCCCAAGAAATTTGAGGATCATGTACGGCCATGCCTACCAGTCATATGTCTGGAATTGCGTAGCGTCTAAGAGATTGGAAGTCTTTGGACTTGAAATTGTCGAGGGTGATTTAGTCTTGATCGAAAATGGTGAAAAGGACGTCGTCACAGATACAAATGAAGAAGACGAGTTTGCGGAGGACATTAGAGAGTCCAAGTTCATCAGAGCTAGACCAGTCACTCTGGAAGAAATCGCAGTCAAGAAATTCAGTTTATACGATGTCGTCTTGCCAACCCCTGGTTTCGATATACTTTATCCATCCAATCCAGTATTGGCTAAGGTGTATGAGGATGTCATGGGTAAGGATGGGTTAAATCCGCATAAAATGTCAAGAAACGTAAGAGAATTCTCTCTTTCGGGTTCTTACAGAAAGTTGATGGGTAGAGCTACCAACCTTGAATATCACATAAGAAAGTACAACTCCAATGACGAGACTTTGGTAAAGACGGACTTGGACATTATAAAATTGAATCAACAGTATCAAAAGGAGAAAATCGCTGAAGTGTTGAAAAGAAAAGATGAGTTGACTGAGGAGGCAATTGAAAAAAAGATCGAAGACATCATGAACTTGAAGGAGTTCCCTATTGTGGAACGTATTGAAGACGGTGAATTGGAAGGATCAAAGATTGCTGTTATCATCAAGATGCAACTCTCAGTTTCTGCATATGCAACAATGCTGCTTCGTGAGTTGATGAAGAAGGACACATCCAGAACAGGGGATGTTTGTGATGTTTTATAGTATTGGAGGATTTTTCTCTTTATGTTTTTTTTTTTTTTTGGTTTGTACACAAACTCACTTTGATCGTACAAGAAACGATTTTTCTGGTTAAATAAATGAATTATAATAACAACTTCGCTCCTTGGCCTTCCACTATTCCTTGACTGTCTGTGTGCTTCTCTTGCCTTTCTCAACAACACAACACCACCCTTTCGCAAATATTCACCAAGACAATGTTTCGTCCCTACTTAATGTCAAAAATGAAGGGTGAAATAGACGCCGCTATCGATAATAATACCATTCTCGATAATCGTCAAAGTGGTAGTTTTGAGTTGAGAAGCAAACCAATGCTGTCATCTGTCACAGGTCTATCATCAGGTAAAGACGCTTTTTTTAACGCAAATGGTAGCAAACAGATGGAGAGGTTCTCGTTGAGACAATTTGCTAAATCCTACGCGGCTAGAGGAATCCCCAAAAAACATGGCATTGGGTCCAAAGGCGCCTTCACTGAATTTTGCCAAATTCCCAATACACCTGTCCTTAATTCAAAAAGTTTTGCTAGGTCATCTGTTGTGGAAGGCAAGCGAACGTTTTTCAAGGAAACAGGTGCTACTGAAACAATGACAGAGGAGAATAGGCTTCATGTCTCCAGGAGAAGACCACTAGCTGTGGTTAATCGGGTCAATTTGAGCGAACCAGAAATTTTGGACATTGGCAAGATATCGTTCAAAGACTGTAGGGATGAAAAAATTACTGAAAAGGTTCGAAAACCACTCATTGAACAGAAGAATGCAATCACATCTGATGAGAATTTACAGACTTCATCCAAGACAATTGTTTTGAGTGAATTCCCTCAGAAGATGACAGTCGACTTGACAAATATTTTATCTCAGGTTCGTGGTGGTCCACTCTACAAGATTTTTGAAATTTCGAATTTATCAGATGATCAAAGCGGACTTGAAATCAAAGCCTTAGGACTAACTTTTATGAGATTATGCGATGCAGAGCGTTTTATGAAGTTCGCCTCAACAAATATGTTTACGATAAACGGATTTCACCTTCATGTGGCATATCATCCAAGCAATGATTGCGAAGATGATCATGATTATGTCTTGGTGAACGAAGCAATGACATCAAAAAAGGCGAGGAGATGCCTCTCCTTTAGAAAAACAGTTAAAAGCTCCCTGAGGAAATCAAGGATACCTAGTTATTCAAGGTTGATGTTGGCTGAATTTAATGCTACAAAGACAAAACAAGACTTTGTCAGGTTTGGCGAAGTCGTCGAAATATCAGCCGAGGTTTCCAGAAGATTGGCTTTTGCTATTCATTTCTTTCGAACTAAATCGGCAATAGATGCGATGCAAGAGTTGAAGACTCCTGGAACTGAGCTAAACTCAAAATATGCTGACTGGCATGTCTGGTATGGAGAGGACGTTTGTGATAAACCCTGTTATAGTATCGAGTAACTACTGTGTAGTTAAGTTATGATATGGTGCCCTGCTGAGCTCAATGATTTAAGAACATGATGATTTATTAAAAGGTCCTCCAAAAAAAATAAAATACCAAAAATTTGAAAAAAAGAACGCGTAAATTGTACTACCAAGTGAAAAATCTAGCAAAGGAGAGCAAGTTTATCAAGCCCTGACAAGAGCTGCTTCAAGTTTCTGTCTCGTTCTCAAATGACAGATTACTCGTCCCCAAATAAGTCAAAACTCCCCGAAGTTACACAACCAACACAGGCTCTGACCCAACTGCAAAATCTTGCAATATCCGAGGAAACATTTGGTAAAGATGTCATCTGTAGATTAATATGCACCACAGAGAGAATAACGGAAAAGTGTCTCGATTTAAGATTAAATCCCATCAACAAGAAAGAATGGTTGTTTGGTAGAAATTCAAATGTTTGTGATTTTGCTTTGAATAATAAATCCAATAGAATTAGTAACAAACATTTTAAGATTTGGTTGAACAACAAGAGTAACAGCATGAACTTGATGTTGCAAGATTCATCAACAAATGGAACATACTTGAATGGATCAAGAGTGGTGAAAAACAACAACTACATTTTAACCCAGGGTGATGAAATTTCAGTGGGGAATGGTGTACCTGAGGATGTCATAACATACATAGTGGTGATACCTAAAAATATTGAGACGTCGAACATTAGCAGTTCAGGTTTGAACTTTGGCATACACTCTGACTATTTTATCCGAAATGAAGTTGTAGGGTCTGGTGCATTTGCCACAGTAAAAAAGCTGATCGAGCGTAAGACGGGTGACACATATGCAGTTAAAATTATATCCAAACGAAAACTGATGAACGGAGGCTTAGAAGGTGTGACAAGGGAATTGGAGATCTTGAAGCAGCTAGATCATCCTGGAATTGTCACATTAAGAGCGTTCTATGAAGATATGGACAATTACTACTTGGTGATGGAGTATGTACCTGGAGGTGACTTGATGGATTTTGTTGCAGCTAATGGCGCCGTCGGAGAAAGCGCTGGAAGGGAAATAACGAGGCAAATCTTGGAGGCTATCAGTTACGTGCATAGCAAGGGAATTTCTCACAGAGATTTGAAACCCGACAATATATTGATTGCACAAGATGATCCTGTAAAAGTCAAGGTGACTGACTTTGGTCTTGCGAAAATTAGTGATAGTGCATCAGTGATGAAAACTTTTTGTGGAACACTTGCTTATGTGGCACCTGAGGTGATAGTTGGAAAGTTTGGTGAATCGAAGTTCAAGGGCAAATATAAGATACCACCAGAATCCCAGAATGTTGATTTAAAGTCATACTCATCCAAAGTGGATATGTGGTCACTTGCCTGTCTCTGCTACGTTATATTGACAGCACATCTACCATTCAGCGGTTCAACACAGGATGACTTGTTCATGAATATAGTGAACAAAAACTACCATGAGTCGTTACTTCGTGATTTGCAGATAAGCGATAATGCTATAGACTTTCTCAATAAGTTATTTCTGTTGGATGTCAACAAGAGATTGAGCGCAAGTGAGGCTTTGAACCATCCTTGGTTTAGCGATGTTGAGGACTCGATCAATAACCAATCTCAAATAAGCTTGTCACAATCTCAGTCACAACAGAAAAGGCTTGAGTCTCATTCAAAGATGTCACAACCTCATAAGACAGATGGTGCCCAGTTCGAGGAAGAAGGAGAGTTTGATGATAGTATCGGTACTGAGAGTCATAAACCGCTCTTCAAAGTGCCTGCCAAAAAGGTGGCGAGAGAGCCACTGAAGTCTCAGCAACTGAAGTTTGCCCTTCTCGAAAATGCCACTGATATAATCTCTGAAGAAAATTCTCTTGAGTTGATCAATACCAAATCTCAAGAATTGACAATTTCACCTTTGAAGAAAAAGAAGTCAAGAGTAGTACCTCAAATTCAAGATCCCACGAAATTATCCGAGTCCCAGAATAATTTGCTGCCCATGACGTCGACACCGAAGGCAAACAAAACTGACTTCGCGCCACCTTGGGGTACATTTTTAACTTTGAATATCCAGCCTGGATCTATACCCAATTCAAAGACTCTATATTTTAAACAAGGTGAAAATTTGTTCATCATGGGACGTGTGTTTCAACTAACGGACGATAGATGTTCAAAAATCCACTGCGTTATATTGAAGAAGAGACACCCAGTTATTGCCAACTCAATATACGAGTCTGCTGCTCAAGGTTTGGAGGACTTGTGGCTTTTGGATAATTCTACCAATGGCTGCTACGTGAATGACCTAAAATTGGGTAAAGGTAAGAAGGTTAAACTACAAGAGAATGATTTTATTGATATATTTCGGGACGGGAGCAAGGGAGAGATGTTAAGATATCAGTTATCAATTAATGACAAAACGGGGCTATTTATCGATGAAAATGAAAATCCCAAGGTGGAAATTCAAAATGAGAGTGACCAAAGTATAATAAAATTGGTGAAAAATAGTAAAATGCACGATGGTAACAGTAACATAGTGCAAGAGGATAGTAAGAAAAGAAGAATTGACTCTCAGGACTTGTTGAGTGAGTCCAAGAGAGTCAAACACTGGAGAAATAGTCAATAATAAATAAATAGAACAAATCAGTTATACGTGCGCGATGTGCTAATCTGTCTCAATTAAGGATGTAAAGCTTGCCACCTTCTTTATTTCTTTTTTTCTGTTTCAGCTAATTTTGTGCTTATTGTGGCAATCTTTGTAAATTTGAACTGCTGCCAATAGTCAAATTGTATTCTATTTATATTTGTAACTTTTAATTATAAACATCTTATATACTCAATCATCTATTCAATTCATCAGAAATTGATTTCCTGATTAACCTTATTTGCAATCCCGTTCTTCTGACCACTTTCTACTTCCAACTTTCTCGCTTCTCGAAATTTGTGCGTCACAGTCGAGTTGCAACTAAGATAAGATAAGAGGCAAGGTTAACGACAGCAAGTTCAATTAAAAATATGCAACTTTCAATTACCACTTTAACAACAATCGCTGTTGTCTTATTGGCATCTTGTGCTGATGCTAAAGTCCACAAGGCTAAAATTCATAAGCACCCTGTTGATGACAGTTTGAAGAGCACCACTTTTGATGAATACGTCAATTCAATCCAAGAAAAGTATGTTTCTCTTTGGGAGAAACAAAACTCACCACAACGTGTATTAGGCGAAATTCCATTCGTCGAATCTGCAAAAGGTGGACATGACGCTCCATTGACCAATTACTTGAACGCTCAATATTATACGGAGATCTCTTTGGGTACCCCTGCCCAGGACTTCAAAGTCATCTTGGATACTGGTTCTTCAAATTTATGGGTTCCAAGTTCTGATTGCTCGTCATTGGCTTGTTATTTGCATAGCAAGTATGACCATGATGCTTCAACCACCTACAAGTCCAATGGTTCTGAATTCTCAATTCAATATGGATCTGGTTCGTTAAGTGGATACGTCTCTACCGATACTTTAGTCTTGGGTGACTTGGTAATTCCAAAGCAAACATTTGCCGAAGCCACATCTGAGCCAGGTTTAGCCTTTGCTTTCGGTAAGTTCGATGGTATCTTAGGTTTGGCTTATGACACCATCTCTGTCAACAAGATTGTTCCACCAATCTACACTGCAATCGATCAAGGTTTGTTTGATGATAAGCAATTTGCCTTTTATTTGGGTGACGTTGCTAAGAGCGATGAAGGTGGAGAGGCTACATTTGGTGGTTATGACGACACCAAGTTCTCAGGCAAGATTACTTGGTTGCCAGTCAGAAGAAAGGCCTACTGGGAAGTTGAGTTTAGCGGTATCGCTCTTGGTGATGAATACGCCACATTAGAGAATACCGGTGCCGCTATTGATACCGGAACTTCATTGATTGCTTTGCCATCTGGTTTGGCTGAAATCTTAAATTCCGAGATTGGTGCTGAGAAAGGTTGGTCTGGCCAATACGCTGTTGATTGCGCAAAGAGAGACACCTTGCCAGATTTGACATTCACTTTGGCAGGTTACAACTTCACCATCACTCCTTATGATTACACCTTAGAAGTTAGTGGTTCTTGTATCTCAGCTTTCACCCCAATGGACTTCCCAGCTCCAATTGGTCCAATGGCCATCATCGGTGATGCTTTCTTGAGAAAGTACTACTCCATTTATGATGTTGGTAAGGATGCTGTTGGTTTAGCCAAGGCCGTTTAAATGGTCGGCTATGACTTGCATTTGGCTTCTTGATAAGCAATTGATCCACTCAATTCACTCCTTTTCATAATTCAATTCGACGAGCAAGCCTTTCAAACCTGTTCTTTACTTTTTTATTCAGTGTTACAATCTCTTCATCTTTTACTTTTTGAAGATTTCATAAAATAAAATTATATCATTAAATTTTGCAATTATTACTGTTGATGCCGACAAATCTGCCGCTCTCAAACCCAACTTAATCGTACATAACATCATAATAGCGGCATCAAGCTAAGCCGTAAGACTCACATTCTCTTTTTGAGCATATCTTACACTATCCCATCAAAACTCAATTCATATCCCAAATTCCATTTTGAAACGTAGAGACATAACACTCACGAAAATACTTATTGCTTAGGAGCGGTCAGCTGATTAGCTGACCCTCCAACTTAGCTCCTCTGATAGATTAGAGATGAGGTTTAGTTTTTGCCTGATCGAGTAAATTGTTACTTGTATTGACGGTTTTCCAAGGACGAGAATATCGTATCATAACTAGTAACTCATGTGAATAAATCAAGCAAACGAGAGACAGAGGAGAATTCCCTGTCTTCGTATTCCAAATTTTTTTGAACATAATCCTGTCGCGCTTTATCCATTGCTCTGCTGATAAAATTCTCTCGTCGGTAACAGGAAAGCAGACAATCAACTCACCAGGAATCTTCGATTTGAATTTGTTTCTGAGGTGGAGACGAGTTCAACATCAGCAGATTCAATTTGTCATTGGAAACTGGTTTTAAAGTGTTTGCAAACTCTGTGTCCTTAGCCAATATCAGACTAGAATTCATATCCAGTGAGAGGTTCATGTCGGAGTAAATGTCATTTGAACTTCTCATCGATTCATCGGATCTCTTATGTGATAACGATGGGATTCTGCTACGTTTTATACTTCCACTTCCTGTTGCAGAAAGTGAATCTCTCACCTTGTTGGAGTTCTTCAATGCTTGAATAATAGCGTTTTTCGATGCTAACTGCTCCTTCAAATCGAGTATCTCCTCTTCTTGATCTTTGATTACGTTTGCCATGTTGGAAGAGGTCAAACTTGAATCAGCTGAACCGCCATGAGAAAGCTCTGCCTTTTTCAACATGTTCTCCAAATGAGTTTTGTAAGAGGACAACTCTTCAATTTCGATCATTTGTCTCTTGTAGAAATCCTCTAAACCAACCACAATTTCTCTGACGTCTTCATAATTTTTATTTATTTCCAATGACGATAATGACTGAAGATATTCGTTCTTCGCCATCGTAGAGTTTAATCTTGAATAGTCGTTTAATCTCTTGTAATGCTCAACTTGCTCCATTAAGATCCTGTTTTCTGCTCTCAATTGGGTCAAATCTTCCTCAATCTTCGAATCGGACAACTGATGCAAATCTACTGATGAGAATAACGAGTTAGAAATTGAAGATGCTGAAGAGTCGAGAGATGTCTGCCTTGATGCGCTATTCGAAGAAACGGGTGATAAAAGCGATTCACCACTTGATAGTGCCAGTGACTCTTTCTTGTATTTATCGAGCTCCAACTTCAACTTCAGTATGATTTTGTCTTTTTCGGCGCTCGAATTCATCAACAGTGAGGATTCATTCTTCTTCACTGCCAATTGGATGTTCTTTGCTCTAGCTGCAAACCGCAACGTGTTTACTGTCTCTGGCGCTGTAACAGGTGATAGATGAACGGTGCATAGTATGCTTATCACAGAGCTCCCACTGAGCGAACTTTGCAACAATCTGGTCAACTTAGAGTCTCTATATGGTATATGAGTCCTACCTGTCATGTTCGATTGTGATGTGCTAGTACTTGTGCTGTTGTTCAAGGACTGTGCACTCAATTTGGAAATGACGGTGCTCAATGCGAGTAACGATTTGTTAATATAAGCTCCTTCTTTACGTCTCTCTTGTTGAGTTGTTGCCTTTTCAGAACCGGCCAAATCGCAAAGACTCAAGATGGAAAACTTTTCAGATCCAGTAGAAACATCCAGCGAATTCAATCTTATCATCACTATGGCATGTGATCTTGATGATCTTGCATTAAAATCAGTTCCACCAGTCCTCCTTATTGAATCACCTCTGGCGATATAGGTCAAGAGTTCATCCGCACTTTGCACTGTTTGTTGATGTAAGCCAACAACTTGGACACCGTAAATAGGGTCATCTCTAATTTTCAACTCATCCTTTATTAAGGACGAATTGGAATGCAGTGAGCTAAACGCAGAATACTTTATGACATGCGAAGTATCAGGGTTCAACAAATCGTATAACTTCTCGTTGTAAATTTCTAAGTAAGAAAGCGCCACTGTATAGTTTGTCGTATCTTGTTCAAACTCCATCCTCTCATACAATTCATTGACTGCCAATTGAATGATACCAGCTTCATATTCGGAGCCCTGCATGGAGTGGGTTTTTCCACTACCAGTCATACCATATGCAAATATTGTCCCATTGAAACCGTCCATGCACTTGTCCACAACAGGCTTGACGGTATGGCGATACACATCGTGATTGCTGGATAAAGGGTCATACACGTGATCGTATTGGTACTCTCCCAAATCGCTTGAGGTTATTGTATTCTGTAGGGTGTTGAGCTCCCATCCATAACTCTGAGAATTAGCTGGTAATGGTCGAGGTCTTACGGAAACTTTAACTGTTCCACAATAGCTCTGGGTGTGATCTGATGATTTGTAAAATGAAGGCGTCGTTGGCCGTAATTTGCTTAACGAGCTAGCAGGTCTACTGGGAGTTGTGAACGAGTTGAGTCTGTTACTTGGCTGGTTTGCACTCTGTCCAGCACGTATTGGAGTTCTCATTGACATAGATGAAGCTGGTCTAATTGTTGGGGGTCCAGCAGTAATTTTGGTATTCGCCCTGCTCGGTGTAGGACTACTGGCGGTGAGCCGTGTAGATCGCGTCGGTGTCTGAGCCCTAAGCCTAGATGGCAGTTGAGTGGAATTTGTAAACATTTGTATTTGATTGGCAGCACTACTTGTAATCTGAAGGTGAAAGATAAGGATTTGTACGTTTCTTCTTTTGTTTTTGGGTCAACAAGAGGTTGGTATGCTGAAAGAGTGTTGCTTGCACCTGGAATTTGCCAAAATAAAAAAAAAGAGATAGCTATGTATGTCCTCTCTATGTCAAGTAGTCTCTTTTAGTGAACAACCCTTTGATCCTGCTTGTCTCTAATCTTAGTAGCACATGAAGCGAAGAAGGAGAAGAAAAACGTTTTGTTTACATTTTTGGAAAATTGAAATATACCCGAAATGAACTGTTTTGGATATATATGCACGACATCATTTACACTAACTTAAATACTGCCATACTCTGTAACACCTTGCGAAAATACCATAGGATGGCCTCTCGGATGACTATCATTACTGGATGAGATAACCTCATCATTTTTGTTCCCCAAGTAATCGTCGATTAAGAAGTCATGAGGTGATAACGGCATCAACTCAGACAATTTTCTGGCGTGGTTGGGAGACAAGATTACAACGGGCGAGTTCATCAGCAGCGGTCTCTCTATAGTATCGTTCAACGAGATCGGATTTGAGTTCACTGGTAAAGTGGAACTGTGGGAGTTAAATTTGCTGCTTCGAGGCCTACCCGGAGTACGGCGATGCCTCACACTATGATAGTCCCAGATGTACCATTGGATTAGCATGATAAAGTCGAATCCCACAGTCAACGAAGCCCCTAAAAAATAACTAAGTTCACGTTTCCAGAATTCTCTGGTCACCTCCCCTCCCTCCATTGCCTCTTGACAAGTCAACAAGGACAATGAGTACAACATGTTACCACTAAGAGCCGCCATAAAAAGCAATATGCTTATTCCCTTTGTACTCCTCTGTCGATAATTGGTCAACAACTGCGGTATTCTTGACGAAAGGTATAACACTGTGCAAGACCATGCCATGGCCTTGCCGAGTTTCAGTACGTTCACTCCATTGTCAGTGGATATAGCAGTAGAATCTATGGGAGCTCCTTGCACTTTGGAAAATCCAGCTATGAAGCTAGAAGATATTAATTTTGAGAAACTCATGGAAGTAGAATTGGAGTACGATGACTGAGATGCTTCGGGTATGTGTTGTGATTGACCATCATCATCGTTCGCCATCTCTTCGGGTATATTCATATTGGTTTTGTTATTCCTTGATTTTGGTATAGGGAGATGCTGTACCGGCACATTCAGCATACCATCTTGATCAGTATCTATCTCCTCGATCTCAGGATGGTTAATTTGTCTCAAACGATGTCGAAGTAAAGTGTTCGGTGTTTTAACAGCTTTCAACCTTTGGTTTCTTTTCAATTTCAATGAGGGATGCTTCTTCGCATATATAGAAAATAAGTACCACTGAAAAGCCAATATGACGTCGATTACACAGTAATAACCAGATAACATGACTTGAAACGGCATCGCAGAAGTCATGATACAACTTGCAAAATTCAAAAAGTCTCCACCAAACCAGCACAACAAGAACCCCAGTGATATTCCTTCAACAGATCTTCGCTCATGATTTTTGATCACTTGTGGGATCTGAGCAAAAAGCCAACATATTATTGACAAGTATCCAGATAGATGCGATACAAAAATGCTAATGGCCATCACTGATTCTCTATCGAAAGTACAATATCCGGTGATCACGTAGATGAACTTGGCAAAGAATTTCAACTCCTGGCAGAACACATCATCAAACTCTGCTGGTTTATGTATGTTGAGAAGAGAATAATGTAGTGATGAAGATGATGATGCCATCAGTCACACCTCAAAAGAATTCAAGTATATCTCTTCGCTGGTAAAATTCTCCCGCATGCACTCTATAAATTTGAACAAGTAAGACAGAAAAGCATTAATCGACGCAATCAAGTTTAAAGCTATGAAGGTTATCTATAAAGACTGAGCAATGGTAATTACTTATAACCTGATGACTTTAATAATTAATTTTGACGTTTGATTCCGGTACAGGTAACGATTATTCATAGGAGAAAATATTTTTTTTTAAGCGAATCGAATCTCATTGATAATAATGCAATGTGTATCGACTGATCCCTCTCATTACGGTGATTACACCTCATTACACGACGTACAGTGTAATTCTTCTATTGATAAGTAAATGGTTCCCCCCAAAACAGCAAGACACCTTTCAACCTACCGTTATCAGACAGGTAAAGTAATTTGCATTTGCCTTTTCCTAGCTTCTGAGTAACCCTTGCCAATTGTTTCAAATCTGACTTTCTAGGTAAGAATAAACACACATTCTCTGAGATTTGAAAACATGATACCAACAATTGTTCTAAATCAAACGGCTGTAACTTGTTCAAATCAAAAACAGAACCTGTGTTATACGATACACCTCCCCAAGGTGGTGATGAGAAAACCAAATCAAAATGTTGCTGTTTCAAGAATGTGAGCATCGGATTCCCCAGTTCGGTCATGATCTTGCTCCAATCAAATTTGATCAATTCCATCTTGTCTCGCACTTCATACACCTCAGCATTGTGTAATGTGCATCGCACGTTATCCTCGTTGTAATCCAATCCATACAGTTTGTCAAAGAATCGAGCAAACTGAATAGTGTTGCCACCGCCACCGCAGAATAAATCCAAGACATTATGTGCTCGGGGAACGCAATACTTCACATACTTAGCAACAAATATGGCTACAGACTCTGGGGTTACAGAGTACCATAATTCGGGTGTGAGGAATATGCCATCATCAAATCTTTGGAAAAGTGAGTACCTATCGTTCCAATATTTTTTCAGTTCGGGTGAAAGTGAGGATTTGGTGAGAGCTAGCTTTTCAAGAAATGCATCGAGATCATTATTTGTTTCCTCGTATATGAAATTGTATGCCATCTGTGTTTGATTGATATAAATGGATTGATAATTTATTTTTCACGTGAAAAACTAGGCAAATCTAGGGCGGTGGTGACACCTCTACTCTTTTTAACAGTTCTATAGTAGATCATAATTGTAGCAGAGAATATATTTCAATAAGAAGAGTTGAAGATGGGAAAGGACAGGTTTAACAGGATCTCAGACATGGGAATTGATTCTATCATGTCATTGACATCTGAGATTCATGTTTTTATGAAATGAGAAACTCTTGGAAACTCTTAGAAACTCTTTATGTTACTATTAATTGAACAAATTCGGACTTTAACATCACTGTCACAGAGAGCCAAGACTGTTGGTTCGTGAATCTACCCACAACAAAGCCATTAGGAGCAACTCAAGGTTAATGAATTTATCTCAGTTCAAAACGAAGGATCAAGCAAATCCGCATTGCGCTTGTAGAGTAAAAATAAAAACATATAGCGTGTATGTTATATCAAATTTTCTTTTTGGGACAACTCCAGCCATCTATATCTACTTAGATCATGCAAACAAGCATGATGGATCATAATAGATCGATTTGGGTGAATCAATATGTCCAGCCTTGTTTTTGGCACCCAACCTATAAGAGAAAGATGAAGGCCATTCTTGTCATATTTCTTCCTCGCCTATATTTAATCGACGATCTACTTTACCCCAGAATAACACAACCAAGTTATCCATACCAAAATGGGCTCACCACAAATTCACAAGAGGGAGAAAACTGATACATTTGCTGGAAGCCAGATGGAGTTTGAATTTCCAAGCCGTTCTCATTCACCCATCAGAGAAAGAGGCTCATTCTCCGAAGTTTCAAGTCGCATATATGACAACAATACCTTCGACCATTTGACCAACATCTCTGTATCATCGTCTATTGGGAACACTTTGAGTACCGCTGAATTGTTCCGTCCGTTAGAGGGAAATGGAGCTGCTACGACCATTGATAAGAATGGTGGTCATTCATTTCGTCGTTCCAATTCAAAGTCCTTTAAATCCAAATATACTGCCTCAGTGTTAAGCGTCAAAGTCAAGGACACCACCTTGAGCAACTCAAGAGGAGCCAGCACTAGGAGATCAGCCAGAGTCAGTATCACGCGATCACATCCAATGGGAATGTCCAGGTCCGCAACAATCCGTTCATTGAACCAGCAGCTTTCGAGGTCTGCCAGCATACTGAAGTTCACCACTGCGCCATTACACCGTGATGAAGCATTTGCAACATCGCCTTTGAATACAATTTCGTCCAAGCAGTCTTCTTTGAAGAGGTCCAACGCTGTCAAGCATAGGGAGGGCTGGATTACAAGGCTGATCAAAAAGATGATGAAATTTAAGGGCAGTTTACAAAGGTGGAGAAAGATTTTAAGAAGAAGGGCTTTCAACGGGAGAAACAACATCAAGCTGTCTGGTAGTGTGAGTAGATCGAGCACCGTTGTGAGGTCGAAGAACAATAGGTCAGCTCCAGTCTATCAAACATCTCAGCCAGGTCATCAGACGAATAGATCAGCCTCTTTCAAAGCCAGCCCATTATACCACACATCATTTCAACCGTCGCAGCTGGGCAGAAACGAAGGATCACCAGAGGACGAGTTAGTCAAGATAATGGAGCAAGAGGAACAGCAATTAATTGATTTAGAGAGCATGTCTCAAATTTTGCTCCAACAGAGTTTGGTCAACGATGATCCTGATACCATTATTTCCGTCAATAAGGATGATGACTACCATGATGCTAGTGTCGGCCATCGACACCCAAGCATACCAGCTGTCGGCATCAATGCGGATGGCCGCCTTGATTCAAGAACACTATCTTACCCTGCACCAACTGTCGACACGAGTTACAACGATACGACAACGACAACCATTACCGCTACTGGTACTAGTAACACCGATACCAGTTTGAGAAATGCTCGCAGCGGCAGCAGGAATATGAGAGGAGGACATAATGAGATCAATAACGGAGACAATGGCGATGAAGGTGAGGAATTGGAGGAGATATACAAGATGTGGTCGCACTATTTAAGACAACTGGTGATGAATCGTATTCAACTTAAGCTTGATATCACGGAGTTCAAAGAGACTGGGGAGAGCAAGAGGGAGAGTGTCTTGGACTCAATCATCTCTAATTACGAGACTGTTGAGACCGACTACAGTGATGACGATGTCGAGAGCAGGGTCTCCTATGTGAGGTCGGCATACGGTAGTGAGGATGACGGGTTATTTAGCTCTGCAACATCGATGTCATCGTATGAAGACAATGATGATGTTTTTGGATCCGATATTAACTCGATCCAGGAGAGCATGAGACAACAATCGATTTTTGGTTCGATCAGAAGAAGTCAAGCTGATGTGCATGACTTTGAGGAGGATGTGTTGTCCGATTATCAGTCATCGTACTATCCAACGAGGCAAAATTCGGTTATCTCGAGGAACAGATCCGTTAACATCAAGAAGAGCAACAGCATCTTGGTGAAGAGGATGTTGACCATACAAAGTGAGGCCAGTAGCTATTCGAGCAATGATGATGATAATATGACGTATATCGAGGATGTTGTCAATATCAAGAGCCAAAACAGGACCGCGAGACCTTTCTATGGTATGTTGCATGCCACAGACACTAGTGGTGGCTACACTAAGAGTTATGATAGCTCGAATCCATATCTTGAAGAGGTGAACAATGGTTTGAAAAGATCTCCTAGCTTTATCATTCCAAAAAGAACTAATACTTTGATGAGGGTGCAGGAATGATATACGTATGAGTATAGGAATATGGTTTTAAGGTTGTTGTTATATGAAATAGCTATTTAAAATGTCTAAATAAATAGTAAAAATGATGTATAGAATTCATCAATAACAAACTGATTTTAATTGGGTTTTACAGTCTGTTTATTTTGATAATTACTACTTTAATTTCCAATTTAGTTTCATCTCATCAATCAAACTTCAGCTCTTTCAAACTTTCTGTATCTGCAATCATGTAATCGTACCACAAGAACAGAGGCCAAATGGTGACGAAATGCCATATTGCATGGGCATCGATCAAATCCCAAAGTGGTGGGAAATCAAACAACTCAAACGACATTCCAAATAACACCGATGTCACCAACACCAAGGGGGTCAATGTCCAATTATAACCACGATTCATGATAAATTTCCATGGTTTGTTCCGTTGTGGAATCAATGACAAGAAGGATGTGAATGAATGATAGACGTACATCACGTATTGCAATGCCCCCAACAACACATTCAGTTGCATATTATAAGTATATGACCAATCGCGGTTCAATCGTGTGATGTGGTAGATGTACATTAATATCACAATGAGCCCGAATCCTAGTCGTTTCAAATTGTTGTTCAGGGTATATAATTGGAAAACTCGCACAGTGATGGCGTGGAACCCAGTGAGTACAGCACCACCTGCACAGAAATAATCCATTTTCTCACGATTCCAGGTATCTTTCAGGTGGAAAATTGTTGAAGCTACCCATGCAATCATTGCTGCAATTGAGATAATCAAATAATTGAAATACAACACCCTGAAATCATCTGATTGTTGCATGTTTTGAAACTGTTTTCTCAATTTGATGAATCCAAGATAATGAGGAACAAAATTGCCGATGCTGAAAATACAACTGAACAATTCTTGCAAACCAATCACTCTGATAAAAGGCCATTTACCATGAAATTGATAAATCTCTTCACCTTGACTCTCACGGAAATTGGTCACTATCCGCTGGCACTGATAATCACAATTGTCATAACAAGTCCAGCCCAATATTCTCATCCATACAGTGACACCATCCTCATGGAACAAATGGTATTGTCTCTGTTGTCTGTTGAGCAAACGAAGCTCTTTTTTGTTAAATTCGTAGCGATGAGTGTTATCGCAGGTGAGAAAGTCACATTTTTTGACACAGTTCTGGAATTCTTCCAATTGATCACCATGGGATGCTGACGCGGTGGGTATGTGGGACGCTAGAAGCAGTAATATCACTATCGGTAGTATCAGCTGGTGGTGATGTAGCCATCTCGCCATCATTATGGTGAAGAAGTAGTATGATGGAGTTTTATGATGTCTTAACAAAAGCTTGTGTGCTGTGTTTTATTTTTTCTTCAATTCAAAAAAAAAATAATTCCATTGCACATCTCTTGTACAGGGTGGCTTGTGGACCTAAATGGATCTCAAGTAGTGAAAAATGTATAAGGCATGATGATGATGGCTAAGGAAGGAAGGAAGTAGGTATGGGGTTTATAACGAATATTATATACATGTCTATCTGTTTGTATCTATCTATACTTTCTCATAAATTGAAAGGATTCTTATCCATCACCAATCTGTCTCCCATATAGCAAGTTCTATGTGGAAGTTCACCTTCAAATTCCAACTCCAGCCTCCCATCATTGTTGTACTTCACTGTATTATGAAATCCTTTGAAAAAATCCACCAAGGGTTGGGCATACCATCTGTCATTATTGGGTTTGAACCATCCCAAATGACCCCCGTAGTCTGTGGCGGCAAGCAACAAGTATGGGTTCTTTTGCACTTCACTGTAAGGGAGCAGCTCCGCTCCGACGATTGGGTCATCCTTGGCGTTAACGATCAAAGTTGGTGTTCTCACGTTGAGTAATCTGTTGACTGGAGATGCAGCCCTGTAATATTCAAAAGCATGGTTGAAACCAAACATCAGTGATGTGAGGGCGTTATCAAAATCGGTGATGTATTTCAACTTGTCAAATTTGTTATTGAAAATGTCCATAAAATTTGCATTTTGTGAAAGTGGTTCAAAATTTACCATCACCAATTTTTTTAAATTCTGACACATCACTGGTGAATACAAATACTTACCTATCCAAGACCTGTGCAAGAAATATGATGATTCAACCATGTCCCATGGATTTCCAAACAAGCATGCAGCGGTAAGTGGGCATTTATCACCTTCTTGTCCCAAATAATTGGACAAGATAGCCGAGCCTAATGAAAACCCAACTCCATAAATGGGTCTCTTTGGATTTGTCTTTTTCAAATCTGTCACCAAATACCTGACATCATCTGTCCACAATCCACAAAACAACTGTGGTGTAGTGATCACGGCCTTGGAACAACCTCTAGCGTTCAACACCACTGCATCAAACTCCGACATATCTAATTTAGATAGGACACACCGCACATAACTCTCAAAGCTACCACCACTCAAGCCATGTAACAACAATAGCATTGGTTTCTCTGTTGGGCGTTGTTCATACTGAGCCAACTCCAGCTCAGTCAAATACCGTGTTCTCGGAGGCAAGTCTTGCTCGAGTTCTCCTGTTTCTGTTGCCGTTATATCTTCTCCCATATCTTCGTTATCGTTAGCAGCAGGGGCATCAGCATTGATTGCATGAAATTGCTCTTCCGAGATCAAGTAATCAGCGGTACCGGTACCGCCATCAGGGTAGTGCAAGATCCTCCTGCCATAGTATACCTTGTCAACGTTATCGAAGTTACCTACACCAGCATATGCCGTTTGTAAATGACCGTTAAATAAGAGTGGGTTCAAAATGGAACGTGCGTTATTGCTAAATTCGGGGCTCGATCCGGCAATGATCTGTTGTAAAGTGACACCGGCACCATTAGATTGGGTGCGAATCTGGATTGGAGTGTCAGGAGAAGTGTGGGTGACCGTTGAGATGAATCCTTGGCCAAACATAATTGAGCTACCTGGTTCCACTATAATTTGAGATATCTGTAACAAAACATTCTCCTAGAATCAGATTACATCCGAAATTCCATAAAAATTTCAAATTTTAAAAATACAAAGTTTCCTCGGCCGTTAAATTAGAAAGGGAAAAAAAAAGAAAGTTTTAAGATGAAAAAAAAAACATTTATGTAAGAGGGTAACTAATTACAAATTAATCAGTCATATATCACCATGTGATTTATTTAACAGTATATACCATTCTAAATAACATTATTTTAAAAACCAACTTTGATATCAGGCGTGGTATCAATGACAAAATTCAAATAAGTAGATTCACTCGTCAAATTGGACACATTACTCATACTTCTATTGATAGCCAAATTACACTCTTGTATTGGATCCACTGCTCTTGGGTAAAAATGATCGTATTCCTCCAGTCTTGCATTAGCTGCAGTTGAGAAACTCGTCTCCACTGTCATTGGCATATGTTGACTTAATGATGGCGACACCTTCGGTATCGTTGCTGAAGATGTAGATCTAGATGATGAGGATTTTTTTGAAGTTGTGGTGCCGCTACCATGTCTGCTCAATATATCTGACCTTGTCACACTGGTGATTTTCTTTGTAGTGTTGTTATCAGAGATACAATTAATGGGTGCAATGGTGGCGGCATAAGCACGTTTGACAGAAGATTGACTGCTCAGTCTGTTCATCAAGAGTCTCTTTTTGCCACTGCTGTTGCTCAGTACGGGTTTTAATGAGGAGCGTCTTGATTTATGTTGTTGTTGTTGTTGTTGTTGTTGTTGTTGTTGTGGTTCATTAGTTGAAGTGGTGTAACTGGATATAAAACTACTGGAACGTGGTAATGGTGATGCTACGCCTGCACTCATTCTCTCACCAGTGTCTATATCTGTCACTTGATCTTCGTCCTGCTGCTGCTGCTGCTGCTGCTGCTGTTGCTTATTCAGGGGTGATGATGACGTCTTTGTACAAGAGTTATTCGAGGCAGTTGGGATGATATCGACTAGTCCGCAGAGTAGCAGTCTTATTATATTAGCAGTAGACATTTGATGATTTGTTGGTTTATATGTTTTTGACATGCGATGGGTATCATGTATTGTTCTCAAAGCGTGGCGATATCCATCTCTCTATATATCACACGCGCGCAAACCAAACAAAGTGAAATATGCGAAAGAGAGAAATAAGGAAAAGAAAATTTTACTGTAAAGAGGAAAAGCCCCCGATTACATCAGCGAATAATGTTATAATTATTAAGTGCAAAATTCATTCGATCGATACTATATCAACTTTCTCTCGGTAATTAAAATATACTTCGGTAGAGCCACCTTCTTCTCGGCTCTTCAAAACCTTTGAGACAACTTCATCTCTTATATCGTTTAAACAATTTTCAATTTTTTAATTAACCAAAAACATATGAGAATGCGAGCCAAGAATCTGCTAACCGAGGAGTAAAGATTGCTATTAACTGGCAATTATTTGATTGATTAGTGACTAATATACACACAAGTGCCTACTACAGCAACTTCTCATCATCGGGGGTCCATCCCCCATACATGGTGACTCTTCTCTGTTGTTGGTTATTCCTACAAGCATATTTTACACTAATAGTACTGGTTAGTCATGTGTGTGTCAGTCCGTCGTACAACGCTCGTTTCTTTTTTTTTCGGACCTCGGATCTTCATTTAACACCATTTATCTAAACGATGATGGACCCTTTGCATTCATAACTACTAAAACCTGCATGAAAAATTAAAGAAACAAACAACAGAACCCCATTTCAATTCGGATGATATTCTTTGTTCAACTTTTTGAATTAAATCTTGTCAAGGTTGTTTGTGGTTGAAATCGATTAACTGAACAATTAAACCAACATTCTGCGATGCACAGAGCACTTCAAAATTATGTCAAAATTTCATCACTAGTCACTAGATAATGATTTACTCAAGGTCGAGAGACACATTCAAAATGCCACGAAAAGCGACTTTGATCATGAATTTTAAGTGTTCAAAATGTGACAAATGTGACAATCGATCATATATCACTTTGTCCTAAAAATTCATAAGGAGCTGTCTGGGAGTATAAGAGAAAGAGACATATCTCTCACTTTTTAGCGAGATTTGTCCAACATGTATGACAGTTTGTAATGGATGAATCTTAGCTTGTAGATTTATCGTCATCATACCAATCTATAGATTGTGGTGGGTGACTAGGCATAATCCAGAAAAAGAGCTGCCACTCTTCACAAGGATAATGTATGGCAACTGTTTTTTCCTCCTAAAGATGACACTTTCTACCATGATCAGTGCTCTAATAAGGTTAGAAAGAAACTATAACTGGGTTTGGGTTTCAAGAGGAATTGGAAACAGGTAGGTCCCTAGCTCATTGATTTCTCATATTTTATCTGCTCGGCAATTCAATCTTGCGACTATAACCCTCCTGTGTCATTAATCGAACTTTTCAATTATTGGAAAATTGATCAAAATGGAGACCAAGAAATCTGAGAATGAAAATTCTCTACTCGAATCTAATCATGATATCAAGAGTGACACTGCAATGATAGTAGAGAGTGCAGTCACGTATATTTGGGGAACCTCAGTTCACTTAACAAACGTTCATTAAAAATCAGGATTTCTTGTCTCGGTGATATCTGTCGGAAATCTGCAGGGTATCACTTTGGACGATATCAAGCTTGTAATTACTAGATTGACAACGACGACATCAGTGCCACACAATTTAGTTCATTAGATGAGATGCTATCATCGATTGAAGACTCATTTTTGAAAAGATGTCTCGTAGTGAAGAAGCAGAGAAATGATGGACTTGGAGATGAGACAGTCACACAGATCCTATTTGATTGAAGAGCCTCCAGTGTGCTATTGACTCTGCTTATCGTGCCGTCTAAGTGTACACCCACAATGGACAAACATCTGAGATTGGAGCATACTTCAAAATCACCATATAATATGACTGATATCAACTTCGTCACTAAAATTGAAAAATGATGATTCATATGACATGGGGGATCATAAGAATGATGTGGCAGGTGAACACAACTCAAGGCATGACTATCGCTCGCTGAGATGATCACAATATGTGTAGGGATATAAAAAGCGTAAGTGGACCAACCCTGTAAACTTAAAAATTGAAAAAGTAAGTTGGCAACCGTAATGAAGACGTTTATCTGAAGTCAAGAATGGAATGCATGCGAATCTGTTATACAGCTGGAATGAAATGAAAATTTTGGAGCCAAATGAAGTATGAGACAAATAGGATGAGACTGGGAGAAAGGTGAGATAAAAAACTGAAAATCAAAAGAAGAAGAAAATGAAACGAAAGGAAGAAAAGAGGAAACAAAATAGAAAGACAAGCAGGATGAGAAATGAAATGAAAACAAAAGAAGAAGAAACAAAAGAGAAAGACAGACAAGATGAAAAATGAAATGACAAAAAGAGAAGAAGAAACAAAAGGGGAAGATCAACAAAATAAAAATGGAAATGAAAAGAAGAGAAGAAGAAATAGAAAAGGAACACCACACATTTTTTGAACTCTGAGAACTCTGTAAGTGGTTTATTATGATTAGAATAGAAATGAGTTAAAAAAAAGTGATGGGAATATGATTGAAAAAAAAGTTAGGATTGATCCTTTTATATTGTTTTCAAAAGTACAGTTTTCTTCACTTTTGGTTTTGTGGTTCAAATTAAAAACTGGATCATGCAAAAAAAGCACACGCGGGAAACTTTGATTAAGTTTTTGACTAATTGCCACAAAGTTGGCCCCTTCATGTATTTTGCCTAAATAGATTTCTCCTTGTAAATAATCGTCATATTGAATAGCCCAGTAGTCCCAAAATGATAATTACCTTTCTAAAGATATCAATAACAGGTGGTAATAAACAAGTATCTTTAAAATTTTGTGATGATTTGTGATACTTTGTGAGAAAAAATGTCCATTGGCGGTTAATTTTTTTTTGTTTTTGTGGCATTTGTATTTTGGAAAAAAGTGGAGCTTGCAGAAAAGTGGAGCATTGAATTGGAGCTGTCACTGCAAAACAACTATATTTAGATAAGCGAATGATTTGCCAATCGATCCACATAATATCGTAATGGTCAATCTTATCTCGAACATGTGATCTTGCTTTCAGTTGGAAGTGAGCTTGTTGTGCTCATCATCACACTTTAGTATCAATTCCGCTCATATTGCTTCAAATTACATTTATTATTATTATTATCACTATTATTAGGCACCTGCTTTAAAATATATGTATCAAGATACATCAAAATACCCTTAGACTTGTCAATTGGATATCGTGAGAACCCTCTTCCACCTTGATGAACTCTTACCATTTCTGCACGATTTACAAATTACACCCGATAACTAAGCAGCTTCAGCTGAGTATCTGGCAGGTGATATAGGTTTGGGAGAAATCATAGTTGTTAAAGATCTGTTAAATATCCGGTCACGTATTCAAATAGGGAATCCACTGGTTGAGTTTGTGTTGCAATCCAGAAGCTCCATCCCAGCAAAAAGGTTGCGTATCTTCTTATATTGGACTGTAATTACATAAAACTTGAGTGAATGAGAAAAAAGATAAGTGGATAGCGGGAGTTTTCAGCATTGTATCAACATTGTATCTGCATTGATAGAGAATTCAGGGCATATCATGAGGCCATAACAGATGTTGATAAAGTCTTGCTGCAAGCAGAATAACCGTAAAGCGATATACCTGATTCGTATACATCATGAAGGACATTTATAGGTTTACATGCGAGTGAGACATAGATAAATGGGTATAGGAATAATAATTATAGTATAATAAAAGATGGTCATAAAAAATTAGAGAGAGAACAACCAGCAACAATAAACAAAAAACGATAAAACACACAATACAATAACAAGAGTGTATATACCTCTTATCATCATATAAAGTAAGACGGAAAAAGCAACACACGTTTTTTCGGAATACTCCCTTCCTCACCACCAACAACCTGCCCAAATCATCTCTCTCAACAGCGGTGAACAGACTGATTGCAAAAAGTTGTAAGTGTCAAATCAATACAACAGAAATAAAATAACAAAAGGAAATCAATGAGAAGCGAGACATGAAGAAATTAGAAAAGTAATGAGCTCACTCTTCCATTGGAGCTTCATCTCCAAATTCAATGTCGTCTTCGTCATCGTTATTCTCTTGATATTGTTGATATTCATTGACCAAATCGGTCATGTTAGATTCAGCTTCTGAAAATTCAATCTCTTCCATACCTTCACTTGTGTACCAATGCAAAAAAGCTTTTCTCTTGAACATAGCACTAAATTGATCACCAACCCTTCTAAACAATTCTTGAATAGATGTGGAATTACCAATAAATGTGGCAGCCATGTCAAGACCCTTTGGTGGTACTGAACAAACGGCAGTTTGAACGTTATTTGGAATCCATTCGACAAAGTATGCTGAGTTTCGCGTTTGCACTTTGTGCATCTCGTCTTCAACTTCTTTTACGGAAACTTTTCCTCTGAAAAATGCGGCAACGGTCAAATAACGACCATGTCTTGGATCTGAAGCTGCCATCATGTTCTTAGCATCAAACATCTGTTGAGTCAACTCAGGAACTGTCAATGATCTGAATGATTGAGATCCTAACAGAGTTAATGGAGCATATCCTACCATGAAGAAATGTAATCTTGGGAATGGAACCAAATTAACTGCTAACTTTCTTAAATCTGAATTCAATTGACCTGGGAAACGTAACGAAGTAGTGACACCTGACATAACTGATGATACCAAATGATTCAATTCATCATATGTTGGTTGAGGCAACTTCAACGTTTTCATACAAATATCATACAAGGCCTCGTTATCAATACAGAAAGTTTCATCCGCATTCTCAACCAATTGGTGAACAGATAAAGTGGCGTTATATGGTTCAACAACAGTATCTGAAGTCTTTGGAGATGGCACTACAGAGAAAGTGGCCATCATTCTATCTGGAAACTCTTCTCTAAGTTTGGCGATTAATAAGGTACCCATACCTGAACCAGTACCACCACCCAAGGAATGAGTGATTTGAAAACCTTGTAAAGAGTCACAACCTTCAGCTTCTCTTCTGACAACATCCAATACCGAGTCGACTAATTCTGCACCTTCAGTGTAATGGCCCTTTGCCCAAACGTTACCTGCTGAAGACTGACCATAGATGAAGTTATCTGGTCTGAATAAATTACCATGACTAGATGATCTCACAGCATCGATAGTACCTGGTTCCAAATCGATCATGACAGCTCTTGGAACGTATTTACCACTGTTGGCCTCACTAAAGTAGACATCCAATTTTGCCTTTTGAACATCACTTTCACCATGATAGTTACCTTCAGCATCTAACCCATGTTCAGCACAAATAGTTTGCCAAAATGCAGCACCCTTATTTCAAAATTGTTAGTACTTCTGATGCCAAAACTTGTAAAAAAACACGTCAGTGAAACACTTGATAATTTTCACGTAACAAGCTAAGGTCTTTCGAAATATAGGTTTGTCCTTGTTTCCTGAATTCCATGCTAAAATTTAACACTTACAATTTGGTTTCCACATTGACCTGTTGATAAATGAATCTGCAAATTAGTTAGTATCTCAGTATCATTTGGAAAAAAGATCTCATCTCATAAAAAAACTCCTTCAGTCTACCACTCCTTGCCTAACATAAGAGAGAATTTGGAGGCTATAGCTAAAAAATTTCAATGGTGGGTATCGAGAATTTCTCAGCTTTTGCAGCATCACTTAACAAATTCCTTTAAAGTGGTGATTATCCTTAGTCGACCTTCGTCGTTCTTGTCTGTCTTGTTTCGTCTCGTTCAGTTTTTTTTTTTTTAACTCCTTTGAAGCAGCCATATGATAGGGGTATCTGTGGGTTTTGAGTTGAGAGATGACACTTTGTTGCTTCACTTACAATTTCTCTCATCTTTGACAAATACTAGTATAGATTTTAATCAACCAGCTTAGAATCTGAAGAGATGTATGTATTTGATTTAATTGAAGATTCTTGATCTTTTGTTTATTTTTTTATGTTTTTGAGGGAGATGAAAACATTCATTCCCAATAAAGAAATAAATGTAAACATTGAGCATTAAAGTAAAGGTAGGGTAATCTACTATTCCAAACACGTCTCAAAATGAGCTAGTCACTTCATAGAGTATCAAAGCTTCAGTAGATAACCAGAAATAAGATGGATTGCTATCTGATTGTTACAGATCTTACTATTTAAAAGGCTCGCCAGTAATTACCAATAATACATCTTTGCCATTTAAATCTGTTCTCATCATCCTGTGAGAAGAAGATTTATTTTTACGCGTCAACTGGGGCTGTCTCTTTCTATCTACTATTTTGCAAATCCATTCTCTCTGTGATCATAAAACAACTTATAAGACTTGTCCTTCTCCACTCCAACCACGAATGACAGCACGCTAAGGAGAACACACTTGAGTTTTTTTGCGAAAGTCGGTCAAACCTGTTCATATGCAACATTTGATTTGTTCACTATCAATCTTCATGAAAATTCTCAGAGGATTGGTTTCCCATAGAATTTCGAACACGATTTTAACTTGCAAAAAACCACTATTAGAGAAATCAGTAATCAAATGTTGTCCTTCTTCCCGTGAAGAAGCTTTTGTGGTAACAATTTCAAAGGATTTTGAACTCAGCCAAGAAACTGGTTAACGTTAAGTTTACAAAGATCTAAATAATTGTAGAATTACACACAATGTCCAAACAACGCCCACAAATAATGATAGCTGCATCTGCAACAAGTATTCAATCACGAAGGTGTGCTCGAGAATCGTCGAACCTATAAATGATGATGACTACGTCAGCAAAACTGTGTACAGTCGTCTTCAGGCGATGGCTGCCATCCATAATTCATCGTACTAGCTCACCATCGCCCTGCTAATCTATATCAGTCGGAACTGAGAGGTATATCCAACCAAGCCTTCACTTGACTGAGGTTCAAAGGAACAAGTTTTAATTTATCCAAAAATATGCAGAATCGATGGAGACTCAAAGATGGGCAATTCATTTCAAGCGCTACATTTCCAAAGGGTTCATTGATCAAGAAGTAATATTTCAAGACCAAACCCTACATATCCAATTTGGCGCATGCTCAGCGTTTTTGAACATGTAAGTTAAAGTCTGCCACTAAACTAAAATCTCACAAGCGCTCACATAACGATTTTTGTTCTCTCTCTGATATCGTCGAGTTTTTCACTAATTTTCTTATCGATATTCTCAGATGTCAAACTCGAACTGCTTTTAATTTTCTTTAAAATTCTTGCTAGTGAACTATGATCATTTTCCTTTATTGCTCTCTGATCCAATAAATTCAACTTTTGTGAATAACACTGATCACAAAAAACCATTTTTCTCATGTGTCTGAAAATTCAGGGGCTCAAAATAAAAAAATCGAGAGCTTTCAATGAGCCTCTTTTCATTATCTATACTTCATTCGGGCATTGAAATAAGAAAAGAGTTATATGATGTGATCTACAAAGAATCAGATTCTAAGATGAATAAAAATGCATATAATTACCTAGACATGTGAAGTGAAACATAAATGCTATGACACAAATCAGTTAAAAAAAAAAATGGAAACAAATGTACACCAAAAGGCAATAAATGCAATTCGATGCCTCTCCGACATACAAACACACAACAATGTTTCAAACAAAAAGAAGAGACGCACCAGATAACACTGGAAAATAAATCAGATCCCATCATAAAACATCCAGTCTGAATGGAGCTTGTCTCCTTTGAAACCTCTCACTTTCCTTCAAAATCTGAAAACCCCAATCCTAAAACAAAAAAACCTCATAACTGAAACACTATGACAACGAAATGAAATAAAACATATGACAAAGAACCATGACAAATATATGATAATAATAATAATAATAATGATAACAATGATAACAATGAACAAACGACAATGAACAAAAATGATTACTCATATCAAACTTTTTTCCATGTCCTAAAATCACTTATTTAATGAGTAGTACCTGTGTATACCTCTTTCGGAGTACTCGACAGGGAAGATGTCATTATCATTATCTTCCATGGTCCGACTAAAGAACCCGACCGAGCAGTTGATCTTTTTCGAGCTATATTTCAAAAAAGTTGGTGGCCTGTGTAATTTTTTGATTTTCTTGCCAGTTTCAAGATCGTAATACACCAAATTGTTTATCAGATCACTGTTGTAATATGGATTTATCAAGATTTTGGATCTCTCTTCTTCCGAAACACGATACACCCATGCTCTCCTGGATGACTTGTTGTTGTCAAAAGTTTTCCAAATAGAAATGGGAGTGTACAAATGGTCAGGCAAATCGTCAACTATCTTACTTGAAATTTCAATTGCTTCTAAAGATCTGGATGAATCCAACAACACACTTTGATCAATAGTCCATTTGTTGATCAGCTTAGCACCCGACAAATCGACAACTTTCAAAGAGTGTTGTTTACTACTAAGAAAATCGACAATTTCTTGTAATGATAATTGATTGTTCGACAATCCTAAACTCTCCAACTTGGGGAATCTCGACAAGATTAATTGCAAATGGGTTTCACATATAGGTGAACCACCAAGGTTCAAATATCTTAAATTTGGCAGTTCCAATTTTTTCAATACAATTGTTAACTGATCTTTACTCAAGGGGGAAACCATACTAGAATCGACTTGTAAATTCAACCACAACAAGTTTCCCTCCTTGATCGAATCATGATGTATTAAAAACTCCATCAAATCCCTTGTTGTCAAATTAGTACAACGAGCCAACGAAAGATGTGTGAGTCTCACTGATTTGTGCAAGAAATTATTCAAGATCTTAGCAGAAACCAAAGTATGTGACAAATCCAACCTTTTCAAATTTGGCAAAAATGGCAAGATCTTGGTGAAGACGCTTTGTGGTAGATTGGTACAATCGTGGAACGATAATTTTGAGATAAAAGTCTCATTGATCAATTGTAAATCGTTAAAGGAGTTGACAAAGCTCATATTCGTAGCACCACAAAAGTCTAATCCTCTCAACTGAGGTAATTCTTTGAAAAGACAATTCAATATATTCAAATCGATATCGGTATCGATACTCTCACTAGCCAAAAATTCGATCAAATTTGGTGTCAATCTCAAACATTGTAAAATGGTATTATTAGTCACCATCTGAATCTCTTGATTCATCTTGCCTGTTCTTCCTAACCCGATCGAAGTAAACTCCATGAAATCCAAAAACCGTACATCCTGTCCCAATGAAGGATCTTCGATGAGATTGTTTAAAAAATCTTGAAAGGAGTTAGGTCTTGTGAATACGCAATAACGATATAACAACCTTTTTGCCAATGCGTTGAAAACTTTGTTCACAGGTAATATGGTCTTGCTAAACTTCTCGATCTGTGATGCAATAGTATCGGAGTCTCGTGAGTCGTAGTAGACTTTTTCAATAACATCGTTGAATAGTTCTATAGGTAAAGCATAAAATGGTCTGATACTGTTAATAAAATCATGGTTAGTGTTGAAATGTTCGTTATGGGTGACATGACTGAAGATATCTGCGTGTGTGGGATAGAATAATTCGTTGTTATTTGAATAATTTTCTAAAAGTGTAGATGAAGAGTTGCAGGAGTATAGTGAAGGTGCCATATATATATATATATATGTTTATATGATAGTATAATTTGTGTATGTGTGTGTACGTATGTGAATGAGGGATATATATGTATTCAACTGAGCTTACTCTTGATGATACGATGACTGCTTTATGGTTAAATTAAGATTTTTGGGAAGTGGAGTAAGTTTGAGAAAAGTGACCAATATCTATTTCACGAACGACGACGACCACGATAATAATAATTGTTGTTGTTGATCCTTTAAATTCTATCAATGCCCTATAGAAATTTTTTATTGTAAATTTTCTCCAGGATGAGTAGACAAATTAAAAAAGAAAGAAATTTGGTTAATGCCAAACAAACAGAACAGAAACACAATTTCTCTAATAGAAACGCAAGCCGAGATGAGATCTCGTTTCTTTTTTCTCTTTTTTTTTAGGTGGAGCACAACCACCGAAGTCTCCGTTTACCCTATGGGGTAATTACTGTATAGGTTTCGATTGTTTGGTTGGTACACGATGATTTATAAGATAGCGTTTATCTATATTTGACAAATCTACCTTCAAGAATAACATCTACAGAAGCACTGTTTGTAATATAGTTCACATCTTCTCGATGTGCAAACCCCTGAACATGTTTGAATCCAAAGAAACACAAAATAATTATACACATAGATAAATATACATAGACCTTCATCATAAGAAAAAACACAAAAACGCAAAACGACAGATAACTTAGACATAATTGTCCCCGACCTGACGACATAATGATGGTGTATGAATTCAGATCAACGATCATGATAACCCTAGCCTTGAATTTTTTTTTTTATATATTCTCCTCCAAGAAACAGCAATAAAACAAAAACATTTCTCATAAAATCGTTCAATTTCTCTTGAATAACGATGCTAATATAGTCAAATCGACAGCACATAATTGTGGATGTCCCCAAAGTTAATAACAAATGATAATGAAAACAATGATGACAGTTAATAATAATGATAATAAAAAAATATGCAAGATAAAAATTCCAAACAAAAATGTGAATGTGTGTAGTGTGCAATCTGAGGGATTTGAAAATCTACTCAGTTGAAGAGTTGGATGAGCGTCTCCATTTCCAGACTTTAGCCAGTTTTTTCCAACTGGTTGACGATTCTGAATTTTTCAATGAACCCACAATACCAAATTTGTTCGAATGACTAGATGAAACTGACGACTTCCTCGTACCATCCGTATTATAAATGGCGATGCCATTACTTTTATGAGTGTTACTACCAGCACCAACTTGACAAGAACAATCAACTTCTTCCGCTTCCATGCAATGATCATTGTTATCACCAACACTATTAATTAATGTCGGATTCGACGTCAATTTCTCGCGGCTCAAGGACCGTTCATCTTGCAGCAAAGAGTTATGCGATATCACACGTTCAAGATCGTCATCACTCATCATAAAGGCAAATTCACCATCATCGGTGAGGGATGAAGCCTTGTGCAATGGAGTAGTTCTGTTAGAGTCGGAAGGGGATAAAGGACTGACGCATCTGCCTTGAAGATCATATACGTGGACTGGTTGATGTCTCTTGTTGTTATCGTTATTGTAAGTTTGTTTCCTAACTGGAACAGGTGAAGTTAAACAGTAATTTTGACAGTCATTTTCCTTTGAGGATAAAAAACACACATAATTCTCATGTAAATAATCAAATACAACTTTCGATGCCTCTTGTAAATAGTGGTTCTCAGGCACGATATCAATACGGAAATTCTCCTTCACTGAATAAGGTAAGTTGATCTCCTTAGGGGAATCAACCTCGATAAAACTGTCGAATAAAAACTTCCAATTGTACTCTTTCTCCATGCAATTACTTAAGTTCAAGAATTTTTCAATCTCGAGATAAAACTCCAAATTCTCCAAACAGTGTCTTTGTAGAAGGTATTGCAGGAAATGATTTCTTGTATATGGTGGTTGTGAAACCCCTGAAAGAATTTCATCAATAGTAGGTGGTGGTATTCTTGTGGTTGATGATGATCGTGAGTTACGGTGATGCTGATGATGACGATGATGTAGATGTGGTAATGAAGATGATGCAGATGTAGGAGTTTGTGTCTGTGTTATTGGCAGCCCACTTTGAGAGGACGATGGTATGGTGGTGATCTTGGGGAGGCCAGGATTCACATACGAGTCGGGCTCAAAGTAGTCCATATTGAAACCTTTGGACTCGAGACGTTGTTCTAAAATTATATAATCTTTAGGGGAGATGGAGATAAGTTGAAACACTGAAAACGATTTCGAGATGATGAAGAAGGTAAGCGAGATATATATAAAGATAAATTTTCTTTAAAACAAAAAGAGAAAAGGGGGGCAGTTGTGGAAAATGGGTTGAAGTATTTGTCTAATACACTCAGTACCTAAACGCTACTGTGTCCATTTCTTTTTTTTTTCTTTTAATCCCGTTTTTTTATTAATTTTAATCTTCTACTAGTAGAGAATGCAATAACATTTCTTTTGTCTTTGCGCTAAACTTAACTTAACTTAGCATATTTAGTGGTTTTTGTGCCCAACTTGCTACTACTACTGTGGTGTTGTTGTCAATGGGCATAAACATGAGCATGTGGTTGCATGAAAAGACCAAAACCGTTTTTTTTTTTGTTTTTGTTTTTGTCTTTTTGGCCATTTTTGCTGTTGTCTTTTGAGAGTTGATCTATTGTAATTACATCACTCTACTTTCAATAACTTCCTCAACTTCTTCTCCTCATCGTGTTTTCTTTCAAAATCTACCCCCCTCTTTGCAGTCATCTGTATCCCAGAAAGATTATTCTTGTCCTGATATTGATTACTAGCCACTTTGCTACATAGAATCTTGATGTGTCTAGTTACCACCACGTGCTCACCGTATAAATAAGCCTACTCACATACCCAACAAATCTTCTCTCGGTATCAACCGAATGAGTTTCGCAGTTAGATAAAAATGTAACTAAGTTGTAGAAGGCTTGCCCCTTACAATCTAATTTAATTTACTTTCTTAATCATTATTTTTTGCTTTTTTTAACAAGTTTTTTTTTTTTTGTATTTTTATTTCTTAACCTATCAAAGCATGCCCTCAAAAAATTCAAATCCATGCAGAGTCCGATGTCGCTTTATAAACTGCTTGCACACTCTTCAGTTACTGATTGGATATGGCACTATTTAAGGAATAGAATTAGATGAGGGGAGAGTTCGTGGATAAAAGAGAGACTTTTTACACAGCTTTATGGGATATAAAAAATAAAAAAAACCTAAAAATGAATAGCAAAAAGTTATTGTGGCGATTTGTGAAAGTAAACTATTGTGCCCCATGCAATCTAAAGGATTTGCGGTATTTTTTATTTAAATAAACGATTTAAAAATAAGTAAAACAAACCAAATTTCGATTATCATGTCTCGAATATACTTATCTATCTATCTATCTACTTATCTGTTTACTACAAAGTTGGTAAACAAAGATGGTCAAATAAGAAATCACTTCGTTCATCTTAGCCCGAATGGATAATTTTCTGCTAAATCTATCAATTGCAATAAAATTGTTCTCATATCGGCCGCTGCTCCATTAAACTTTAATACCATTTTGTCTCAAGTTAGTACCCTCCTCGTACATTTTTCACCAAGGAAGGCCAAGTGTACAATCACTAACTTCGTGGATCGACGAACATGATAATATCCATTTGTGGGGTTCAATATTACCAGTTTATCTAACTGATTCCAGTACGTAATATCAATAATGCGCAACGACGGATCATGCACGGCCACTCATGGTAGCTTACCTCTTCAGATGCTCTAAGCTTTCGATGAACCACCGATGAGAGTCAAAAAGGCAGTATTATAGATATTAATACCAAATTGGGCAAAAACAACATCTCTCGTCTTGATCAAGTTGGCCATCTTTTTCATTCGATCGATCAATCTTCTTTTATCTTTGTGTCCCACTTTAATAACAGTCAAACTTGTCTATGACGCGAACTCACAATCTCTCGATAATAAAATTGATCTTCCCTTATCAATAGTGGTCACTTTTATCTAAAAGGCCAAACATTCACCAACCTCGGTTCTTAAGTCACCTACCTTCTTAATATCATCCAGAAATTTGAGCGAATGTGGGTTTTTCACTTGTCTTCATTTTGATCGAATACTGTGAGAAAGAATTTTGTTATCCCGTTAATCCTTGCCTGTAAACATGAATCTCTGCTTTGATTTCGGGTATCCCTCTTTGGCTCGTGTTTCTCAACTTTGCTTTATTATTATTTGTTTGATTTCGAAGTGTTTAAAGTTTTCCAGCTGAAGTTAAAACCCTAGTAATTGCTCGCACATCGAGGTGATTCAATACTATAGTATAAAAAGAGACAATTGGGATCATCGAATAAAAAATCGAGAAACGAACTGGGGCCAGAAGAACAGTAAAAATAGCCTGCCCTATTTTCTTGTTTACACCTTAGACCCTGCCTGCTCCGCATTACCCGTAACACAGAAATTACAAAAAAACGGTTTTTTTGATTGACAGTCTCACTCTTTTTTTTTTCCCAAATTGTTGCTTGTTGTTATAACTACCACAGCTGCTGTATCCGTCTTTAGTTGCCCCAACAACAATAAAAATAATATACTAAAAAGAGTAGCTAGCAGGTGTCGTGTAAATCAATTCAATACTCTTATTTTAGTCTCAAGAATTTAACGGTGAGAAAGGTGAGAAGCAAGCAGTCCTGTGCCTCTTTTGATCGCTGAACATTATTACATTCTACAGTAGGTACCAGTGATACAAAATTAAGAGCACTTTTTTTTTCGAAGTTCACTACATCACGAGCAGGTGATAAGATTTGCTCAGCAATGGCAATTTACCTCTCTGCTCTTCTGGTTAGCTAGGCAACGAAGGCCATCTCCTGGCATCTCAGCCCCGACTCATCAACCTGTCAAGACTTCAATCACCTTCTTTTCTTGTCACCCCACTGCTGCTTACCTTGACAAAATTAACACATCTCGCATATGCTTTCCATAAATCAGTTAGTCGCCTACCACTGCTTGCTTTATTTTATTTTTTTCTCTTGTTGTTTTTTTGCCTTCTAGCTTTATGCTAGCTACTGCATTTTTCAATTCGCTTGCAGACTTGCAGCCAGATAATTACATACTTATGTGCAAAATTCATTTTGGCATGGACTTTCAAATCAAAGAACTCTTTGACTTATCAGTATAATCGCTGCTACTGCTCCTATTTAATTTGCAAATGGTTCCAGACATGATTTTGTTTCTTGTTTAAGTGGTTTTGACTGGGTGCAAGGGTTGGGTTACAAGCCAGAGGAAATGAAATAACACTACTGAGTTTGACAAGCTTTATTATCCGCTGAGCGCTCTTGTCACATTTGTTGGCTGAATTTTCTGATGTGTATTTTGTTTTACCCGCTGGGCGTATTTGTTGGGAAACTTCTTGTTTGTCCTCGTCCCTCAAATTTATTATGATCTATATGTTAAGTGTTGATCTGTTATTTCTTGTCTACACAACTACTTTATTTGTTTTTACTAGGTTTAGGGATGTTGCTGTATAGGAAGCCCTACCGTTTGCTGTAATCTGGCTGCCTTCACGTTAATGGTCTCCATATGTGCATAAATTCGGATTTTGTAACAACATCTTGATCTTTACCAAGATTTTAAAATAGTTTTACGCCCAAAATCTATGCATTGTTGTTAAACCACACGCCAAGACATTCATAATTAAAAAAAAACAGGTGATCATATCGAGATTCTTGAGATAGATGGCATAAATATTGGTCAAGTTGGATGTAATACTTTTGGACATCCCCTATTTGCTGATTGTTCATAATAACTCAGTATGAATTTCAATGCGTAGGCGAGGTTGATTTGAAGTTTAATTTATCCCGACATGCATTTATATAAATACAAATATATGTTGTTAATTGTATGAATTCGTTTTGCCTTTTGAACAGTGACACAATTCAATGTTTTTACACAAGGCAACTTTAAATGCTTTGTTAAAGAAATCCAAAGAGCTGTCGCTATAAAGGAGTTGCCACATTATTATTGTTGTCCTTTGTTAGCATTCTCGTTGCATTTCTGAGTTTTTTTAGCTTTATATTTAGACAAACTGATGCCATAATCATATTCTTTTGATCCGAAAAATTCAGCTTAATCTCATTCATTTCGTATTGACTCAATGTTTCAGGGGTATTTTTTCAATGATATAGACATTTCGTTTTATTCTGTAACATTCTATGTAGGTTCATGAAAAACTTGTTGTGCCGAATATGATAATCTCCAGATCCTCGTATTCTTTCAAAATAAGCTGAATTCGTGGGACAAAATGAAAGCTCAATAGTGTACATAAATTACTCCAACCTAAAAGGAAGGATGATGAGGGGAAGTCAACTTGCTATACCTACCCGTATGTGCTTCATCTATCGAAGAGAAAGAAGCGAGTCATACTCGAATTGAGGAATTAGAGTTCAAAAATAGAGTCTGCGTGCATTTGTGTTTCATCTGGGGTGTTTGATTGACTGTGTCAAGGTCCTCCGCTGGTGAAGAGAAAACCATTTGCGAATTGTTTCAAGATATGCGGGTTTGTACGCTTTTCCAAGAGGTTTGTTAAAAGACTTGTTGAGAGATATCAATAGCCCCTATGATTTGCAATTGATTTTGCTAAAAGGGATTGTGCTTTCAACTGATTTTCGAGTAATGTTATCATCTCAGCAAATTTACCGAATCAATCACATATGGCATCATTCTCTCAGTAAGTAAGTACGGTGGTGCTACCCGCAACTGTCTTCAAAAACAGTTTTTCTAAAGAGAGAGATCCCGGCATTTTTTTCGTATTTTCGCCCACCCGACAAAGATGCATAACCGGAAAAATCGAGTAGTGCATACTCCTCACAGATGATCCGAATCAATACGGATACACGACAAACTGCGTTGGTAACCCCTCTCCACAGTAGGCGAAGTTTTGATTTGCTTAATATTGACATTGGGTATCAATCAGATCGAAGGTGCATCAGCTCCTTGACAAGCTTCTCAATAATGAAATAATTCAATAGTATCAGCTTTCGAAAACTGAACATTGGGTGGTCCCCACTGAGAATATTTATTGATGAAGCAAAGTATCAGATAGGCACAAAACTGGTGAGAATGATCTAAAGTTGGTTGATTATTCAAAAAGCTTTATTCTCGGACAATTTTCCAGTGTTGATACCAATCTTGATTGTCAACTGACTCGTAAGTATCTCACAGTTCTTATGGTAACAACTGTTTCATCTTACTGCTTCAACACTTCTCGTATGCGTCCCAACCCCCGGGCACTTACATAAATAATTGACTGCCTCATTCGGTAATTATCTAGAACACCGGGATGAATATTTCAAATCTTTGCGGTTTGAAAGTGAGCGAGTTGTTCAACAAACACTACCCCACTCACTCACTACCTACCTATAGTTGAGGGGTTGCTTGCTGGTGCACATCAGCAGATCACCATACTCAAACCAGAGCGACTTTTTTCAATTCAAGTGACGCGGATTGAAGTTGGATCCAGTCAATTGATCGTGAAGAAATTTAGTATGAACAGGTGAGTCTACAGTCTTTTCCACCTTCGTCTTACTTTTCCAAATTTTCCGATTGGCCTCTTCCGTGCATGCAATGCCCATCGCCTCTCTCAAGCAGTAACTGATAGACCTCAAAAGGTTGGACACACGGTAATATGATATCCCGGAGTCTACTTTCGTGGTTCAAATGTTTACAGCATAATCGGACACTTAGAACAGAAATTAATCAACAGGGGTATCGGAAAATTCGTTGGATTGTGATTGTTGTTGGTTATATCTAATGGAGGTGGAGATCGATATGGGAATCAAATCAAGCAAAAAAAAAAAAGTCCAAAAAAAAAAAGCTATAATTATCTTGTACTGTCTCATCCTTTCTATTATCTATATAAACTGCAGTCCTCACTTCAATTTTGACCTCCAATAAAGAAGTTATCGCCTCATTAGCTAAGCTTACATTGATACAGGATGATCAGGTCATTGATTAGCCAAAACCTGAAGATATTCACGTCTCTGCCCTCAAGGGGCTACCTAGTCTCCAATTTGAGATATAAATCTACAGAGAATTTCCACAGACTGGAGACACAAGCTGGTTCTAATGACGCAGCAGAGGCTGCTGATGCTGCCGCTACTATATTGGCTGATGCTGTCGACCCACAGAGAATTTTCTTTCAAGACACACGCTCACCAAACAAAGTGACATGGTCAGCTGCATTGAAAGAGCGTCAAAAGCAGTTGAAAGAGGGCAAAATTTTGGATAGTTATGCTTACAGGACACCAAAGACATATGAGGTTGGAGAAAGAACTGTATCCGATTCATTCTGCTATTTGAACTTGCCATTTAAGGATGACATCTGGTTAAGAGATAGTTATATAAATGCTGCCGGTAGGTTGAGAGTGGGACAATTGTTTCAAGATTTGGACGCCTTGGCTGGTAGAATTGCTTACAAGCATTGTGCTCCAGCGGAGCCAGTCAATGTCACTGCATCCGTTGATCGAATCTACATGGTGAAGAAAGTTGATGAAATTGAGAAGTACAATTTTGTCTTAGCTGGTGCTGTTGTATGGACTGGTAGATCATCGATGGAAATTTCCGTCAAAGGGTATGCCTATGAACATTCTCTTCCAAAAGAATGTAGCATTGACTCATTGAAGCAAGAAGACTGCTTTATGACTGCTAATTTCACTTTTGTGGCCAGAGATCCAGAAACTCACAAATCATTCCCTATCAACAAGTTATTACCAACAACAGAGAAGGAATGGATAGACTATAAAAGAGCTGAGAGTCACAATGCTTCAAAGAAGATGAGAGCTAAGATGGAGACTTTGGAAAACTATCCACCTACTATTCAAGAATCAGAAACTATTCATCAGTTGTGGACTAACTCTAAGGAGTTGGTCAAGATGGGAGCTGATAAACCAAGAAACTTGCAATTCATGAGCGAAACTAAGATGTACTCTACTCTTTTCATGCAACCGCAATACAGAAACAGACACTCTTACATGATATTTGGTGGATACTTGTTACGTCAAACTTTTGAATTAGCATATTGTACTTCTGCAGCTTTTGCTCACGCTCCACCAAGATTTGTCTCGTTGGATTCCACCACTTTCAAAGCGCCAGTCCCAGTAGGATCTGTCTTGTTCATGGAGGCTTCTGTTTGTTACACTGAGCACATTCATAAACCATCTGATGGTGTTCCTATCAGTGTTGGAGACCAATGTGATTTTGATTTCCCTTCAGCCAACAAGTTGAGCTCGGACAAGACTGAGTTCTTGTCCTCACCGGGAACGTTGATCCAAGTTCAAGTTGATACACATATCAAGCAATTGGATGAAGATGAAAGGACTCCAAGTGGTACTTTCATCTACTCATATTTTGTACCAAGAGATTCTCATACAGATGATGGTCATAATCCAGGTTATTGCAGCGTCATTCCTCAAACTTATGGGGAGATGATGTCCTACATCGACGGAAAGAGGAGAGCGCAGAGCACTGCTGACTACCTGGAGCAAATCAAGTTTGCCAAACAACAACAAATGAGACTGCTGCCCAAACCTGCTAGCTTGAAACAAGAAAAAGCAAATTGATTCAACATTTTCTTTGATTAATTTATACATCTTTATTTATAGACACATCTTCGATATCCGAGGGATCTCGAATGCAGGGTCATAGCTCCATAAAGGCTCATATAGTATTACTAATATTTTTCTTCATCATTAAATGATCAATTCCATTAAATTCGAATATATTAATAAAAAAGCAAAAGCTATACGCCATTCATCGAAATACTATCATGACAACCAAATACTATTCTTCCCAATTATTACTTTACAAAAAAAAAAAAAAACACAGCAGCAGCTGGAGGCAACATGAAAGCAAATCAAACTTCGTTGATCATGAAAGGTAATTCAAGCCATGAAAGAAATCTCGGCACTTTCACTCTCATCGCTCTGGTCGTCGCCACCACGATCTGTAGTTGGATCGAACTTGTGCAGTTTTCTCGAATTTTCAAACTCAACTAATCTCGCCCTCGACGAAGCAGTAGAAGACTGTCTTTGTGGTGGTCTTGCCACTGCTTGTGGTGGTGGTGCCAATACTGTAGAATTACTCCTGTTCAGGAACGTCATCGTGCTGTTATACCTACTTGAAGACCTTGTCTGTGTGGTACTACTATCGTAATGGTTCGGCACCAGCGCCACTATGGCGGCACCGGCATTGAAATTAGATGAGTCGTTGATGTGATCCCACTTCAAGTCTCCACTTGAAGTCTCCCTCGGTCTGAATTCATCAGGTATCGAAGTGGATGTCGAAGAGGATCCAATGTTCTGAGATGATCCTGATTGGGATATGTCGTTGACGGCACTTAAGTATTCAGAGCTGTTGGATGTGGTTAATGTTGTGTTATTGTGTAAGTCTTCTTCTGGTAACACTTGCAATCGGGACATCACTCTAGAGCTCAATCTCGAATCGCTGTATGGTGCCTGCATCGATACTATGTTGCCATCGCTGTCGAGTCTCTGGAAATTGGCTGAGGAATCTCTTGTTAGGACAGATGATGTAGATGAGCCAAGAAATTCGGAGCCCCTTAACTGAGTAGCGTATAACAGAGACATATCACTTCTTCTCTTGATATTGTCTTCATCAACGGCCCTCACCGTGAACAACTCTTCAGTCGCCACGGAGTCCAACGAGTTCATCGATGCTCTAGGTGTTGGTCTTCTCCATGATCTTCTTGGCACTTGTCCCGGGCTTGCGACTAAGTAATCATTACTCAGTGATTGCATAGCATCCTGATAGATGGATCTATCTTCGTTTTCCACATTGGTGGTCGATGAAGCATCGCTTATGTCGTCTCCATAATACTCCTTGTTATTTTCCAAGTTCATCACATTCAAAGTTGACAACCTCCTTGGAGATTCTCCTCCCTTGTACGAAGTATCCAACGACGAAGTGTCGTTGTGATTTGGGTTGTTCAGTGGATTACCCAATATAGGACCTGAGATTTGTGATGGGGATTTCTCTGCATCCGGTTCGTCACCTTGTTTCTTTTGACGACGTTTGTAACAGCAAAAGTACAATAGTATGGCAAGTACAGCCAACACCACGACTGGAATTACAACACCGAGTGCAATCGCTAAAGTCTTGCTGCTACTGGTATTAGCACTTTTGCTTCCGTTTAGTATCGAAGGGTTGGTTGTGAAAGCGGCAGATGAAGTGCTTTGGGATGTCGATCTAGTTGACGATGAACTTTTAGTGGATTGGGAAGTTCTTGACGAACTCTCTGTAGTTTTGAGATGACTCGAAGAAGAAGTTTTTGAGTGACTTCTCGATGATGATGATTTGTGGCTGGAGGACGATCTGTGACTCGATGATGATTTGTGACTGGATGATGAGTGGCTAGAAGACGATGAACTGGTAACCTTGGCGTTAACACCTCTGATCTCAAAACTCAATGAGTTTTCATCGCCATCTGCTCTTTTCTCCAACGATGACGAGCTATCTTTTTCACTTGCTGAAATTTCAACTTTCAAAGAACTCATTTGCTTAGGAACTTGACCGTTGAAAGTCATATTTGATTCATGAAATTGGACCCAGTCTGAATCACCATCAAACGACGCGGTGACTTTGGTGTTGTTGATGTCCGTGAAAATTGAATTGGGCAACGTGTAATGGAAATATTCACCACGAGTAGCATTTACAGATGGAATACTATCGACTTTGAACAATGAAGTCAAGATCTCAATATCGAAGGAAATGGCAATCGAGTTCCCGTAAACGTCAAAGATTGTGAAATTGAACATTGGAATGGTATCGGTCGAAAGATCGGATGGAATTGTGCCTTGTATAGATTGGCCATTCAAAGAAATCCAATCCGGATTGCCGTTCAACTGGATAGAAGATATATTTGATGAATCAATTGGCTTATCATCAAGGTAGATCTTATCGAAGGGAATTGTGTAATTAATTGGGTTACCTTGTGTTCCGTTGATTACAACAACGTTAGATATAGCTGTACTCAATTCATGAGCTCCAACGACAATATTAAAAGTTCCAATAGCACCAGCATAGCCAGCATAATCTGTTGCGATCAAGGCAAAACCAAATTCAAAACTTGGTGCAATCCAAGAATGAACTGCAGGGGCTGTCCCATAGAAGGAAACGGTCTCTTCATTGAATTTGATCCAACTTGGTAATGAAGTTCTATCAGCAGATCTTCCATAATATGCCACAATCTGAGCATCAGAATTTGATGGGATGTCAAAAGTGGCTTTAGAAAAATTTAACGTGAATTGTTCACCTGACTGTAAGACCAATCCATTATAACCGTTGGTGTAACCAAAAGTTGAAATCTCTGCAAATATCACGTCAGGGCTAGATAATTCTGGTCCTGGATCAGCTGATACGATTATCGAATAGTCTCTTGAGATCATGCCTGTGTCATCAGTGCCCACCAAGGTGAAACTCAGCAGGTCGGTGATGTCGTTCTTAGATGGAGTTCCAGTCAAGGTTCTTGTTGCTGGATCGAATGAAAGCCATTCGGGTAAATTTTGTGCTTCAAAAGTGACAGCACTTGTATCGGAGACAAACGTCTCGTTGTTCAATTGAAAGTTATAAGAAACGTCTTGTCTTGCTATTGTAGGTAGTTGCTCTTGGAAGGGAAATCCAACGTATGGGGTTGCTGACACATATGCCAGTATCGTGAACAATGATATCACGACAAGATGTTTCATTGTTGGTCCTCTTGGATGGGTCAAAACACGGCTCAGATATAATGGTATATACCGGGTATGGATTGCCTGGTGTGGTTGTAGGGTGAGAGGGTTCACTTGGGGTAATTCAGCGTGTGATGATCTTGAAGTTGATATGAATGTGATAGAGAATAAATGGAACGGAGTACTCAGATTTGAAAATTGTGTAATTGAATTGAAGAATAGAAAATTCCACACACCAAACTATAAAGAAATACGCGAATTGTTTCAAATTTCCTAAAATAGATGCGGAGGGAAAAAGGGGTGTTTGCAGGCCACCATGTTGTTGAAGTTGTTGATGCGCTGCCGATATGTACATGATTAAAGGCTCCAACAATAGATAGGTTGAAATGGCGTCTTTTTGCAAATGCAACCGAAGTAAAGATCTACTATAACAATCCCTCCTGCGTGGCGCTTCTTTTTCTTCTTCTTCTTTTTTGTTTTTGTTGTTGTTGTTCAGGGGTTAAATCGTACATGCCTGCCACACGCGAAAACAAAAACAAAAACAAAAAAAAAAAAACATATACACAAACGCGTCAACTGATATATATATATTGGGTTGGAAAACGGGGCAAACTGTTTTGTCCCTACATAAATCTTTCTGCCATTTGAAAACAGATATCTGGTGAGTGGTGCACTAGTCAGGCAAATATTGACAATGCGGTCAATAAATTTGGGTAATTAGTAGATAGCAATGGTTGATGTCTCTGGTTACCAATAGTACGCCATTGGAAACTAGACAGAAAGACAATATTTTAATGGAGGGAAGATTAATAAGAGAGGACCAATGCCGAGTTAGCTGTTTACATTTGCAAAATAAATAGTGATAGTCAATCAGACAGTTCAACAGTTCAACTCTTCGAAATCATATTTCACAGGAGTAGCTGAAGTACTTTTTTTTTCTCTCCATCTTTCAATTTTGTTACGCGATATCGAGCGGTTGATAACGAACAAAAAAGAATTCAAAGAGACACGAAAATTAATCACATATGCCATTTTATCATTCGAATCGAAATGGACCAGATATGTTACATGGCGCTATTACTAGATTGAGCCAAATCATCTTGAAAAAGAATGCAGCACATACTTAAATAGTAAAAGAAAACAAACGCTATCTATCCACTGCCTAAAATGTCGCCAATTAAGATTATCGCCATCAATATCTTACATAAGGATTCGAATTGATCTTGTGCACTACTGTTGAGATGAATTCATCGCTGGTGTTCTCATTATAAGCCATCGTCAACCTATGCAGTTCCTCCCATAATGACTTATCATCCTCGTTCAACTCATACAGGTCCAACCCACTTTTGGTCTTGACTTGCGTCTCATCTTTCTTGGTAGGGTACAATATAAACAGAGAGTTGGTCTCCTCTTTATCGTTGTCATCATCATCGTAGCCCATGGCACTGTGTTTGACTGAGAAGGGTGACAGGAGATCACCACCGTATAATGTGCTTCCGTTGCTCGAAAACAACGTCGGATAAGAGGAGCGTGATGAGACTTTGGAAAGAAACGAACCACCGCTGGATGACGGTTCTGGGGAGTTGTTGGCTGATGTAGCCCACATTGACGATAAGGGTAGTTGCAAGGTGACAAGCATTATTGCAATAGGTGTCAATCTCGTGTAAATAGTGGTGATGTAACTAAATGATAGAATCACCAATACTGTTGGAACGATCATTGTCTGAGTGGTCATGATGACCAAGATTTGCAAAGTGCCAAATTGTTTCAAACCTAAATATCTTCTCGATCTAATGGCCAAGCCCAATTTTGTGATCAAGGTGATACAAATGAATATAGTTGACACGGCAAACATGATAATTGGTAAATTGGCATATATGGAGCTCAAAGAGGAATCCAAAGATGTAGTTGTCTTGATGCAAGCAGCTAAGTAACAACCCACAGTGGCAAGTGCAAACATGGCTGAAGCTAATGTCACTGCAACACCCAATTTTTGCACTTCTGGTGATCTGAAAATGACTCTCACTTGAAACACGAGTGAGCCCTCGATGGATATTATCAATAACACTTGGCATACACTTGCTGCAATGCTTACTCTTTTAGATGCAGCAATGGCAAAATCGAAACCGGTAAAGTTCTCAACTATGGAGTTGTAAGGGCCAAAAAGGTAGTTGATATACAATGCTGAGTGGATGACAAGAAATAGTAATGATAATTGATTCAAGATGAAGATCGGAGTATGCCTGTTTCTGCTGATTAACCATAACATTACCATCATCAATCCAGCACAACCGATCCTGCAACCGAAGATGATTGATACTTGTATATTAGATGACAAGTAAGCTTGCAAGTCGTTGAAAGTGATCAGAGTTTTACCAAATGCAGAAGTATAGTTTAATAATTGAGCTCCTGGGTCGAAATCATCAGGCAAGAAGATCAAAGTGCTTGCAGACATTTTGCGATTTATTCGTTTTGCTATTTTGTATTATCGCTGATGGGGCTTTGAAGTGTTTAGTTGAATAAATTGTTCAATCAGAAATTTCAGGAATATCCATCAACACTTATATAGATATACAGAGGATGATCATTCTGAATTACAAGGCACATGAATTGTTTCATACAACTTCGCTTGAACTTTTGTAGCCCCATATCTCTGTCAAGATGGGTTCGGTAGCAAAAGAACGCCCAACCTAATAAGATCACAAATTGAGAATTTCCTCTTTGGGACAAGACAATAGAGATCCATAGAGGAGAAGAAAATTAACACTCACAGGTCTGTACTTATTCCAAAAAGTTAATGAGAATTTATCTTATCTGAGTATTGATTTTCCATTAAGATATCACTACAAGCTCATAAAAGTAATGCTCCAAATCATTTTTATGATGTTTTGACTTTCCGAGCCACCACTCAGTCGTTTCAACTTGATGCTGTTCCGTCAACTCATAGTTCGCGTGTCAAAGAATACCAAATTGACATGCCCAAAATAACGATGTTATGATGATTACAGATAGCATCCAGACTATTGGCTAATCAACATTCTAAACGCAACGTTTACTCAATGTACAACAAATGCACATCATGGATACTAGTTGTATAAGTCTGGGGTGTGCATCTACACTTGATGCCTCCCACCATGTCCATTCCTGTATCCTATTTTCGGGTCCTACAGTTAGCAACTGCACAGAATTAACACCACAGGAAAATCACACTCTTTGTTTAATCAAGCCCAACTCAACGCCAATCCATCCTCGTATCACCCAATCAAACAAATCTCAACATTTCAGCCTACCGATTTGCCAATCCAATTGGGGCCACCTTTAAAAATATCCTCAGAGGCAACTTCTCAATACTGCGATTTACGAGAACCACCCTGGTAAATATCTCAACTCCACACAACATGGCAGTACTACTAGCGGAAGGTTCCACGCTCGAACCTGTAGTGCTGTTCGATCTCTCATTAAACGACCAACTTGGGAATACCAGTCATCAGTTGTAAATGGAAGCATTGTTCACCATCGCTTAGCTAATACATATATAACTACGCCTGAGTTGATCTTATTTCTGGTTCGATGAACCAGAGACATTTAATTGGTCTCATCATGTACGAACCCTGTGTTTCAAAATTTTTGAGTATTCACACGGGGATGGGTTTTAGTTGCGGTGTCATTTATATCAACAGCTATGTTGTATGTAGTAGAATGAGACGGCATTTATATGAGCGAAGATTTTCTAAAGTAACGAACAAATCGCTGATAATTGATGTCATTTGTATATACCTGATAAACAATCGTGCATTATTAGATAATATATATAATTCATTTTATTGTTTGAATAGTTCGAAGAACAATAAGTGTAACCTATCGTATAGAGAGAGATAAACTAATCGTGTACTGCAATACCAAGTATGACGTTGTGCGCAATCAAGCCAATTATGGAACTGCCCAGAAGACAGAAATAGAGAAAAAACAAATGACACACTACAAAGCGTGGTTTTTGAAGAGCAAAGCACAACATCTCAATTGTTCTATCAAACGTAAATGATGAGGCTTTATACGTAATAATCAAAAGAATTGAATAAGTCAGATAGAATTCTATTGATAGATTGAGTGTGAATTGTTGTGTACTTAAGATTATAGTCTTGGTATATACAAAGACAATTCCCCCGGACTTATTTGCCTCATCTTTCAATCACATGGAACGCAAGCCTAAAAAAAAATTAGATCGTTTTATTTACACAATTGAGCAATCAAAAAATTATTTGTTGTGTTTGCTACCAATCCCATCAATTACTATTTAAGCACATTCCCGCCCACAACTTTTATCAAATGACATGATCTCTTTAATTAATAAATTATTACCCAATTGCATTGTTTTATTATCCAATAAAACACATACACATACACACGTATACAAAGATATATTCTAAACAATCACAATGTCAGGTAAATACATCATTGGTGGAGCCGCTGCTGCAGGTGTTGCTTACTACATGTATGAGAAACAGCAGGTAAGTCAACCAAAATCCTGGCCAGCTACCAAATACAATCAATTGAAAGGAGATACCGTTGGAGCCAAAGTTGATCAAAATATCAACAGTTTGCAAAAGACTGCAGATGAAAAAACTACCCAAGCGAAGGGTTGGATCAATGACAAGAGTGATGATTTGCAACAGACAGCTCAACAGAAACTGCAGGAGGCTCAAAATTGGGCTGCTAACAAGCAGAAGGATGGCGAGAAATACTGGAAAGAGCAAGGTAAGCCGCTGTTGAAGGAGACTGCTCAGAATACCAAGCAAAATGCCAAAGGTTACTTTAGTCAGATTGTGGAGGATGCTAATAGTACAATTGATGGACACAGTTATAAGACATATCCAATAAACAATGACCCTAATAAGAGCGTTATTTTAAAAGCTGGGGACAGTTACATAGACACCGTGAATCAAGTTGCATTTGCTATCCATGATGGAGTATTTTCGGTGAAGAATGCCATATTTGGTGTCAGTGACGATGCTCAAAGGAAACTCGATCAAACTAAGAAGGATGCCAGCGGATGGTTCAACAGTAAGAGTGATGAAGTTTCTAAAAAGGCCAATCAAGGTTGGTTGAAAGTATCGGATACCAACAGTACCGATGATGCCATTGCTGCTGCATCGAAGGGATTTGGAGAAAGCTCATCGTTTTGGGCACAGGAGGAGAAAGAACAGAATCGAGCAATTAGTAACAAGTTTCAAAAATCAAGTGATGGTGTTGTTGATTCGTTGAACAAGGCTGGGGAGTCGACTTTGGCAACTTTGGGTAGTGCGAAAGATGTCATGGATAAGAAATCGAGAGAGGCTGCTTCTCAAGTTGGGGATGCCACAGAGAAGGCAAAGCCATGGTTTGGTTTAAAGACTGTTGACCAAAGAGATGAGGAAAAATTGGACAAATTGGTTGCCGAGGTATCAAGAGGGTTCGGTGAAAATGCGTCTTTCTTCTCCAAGGAATCGTATGATGATCTTGTCAACAAGCCACTTTTGATTGAAGAATTGCGTGAGAAGGCTAAAAGAAATCTCGATGATGCTAGACTGAATTTGGACAAGCATAGTAGTCATTGGTACAGTTGGGCCTCAAAGAAGGATAAAGAGGCTCAAAAAATTGCTAAGGAACAATGGGAGAACGCTGTTGCATTTTCCGATGATGTCGAAAAAAGATTAGTTCAAGGTAATAAAGTTTTCAAGGATTGGACCGATTCGGCCATCAGTGGAACCAAGAAGGGATTAAATTATGCCAATGAAAAGACACAGGATGGATTGAGTGGCGCTCAGCTGTGGGTAAGAGGTGATAAGAAGTGATTAGTTGGCGATGATGGAGTTAACAGCGGCATAAAGTAGCAGCCCAAAGCTTATGCTTAAATGAATCATGTAAGGATTATACTACATAACAATTATTATTAAATGTTTTTTTTTTTCTTTTTTCGTCACACCATCCGATTGCATGTTGTTTTATTTATAAACTGAGGATGAATCGAACCTACTTTAAGATCATAAACTATCATCAAAATTAAAACACACAGAACGGTCAGTAGTGTATGTGGTTGACTAATTGTCCTACTAGTTACCCCTTGGTCGAACATATATATATACGATTCAAAACAGTAGTGTATGTACCTATCAAAACAACGGAAGAACATCGTAATAATTCGGACATTTGGGGCAATTGAAATGAATGAATGACTCTCTCTCTATTGATTTGGTAGTGGAAAGAGATAACATAACAAGTGAGCGGGGATCGGATTATGGTGGTGGATATTGGGTAGTGTACTGCTAGACTAATAATACGAGATAAGCAACAACCAACAACAGCAGCAGCAGCATTAGGTGATGGCTCTTACTTGTTTAATAGTACATGGGGGTAAGTATATAATCCCGCATCACATCCTTGTGACCGATAAGAGTCTACTACATCAATAGAGGGGAACATATACGCCATAGTCTAGATAAGAAAGATCAAGAGTCTTTTGCTTATCCGGGTGGTATTCGCAGTATTAAAAACGACTCATCAGTTACAGCCACATCCATAGATTCAAATATCTAAGTATCTCTTTACCTCTCTCCTTCTAAGCACCTCTTGCTCTCTCTAAGTTATAACCCATTATCCATCTCACATTCCTGTTAAACCACATCCATATATTCTTCATAGACCCCATCTCTTGTTAATATCATCTTTTCTTCATACACACTAACACAACCGAAGAAAGGCAAAACAAACAAACCAGACACAAAAAAAAAAAATTCTTTCATCATCACTCACGCACCAAACCACGACCTGCCTGACCAACTTGTCTAAGTGATTGAGTGACTATCAATTTACACAAACATATAATTTAGTCTGTATACATACATACATACACAAATATCTATTTATCTCACTACTGGGCCATCACCACATTCATCTATACAACCATTACAGCTACCCACAACAGTAATAAATGTTCAGCACACTATCATACTCACCCATCATTTCATTTTTGCCCTGATCATACCAATAAATCTACACCCACCATAGGAGAAATGCCGACAACGGAAAATCAGCATATAACAAATACAATTCCAACAACTTCAGTTCAACAACAACATCAGCAACTGCAGCAATCAGACTCGCCATCAAAAGATGTTACTCTACCAGCTACAAATATACGGAGGCCTACAACAATACCCTTTTTAGAACTCAGTTCTTCCACCATTTCAAATTTGGATCAAAATTCAATCGATTTCGAGAATGTCTTGACTGTATGGACTGGATTGACCAAATCTTCATCTTATATCAGAAATGGTAAAAGATTGGAGAATATAAGTTGGCGGGTCATCAACAGAAACATGGTGAATAATCTTAGTGGTGATAAAACCAAGACCAAGAAATTAAAGATCAATGCAAACGATTTCAATACTTTGATCAACATTTCATCATCGAGATCAGTACGACAACCATTCCTCGATGATTTAGAACAACACCTGCATCAGCAACAGCATCACCATCATCAACTTCGTCACCATAATAGCGATGAAAATAATGTTCACACATCATCTAATAACTCTTCAACAAGCCAGATAACACCGAAGAAGAAGAGAAACCCCAATGGACCACAAAGAACAAAGAGTCAAGAGTCTCATCATTCTTTAAACAACAACAAGAGAAATTCCTCTGGCTCATTGTTCAGCCATAACAGAAACTCTTCGTCTTCGTTACACAAGATTGGATCTGGATTTACCGAGCATCATCACGTGAATAAAACACAACCCTCAATATCTCCACCACCATCTCATCAACCACAGCAGCAGCAGCAGCAGCAGCATTATTCAAAGAGACCAAACAATGTTAGACAAGTCAGTAATATCAGTATACAGAATGTTGGTAACGAGATCACTGAGGAAGTTTCAAGTTCAGATGATGATGAAAATCACTCGCATCAAGTCCGTAAGAATTCCTCGAGTTCATTGAGCAAATTCAACAGCGTTAATAGAGAAAACATTGTTTATTCCACGATTAATCATGATTATAATAGCAATGAGATTTTGATTAACAATAACACACATACTAATGATAATGATACAAAATACAAATATAATAGTGATAATGAGCTTAATAGAGATAATAATACTAGTCATGGCGATAATAACAATTCAAAAAACGCCATCAACTACAGCATCAAAAACCAACTTGATATCAATGACGATGATGATAATGATGAATTGCAATTTCATCAGCCGGAACCTAAATTTGTGTCTGAGTTATTCCAAAAGACAAACAGCTCCTTATCAATAGAAGATGATATCAACAATGAAGATTTGCAAAAAATCAATCTGATCAATATGGAATTACAAAGCTCAAAACCTCCAATGTTAAGAACAAACACTTCAACTTCAGTGGTGAGAGGGTTTTCACCATCGCATATTAGTGTTAGTCATGTGAACGTATTGAATCTCAAAGATCAGTATAACAGCGATAAAAATTCGAGCAACAGCAGCGGTATTGATGCCAAGGATGGAGTAGCTCTGCAGAAGGTAACACAAGCCTCTGAAACTTCTGTTCAGTCATTGTTCAATAAGGTTGCCGCCACTAATACGAATTACAAGTTTGCAAAACCGAAGGAAGAAGAAACATCATTGCCGAAAGTCTCTTCATTATTCACCAGTACCAGCAGCAGCAACAACAATAACAATAACAACAACAACAACAACAAAGATATCAGCCCGAACAATGTTGTTGATGATGATGGAAAGCACAAGAAATTACCAGCTGTGTCGTCCTTGTTCGGTGGTTATGTCGATGCAGATGACAAACATGCTCAAAAGAAAGAGCAACAGCAGCAACAACAGGTTGTTCTGTCCTCTATACCTCATGTATCATCGTTGTTCAGTACTGGGGGTGAGAAACAGTTGAAGGATTCAACATTGCCACCAACTGGGTCATCGTTATTCAACGGGAGCGAGAAACAACATCAAAAACAACATCATGTGACTTCACCATCTCTGTCATCAGGACTTCCTGCTAACTCGACCTTCTTTGGCAACAACAGTAATTTGAATGAGAAATCATCATTACCTGCTGTGTCGTCATTATTTGGCAATATTTCAGGACAGAATGAGTCTTCAAAGTCGTCATTGCCGCACGTGTCTTCTTTGTTTGGAAATAACGGTAATGACAATGCCAAACATTCTGAAGAGAAGTCATCATTACCTGCGGTGTCTTCGTTGTTCGGCAATGGTAGTGAACAGAAGAGGGAATCCCCAAAGTCATCGATGCCACGTGTATCATCATTGTTTGGTAACAACAACAACAACAACAATGATATCAATCATGATTTATCATCATCTTCTCTGAGAAACTCGAGAGTAGACAATAATGCCAAACTTGGACTTCATCATTCAAAGGGCAAGAAACAACATTTGTTGAATAATTTGGGTATGACGAATCTCCATGCGGCGATCTCAAATGCTTCAAGTACTTCGAAGGACCCCAACAACATGTTCTTTATCGAAAGTTCACCATCTCCTGCTGAGAGCGATATTGTTGGTAGCATCGATAATATAACTTTGAACGACAGATTTCCTGCTCACATCCAACAACACTTGGGACACTACACAGGTACCAGCGGTGGCAAACAATCGAGGTCGCGTGGTGAAAGTATAACGCATCCGAACCATTACCACAAGCATCATTCGACAAGTGAAGTGTTCAATAACAGTAATAGTAGTGGTGCTGGTAGTGTTGATGATCATGTGCATCGCCGTCATTCTGCGGCAATTGGTAAAACGCATGATTCCAGACAAAATAGTAACCACTCTGCTGCACATCAACCATTGCAGATGTCACCATTACAACATCAGAACAACACTTCGTTATTCCAACACCCTGACACGAAACTGAATCAATTGGTATACTCGTCTGATGATTCTTTCACTGATGATTCAGATTGGTCCTCGATGAGCGATGATACCGGCAGTGGTTCCGATGATGCAGAATACCATAGACAAAGATGGAAAGATGAGAGTTTGAAGTTTGCCAAAAAGGACGATGTCAATGCTGCAAAGCCACAGATCAAGAGAAGTTTGTTGAGTGGGTTGTTTTTGAACGAGATGAACCGTGGAAACAACATCCAGAATAACGGCATTGCCATTGGTGAAAAACAAAAGCCATTGTTGAGGAGTAGCACTACTGGAGACATCAGTCAAGCTACAACCAGTTCTGATCAGCCAATTACTATCAACAACAGCAACAATAACAGCAACCATAACAAGAATGCTGATAGTGGTAAAAGCATACAACAACAACAACAACAACAGCAGCATGTGATCGAGTCGAAATCTTCGTTGGAGATTTCTTCTGGATTTAATCATCAGAGAAAGGCTTCATCTGTGACGCCATCTCAGACGAAGATCAATGCATTGGCGTTAGTGAATGCACCGGCGCCTGATTCATCTTCTATGCAGAGACAATCATCAACAACATCGATGTTGGCAGCTGCGGCTGCTGCAGCGAAAGTCAATGTTGGTTCCAGTAACGGCAATGCTAGTGATGTGAGCGTGTATGGAACAAGTGTCGAGTCTAATAAGCAGTCGTCATTATCGAGATTGATGTCTAAATCGGCATTGAACTTGACTTCATATTTTATCAACAGCAGGAGACCCTCTACGCATCATGTCAGTGCACCTCTTCATCTTCACCAATTACAGCAACATCACCAACACCAACACCAGTCGAATGCGCCACCGACGGCATCGACGTTGTTGCCCACTGCGTTGGCCACGCATATGTTTTTACCCAACGTTCATCAGCGTGCCAAGTCCAAGTTGAGTGCTGTTGTTGAGGATTCCTCGTCTTCAGCTGGTTCGTCAGTGGTGGAAGAAGATAGTAATGGGATTGTGTTTGCAAGTGGTATGAGGCATGGCGGGTCCAATAATATGTCTCAACAACAACAGCAACAGCAACAGCAACAATCGCATGTGGTGAAGCCAAGTTTACCGACTCTGATCCCAGTGAAGTCTCGTACTTCATCATTTGTATCGGTGAAGGACTCTAATAGCAGGCCTATATCGACCCATGACAATGGTCATAACAACAACAACAACAATAATAATAATAATAATCAAAACAATAATCATGCAACCACAGCAACAATTACGACAGGTGCGATATCCAGTGCTAACAACAACAATGTTATCAATTCCAATACACATAACACCACCGTGGTGAACAAGGTGCTTCCAGGTGAGAAATTATCACCTCGATTATCAAGAAAATTGATGCTTGCCACAGAGTTGAGCGAGAGTTTACGTACTTCGATGCTCTGGGATCGACAATTGACCAATGCCAAATTGAATGATGGATATGATGTTTCCCTCACGCTGATGTCTAAAGCCAACAACAACAATAACAATGGTCGTTGGAATCAACAATTGCATCATAATCACAATCACAATAGTGGCCTGAGATTGGACTCCGAACGTGCTGCTGGTAATGATCACACCAACAATGATGATCATAACGAGAACAGCGGTGGGATTGGTGATGTGAGCGGCGTTGATAAGGGTCTCAGCAACAATAGTGGTGATGGTGATGATGATGATGATGATGATGATGATGATGATGAGATTGGTGATGTGCCAGGATTAGGTGTCGATTTGGTTGCGAGATATAACAACAGCAACGATAGTTCAGCATCGGAGGTTGACAAGATGGATAAGAAAAAGGGGATAGTGGAAGAGAAGTTTGGTAATGGTGGTGTTAGAGTGGAGAAGAAGAAGAAGTTGGAGGGCGATGATGATGGTGAAGAAGAAGAAGAGGATGAAGATGAAGATAATGTCGAAGAAAAGTCACTGTGGTTGGATGACGATGAGTTGGACTACCACACCAGGGGATGGTGATGTGGCTATGATTTTCTTTTTTCGATCTGCATTGTGTTTGTTTGTTTATTTGCCACAAAGTATGAATGAATAGGAGAGAAGGGGGCGTTACCTTATTTATTTGTCTATGAATAAGTTGTAGTTTTTTTTTTGTTTTTTTTGTTTTTTTTTTTTTATTTCACAAAAGAGGGAGAGAAGGAAGGCAGGATTATTATTGTGTATTTATTTATAGAGCGATCAATTTGAAGGAGAGAGATTTAGAGATTGGACTGAGCACACGTTGCTTGCTCGACTTGATCATCGGTGCAGCTAAGTGTGTATGTGTGTGTCCCCAACCTATAATTCGATGCCTTGTATTCGTCAACGTAGGATAAGAAGAAGCTTGAAATTGATGCACTCCTTCTACAAACTTTCTTTGAAATACATCACTTTGACACAACAGCTATTGTTGAAAATATTGCTCAAGAGAAACCGCAAGAGATGTCTGTTGTGAAAGCTATATAGATATATATAGATATATACCTCACTAAAGATTGGTCTTGAATTGGTTCAAATTTTACATCCATACAAATTTCCACATACATATATATATCTCGGTGAAAAGCTCCATCTATTCTCCTAATTCTGACTTGTAGTCTTGTAATCACTATTTTAGGGTCTATTATGTTGTTCAAAATATCAATTTTTTAAAATGGAATAGATTGCCGCCGCGCCTTTGAGAGAACAAGTCTTATCTTTTTGTGCTGCTATATTAAAAGGATAACCCTCGATATAGATTTTGGTTATTTGTATATTTTACTTCCGGTCCGGGTATATATATATATAGTAATATCGGTCTTTTTTTTTCTTTCTCTCTTATCGTGTAAATATGACTCAAATTATCCATAAACGGAAACAAATAGAGGAGGAGAAATGAAACCAATTGCCGAACAAGAAGAAGAAGAAGAAGAAAAACAAACAAACAAACAAAAATACGTCATTTTATATATGTTGATGGGGGATGGATGGATGGATGGAAGAATATCTATATATATATACATATATTTTATTGTGTATTATAATATAATTTCTTGCCCTTCTTTTGTCTAATAATAAATCTATTTGTCAGGGGAACCTAGTATCTATCCATGTAGTGCACAATTGACCATTAGTCGTATTTATAGAAATGGTCAACAAGTGGAGAGAATGTAAGTAATAGAAATACGGGATCTTGTGGTGAAGAAGAGTTGTAGTTGCCCTTCCCAACTATTCTTCTATCTGGTTGTTAGTTACTATATTACAAGTTGGTATCACGGCTATTGAGACATTCCAGATCCTTTAAAATCCGGTGGCCTACTATGTATAATATATGAAAAGATGAAGAAGAAAGAATCATTGAATTGTTGTAATTAGTTTAGTGTTGTATATTTATTTTGTGTCATATATTTGCAAAGGTAAAGAAAAACCCCAAGTGTTCATCTTCATCGTCATTATATAAAAATTGCAACAAATAAAAGGACCACACGGATTTGTATATTATTATGCCCTTTCTCTTCTTCTCTTTGTTTAACACACCGTTTTGTTGTTGCACCCAAAAAAAAAATAATAAAAAAAAATAAAAATAATTTTTTTCGTTATCAAATACTCTTCGATAATAATAATAGTTTGCCCATTTAATATTCGTCTTCTTCCATTTCAACAACATTTTGTTACATCACTCTTCTTTACAAACTCTCTACATAATCATCAAATAAGATAAGAAATGTCAACTACCTCCATCAATAGTTCATCACCACCCAAAAGGAGATTGAGTTTGTTCAGCTTTGGCAATAAAAAATCTACTAAAAATAATATCGTTGATCATCATCACATTGGCAACGGTGATGAAAAACAACATCAGCATAATAACCATCATAATCAACAAACAGATCAATATAACCACCATAATCAACAACAAGATGAACATCAACAACAAAAGGAGAAATTTGTCGATGCCGAAGACAAAACTGGTCCTTGTGATGATACAAATGTCCAATTGATGTCTCCCAATTCTCCACTATCGTTGACCGATGAAAATTTACAAAATTTGAACAGCATCACTTCTTTACCTCCACCTTCAATGTCTTCTTCAAATACAACCACCACTCCACAACACCAATCCCATTCAAGAAAGCTACCTTCAGACACCATGAGTGAATCTTCATTGATCTTCGAAAGATATGTACAAGACCCATTCCCAACTACACCCCAATATACTGTACCCCATCAACATCAACAACAGTATCAAGATCATCAATCGCAACAAGAACAACAACAACAACAACAACAACAAGTACCATCGCCTACGTTATTCCAGCGTCAAAACTCATTCATGGGGCCAACTCATTTGACCTCGGAAAACTTTATACCTCTGCTGATCGATTCCACTGCCACATTAATCGGTTCCAATATGGATTTGGATGAAGTGGACATGATTTATTCACCAAGACGTTCATCAGTACTGAATTTGAGTAGTGCTTTCAACTCACCACAACAACCATCTTCAAGAAGATCATCGGTGGCTACAAATGTTGCTCAAAAGAGTCCAACTTTGGATAGATCAAATTCAGCTTTTGTAACACTCCCACAACAACTGCTGCAATTACTGCTGTCAAAGGCCCCTGCTTTGAAACAAAGAAAATCAACAATTTCCTTCTTGTCATATGCAGACATGATTCAAAATGAAGATCAAGAACAAAACATTCCAAGAAGGCCCTCTATGTCTCAAACATTGTCTTCATTATATTTATCTAACTCTAATGGTCAAAAATCTAGAAATGATTCGTTGAACCAAAGCAGAACTCCAGGTAGACAACCTTCAATGTTCACCAACTCTCCATCACTTTCAAGACAAACCTCTGGAAGGAACTCGTTGTTATTGAGCAAGTTGAATACACTGTCACAACAACAGCAGCAACAGCTGCCAGCAATTGGAGTCAATCAAAAATTCCAATTGACGCCAGATTCACCAACTTCAGAAAGCTCTGATAATGAGGAAGCCATGTTGCCTAAGCGTAATAATTCTAGAAGTATGTCTAATGCTTCATCGCACCACCATTCTCGTGGGAACAACAATTTCACCGCCAACAATAATAATAACAACAACACTGAAGCTAACTCAAATGATACAAGAAACAACAGCTTTTCGCAAAACATTGATGACGTATTGGAAAGGACAGAGTCGTATGAGCCTCATGAGATTGTCGTCAGCAGTGTAGGTGACACTTTAAGACAATACACCCAGGACATCAGATCTGCCTGATTTGAAATCACAAAAACTCTTTCATGTTGGTTTTGTTGAATTTTTTTTTTTTTTTGCTCTTTACGATACATGAATCTTGAATAAGGTGACTTGATGATTTGGTATTCGATGCGCTTAAACTTGTCATCTCATCTGCTCGGATTTCAACTCATTGTTAATGTTGTTTCTGTTGTTGTTGTTACTGCTGCTATATCCTCTGGGGAATAAAAACACCCCCATCCATCACACTATTATTATGCCGTTGATTTTTCCTTTCTTTAATTCAAACTCTCTTTGTCTATTTATTATACCATATTTTATCATTGAGACACTACACACAGATATATATTCTCATTTTATTTTATTTTTTTTATTATCGTCGTCGTCGTCGTACATTGGACTTGTTTAATCTTGTTGGTTTTGCTTTTCATTTTACTTTGTTCTTTGTGTTCTTTGTTTGTTTTTTTTTGGTTTTCCTCCCACTTGTTTAGGTATACTTTTATGATCCAATACATATACTCAAATACATACATGCCCCTCACTGTTTTTGTTACTGTTCTTCTTATAATGTTGTATGTTTCAACATATGGCGGCCGGCGGGTCTCGGTCTCGCTTCCGGATGATATCATCGTTTGCTTGTTTGATTGGCTTCATTTTGGTAATTTTTTTCAAACAAAAAAAATTTTGTTCTTAATCTCCTGAATGATAAATGCTCATAACCATAATTTTAGGAATTGCCATGGTGTATGGTTACTGAGATAAACATCATCAAATCAGCCACCAAACTTGCCACAAAATAACAGGACATTATTACCTTGAGAATGTTCTGGAAGTTGTCCTCGTTTTTTAAATGATCGATCACAGGAAAACATATCAGAATTAGCAGCAAAATCAATCCGGAAAATACAGCTATATGTGTCCATGGCAACCTTTTTAGTTTCTCTTCTATGATGTCCCATTTACCAATTTTTGTTGCTTCGATTCTCCCACAAACCTCGAAAATACCAAAAAAAAAATTCATCTCATTTCATGATCCACATATACGCAATGCAATACATAGACAGGCGTCAATTCCAATTATAAGCCACTTCTGAACCATTCGACCTTATAGCTGAATTGGCTTGTCATATGTATTGCCCCACAAATTAAAGAGTAGTTGGATCCTTTGCGACACCATAAATACACACTTTACCTTTCTCATTCACTCAGTCTCTCTCTCTCCTCAATTTTTACCCCCTTTTGATACCAAAATTTATCAAGTTCTTTATTGATTTTTGCCATGTCATTGTATCGTGATGATTTCTTTGAAGTGACTTATCCATTCATAGCTTTGCATTTTCTTCATTTTTGTCATCATCATCATCATCACCATCATCTTATCTCTCTTTCAAATCGTTGCTCGAGAGATGGGAGAGGGGAAGTCCATTAATTGCAACATTTACAATAATCTTTGAAGCCAAAGCCGTTTCTACACATTGTTATGCTCCTTGTACTCCAACAAAATCGATTCATTGTCATTCGGTCATACCTCACACTATACAATTTCATTACTCTGCTAAATAATCTTTTCTAGCAGCGGTTCTAATATATCTCCTTGTCTGCCACTCGATGTCGGCATCTGGGTTCTCCAGTGTACCTAAACTCAACATATGCAACTTCATCTCAAACCTAGGCCCCACTTCACTGATCTCAACACCGTCTTTGGTCCTGACATAGACATGTTGTCTAACACTGATATAATCCTCATTATTGACAAATGTGATCACCCTTGGAGAATCCTTCTTCACCCCTGGAGGAAACATATGCTTTAACACTGTCTCCACCCTCTTACCTAACTTTGATGTGAAATTCTCAAATATTAAATGTGGATATGCTTCACTTTGATTACCAGCATTAAGGATATCATGTCTCAATACCACATTCTCCAATGTAAATATCAGTGTCGGTCCATGAGGCATATGCGATATCGTGACAGTGTTAGGAACTCCTCTTCTCTCATGCACAATCACCAAGTCTGTGACACCTGCACTCTTACAACTAGCAACCAACTCGTTCACCTTGGCTGTACCTCTGTTCAACCGTATCCCAGTGGGGAAGATTAACTTCATCTCTTTAGCAAATTGAGAGAGCTTTGTAGATGGATCTCTCGAAGTGGTGACAATCACCTTCGGTTCACTTATGCCACTCAAGGCACTGTATTCGTCGTCAACTTGGTCTTGTACACTCTCATCATATATAAAGTTTTTCTGTAAATCTTGATCTTCAGATAACTCTTTCGATAGTGGTTTTCCCGAAGCCAACGCCAGCTTCAACTGTTGTCTTTTGGCAGTAAGAGAAGATTCTTGCAACTCTACTGCCTTCCGGTAAAGATATTCTCTTCTCTCTCTTGCTTGTTTCCTGATCATTATTTTCAGTCAAATATATATATATATATATATATATATCTTTGTATCTATCTATCACTATTATCTCATCTTATTTGAGAAGAGAAAAAAAAAAAAAAAAAAATTTTTGCAAAAAAAAAATTATATTTTTTGGTTCTTCACTCCACGACTACGTTCTCCAATATTATAAAGGACACATCTATATCTATTTATCTATCTGTCTCCAACTGGGTCATGGTCATCTATTGCTATTATTATCATTGTTTTAAAACATCATTCAATTTCCCAAAACTCATGACACTTTCGATTCTTGCACTACCTGTCAACAACATCACTAACCTATCGATTCCTAACCCCCATCCACCAGTTGGGCTCATCCCTAACTCCATATTCTCTACAAACTTATAATCAGGCACAAGCGACTCTTCATCTTGAAATTCTACTCTATCACGTTGTTGTGATTCAAAATTGAGCGCCTGTTGAAATGGATCATTTTCTTCCTCATATGAATTGACGTACTCCTTTCCCTTGATGAAAAGCTCAAACCTTTTCGAAATTAAATACTTGCGTCCATCATCACCATATTGTTGCCATTCCGATTTGGCCAACGGTGACATCACCGAAGGCTGATTGTATATGAAAGTTGGTGTCAAATCACAAAGCGGTTCGATAAATGACGCTGATAATTTGTCAAGGTATTGTTGTGATGATTTGGTATTTGGGTGTGCGAGACCAATCTTATCGAAATACTCTGATAGTGTGTCTGTAGTGAATTCTGTGGGAAGTGGTATCTTTGTTTGACCTTCAATAGTTGGAATGAATTCCAATTTGTCAAATACGTTGTCATTCTCCTTAATCAGAGTCAATAGCGAGACACAGTGCTCATGAGTTATCTTCAAATTCTTATCCAAGATCAATCTGTTCAAGATCTTCAAAAAAATCGACTCAGTAATCTGCATCAACTCCTCTAATGAAGTGAATGTCTGATAAAACTCACATGTGGTAAATTCCGGATTATGGGTACTATCCAAGCCCTCATTCCTAAAAACCTTGCCAATTTCGTATACTCTGTCAAATCCAGATATCGTCAACTTCTTCAACCACAATTCTGGAGCCACTCTTAGATACAAAGGCACTTTCTCTCCAATTTTATTCTTTATATGATTGCTCGTGGTGATAAATGGCTTTGCATTGGCGCCAGTTCCGTTACCACCGATCATTGGTGTCTCAACCTCAATAAAATTCAATTCATTCAAAAAATTCCGCAACGTTGAGATAATAACAGAGCGAGCAACTATTATCTCCTGTGATCTCTTGTTGACCAAATAGTCCATCACTCTGTTACCGTTGACCTTCGATCTATCCGTCAACTTGGGAGGAAGCAGATGTAATGAAGGCGAAAGTATCTCCAATGGCTTGTTGATCTTGATGGACAACTCCCCTACATTGGTGATTCCAGGGTAACCAACACATGAGATGCTATCACCAACCCGGAGCATATCATGAATCTTGGAAAATTCATCCCTTGACATCTCCATCTGTCTATTCGATGCTACTATTTGTAATTTTTCAAAATCTTGAACAACATCGATGAATATCATTCCCTTGCCGGACCTTCTGAGACCACTGATACGTCCATTTATCACATATTCTTTTTCGATCCTTTTCTCCTTAGGAAATTCATAATGCTCAAATAACTTGCGAAATTGTGGTATCCTTATGACTTTAGCAGTATTGCCGTTGTATGAGGAGTTCAGGAGTGTAGGATAGAATTTTGAATGGTTCTTTTGGATCAACAACTTCCGGTGAGAAAAATCCACACTCTCCGGTGCCGTTGAGTACAATCTTCGCACTTGCCATTTGATCATAATTGAAAGATGTCATTCAAACTCGAGTCGTCACTTCTCTTTTCAAATTTTTTTTTTTCCCACTAACAACAACATCAACAAGACACACTCACTAAATGAAAGAAGAAGTTGAAAAAAAAAAAAAAAATCAAATCAACCAAATCAAAACAAAAAAAACACGTATAATAGACAAAGATTTCATTCATTCAGAAACTCCCCCAGCTCACTCGAATAGAGACGATAATAGAAAAATGGTATGTCTTGCGGTAATTTGTTGAGTTTTCTCTCCATAGAGTTACTAACCGAGCATTACAGGATGTGGAAGCAATTGAAGATATTGACGGTGTCAGAATGACATGGAATGCATTACCAAATGCCAAAATCGACACCTCGAGACTTTCGATCCCTTTGGCATCTTTATACACTCCATTGAGGTCAAGAGATGACTTACCTATAGTATCACAAGATCCGCTCGTGTGTAGGCAGTGTCAGAGCTTTGCTAATCCATACTCGCTGTACGATCTTTCAAGAAGAACATGGACGTGTAATTTTTGTCACCTGGTTGGAGCGCTACCTCCAAATATGGTTGAGATGCCGGTGCAACTGAACCCGGATTGCTCCACAGTGGAATTCATCACAAGTAAGAGACCCAACCAGCCGTTTGTGTTCATGTACGTTGTTGATATCTCGGTCGACGCTGAAAATTTGTCCGATTTAAAAGATGGTATATTGAACAGTATCTCATTGTTACCAGAGGATGCTCTCGTTGGATTCATGACTTTTGGTAAAAATGTCAGCGTTTATGAAATCGGTAAGCAAGGTGTTTTGAATAGTTATAGTTTTAATGGCCAAAAGGACTACAAGCAGGCGGATATCCAAAGCACTTTAGGTTTACTTCCGAATGATACTAGAAATAAGTATATCGATAAGGAATTAAATTATATGGGAGCAAGGTTCATTCAACCGATCTCAATGTGTGAATATGTTTTGTCAGCGATTTTGGATCAACTCGTTGAGGATTCCTGGCCATTGAAGAAAGCACATAGACCATTGAGAGCCACTGGGTCGGCTTTGAATATAGGCTTGCAGATCCTTAAAGCTTGTTTTGACAAAACTGGTGCCAGGTTAATGTTATTTACTGGTGGTCCATGCACATACGGTCCAGGTCTCATCGTTGGTGATGAGTTGAAAGATTCAATCAGAGCTCATCATGAGATCACCAATGATACTGCAAAGCACTACAAAAAGGCTGTCAAATATTATGACTCGTTAGCTGATTTGGCCACGGCGAGTGGGCATGCTGTAGATATCTTCATCGGTTCTTATGATCAAGTAGGGTTGTTTGAAATGGCTTCCATTACTGATAACACTGGTGGCTCTATTGTCCTTGCAGATGCTTTCAGCACCGCTATTTTCAAACAATCTTTGGCGAAAATCTTCAATAGAGATGCCTATGGATTTGTGGAATTTGGATTAAATGGTACTTTGGAAGTCAAGACAACTCCAAACTTGACCATAAGCGGTATGATTGGCCATGGTGTCTCTTTAACCAACAACAAAGATAGAACTAAAGTCAGTGAAAATGTCATAGGCCAAGGTAATACCACTTCATGGAAATTATGCACCATTTCACCACATTCTTCTTATGGTATATATTTTGACTTACCAAAAATTGACACGCTGCCACAGCAACAAAATGTGTTCATTCAGTACATCTTGTATTATCAGCATCCTTCAAACACGTTCAGATTGAAAGTCACTACAATATCAAGACCAATATTAACACTCGAAGCTGACTCAAGCCTCAGTCAATACTTTGATCAAGAAGCACTGGCAGTGTTGATGGCAAGAAGAGCTATCAACAAATTGATGAAAGATGAAACAAATGATGTCATGTTGTGGTTGGATAAAAGTTTGATTGATTTATGTGTCAAATTTGCAGAATACTCTAAAAATGTCAAAGAATCGTTTAGATTGTCACAACAATTTGCTTTGTATCCACAATTCATATACCATTTACGGAGATCAAATTTTATACAAGTTTTCAACAGTTCACCAGATGAATCGCTATTTTACAGGCATGTTTTCAACACAGAAGACACCACAAATTCTCTCACAATGATACAGCCAACTTTAACTGCATACGAATTGAACAAAGAACCTGAACCTGTGCTTTTAGACTCGCTCTCAATAAAGCCGGATCGTATCTTGTTACTTGATACATTTTTCCATATTTTGATATATCATGGTGAAACTATTGCCTCTTGGAGAAGACAAGAATATCAAAATCAAGAAGAGTTTAAGCATTTCAAAACGTTGTTGGAATTGCCTAGGCAAGAGCTGGGTGAATTGATCTATGATAGATTCCCATTACCAAGATTCATTGATACAGAAGAAGGTGGATCACAAGCAAGATTCTTATATTCTAAATTGAATCCAACTACCAGTTACAGGTCAACGGCGGAAGCTATTGGAGATGCCGTGTCAGGGGCTTTCGGTGTACTTTCTGGAGCTGCTGCCAGGGCGGCTGGTGGAGGTGCTATTGTCTTGACCGATGATGTCAGCTTACAAACTTTTATGGATCATGTGAGAGATCTTGTTGTGAAAACGGGAACATCTTGATGTGTAATTATAAAAAAATATCCAGTGTGAAGAAGTCAAATTGGTGATTTTCTTCTAATCTTACTTTGATTTCCTTGTAGTTTTAACTCAACAAACCGATGAGACCACACTCAAAGTTGAGGTGTGTCATTTTCACTTATGAGACCCAGACGATATTGAATTTTTGGTTAGTTTCCCATTTAAATGGCAGTCTTCTCCATCTGTGTGAATCCAATCAAAATCCACGTCTTGACCTCTAGCGGTTTGTATGCATAGCTAAGTCTGCTTAGTGTGACACCAAAAACCAATCAGTGAATATTGCAACAAACGGTCAGTAAAGTCTTGCAGCTCCAACCATGATCTATTCAAGTTAAAAGAGAACCTGAAACAAAGGTTGGTTACTAAAACAGTGGTCTCTTTCATTTCTGTAATGAGTTGTTGCCGACAGGCAATGCTGCAACACGTTTGAAATTTTCCGGAACCATTAACTTTACAACATCACGAATCCAAAGTGGTTCACTGAGGCTCTCCAATAGTATCAAGTTGAATGGCATAGGAGCAATGATTGCAAATAGTTGAAATATGATATTGATCACGGTTGTAGGGAGATGCCGACATATTATTCAAAGAGTGATCGAAAGCAAAATTTAGAAACCGAAATACCGTAAAATCTCAAGAAAAGAGAAAAAGGCAACAACAACACACAAGCACCAGTTTGAATAAACAAGCTTACAGTTCACCCAATATCTCATAGCTTCATCCATTTAATTGGAGTATAATACACTGAGACAACCTTCAACACATCTCAGCCAAATTATTCACTACTTAAAGATTGAGTTCTACAGATTGCGCTAAATGAAGAGCGGGTGTGATATCAATGTCTCTATTAGCTACACCGAAAGCTGATGAGCCCTTAGAGTTATTTTTTAAGAGATTTTCCAATATCATCGAAAGCCATGATTACAATCACTATAAATCTGAGCATCATTCTTCTGCCGAGATTGCAGTAAAATTGCAAAAATTGAGAAAGTTGTTATCATCTTCATCAACAATCACGTATGAGTTTTCAGAGACTCAATTGAATTTGCTGCTTCACTCATTATTCGCCTCCAGAGATGTAAATAGGTGCTACACTTTATTGCTGTTTTTATGTTTGAGCAATGATGGAAAGTTGATGACTCCTGACATGAACTATAAACACAACTATACCTCATTAAAGCACAATGAGATCAAGTTATCCGGTATGGATAATTGGAATAGTGTACTCTGTTATTTTGACTCATTAATATTTGCCATGTTTGGGAGAGTAGATAATTACGATTGCTCCTTGTTAGTCTCTTCTGAATATGATTCGGTGCTACTTACAGAATTCAAATTGAGTCTTCGATTATTGGTAAATATGATGAGATCGGGCGAGGCAAATATCACAACAGATGTGATTCAAGTGGTTTGTAAAATATTTGCAGACTTAGGTTTCAAAGAAGCAATATCGAAAAAACAACAAGATGTGGTATCGTGCTTTGAAACTTTGTGCGATTACTTAAACGTCCCTTTATTGACTCTCAAAATCGATATAATACACAGTGGCAAGGTAGATATAAATGACGATCTAAAGTACATGAGTGAAAGAGTTTTGTTTATCAGTGTCCCTGAAGATAAGATCAATGACCTCAAAACTGACACAATCCAAGAAGAAGAAGATGCAGCAAATAAAATGTCATTTTCCAAAATAATGAAAGGCGGCAAACGCTCAAAAAAGGATAAAGATGATACCATCAACTTGGTAGATTGTTTAAACAACTACTTCAACAATAGTGTTAGAGTGAAACGAGTATTAGAAAGAAGAAGGACATTGACGTTGGAAAGATCCAATACCTCACCGGTTCCTAATAGAACAGTTGGATTGACACCAGAGTCATCTAGTTCGACTGCGCTCGATGATGATACTTCCTCTGATGGTACCTCTATAGGAGATCATTCTGGTCAAGTCAACGATATTCACAGCATTTCGTACAGAGACAAAGATTTATTGAGTGAGAGAGATTTAAAAGAAAGAAATGATTTTTTAGGAGTTGTTAACTATGCAGTTGATTTAGACGAAGAGGTAAGTCCAACAGATACTGAGAAACCAAGTTTGCTGTATCCGACACCTTCCAGAACCTCGTATCATTCAATGGCATCTTCTTTGAATAGATCAGTTGATAGCGCTTCTCCATTTTCCCAAGATCTCGAAGATGGCTTGACTGCTCGCATATCCACCAGTTCTGATAGTCCTCAGTTGCGTAATAACAATGGTAGAGAGATACTCAAAAGGACAGTTTCATCACCTGCAACAAACCAGTCTGCCTTCAGGTCCAACCCTTTGAGGCAAAGCCGTCGCGATTCCATTAGTAAAATCAACGAAATAATCACCCTGACAAGATCAAGATCAAATACCGATGCCAGCATAGGTTCTATGACTCCAATCATAAAAAGAACAAATTCAACTACATTATCTCATTCTCTGAACTCAGGTTTGGAGGTCACTTTACCAGCGTGGATGTTTTTACAATTACTTCCGTATTATTCTGATTTTGGATCTGATGATATAGACGACTTGAAAAGAGGAAAAGGTGGTGGTGATATGATGTCAGATGAAAAGCCATCGCTGGATTTTGTTGAGGATCCATCGAAGGACGATGCATCTCATTTCAGTCGTAGTACAAAAAGTCCATTGGTGCCTGAAAATCCTGTGAGGAAAGCATATGCCAAAAAAAGACCTATGGTACCTATCTGTTTGAAACGTTACATTTACAATGACATGGGAGTGACACAAAAGATTAATAAAAAATTCAACATACCAACGGTTATTGATTTACCGTACTTTGTTGCTGATGATAGACCAACTGCCTTGAATAATGAAGGTAACAACAAATCTTTTGATCAATTTAGGTTGGTTCTTGAGAGTGTGGTATGCCATCGTGGTAACTCAGTTGATAGCGGCCACTACGTTGCGGCAACAAGAAAATACCCTTATGTTGCCCAAAAAGGAAAAAAGAACAAAGACGATGAACAAACATGGCTACTTTTTAATGACTTGAAAGACGCTGAAGAAAAAGTGATAGAAACAACTTTCAAACAAATCTTGGATACAGAGGCCCCATATCTTCTATTTTACCGTATCGAAGATTATGATTTCGACCCCGTGGAAATCAATCAATCAAGTGCCTCCACAATCAAGAAGGTTGAAACCTCTGATAATAGCATTGTGTCAAATTCATCACTTTTGAAAGAAAAGCTATTATTGGATCGTATCTCCACAGGTGGTGGTCTTGATCTGAGAGACTTGAGAAAAAACTCGGTCATATCGACTTTGTCTCTGGTGTCATCTTCGCTAAGAAAGGAGAAAGATGAGGAGTTAAAGCACATCAGTAGTGCTTCGTCGACGACTGGATCGTTGGGTCAATCTGCTGTTGCTGGCCCATTTCAGCCCACCCCACCAAAGATACCCGCTGATAATAATCTAGTGGATGAGCCAAAAAATGGTCGGCATCAACATCACACTTTCTCTTTCACCAGAAGTCTCTCGAGGTCGAGCTCAAGACCTCCAGTTTCCAAAAAAGATCATGTTGCGCCAGACAGCAACGACTACATAGACTTTGATGATAAGTTCTTTTGGTATTATCAGCTTCAAGATGGTACTTTCAACAAGCAAACTAAAGCGGACGTGCTCAAGATACAGGTACCCGTTATGAGATCTCCATCTTACCAAACAGAAAGCTTTGTTTCTGATTCCGAAGCTACCGCTAGGGATGTGGAGTCGGCGAGCTCAACCTTCCTGAACGACTCTACTCCCAAGAAGAAAATGCATCATGATGATTCAACAATAACCACCCCTATAGCGGCTCCAAAAAAATTGCCTCCGTCTATGAATAGCAATGCCTCGCCAGAGACTAAACCAGTGCAACAGGATGTACAGGATATTATGAGCTCACCTGCAACATCGAGCAAGATGCTAAGAAAAACAAGTTTACGACTTCCAAGAAGAGCTTTAACTATGAATGCTAGTCGTCCGAAGAGTTCAATCAAGCAAACTATTATTGTGGAGAAAACGCTGCCTAGAACTAAAAAAGAGCAAAAGACACATTCTCATATTAAAGGTAGTCGAAAGGATAAATGTATAGTCATGTAAAATTATTTGCAAAACAATTCAACAAAAAATCTGTTGTCGTTGGCTATTGACAAAATTTTCTATAATTTTGATGTACTACAAGAAGCACTGAGTATTTCACAATTTGACGATTTCTCTACATCATTTTATGGGATCTCCAAATACTATCTATTCAACTTTGTTGTTATTTATCTGTTGCTCGATCATCTCCGTCCATGGCTCAACGAAATCTAAACCAACACCTCCACCATTATCATTTTTGAACCAATCAAGGATATTGTCGGTTGGAAACGAAAAAAAGTCGTAGTCTAATCTATTATCCGCTTTTCCTTGTTGATTTGCTCCAACATTTTCTCCCGGCGCAGCATCAGCAAATTTTTGGGTTTCCTGTTGTTCATTGTGGAATGTGCTAGAATTATCAAATTGACGTGTGTCCTGTTGTTGTTCCAGTGGAGTCTCGTCCCCCAAATTTGCATCATTCAGCTTCATCTCCGGCTCATCATAGTCGCCATTTCCAGAGTACCTGTTGGCGATTTTAGATTTCATTTCGGAGCAAAGGTACATCAATATAGTGGAGTATCTGGTACACAAGTGAAGTTCATCAGGTGAGGCTTCTCGAAGCGTGATAGCAACTTTTTGAATTGTTGAGATGATTTCATCCAATGGTATGATAGAAAGGGACATAATAGTTGCGTCAACATTACCTTGCGACCCATGAGATGCAGTGATCGTCGAATAACACTTCACAACAAATGCCACCGCTCTCACTATTCTTGTTACCCATCGAACAGGCATGTATTTCAACATTCTAATCTTGTGTAATCTCTGTGTACATGCAAGCATCTCTTTGGACGCGTTAAAAGCTAATTCCACATATTTTGATGACCTGGTTAATTCGTCTAATCGAAGGTGATTGGCTTTTTTACTTTTTGCGGCAGATATCTGAACATTGGAGTAATCAGTCAAAGCGAGAGAGTATATATATAACCGAGCATAATGGTAGTCAAATATCAACGATTCAATGTCCAACTGCTTCCCAATTTCTTTTGTGTACTTTGACTGAGATTTAACAATCATTTGTGAATGTCTTGCGATGCTGTGTTGTGTGTAATGGGAACTAATAGTTGGCTTCAATAAGTCCCTGTAAGTACGATGCCAGTTCTCCAATAGCGGTGACAAAATATTCAATACAGCCAAGTTCTCCCTTTTCCCTAAACCGTCTAACTTTGGTTTATTGCCGTATAAGGTTTCATAACATATTGACATGATTTGTAATAACTCAATTTTTGCCTTTTGTATTCTCGAAAATCGCAATTTGGTATCTGTTTTCATTCTCAAATTCTCCTCATCGCCCTTCAAGACTAAATCGATCTCATCCGCTTCTTTATTCTTTGATCTCCTAGTCGGTTTTGTCGATGAATGCGTTTGTTGTTGTTCCTCATTCTCTTCTTCTTCTTCATCATCATCGCTATCTAAGTCAATCTCAGATAATGAGTTAGATAACATCGATCTCTTGCTAACGTTCATCGCTGCAAAAGTTTCACTCACATGACAAGCCAAAAAGATTCTGGAACTGTTATCCATGAACCCCATATCCTGAGCAAGTCGTACAGCAGATCCGATCAACATCCAACCCATTCTTGCACTTCTCCTCATCGCTCCCAAACCTGCAACACCATCATCGCTAACATCCAAGCTTTGAGACTTGGAAGACTCATCGGCATTGGCATAATCTGACCATCTCCAATGAATGGCCCTGGGGTTCCACTCGGTGAAAAGTAAAAATGCAAAAACAGTACCTATTGAACGGGTGGAAGCTTCAGCCCAGACAGTCTGAGAAATCAATCTTTGACAATAAACCCAGAGTCTCTCGTGAACTTCAACATGTTTCGGTACTTCATCTTCATTGCTGAACCCTTCCGATGACGACCGTTTCCCATCAATTTCTTCAAATGAATGGTATCTTGAGCTGATGGTTAATATAGCACAGAGCAAGATCGGATATCCTGCCAAAGTATCCGGATCTGTCAAATTTGGTGGAATATGAGGAAAGAATGGATGCATCGTGGAGTAAAACAAGTTGATAAATTTCCTTGCTGCAGATTCGCTTAAAATGGAATTCTCTCCAATGTATTCAATATCTGCAAGCCTTGAAGATGGTCTAGGCCTTACACTGTTCAGACTTTCTGCTGGTGGCATTGCAACGCGAGTGCCAGATACTTCATGTCGTATCATCGGGGGCACCGCAGATGATTTGCTCGGGAAGGATAGCTCGGGCGATGACAGATATGAGGGAGTCGTCGCATCGCTCTGTAAGTTAGATGCTCTTCTTTTTAATCCTGGATTATCGACTAAATTTACATCTGAATTAGTCTTGGAATGTAACCTGCTCGATGAATCTGCCTCAATTGAGTTATGTTTTTCCAAAGCGTTGATTCTGTCTCTTTGATCAGCTTTGGCAATGTTTCCAGCAGCTTTGGCGAGAAACTCAAGTGCACCTGTATCTCCACCATCCAGCCGTGATAAATCTTTATTTGAGTCTTGTCTCTGTAACTGGTCATGGTGGTTTCCATCGGTTGACATGTTGGCTGGAAACAGTTTCAAAGGTGGTAATTCCAGTGACTGATCTCCCATGGATAACATTCGACGCGTGTACGGATTCAATATGTCGCCATCCCTACTATGTAGTAAAGATGTAGGTGGTGGTAATTGGTAGCTCGTATCGAATTGTTTCACAGAGTTGAATTGATCAGTCTCAACTGGGGCTGGCTTTATACTACTCTGTTGATGGTTTTGATAATGCAGTCTTGCATCAGATTCCAACTTTGTTGAAGCAACTAATCTTTGTTGTTCATGAGGCCAAAGTTGATTTATCGAAGCATTGCTCGGAATTTTCCATTGACTCTCAGAATCCAACTCAGCTTTCCTTTTCCTACCAGCCAACACATTGGCTTGACCACCTCTTCTACTATCCACAAATATGCACTCTTTTCTTTCTCTTTTGCAACGAGAGCATGGTGGTTCCGTCTCCCAGCCATCACATTTCACCTTCCTTGTTCTACAATTGAGGCAGGCTTTATAAGACCTTTTGTACTTCTTGCCATCATCCTCTGGTGAAAACGACATCATACACTGATAGCCACCTGTACGATAACTTTAAAAAAATGTAAACTTGAAGATAATTTTTTTTTTTTTTGCCCAATGTCCGTCCATAGCCACAGATTGATTATCTATACACTACGAAGATACCCCAAAAAAAGTTATATCAGAAGCACTTTGTCTATGATCTTACCAATTGAGAGCAACTTTTCCTCCTCGAAATTCCTGCACATCAATTGTAAATGGCACTCTCCTCCAATGTACTTGAACTGGTCATACTTGGCACATAAATGGCTATAGTCATTTTTTGAAGTATGCACAAGGTTATTTTGATCAACATCTTCGACTTCACCATATGGAATCATAGCACAAGGAAAGTTTGTCAAGTTCCACGCAGCGGTGTACGGAGTCGGGCCAAATGTGTCATGTGGTGGTGCTGTTGAAGGTGCTGCTGGTGAGATTATGACATCGAGATGATTGTCGATAAACACTTTGTTCCATTGAGCTGTAAAACGTTTTCTTGTAATGATCAATTGGGAGATACCCTCTAATGTAATTGGTGGAAGTCCAAATTCTTCCATGCCATTTGTCGAGAGAGCTTTGATTGGAGGTTCTCCAGAACTGTATAAATCTCTTGCAGTATCAAAATTGCTATCCAAAGCGAAATAGTGTAGACAGCATCTCCACATTTCCACATATGAGGGGAAGTTCTCCAACACCACAATTTTATGCTCTTGGCTCAATTTTTCAATTGCTTGACCGATGACTCGTTTTATTGGAGGATGCACTGGGAAATCTTTGTCCTCAACGATAATACCTATCCTCAATTTCTGCCTCTCAGTGTAAATAGTCTCATTATATGGTAAGGGAATCACCTCACTATCGTACATCCATGGTTCTTGTAACAAGATATTTTTAACAAAAGTCTCTAAGTCTTCGAAACTGTTTGCCATTGGGCCCAGAACCAGAGCTATACCAAAACCTTTCTTGTCCTTTGCACCAGGTGAGGTTTGATTGGCATATGGTAACCGGTAGGCTGTCGGTTTAAAACTGTATACTCCACAGCAGAGCAGTGGTATACGCAACGATCCGCCAACATCGGTTCCAACTCCCAACACTGATCCTCTTAACTTGATCAAGCCACCTTCTCCCCCAGAGGATCCTCCTGCCGTTAAAGATGTATTCAATGGATTCAAGCAACGACCCATGACGTGATTATCTGTATCTGGAGCCATCAATGTCTGTGGCACATTGGTTTTGACATATAACACGGCACCCAAGTCGAGTAACATATTAACTAGGTCTGAGTGTCTAGATATATTCTTCTTGTTGCCGATGTATGAAACATATCCAATGGCTGAATCAAAGCCCGGTATATTAAAAATATCCTTGAGCGACACAGGCAAGCCATGAAGTGGGCCCATGACTTTACCGTTAGTCTTGTAGTATTCATCCAACTCTTCTGCTCTCTTGAAAGCCATATCAAACATGAACTCAGTACAGCAATTGATCAATTGATGTGCAATGGCTGCTCTTTTACAAAATGCTACCGTCACATCTTTCGCTGAGAATTCACCCTTGTGTAGCTTGGATAACAATTGAGTTGCTGTGTAGCTTTCTGTGATGTCAATTTCAGAAGACGTTAAGATTCCACACGACTTAGGGATATCTATCACATTGGTTAAAGTGGTCTCCGATATCTTTGACGTAACAGACAAAGGAAGAAGCCATTCCGTTGGTATGAGTGATTCAACAGTCTTTTTCTTTTCCAGACCTTTTGATTTCCAGTTGCCCCTGATAAAGATACGACTTATTGCCGACAAGAAGCAAAGTATGTAGTATGCAACAGGTATGTTTTTCATGGTATACGATCAAGTAGTATATATCGATTCGGCTTTATCAGTTGTCTAAATTCTTTTCATGTGAACTTTTTTTTTTTTTTTACTCCATTTATCTTTCACAAGCCACTTACTTATTATTGTGCTCCACAATCTCGCCACTTATTTACAACAGCCACATACTATGCACCGTAAGTCTCACAGGAAAATTAAGCTTTTGAAAACAAGTATCCATGCCATAACTCGACAGTGGCTATTGGTATATAACATGGTTAGTTGCCACCCGCAAGACCATTTCACAGAACCATAAATGAGACTTCTGAATCGACACCTCTTCCTATCTCTCAAGTACATCGTCGGACATAATGTTATAATCACGGTTCTACTCAGAAACACAAGCGCTTGATCATTGCTAACACCTTTCCAGTTCAAAAAGGTGAAATTTGTATGAAGGAGATGTGTAGAAATTTGAACTCGTGTCAGTTTTACGTGGCTTTCACATTTCGTGCTTTCAAGAATGCTCAACGTCAACTTTGAATGAACCTTGTTTTAATCTAGTTTAAAGGGAATTCACTAAAACATTTCGATTCTTCTATGCGAATATGACGCTCAAGGAAATGCTTTAACACTTTGTGTTCATTGACAATTGAGAAGCGAATTTGCTCAATCAATGTATAAGATTGGCGAAGGGCCTTCAGCGCTTCTGATTTGAATTTTCATTAAGGTCATTAAGATCTTTCGAACTACAGGAATTCAAGAGAATCGAAAAAATTCAATGGAATAGGGGCTTGTTACTTGTCAAATAATGGTATGAGACATCGTTTAATGATCGTCAAATCTTTACCGTTTGAAATAAATCCTAAAACAGTTCTTTTATCCGAAAGACTTTTATAAAGAAACTGGCTAAGGAGAATCGATTCCAAGATATTTAGTTGGTTGAGCTGGTTCTGACATCATTAGATGGAAAAAAAAATTCACAAAAACAACTCCGTCAACAGATCTACTCATTATGAACCAATAAAAATCGATTTATAACGAATAAAAATATATTCTTTAAAATCTCAACTATCTTATCTTAAAAATAATCTACTATGATGTCGTTGGAAATTAAGGTAGACATCTCTTATTCCGCTCGTCTGCGAATCACTTTATATATAAAGAAGACTTTGAGCAACATTTGCGTAATATTTGGTGGATTAGATTTGTCGGAAATGTCAATTGAGACGATCAAAAAAAAATTCGATTCGTAAAATGCTGAGGAGAAAAAAATGCAGGGTTCTTAGCTTGTTTATGGAATAGATGTTAAATATATCGATTTTTTTATCTAAAGAATCCTTTAAAATGGTGCGGTTCAATACTATCCAATTTAATTTTTGGTATATGAAGAAATGTTTGGGATTATCAGCATCAAAAATCATTATGGGATAGATGTAGTATTCATATATATACATGGGATGGATGGTGAGGTGTTTATCGTTCGATCGATCTTCCTCATACAGAAAATTAAATTGTCGAATGACGTCACAAAAAAAAAAATGAAATTTAAAGAGGAAAAACATAGGAAGAAAAAAAGTTCCCACAAAATGGGATAAAGAGGTTGTTTTGTATATATAATAAATTGTTGCTAAATTCAATTATTATAACAACAGTCTCTATTGTCAAATTTCAACATCTATTGTGATAAGACTATACCTGTTGCTTATATGAATGTATATATATATATATATATATATATAAATAAATATATCTGCAGATATTATCCATCACTAGGTAATAAAAAGATTTAATACGCAATATCGCCAGCTGGAATTTTTGGTTTTTTTTTTTTCCTTCATCTTGTTTTGCCCCACAATTTATATATATTTGGCCAAATAATAGGAAGAAGAGAACTACTAATCTGTTAAAGAAGATGGGGAACAATGCATCTTCACCCACACCACAGCAGCAACAGCAGCAACAGAATCAGCATCAACAACAACAGCAACCCATGAAAAATCGAAGGTCACACGAGAGCGATGGCCATTTGTCCAGTAGGCTCAATAGAAAATTGATGAACGGAGTTATGTTGAACAAGAGATCTGTACCAAGAATAACGAGACTGGAAGCGAGAGGTGAATTGATAAGATCGAGTAGTGGAGTGGAGAGATCAAATTTGGAATTTTCATCCGATGAAGATTATGCCAAACAGAGGCAAAAATCGGTAGTATCTTCTCAAGGTTCCGATCAATTGACGACAAATGATATATCTATACATTCGACGACATCGGCATCATCGATCTCGTCGATCTCGTCTCCATCGATGGTTGATGTGGATGATTCGAATGTGTTTCAACATATAGAGGAAATCGATAAGGATATTGAAGTTGAACACATTGAAGGAATTGGTCTCTCTGGTGGTGATAATATGCAGAGGAAGGATGAAGACGACAAGATTCCAGTTGTAATCAAATGGTATAGAGCAGGAAATGAAAAAGAAGTTCATATAATAGGGGATTTCACAAATTGGAAGAAGAAATTGAAATTGTATCCGGCTGGGGATCAATTCAGAATCAAATTGAATTTACCGAAAGGGTTATATAAGATCCAATTCCTCCTTGATAATCATGAAATGAAGATCAGTAATAATCTACCCATTGCCACAGATAATGAAGGTAATATTGTTAATTGGTTTGAAGTTTATGATACAAGGCAGCAGCAACAGGTGCACCGTCCTGGAGAGCCTCATTCTCAATCAGAGCCAGTTTTGGATTCACAGATAATACCAAAGAACCTCAACGATTTGCCGCCCCAAGAGATAAATGAAGAGCACCTATTGGAGGCAGGCTCACTGGAGAATAAGAGAATTGAAAAAAGAACGATGTCTGTGGATCATATCATGCGACATCCAATTCTTTCACCATCATCTGAGATATATTCCAGTTCAGGCAGAACTACACCTTTGCAAAATGGTAACAATATTGGTGATCGAAATGTCTTGTCTCCATCACCACTGCTGCTGCTGCAAATGGCAAAGAATTACCCTTACAATACCAATCAGAGACAAGTGAGTAACCAATCGACCATATCTGGGATCTCTACCAGCAATGATAGTTGCAGTATCCATTCTGTTTCGACGTACCAATACAGGAAGCCTATTGTTCCCAAACTTCAATACTCAAACGAATTGCCCGAGATTTATTACAAAGAGGAGTTGGCGTATCCGTATCCACCAGCGGAATCGATAAATGCTGAGGAATTCTATAGACAAGTCAATTTTGAAGATTATTTATCGGACAAATTGGCACTTTCTGTGCCACCAGAACTTCCTCTGTATTTGAGTTCTTTGTTAATCAATGATGGACATCACAAATCTAAGAATAACAAGTTGAATGATTTAAATGTGGATAAATATTCTGGAGTGAATTACAGTGGACTGGACAACATTCCAAATCATGTTATTTTGAAGCATTTGATAACAACTAATATCAAGAACAATGTCATGATGGTGACAGTGATCAATAGATATGAGGGGAAATATGTGTATCAGGCACTTTATTCCCCAGTTGATGATATTTGAAGAGCTTTCGAAACAAGAGAATTTTTTCTTCAATGAAGATGATTTGCTTTTTGTTGCTCATCCGATTTATGTGAGGGACTGGTCATTTCCCGCAACAAGGTGAGTGTTGTCTTGAAAATAGAAGAAGTTGGAAAAAAAAAAAAAAAAAAAAAAGGGGGAAAAAAGAACAAAAAAATGAATGTCAACAAATTTGATGCTTTTATCGGATGTTGCGAAGATTCTGATAATTTCATGAGATTCATGATGGAAAGCAAAAAAACAAGCGAGCTGAATCTTCATTGGATCAGGATGTGAAATTCGACAAGAGAGTTAGGTACCCTGCTATGTAGCACTATGTAAACCAGCCATTTTCCAGTATCACAAAATAATTAATTTGAAAACGTGCTAAAAGACACACGTACAGAGAGAGATTGGCGTTTTTATAAGGTTTTATTATGCAAAGGGTAGTCTTCTTAGCACGTAAAAGCGAGCGGAATTATATTGTTGTTTTGTTCAACTAGTGCTAATAAGCGGGCGAGTCATTAAACTAATCCTTGTTAAAATGTTAGAGAATGGTATGATTCAATTACTTGGAATGATGATCATCAACATATATATATTTTACTTAATACTCTGTTTTCTCTGGTATATCTCTGTGTGACCGAAAGATCAGATTTTTTTCCCAAGAAAAAATAAAATTAACTCATTTCACATTGACTCAATTTTGCCAAATTCACAGGTTTTTAGATGAGATCAAAGATTTTTTTCATCTAGTTTGATGTATTTAGTTTAAATTATTCTATTATTCTCCGTTTTGTTCACCAGCCTCAAATGAACATTCGTAAAATCAAACTCTGCAGGTTTTTTTTTCTTTGCAAATTAGAAGAGAAATTGGTGTGTGTAGCTGGAGTTTGCAATTATCCGTTTTAGGAACAACAAACACCAGAAAAAAAATAACTTTTTAATCAAAAAAAAAACAGTAAAAAAATTTAACCAATCAAAGGGAGAAAAGAATATCACGATCAAATCAAATCAATATCAAAAGATTATCATCAACATTAAATGAAATTTGATAGAAAATGGCTGGCTGGTGTTGAGAATATATTTAGCATTGTGTTGTGGAGATATGAGATCTTGTATAATAATAATAATAATAATACTAATAATAATTGCATGGATTGGATCTACAGTGGTGATGCTTTATTTCTCTCTATATCTCTATATTTTGGTCTCTGTTCATTTACAACCAACAAGATATCAATATAAAACAAACACACCACATGGTCATTAATGACTATTGTTTAGGAAGGATGCTATTAATAACTCTTTATGTATATACCCTTTAACTCTTAACAATAGAATGTAACTTGAGTGCCAAAAAACAACAACAATTATTGCCGTGAAATATGATGTAATTGGGGGCCTCTTGTTGTGTTGTGTGTTTTGTGTGGGGCTAATGATAATAATAAGAATTTTGTACAATTTAAAATTTCTTTTTGTTTTTTCTTGTTATAAACTTGACTTACGACAAAAAGAAATAACAGGAACACAGACAATAGAAGATGCAGAAGAAGAAGAAGAAGCCATCGGCGGGTTCAAAGTCTTCTTTGTTTACCTTTTCTAATAATAAAATAGTGAATTTATTTCATTTCCCTTGAGACCCTGCCTTCTCCTCTAATAATCATATATAAACCCTCTTCAATTTCTCTTTCAAATCCAATTATTCACACTCTCATCATTCAATCGAAACCCCATTCGCTGACCCATACTATAAATCACACATTCGCTAATACATATCATTTAACAATGCAATTCACATCACTCTCATTAGCCACTTTGATCGCTGTTGCATCAACTATTGTCTCTGCTGACTCTGCCGCTTTCGGTATCATGAACACCCGTTCAGGTTCTCAATTCCATTTCACCAACTGGGGTGTCGACGCTGAGGGAAAAATTATCATTGGTGGTACCACATTGGATGGTTTAATCGTCAAGGATAACACCGCTGTTGAAAGTACCAATGGTAAATACTTTGTCGTTAACGATGATTACTCCATCTCATTAGGTGATGCCACATCTGCCACCACCGGTTTCAGTATTGGTGAACAAGAAGGTGCATTGACCCCATTTAACTTGAACGGTGCTAATGGTTTTGTCGTTTGTCCAAACGATGCTGGTGAATACCTTCTCTACACACAAAACCCAGCCAATTTCAATGACCAATGTTCAGGTCTTGCTTCATGGGCTGTTGTTGATGAATCTTCTTCAACAAACTCTTCAACAACTTCTACAACACCTGCTCCAACTTCAAATAACTCAACCACTGTCATTCCTCCAGCACCAACAGGTTTCCAAAACTCAACAACTTTAACAAAATCAGATATTTCAACAACACTTGTCACAATTACATCATGCAGTGATAACGCTTGTCACACTTATACATCTGCTCCAGGTTCATCAACTTCTCCACATGTAGAGACCTTGATTGGTGGTGCTGCTGGTAACGGTGCCATTGCCGCTTCATCGATCACCGCTTTGGGTGCTTTAGCATTCGCATTGCTCTTCTAATCGTGTCTCATCCATCATCATTATTCCATTCTCTTTTTTGAAAAGATAAACTTTTCGTTTTCTTGGTTGCATCTTTAATTATTATCAATTTTCAATAATTTTTAAGTTTCCACTATTCACTTCATGTTTTAATAAAAAAAACTTCATGATTTTAAATTAATAATATTATTCAACATCTTTAATTTTACGTTTTGAGGCTCATGATTTAATCAATTTTTTCATCTGTCAATTTTCTACATACTAGTAAGAGGTTATTCAATTCTTATAATCGAGTTGCAAGTTCAAATCAACTCGTGTAAATTACCTTCAAAGATCCTGCAATTTCTTCTTTGTTTTTGTCTCAAAAGCTTATTTTCCTCGTTCAAATAAACATAGACTTCTTTCGAGAAAATGCAACATTGACCAGATTATTGAATATTTTCAAACTCTCAAATCTGCAGGATAGGCTAAAAATATTGATGTTGAATTTTTTTTGACATCAGCAAAAAAGTATGAAATGAACTTCCCCTACCATGAACTTCAAGTGTAATTCACGATACATCAGTTTATCAATTCAATTGTCACCCTTTTACTAGATTTACTGACAATAATTGTGCATTAAAAAACAACACAAACCAACACCTTGTCAATTACAATCTTGTTCACGTAGAACCTTTTGCTCTTTTGAAGACTTTCACGAACAAGTTATGATTGAGTGATTGATAATTTGTGCTTAACACCGCCCGAGAGCTGCATATCTAAATGCTTAGGTAAGGGTGCCATACGAAAAAGCTTTCGAGTTACCAAGCCTGCAATGGTGGCATCCCAATGTGTAATTCTTTCTTTATTAATGACCCCCTCTTTCACTGTCAATTGGATAAAAGACCGCATCATACATAATGTTTGATGTCCTGTTTTTTTTTGTTCGACATAAACAGCGAAGCGCCCTATGAATTAAGGAGGTAACTTTGAAGAAAAATCAACACAAAAAAAAATACAACAGTACCTGATTCAACAAAACAAGGAACTTTGTCGACTCAAAAGGAAATACAGAGTATAGCAACTTGTTGCAACGTGATATTGATTTTTTTAACCGAGATGCACTGCATGATTGAAACATGATTACATTTCTATAAATAAACGGATGACCACTCTTGTCTGAGCCACAAAAAAACTAGACCAAATCTGTGCCAGCCCACCATCCGCGTTTTCCATATTGAGGAACCAATTCAATTTTTTTCCTATCTAGTTTCAACTTGTACATACAGATGATACTCTTTAGGTCATTCAAAAATATACTCCCCCCCCAAAAAAAAAGATAATAATATGAATAATTTTTTCTTTCTTCTCCATTCAAATTCACCTATCGACAGCCAGCCTCATCAAGCTTGAACGACAGATGTAAGGTTGGTGGTGCATTCTACACAAATTTAATACTAGATATATATTCAACTTCACACATTTTTCTAGTGATACAAAAACTTAAGAAGCTCTTAGGGACTCAAGGGAATCTCTATGACGACGAAACAGAACGAATAATGCTTTTTTATAAGATCAAACATATAACCTTCAACCAGGTTTGATGATAATTCAACAGATTAAATCAACCGCAAGATATATTGCAGTCTTTTGATAAACCTACCATTTCCTGTTCATTCCAGCTGCGTCTGTCCCGTGTCAATTGTCAAAAACGAGAGCTTGTCAATGAAGTTGTGCCGAACGAACCAATACATATCTCGTTCCTGCATGCAATAGATATATGCGGTCAAAAAAAAAATCCTTCGTTTAGCGAAATGGACGTAAGTTGAAATAAAAGTTGCATTAACTAGATCGGGAAATAGCCAAGATTACATTCAAATAAATAAGTCAACAAAGCCGCCCCATTGACTGGTCAACTTCGTGACTAAACTGACGACGACATCTTTATTTCAAGTCCCAAACCCACACTATTTATCAAACTAACTATTTTTTGAATGCGAGAAGGTTGAAAAGAAATCGTCTCTTTTCACTCTTTTAAGACCTACAAGCGACATGCAATGCGAAAGAATCGGGAAACATGTTTGAAAAAGTTATGTTCAGTCTTACATTCACACTAACGAAGATTATCACTGACTGGGGGTGTTTAACACTCTTCTCCTATATATGATGCGTGATATCCCTAAACTATACCAATCATTTTACTCTTTCAGCATTATACAACAATACAGATAGATAAACAGCTATGAAATGATGATTTCAAAATTCTCAGTTGTTAGCTTGTTGTGGATCATTTGCAGTAACGTCTCTGCAGACTCTCTGCCGTTCAATTTGTTGATTTTCTCTGAGAATCCAGCATTTAATTATTCAAGCGTAGCTTTCTATCATGATTACATGGTTGATGGTGTACACACTCCAGGGGCAAAATTTTATCAATTGGATAAAATTGTTTTGAAGGATGATACAACTATTAGTGTGTGTAATGAAAATTTTAACGTCGAGGACGATTTTACAATCAGCTTAGGTGACGCCAGCTGAGCTAGTACAGGGTTCAGCTTTAGCAGCTATTTTCAAATTTTTTCTAGATACTCAGGGGCACAATTGTTATACAGACAAGCTGACAACTTTGTTACCTGCATCCTTGATAATGGTGATTACGTTATTCATGCCATGCCTCAACAACAGGAAAGTACACCTGGGTGTCAAATAGTTCATCTAGTAGCTGTCTTCTTACCGGCGGCCAACTTTCCTCTTCCATCATCAATCTACTCATTTCCATACTCTGCCGCACAATCCACAATGACGTCAATTTCTTCACTGACCACCGTTCCAGCATCTGGGACCACCTCTTCCTCGAAATTGTCAAGGTTGTCATCACTATCAACTATCAAAGCTAGTACTTTGAGCAGTTCCTCAATTTCATGGAGCCCATCGAGTACTGCTACAATGAGTGCCATTTCATCTATCTCAACTATCAATGCAAGCACTGTGAGTAGTTCCGCAATTTCAGGTTTACATCGTTAACAAGCACTGCTACAGTGGGTGCCATTTCATCTTTCAAGAGCTCATTTCGATCAACATTGTCAATGTTTTCATCTGTCTCAACTACTGCTTCAGGAACTCTGAGTGTTAATTCAAAGCTTGAAAGCTCGTCGTTGCTATCATTGTCCTTCTTATCATCATTGCAATCAATGTCAATTACCACTTCCAGTACTATTGATGCCATCTCAATCTTTGATACCACAACATTGACATCATCATCAATTATCAGTATCAGTCATGTGAATTCAAGCTCAACCTTTGAGAGCTCATCATCTTCAAAGGGCCCATCAATAACATACCAGTCAACTATCGCTGCCAGTACTGCCATTTCAAAACGGTCAATATCATCAGTTTTTGCTACCGGTACTCTCAACATGCAGTCATCTTTAATGAGCTCAGTGTGGTATTGCCAACCTTTAGCATCAACTCGACCACATCATTACTGACGGGTTATACCCTGACGAACAGTGCCATCACACAATCTTTTACCTTGACCTATTGCGATAATCATATATGCAATAAACACAGCACAAATTATCATGAAGCCAGCGATACTGAAATTGGGAAAGGAACCAATCGCGAGGATGGAATTACCAGTACCGGGATCGAAAGCACAGAAATTGTAAAGGAAACAGCCGTCTCAGAAGGAACAACTACCACGGAAGTGAGAGCTTCATTGAATACATTTTAGGTTCGGAATCAGCTACCGTATACCCCTCTGCTACTATAGCTGGTAGTGAAAATGTTCCACTGACCGAGCCACCAGAAGGAACCGAGATGAACACCCATATTGCTGTTACCACTCAGAGTGTTTGGTCACAGGCTCCGTCCGTCTTCAGCGCAGAGGGTGCTGCACCAACTGCACTCACGGTAGAGACCTTGGCTGGTGCAGCTAACATAGTAACAGTATCTTTGATGTCCTTATTGGTTGCATTTGTTATGATGATGCTGATTTAAAAATGTCAACTTTCATGAATCTTCCCCAAATTGTTCTGCCGCAAAGTTGATAAATCCCTTTTCTTTTGCAACTTCTACTACGGGCGTGAATGACTTGAATTTTCAAGCTTTCATTTTCGGATTTCATTTCCTTATTGTTTGTTAAATCCATTTCTTTCTAATTTTTACTTCCCCTTTTATCGTATAATATCTTCTTGAAAACGGTGTATGAATAGTATATATTTGAACTTCTATTCCAACAAAATTACACATACTTCCTAGATACCTAAATTCAGTCGTGATCATATTATTACTCATCTCTTACGTTTTGTTTCCTTTAGCAGAGTCAACCTCACTTTCAATTCTTCCAAATGTTGATTCATTTCCCCAATCTGTTTAGTCAAAGACTCATTAGCCTTGTCAACTTCTTCATTTCTTTTATTGTTCAATCTCAAGATCTCAATATTTTGTGATCTTGTATCGTAGTCATTTGATAACAGTCTATTCTCATTCATCAATTCCGTTCTCTCAGCAGCTAGTTTTTTTATATAGGTTTCATTACTAAATTTTTCCTCGTTCAATTTTTGATAATTGGACAAGATCTGGTTGTACTTAACTTCTAACTCATCCTTCAACTCTGAAAGTTTAGAGTTATTGTGACTTGCTCTAAGCAATTTATCATTGGATCTTTTTGGGAACATTACTTGCTCCATTGTTGTTGTTATCATTTTAAACTCTCTTTTGTATTTGTGTAAATGAACAGGTTCCTTCAAGAGGAAAAAATAAGGGTCATTCAACGACATGAAGAAGTCATCAGAGCACATAAATGTCACAAGACCTTCGTACCCGGATTCTTTCAACAGATTCATCAAACCCGACTGCTGTCTGCTGATCAATTTGACGAAAATAACGATTAAAACCTCAAAACCTTTTAAGATGAGCATATCCAATAATTTTTGAACAAGAGGTGTACCCTTCAAGAACTTGAAGAATGACTTCCAAAAATCTTGTTCAAGAATGAGTTTGCCCAACCCAATCAACACATCACTTGGCGCCACAGTCTCAGTGAAATATAGTAAAAACTTTAAACAATTATCCTCAAGTGCTCTTGCTAGTTCGAAAAGGTATACAACATTAGTATCTGATTCTTTATTACTGTTTAATTGGAACAGGATCTTGAGTTGAAAATTGAAGTTGACAATGATCTTAAAAACTTCAGCAACTGTAAACTCTGGCGTGCTCAACAACAGGGAAGCAAGTTGTACAATGAGTTCATGTGGTAACTCATCTTCAACTGTGACAAGTTTCGAGAACAAAAGTTTCAAATCATTTGATCCCGTTAGATTCTCTAAAAACAGCTTCTGATCAGCCGAGATATCAATTTGTAAGGAGTTGAACAACTCGTCATCCATTACATTTGAATGCGTTAAAGTTAGATAAACCAGATGCCGGAGTTTATCATTAGCCAAATTGTTGAACTCTTGCTCAGTTTGTTCTAGAAGGGCCAAATCTGTAACGTTACTAACTTGATCATAATCTGCAAGGAGAAGCCTCCAAAAGTCAAATTCAATTGACTCGTCAAACTCTTCCAGAAGTTTGAAAAAATCATGCGTCGACTTTTCTAGAAGTAATCCCTGATCTCTTAAAAAGGATTTGTATTTCTGCATCAACAACGGGTGCTTTGTAATTAAATACATATAAGTATCATTTTCAACGAGGGACTTGGCAATCTGTTCCTCTTTACGTTGTTGTTTCTCCATATCCATCTTTTGGTGCCTGCTAGAACGGGGTGATCGTGGTGAGTTAACTGAATGCGGTGACGTTGGTATGTGCGTGGAGTGGGGAGAAATTGGTGATGTGTGTGACATTATTGTTGTTGTACGGTGCACACTTGTTGGAGAACGCGGAGGTAACGCTGGAGGAGCATCACCATTGGCATCATTAGTCTTAACGACACCGCCAACATCTGAGGTTACCTCATTATCGTCATCATTAGTTTTAACGACATCACCAACATCTGAGTTTACCTCATTATCGTCATCATCACCATAATCGGCTATAAGGGCTGATGGAGATACCTCAACAGGAACATTGTCTCTAGGTGGAAGCTCTGGCGGTTGTCCCAGTTTGACTACCACTTCAGCTTGCGAAGATGTATCAATATTCAGTAGAGATGCCAGACCATCAGGTTGACTCGGATCAGGGTGGGCTGGAACTATAATTGCGGGACTGTTCAATCCAACAGACTTCAAACTCTCCGGGGGTGTCTCATAAGTCTCGTCAGTGGACATCTTTGTACGTCAATCGATGTTGTTGCAATTCGCAGTTGGTCAAACAACTTTATATTTTACCACTTGTTATCCTGTTAGCGCTTGACATTCAAATGGTCCGTTCGAATTTTCCTTGAGCTAAAAAAAATTGTTGCCGAAAAAATGAGAGACCGCGATGAGAACGAGAAAGATCACCGCCTGCTTCTACACAGTATCACAGTCCCATATGTCTAATTCATCTTCGTCTCAACGCAACGAGTCACTAGAATGGGTCAAAAGGGTTCGGACATTACCTAGAAGGGAGGTTGGCCTCGAGTTCAACCGCGTTGCCTCCCAGTTCATCGATGCTGACAAACAATTACAAACCAACTTAAGGGGCATAAACCACAAGTTCCCACCAGTTACAGGGAACAGGGAACTGGTTTTCAAGGCTTCTAGACAGTTGGATGAATGTATAAACGAATTGAAGTGGATAAGTTGAGTCGTTGCTTCATAAAATTTCGGAATTGACCAACTTGAGCGCTCCGCCAATTGTGTTTTCAGCATCACTCTTCTGAGTTTCAGCTGCCATTTCTAGTTTGAAAGAAAAGCTTGCCGAGATTTGGAAGAGAGGAAACAGGCGACGACAGTGAACGGTATCAGGCTCCCTGATAATTATTGCTAATTATATTGCAGCTTTGTTGATTCTCAATGTGCGCTCTTCGATTGTACCGAATTGCTTGTGATCTGACCTAATTCACACGGATTGCAGTCTAGGAAGAAGTAGCAAATAATCTCAATTGAAGCATCAAATCACATGTTCGACTGGAGTAAATCTGTATAGGTGCTATTACATATTTCATGTCCATTATCATATAACCGGGGCTGTTCTGTTCTTGATATCGCATTTTTGCTTTCGTCAAAAACTTTTTTCTAATTTTTGTCCTGGAGCACTAGAAGTTCTAATGCTGAGGATCAACCAACCATAATGACTAGACTTGAAAATGATGAGGTATGTTTAGTGTCAGGTAGCAAAAAGCCTCAAATAACGCTTTACTAACCTGAAACCAAAGTTCCTAACTGCTACTGCAGATCTCATATCTAAAGGCAAAGGAGAATCATCACTTTACTTCATCCAAAAGAGGTTGACTCCAGCTAGGTCAAAGCAAAACGTCGAATCCGAGAAGATAGAGCTTCTTACAGAACCCAAATCCGATGACACAAAATACCCAACTTTGATAAGAGTAACTGATGGCAGTAAGACAAAGAAGACTAAATATAGCACTATCGTTGACGTTGATAACTTGAATGATTTCTGGTTGCAGTACTCCAACATGTTAAAAAATGGGCTCACAGGGTTGAGAAAGAAGGACAAGAAGAAGAAGAACAAGAAAAAGGTTACAAAGAAATAAATGTATATTAGTTACAGCTCATTTATGTCATAACATTGAATTAACTCAAAAACTAAATATTACAATCGTAAAACTTACTTAAATACTTTTCGAAATTCCTTCACATTACTCTGACTCCTCGATGACCAAGTTTCCACTAGGATAAACGACACTGTTATCACCAATGCGCTGATCATATTCAACAGGTAACTCTGCTCTTGGCATTATGCTTACCAACTTGAAATTATAAATATGTTGGTAAGAGGAACTTGCATGGCCAATGCTGCTGTTGCTATTGACTTGTGAGGGTATATCATTCAACAAGCAGTCAGCATATAGGTAGATATCGCCGAGTGTGAACGTCTTGTGAAATACATGTTGCAATCTTTGACCGTTACTAAGCCTGAAAGCAATTCTTGATGTCTCCTTTCTATCAGACATATCAAGCTCTGATTCTCTACGAATGAAACTCTGATAATTGGCAAACAAGTACAGCATTTTCTGCAACTCATGAGTTTCAGCTTCTTGAGCCAGTCTCTCTTGCTCTCTTTGCAGTTCCGCTTGCCTTTGTCTCTCTTCCTCTCTCCTTCTATCCTGCGAAAGTGATAATTGATAAGCCAGATCCTGCTGAGCTCTAATATTTCTGGAATTTTCTCTTTGTTGGAAGTCAGTCCGCATTGCAACGAGATTTGGGTTCAATCTTTCGAAGGTTTTATGAAATTTCTTAATTATTTTGGGAGTGTTGATCGATCCATCATTTCTCAATAGATTCAATGATACGCCCTGAACTTTGGAAACTAAAGAAACTTGAGGCGTAGAAGCCGAATCTTCGGTGGTAAGACCTATAAGGCCCAAAAATGGGAAACCTGAAATGTTGAAATTGTTAGCAATTTGGTAACTTTCGCTCTCTTTCGAATTACCACCCCAGACAAGTATCTTATTGTTTTTCAAAAACGTTAAGAATTGATCATTTAGTAACACCTGTTGAATGAAAGGTAACTTGTCTTCATGCTCGTCACTTTGTATATATATTAATAGCCACCTGAACTCTTTTTTCAGCAAGTATAACGCATTAGTGTATGAACACTCTAAAAAATTTGGCCTGCTAATTTCCATCAATGAAGAATCACTTTCTTTGATGGTATCCTCGAGCCCCAGAGAATTCACCACATCTAGTAAAGGCTTGTTGTTTATGAGCTCATCAAACTCGTATATAAATCTTCTCGATCTCTCTGTAGGATTGGTCAAATTCTTTCTGGCATAATATGTACCCGGAGACAGCCTCAAACCTAAGATCTTGTTAAAAACTGGAACAAGTTTGTCAAGTGCTACCACCAGCATGTAACCAGCAGTCTTGAAGATCATAAATAGCGGCAAAAACAACACAAATTGAATCACCACTATCACAAAATAGACTGTTCTGTTCAAAAGTTGATGCAATTTTGATGGTGACCCATCCGACCCAGTGGGATACGCCCCAGGTAGTAGTGGAGACGAAGTGTTGCTAAAGGCAGAAGACAATCTCGTCATAAAAGAACGATCATTGTTGGAGCTCATTTGTAAGCTTTCCGTATAAGTGGAGATGAAGTCTCTTTGTAATTGCGGTCTTGATTGATAATGCTGTATAATCGATATCTCGAGGTTCCAGTCGTTAGCTTCTAAGATTTGGATAACTTCTTCCTTTGAGATGGATGGCAAAGACGTGATAGAGATGAACTGTTCCACCAATAAATGTTGATAATCTGTGAGTTGATCACTGCTCATTTAGTAATGAGTTACTTCACCTAAAACCGTAATTTGACGGTGTCGTTTTTTTTTTTTACCGTTTACGCACACACTTCTTGGAAAGAGGCGAAAACTCTTATTGTGATTTACTACTATAAAACGATCTCATATTTTCAGCGATGCCTATAGGTAGACCAAATATTGGATTAAGTCCCTCTACCTTGTCTTCTTCTTTCAAAACAACACAACCTCTGATGTATTCAGTTTTGTACTGATATGCATAGGAGTCAATTTTTGAAACATCAAGTTTTTCAACTTCAAATTTATAACGGTGCTGGGCAGCGCTTAGCCCACAAAGCACATAATTTGTGTGATAAAAATCGGTAGGCTTACCTGGCTTGTCCACCAAACCCGGAAACTGCTTCGACTGGCAGCACATGAGTATGTAGTTGGTGAGAGCCATTCGAGAGCAAATGTTCGAACTCCCTGTAGCCAACTCAAGAAACGGCATAAGACCCCCTACCCAATGACTATAACATCCATCGACAAGCTTGTTGGTACGACCTGAAAACCCTCCTTCCAATTGAAGTTGTCGCAGACACACCCATCTTGTTAAATTATCCAAATCACAGTACTGATTTAGGATTTTAGCAGGTTCTCCCAAGATGCACAAAGCCGCTACAGCACAAAATGTATATCCTCCATGTGCCTCATCAGATGGTGTACCGCCAAATCCACCTTCATAGGTTTGACATTTACTAAGCCACTCAGGTGTACCTGTTATCAATTCCGGGGTGATAATATCGAGTAAAGAAGCAACACACAAGACACAATACACTGCTCTTGTGTCCACTTCCCCACCAACGTGCATAAGAAAGGACCCATCGTCTTGCTTCAAAATCATCATCCAATCGTATATCATCTTTCTGTCCAAATTCTCCCATGCCTCAGTGTCTTCAGACAACGCTAGACTGCATATAGCGGCAAACGTTGCGGCAGCGTGTCCTATTTGTCCTATACCTCCTCCGATACCACCATGCTCGGTATCGACATAAGAGTTGATATTCCGGGAGATAGCTTTCTTGACCTCATCCGATAGGTCTGTTTTGAGCAATCTCAAAGCGTTGATGCACCAGAAAATCATCCAAGGATGCGATGCGTCCAAGACTTTGAAACCAGAAGGCAAGGATCTAGAAATCATATACTCTAAGTACTCCGCGTGAGATGAACGATAGAGAGGAGGAAGCGGTTCTCCTTCATCTAAAAAATTGTCATATATTTGCTTCACTGTATCTTCAACCTTCTCTTGCTCTATCGAGGTCTTGGTGATGAGTGAGTCTTTTAAAATAATGTTCCTATCAGCCATGCTTAAAAGTGTATCGAAGGGTAATGACTTGTGATCGGAGATCTCTCGCACAGCACTATCTCTTTTCTTCCCAAGTAAGTTAAAAAGATAACTTAGTTTATTGTTCACATCCATCTTGCTCTATTTTAAAGCATATATATACCTGTGGTGATTTTACTCGGTTATCATTTGATCAATTTGAAATTTCTATTGTCCCATCTACATTTGGAATCATTTTTTTTTTTTTTTTTGTGTGTGAAATCTCTGACCTTTTTCATCAATAAAGAATGACATTAGACAAAGAATGAACACAAGACGGTGATGGCCACGGAAGTTCTGATATTGGACCAGTGTCAACGCACACTAGAGATAATATTGTTTGAGTATAGTCTCAACAAGAGGACTGATATACTGAAAAGCTGCCTTTCAATTGTGAATGAGCTCAATCCTTTATTGACTAGCCGTTACACAGATAAGGCTGAAGACATCCGAGAAATTTCATTTTACGTTCTTAACCTTTACGAAAAATCGAAGAACGACCAACAGAGTGTATTATCAATTGATGATAAGCTTTCATGGATCAGCTCAAAAGTGAATGGGTTGTTGTTGTTCCCCCTTTTTTTGACACAACTGTTTATCGATTATGGCTGTGATTTCACTGATGATGTATTGCAATTGCCGGAACTTCTGTCCCCCATTCAGTGGAAAAGACTCAATAAAATATCGCACATAACTTGGAGCATGGATGGAATAGCCGACTTGTATCAAAACTTGTCACCAAACTGCTCCTTTGTGTCATCTTTATTATCAGCATCAAAAAATCCAAATATAGATTTAAGGTGTTTGATAACACCGAATACAAAATCACAAAGGTATGGTGTTAAAGTCTTTTTAAACGGTTGTTATAGACTAGTCATATTAGACGATCGTGTTCCATTCGTGCAACATGAAGAAATAACTCTCTTTGTGAAATCGCTATCAAATGATTCTTTACTCTGGCCCGCTCTCTTGGAAAAAGCCTATTTCAAGATGTTGAAAAATGGTTACAATCACAAGGGCTCAAACTTTGGTATTGACGCTTATATGCTCACAGGTTGGCTACCTAATTACTGTTACATAAATGATTTGACAAATGCTAAAATAAAGGTGTATTACGATCTGTTCAAAATGGGACATATGCTTCTTGGTATTGGTGCAGGCAACCTTACCAAACAAGAAAGTGAATTCTTTGGTATACTTCCCAACCATGATTACTCAATACAGGACATCATAGATAATGGAGATGACTCATTCACCTTTGTTGCTAAAAATCCCCTTCTCGAGAAAGGTGATAAACACAGGGTTTTCAAAATCCGAAACTTGCAAATATTCGATATTCTTTACACAAATACAAATCCAAAGCTATTTTCATTTGAAAAATGCATGAATTTCTTGTATAAACCATCACCATTTCAAAACAAGTCCTCATATTATTCCCCTCAGTTCAGCATCTTCAATAAAACAGCAAAACCAATAGAGATAAGATTACTTCTTGAAAGACATTTGGTTGATAATGATATTGAAGAGGAAACATACATCAATCTTAACGTTTACAAATCCAACGGCGAAAGAATATGGGGTAAAAACTACTTAAAGCTAATCAAAGGTGCTGAAAATAACAGCAGGTATCACACCAGCACTTTGGTTCTCTCTGACAGGAGTTGTACGGCAGTCATTTCATTGAGGAGTGACCAATCCAAACTCCGAACATTCACCTTGAGAGCCTTCAGCAGTCTGCAGTTTGAGATTTCGAGGGCCAAGGACATGCTCACCAAAACTATCGAAGTCAAGGGAGAATGGAATCCTACAAATTCGTCCGGGAATTCACTTCATCGGAATTACATCAAAAATCCGCAATTCGATCTATACTTTCTGGCAAGCAAAACAGTAGATGTCTCAGCAAATGTTGCAATATTTTCCACGAACAGTGTATCATTAAACTTGGATTTGTTTGTGAAGGAAAATGGGGAGTTCAAATTTTTAACACAATATGATACAAAGAACCTTGTGTTCCACAATCTGAGCTATGTGCACGGTGAGATGATCTTCACTGATTTGAAGTTGAAAACCAATACAAATTACATACTTGTGGCATCAACGGACGACAATGTTACTGAAAAGATACCATATACGATTCTGATAAACTTTGACACATCTCAAACCCTTATCAAAGAGTCTCTACTGCCAATAGCGACAAATTTGGGATTGTTCAATCGGTCATTGGATTTCAGATGGCTCAATAAAAATCAACATCGTGTTCATCTTGATTTGAATAAGCGGACAACAATTCAGCTCAGGCTTAGCTTCTTATGCGAGGAATTCTCGGAATATAGACCGAAATTAAGGATATCTATTGGAAGAATACAGGGCAGTACTGTTTTACCAGTGCTGATAAACAATGAATTTATCGATAAATTTTATGGAATTTTTTTTAAATATGTCCTCGAAGCTGGTGATTATGTCTTTTTGATTGAGAGGCTTGAAACAGGGAATGGTGGTTGTCAACTTGAAGTTGGTGGAGACAATAAATTTGAATTGAGTGATGAATTGTGAAAATTTATACATATTTATGATACTGCGTTGAACACAACACTAATACTTAGAGGCCCGAATGATAAATTTTTTGTTCATCTACCTAATAATACAATATAGTGGTGATTCTAATGAAGTTCATAACTACCCTCAACATCTTCTGAGTGCGAGACTTTGTCGAAACCCAAATCTCTCCAGTAATATATCAACCAGCAGCAGACAGTTAACTGGAGAAGCTGTGGTGCCTCAACTCGTTGAAAATAGAAGTTTGGTGACACTGATAAAAAGATTCCTCTAATATACTCACCAGCATCCTGTGCACTTCTGAATATTGGAATTGAGATCAATGATGAACAATAGTATGCAACAGCTATCACTATGATACTCGTGATGAACCTTGAGTCCTTCACCGATGATTTTTGATACGTGGTATATGCTAGATATGCACCGCCAAAGAAGACAGTCATTTTCGATAAAACCACAACTGGAGCGATAACACTGTTAGGATCAACACTCACAATAGAGACGGCATGGTCACCTCCCAAAAGGAAAGCGGTGCTCGTGTGATGCTTCGCTTTGTAATAGATATCGACTCCAGTGACGGAAAAGAAGTGAAGCATGGTTAACAGAATGGTTGGCAACTGAAACAAGACTTTTCTCTCCTGGTTTAAAGTCATGTATCCTTGGACAAATATGGCAATGACAAAGAAGAAGGCGATCAAATTGATAAATTCATCCGCGAACAAGAAGCAGAAAAACAAAAACCCATTGGTATTGAAGAATTCAAAGTTCATGAAGAGAATCAAATAACCTAGATGAACCAGATCGAACGACAATCGGAGAACAACAAACTTCGAAAGTAATCTAGACACATTCGAAAATTTGAACAACAGTTTCCCGTTACTTGAGAAGAATTTACCTCTACCAAAGTATGCAATCAAACAGAGCGTTCCAATGACGAGGTAAGTTGGCATCACCGCACCAGCCAAAGTAGACTTGTTCTTCATGTGATATCTAGAGGGTCTGTACATGACCGTCTTGTTTCCCAGATCATCGGCAATTGGTACAAACCTTCCGAGTTTCGACTGTCTAAAACTCCTGTCCAGTGTCATGGTATTTTTGATGTTGTCCAATGCGAAGGTTTCCAACAACGTACTGACCTTGGTATCGTTCAACACGGTAAATCTTAAGTCGTCATAAGTGATCTTCTTCCTGTCTTTCAGCTTGAAATCTAACAGCTCTGCCAATTCAGTATCGTTGACTTGTATACGGGAATTGATTCTGAACAGTCTCAGCATATCTTCTGAGCTGTGGTCTCTGTAAGTGAGACCGACGTAGATGGTCAACGAAGATTTACCGTTTCCGAGTTTGGCGACTCTTTTACCCTCCACAGTTGGAGTCAGTTTATCTGCAGCCTGTGCCAAGGCGAACAAGAGCAGAGACACAAGCAACACTACTCTCCAACTCAACATGATTTTTAGCCACAACCGTCAGTACTGGTATCAAAATAGGAAGCGATATAATATTTTGCCCGATAAACCGGAAATTGACTAGATAGATAATATATATTGTACAGGGTACTAAAAAAAATCAAAAGCACGGGAAGCAGGAAATAATCTATCTTTTTTGACCCTAAGCGGTAATATCTTTTTTTTTTCCTCGTATATATATATATAAGGTACAAGTGAATTTTTACTCTTGCTCACACAAGCGCTCTAGGCTGTTGACGAATGTCATAATTCGATCACCCACGACAGAATCACACTGCAACGCCATCAGTTTGAGCTTACTTATGAGTACAAATCTCGAAGATGTATGGTCGAAACTGTTCAATAGTCTAGTTGAATATTGATCAGCGCTTTCTCCAAGAAGCTCAGCCAACGCTTCTACATCACCATCATAGATGAATCTAACAATTTTTTCAATTTTCTCTCTGTCAAGTCTCAACTTCTCAAGTTCGTTAAACATCAGCTCGATAGGATTCTCTGGGATAACGCTGTCGTAAAAAGTCTCCTCTTCATCATCGCTATCAGTGCCTGATCCATTCTCTCCCTCATGTGATTCCAACGAGGACCCGATTGAAGAGTCGTCTATGAATAGCTCGATTAGCTCACCAGCTACAGTTTTAGCCTTGCCTCTGGTGATCATCTTCTTAAGCTTATCCCGTCTTCTAGCTTTTCTGTAAATCGTTTCAGTTTCACCATCTGTGGCCAGTGTTACGTATGATGAGTTAGTTGTCGTATTGACCAATGAGCGGCGACTTCTTGAGCCACCGTTGGATCCACTAGCCACGTTGGTAGCTTCCTGACGTAATCGGTAAATTCCATTTTGATGTTTCATGGAAAAATCTCGTTCTCTTTTGCGTATCCATACCCTTCTTCTCACAAAGTTGCCAAATTTGTATACACCCTTCCACTTATGACTGTTGAAACGTATTCTTGTGTAAACAAAACCATCCACATCGACGTCACCGATCATCAGAATTGTCCATGAGGGCCAGGACCACTTCCAGTAAAAGTCTGGCAACGGGAAAAGTTTCAAATCGTTAACAGATGTGCCACATAAAGTTTGAAAACTGGGTGGATCAAGAGGCGGCACCAATGAATTCTTGGAAAACATTGGGATGCCAAAAAATTTGGAACCTCGTTGATTTTCAATGATTACTTCAAACGCCACCTTATCAGTCTCAAAGTGTGAAGCAGAATTTTTGTGGGCAGGTGTTGAACTGGAATCACTTAATCTTTTTATTAAACCTTCCAAAAATTGAAGTTGAGGAAGTGATAAGATTCCCTTGTCCAACACCACGGTGGAATTGTCTTCCTGAGAAATAAGACTTGATGCACCATTTGTTGTCATATCGAAAGCATTGTCAGTAAAATTGTGTGGAAAGTTATATGGACAGAAGATTACCGCTAGGTATTTTGGAATATTAGTGTGATTGTATATCTATTTTACGTTACACAAAAATTGAAAGAAAGTTTTTCTTTATTGATAATCTGTCGTTTGCTCTTGCTTCCGCCGTACGACAACCTCTTAGTACGTCTGTGCAAAGGTGTGATCATGGGACCCCTTCAAGTAGTCCTCAGCTTCATCATCTGAGTAGTAATCAACATCTAATTTCACTCCTTTATTGAAATTCTCAATCAAATTTCTGGAGGACTCAGGGAGCTTAATTTTAAGCTGTGATCTATACCATCGAGGAAATTGAACTGTCACTAACATAACCCTTGGTTCTGCTGTAAGGTTGGGCATACCAGCATGCCATAGCCTGAAATCCCGCACCATGATCGCTCCCTTTGGTAGGCTTAGCTGAATTCCCGACCGACCGGTAAGCTTTGTCAATTGCTCTTTTTGCTCCTCTGCTACCACCTCATTGGATATATCTTTGGCGAAATGGTGACTACCTGGCCAAAGTTCGGTAGCACCATTGTGAGCATCGGTTGAAACCAAATTTATATTGATACAGAGCCCAAAGCAATGATCTTCGAACTCGAAGTCACAATCTATATGGACAGGTTGTCTCTGGGTTGCCTTAAATGCTGTATTGGCTGAGTAAAATCTAACAACAGGTTGGGGTCCAAGGATGCATTCTGTAATGGCAGTGACAAATTTATTAGCAAGGATATCTTCAAACAAGTACTCTCTATAAGGCACCGGTTCTTGTTGTATATTACCTGTATTTTCACCGAAGTTTCGATGAGTACCCTTGATCTGATAAAGTTTGTTAGCATCAGGTACCATTATCTCATTTAGTTTGTCGAGGTGAATTGTGTCAGCACCATTCTGAATGACAAAACAACCATCTCTTTCAAAGCTGACCAATGCTTTCTCGAGATTGACTGACGATATTGTTTCGGTCTCGAGCTCTTCGGGCGATAAAGTAATGATACATATCGATGAAGCTGGAGCGCTCACAGCCATGACTGTCTATGGTGCAGAGATCTCAAGGCTCAAAAATATGTAAATGCTGGAATTGAAGCTTTGCTCTCTGAAGCACCCGTAACACAAATAACCAATTAGGCCAAGAAATCTTTCAATCTGTTATCAATTCCAATAGATAACGCACAGAATTTTTTTTTTCTAGATGAGCGGCTAGCCTATCCAGCTTGACCGGAAAAAGAAGAGTTCGGGTTCTTAAAATATCGAAGAATAACGGCCTGAGCAGTTCATCAGTTGAAGATTCAAGGGAATTTAAAGTCTTTAGAGAAGGCTCTTGAAATATCATTTCATTGCGGATATAGTCAACCTATTACCTGACAATTAATTATACATCATGTCAAATCTGGCCGGATCCTGTATAACATGTACCCAATATGATGACTACAACGATCCTAAAAGATAATTTCAACCCAACAGTAGAAAAACAGTACTTTGCCAGCTTTTGATCTTAGACAGACCAAGCCGCTGATATTGCTTAAATGAATTTTGATCAAACATTAAATTGTTCTATGATACACATACGTCAGTTCTCCTTTTTGTGAACTTATTCAACTTTGGTGATTTCGTTAATATTTATAGCTTCCTCACATTTTAAACTCAATCCTGCTACTACTTGACAATTTAAAAACAGTTTACCACGGCTAGAATCGAATTTGTGAAGAATATCATTACCCATGATGATCTTCTTATACAAGTAACCGATCATGGAATCTCCGGCACCGGTGACGTTCCTGATGTCCTCTTGCTTAATCTCGTTCGGTATTGGAAAGTGTTGTATCAAAATGCCCATCTTCTGAAGATCGTGGGTCACAGGATCATGAAACTCCTTGCCCGTCTTAGTTATCAATGAGAAAGAAGCCATTGTCGATTTCAAAACTGCTGGTGTGAGCTGGTTGGCATTGGTAACAATTTGTATGACGAGAATACCGTTTTTACCGTCCTTGACTACCAAATTTGGAATGTAAGGTAATAATTTAAATGCTTGTTGAAGAACGCCATCGTTAATCATCTTCAGAAGCCATTTGTTTTTATTTGCCTGAGCGCTTAACTCGTTCCTGAATATGGTATCAAGCCCGAGTCTGTCCAAAATATTAAACCAGTTGTCTAAATCCTCAAATCTCTCATTAGTTTCAAAACTCTCATATATTGTATTCAATTCTTCGCAAGTTGGTGAAGCCAATAGGAGCTCGTTATTAGGCCATGTGTCAAGCTTCACCTTACCAATTTTGGACGCCTTGACAATCGAAGTTGGTTCCAAAAGCACTTGGAAGTCGTTTGCCTTAGATTTAGCTACTATCAACTCCATGATCTCAACAGAGATATTGCTATCCATAAGTACAAAATCTGGGTTAGCCCTTTCCAATTGATCAACAATGTGAGACTTTGGTAACGACTCGATGATATCCATGTCGGCGCATGCCACGATCAACGATCCATCATCGGAATGCATTGAAATGTATTGGGCCGTGTTTTGATCTGTTTGGTGAAAACCGGTATTGTCGATACCCTTCAGTTCCAAATCTGCTAGGATTTTACCACCCAAAGTATCCTTGCCAACAATGGAGACAAGTCTTGGGTTTTCCGCTTTCTCGAAGTTGGAGGATGAGAAACTCGTTGAAAGCGTGACGTTATAACCAACTCCTCCAATGGTTTGTCTTGTATGTCCTGGATTGGAATCTTTCAATTTGTAACCTTTTTGTAAGACGCATGTCGAGTCCACAGCAATGGATCCAATAATTAATGACTTACAACGGTCTGTCAGAGCCTTTGTAGATTGCAATTGATCAAATTTTGGTTTCTTTAGAATTTTAGAAGATGGTTGAAAGGCGCATTGACGTTCCAATGAGCCCTACATGTGACGGATGAAAAGAGTTAGTACAGATTGTTCTTTGATTCAGACAAAAACTATGTTTTAACTAACCTCATTGTTTTCCAACTGATTAAGGTGCTTAGCAATTTCAGTAGCACACTTTGCATTGTTCAAAACAAAACCCGTGTTACATTTGACACTTTTACCATCAGTCTCAGAGTTTATCTTACCCAACAAGAACGGTGTCACGTTCTTACCCGTGATGCCCAACTTCTCAGCCTCAGCTTGCGCTTCATCGATAACCTTGTATATGAACTCCTTCTCCAACGCCAAATGATCTGGTGGTGGAATACAGATTAAGTAGCCGTTTCCCAACTGCATTGAACTTCCATGATAAATCATTTGAGCTGGTTGCAAGAAGTCAGTGAAAGAGAAAGGTGACTTTGTTGAAGATTCCTCACAGTAAAAACCTGGGATTAAAACATTTGATCTATGTTTTGGATTGTAGGTGGTCACCGGCACACCTTTGGTTTCCAAATACTCAATCGTTCTTGGAATGTCAAGGATCAGCTTCGGTCCGCTACACACTACAGCAACTTCTGTCTTGCTCAATTCGTCCAAATCGGCACTGATATCTAACGTGTTTTCTCCATACTTGTGAACACCACCTAATCCACCTGTAGCAAATACTTTTATTCCAGCCAACTTTGACAAGATCATCGTTGAGGATATGGTAGTACCACCACAAATCTTTTCAGCCATGACATATGGAATATCTCTTCTCGACGTTTTGTGCACATTTTTGGCTGTCGATAAGTATTCCAATTCCTTATCAGTTAACCCAATCAATGGTTTACCATCAATAAAGGCAATTGTAGCAGGCACACAACCGTTCTTTCTGATGACAGTCTCGACGTTTTTAGCCATGGCTAAATTTTCTGGCACGGGTAACCCATGGGTGATAATGGTGGACTCCAATGACACCACGGGGATCTTGTCGTTCAAGGCTTGCCTGACTTCTTCGGAGATTTGAATCGGTATGGAGCCGAATCTTCTCAGCAGCAAGGCTGTCTTTGTGGCGGAAATACTGAAGGATTTTCTGAGCAACATTGATGGTATCTTAATAATAACTTCAGTCCAAATTGAAGTCTCGAGAAGACCTATTTATCCTATATACGCTTGATGAGATAGGGCATCGATCTCCATACCGCTCTCACTTTGTGTTTTGATTTTTCTTCCCAAGTCGCGCTCAAAATTTTGCACCGGCGGTTAACGACTAAATATAACTCTTTCCTATCAGTGAAGGTAATTGTGTGCATTGTGAGGAAGAGCAGCTACCTACCAATACAAGACTGCAGAAGTGTCAGCGCAATGAATCCAGACTCTCATTAGCGCAAATTTTGCTTGATACATCATTTCAATTTAGTCACATTTATTTTAGCACACATAATTATTTTTTCTCAGACAAAAGGTTGCGATTATGGTCATCTTCATTACTATAAGGATGAAACAAGCTATCCTGGTAGTGTGCGCAGCTAACTCATATTTGCTTTATATTTTGAGATGATGCTAAATAAAGAATACAGACAAGATTCCCCAAATCAGCCAAATCAGCCAAATCTTGTTTGGGGAACATAATGACGAATTTGTCATACATTTTGTGTGCTGAACTCCGATGGTTCGATATCGGTGGTGCTACCTTATCTGGATAGATCTGTTCGATGGCTGAATAAAGGCTTCTCTGCGGGGCTACGATTATTTCTATCATGCATTTGATGACTTTAAATGTCTATAACTTTCGGGATTCTTGGAAAAACATGAACTATGCGATGCATGGAAATCATCGAAAAAAGCAACAATGTGCTTATCCGAGTAGAAGCAGCGGCAGCAGCCTATTTCAAGAGAGATCGTTAGTGTCCATTAGGAAAGGTTAAAATCATAATTTGAAAAGAAGAAGAAAAGAAGACGGAGGAAAGCAGAAGAGATGGGAAAAGAAAAAAATGATCAAATGTCTTATGCATCTGGGATGGTGTCATCGTCGTATAACATAATAATAGTATGATTTTTGAGTTTAATCCAATTGTTTCAAAGGGAAACGGAAACAACGTACAAATGAGGTTAAACAGTTAAAAGGGTTTATTTCCTTAGCATATAATAGATAACTATCTAAAATTACACTTATTACATTGATTGACACTATATGTGATCGGAGCTCGGTTGGGCTTGCATCTTAGCACTGTAGAGAACTAAATATATATGCTCAACCAAGGAGTTAAAGCCCTCTCTTTGGTCAAATATTTTTAAGTCTTCAAAAAAACCACTCTATTATAATTTCCATCAATAAGTTGGCTATCGTAGATAGATATGCTTATTATAATATGAGGTCGTGTGTTTGAAGTCAAAGACGATGCAATAGGCAATAAATTGAAATTGAAAGCCGAAAACCAAAAAAAAACAAAATAAAAAAGGAATACGAGAGTATTATTATTAATCACAGTTAGTTGTTGTCAAAATACCACACCCACTTCGTCTACGATTACTCCACCATCTTATCCTGATCCAATCAATCAATCAATCGATCGATTATTCAATCAATCAATAATATCAACAATACCAATAGACGGCCCTCTGCGCTCTCTTTTACTTCCTGTCTTTTGAAAAGATCTTGTGCTTGAAATTTGTTTCTTTTTTTTTTCTTTTTTCTACTGTTCAACCTATTGACATCACCAACAACACATACAGCTTTTAAATTGGCTCCTCCTATTTACAAGAATTCCAGATTGCAAATTCAGTTTCGGTCATGTCATACAACAACAGTTTTCATCACCATTCTCAACATAACCTGGTTGAGCACCTCATACAACAACAACAGCTGCACAATCAATCTTATATTCCGAATACAAACCAAGCCGAGAGCTTCATCGATTACAATAGTATAGATACCTTTGATAATCGCCCAAAACTTGCCAATATGAATGTGGATCATTCAAGTTCATTTGCTAGTATATTCGACTCTCCTGGTTCAACATCCACATCTGATCAACCACAACCGCCTATGAATGGCTCAACTAGACCACCACAACAGAGTCTGCAACACCAACAACATCAATCAGGCGCCTCCTCTTCATATCCAGAGGCAAACCATTCAACTTCCTCTCTTGAAAGATTAGGAATAGACACTTCCAGTATTACAAATCCAGCTTTAAACTCATTTTTCCAATTACCTTTTGAATTACAAATCCAACAATTCCCACTCACAAATCCACCACTTTTCGATTTTCAACAACCATATTACCAAAATTTCAGCGGGGTACATCATGATACAAACGCGATTGGAAATGAACAAATTCAATATGGAGATTCTCAACAACCGCAGCAACCATTTCTGAACACTCAAAATCAAGCTCATTTCAACAAAGGCTCCTCATCTTCTCAACAACTGCAACACGCTCATTTACATCACCAACAGCCTCATTATTACGGTAATGGTCAACCAGCTCCAGCACTTCGAAGAAGAATATCTATTTCAAATGGTCAAATCGGACAATTGGTGCAATTTACTCAACAACAAATTCAATTACTGAATCCATCATATTCTCCAGAGGCGGTACTGGCAGCAGCAGCTGTTCTGATTCAAAGTAATCAAACTAGTACAGGATCAGCACCAGCAACAAACTTGGCAACTCCTCAACAAACAACACATCATTCTGTACATTCTGTACATTCTTCATCTCAAGAATCATCGCCTGTTAATCTTCAACAAAGTCAACCGGTTATAGATTCATCTCTTCACATAAGTAAAGGAAGTGAACATAGCAAGTTAAATTTGAGCTCACCAGGCTTGCGAACCCAAAGCCAACTGGTGGAGAGCGATAACCTGAGCAGCACTGAATCACCTTTGAGCCTGCAACACCCTAGTGGTCTCAATACCAATGCCAATGGAGTTCCCAAACAACAACTTTACTACAATAACGAGGTGATTTTCAACCCCAATAATGGACCTATTCCAGGTACATCTGCGTGGAAGAAGCAAAAGCTTTTGGAAAGAAATAGAATTGCGGCATCCAAATGTAGACAGAGAAAGAAACAACAACAGCAAAGATTAGAACAAGATATCGACAAATATGTTAGAGATAACAGAAATTTATCTTTACAGGTGAAAATCTTAGAGAAGAAGTTGTACAAATTTTCTAAAATTATGGAAGTTCATTTTGGGAAATGTCATGGCGGTGATAACTCATTTCCACTTCTTAAAGAGTTGATAAATGACACCGAAGAGGAGTTTGCTAAAGTAAAGTTGGAAGACGACGAGAGCGACCTGTACGACAACGATAACGATTTGGATGACAACTCTTATTTGAACAACTCTAGTCGAGCTGAATCTGATGAAATTGCAAATACCGAGTATGAGCTCTCCAAAGCATGATGCAAAATTGAAGATTTTCTTTCTTTTCTTGCAATGTTTATGCCTTTGACAGGTATTCTATTTATTCAATTTTTTTGAAGCTACTCTAGGAAGAGTGCTTCGCTGGATTGACCACCATTGATTTTTAAGGTGTATGTGCTTGATTTTTTTTTCTCCACGTTTTCTGTTTGTTGCTTAAGGCGGTTTTGTTCAAGGCTTGTTTTTCAATCAACCTGTAATAGTTATGACGTTTACTATAATATTTTATTTTGAATATATCCGTTCGAGATATGCTTCTTCCAATGGTATGATGCATCGTAGTAGCTTTTAGTTTTCAACACATAAAAAATTCTCAGTAATGCAAAAAAATGTAAACAAAGGAAAATTTAGATAAGAATAACAACAACAATCATAAAACAACATTTGAATTACTCGAACCACCACAATCGGGAAATCCTTTAGTTATCTCCATCTTGCTTCTTAGAAGTATATAACATGTCTTATATAACGGCGAATAAGGGTTTGAGCAATAGACTAATAGATGATACAAGATCAGTCAATAGAAGGCGATCGTCAATACTATCGGAAAATCCACTCACGGGAACCAATGCTGGACCATTAAACTCGGGAAATAACACTGGAGGTACACTCTTCGATATACCACTTGTGGAAAGACAGGCACGTTTTGAAGAATGGATCAAGTTGACCACCGACAACAAGATCAATACCTCGAATAGTTGGGGAGTGGCATTGATTGATTACTTCCATGACATGAATGTGTTTCGAGATGGCGATGAGATCAATTTCCAAAAACTGAGTACGACCTTGGATGGATGTGTGAAGGTGTATTCCTCAAGAATTGATTCTGTGATCACGGAGACCGGAAAGTTGTTGAGTGGGTTGGCGACACGGAAGGGAGGATCGCAGGAAGATGACGATGGTGGTGATAATAGTGGAGATGACGATGACGATGAAGATGCAGAGCGGGTAGATGGTGAAGGGGAAGGCAGCATAGATGCTGATAAGAGGTCGAAAAAAGTGAAGAAACCAGCAGAGTCCACATTGAAAAAATGGAAAGATATAAAAATGAAATCCTTAGATCAAGAGTTGTCGATCGATCCATTATTCAAAAAAACTTTGGCAGAGTTCGATGAAGGTGGGGCAAAGTCGTTGTTGATGCACATGCTTGGTATTGATAAACATATCCGAATCATGTTTGACACTTCAACCGGTGCCCCGTTAGAGACTTCAATAGACGCAGAGGTGAATTTGAAAAACAACAAGAAAAGGGATCGAAAGATCAACGTTGCTGGCTTAAAATCGTCCCTCTTTGGCAGTGATTCTGACAAATTCGATGATGATGTGGAACTCTGTCCAAGTTTGACACAGTTGACAGATGTCGTTGATGACATCGAGAAAGCCAAGACCGTGTTGAAGGGGATCAATTACGATGCCTCATACAACGTCACCATTGGCGGCTCACATATCAATTCAAACGATAATAGCATTAGTAAGAACAACAGCTTTGGAAGTATCGGCCAAGAAGCCGAGGCTATTCTTTTCAACAAAGATTTTGATAACGATTTCGGCAACGATAATTTTGGAGGAGGGGAAGGTATGAACTTCTCTGATAATTCAGATGATGAAGATATAGCTGGTAATAAGAATGAGAAGAGTGGCATCTTTGCTAACACTACTGTGAACGAGGCCGATGACACCGAGATGGATAATAAAGTATTGGACTATTTCGATGAGCAATTGAAATCCAATTGGACGGGGCCAGTCCATTGGAAAGTGAGAGCTTTGAAGAGAACTTTCGGAAATTTTGATGAGAAGCTGGATTCAGAATCAACAGAAATAGAAAAGGTAGGTGATGATTTCAAGTTACCGACGCAGAAGAAGGCCAAAAAAGAGGAGCTCAAAATTGACTTTCTCAGTGGAGAAATTGTGGAGGACGAAAATATATTTACAGTCAACAAGAATCCAAGAATAAATACGGTGATGAAGTTAGCTGAAGATTACAACTTGTTACCAGATGACACCTTTTTCTCATCCAAAAACTTGATTCATTTGTTCACCAAAGAAGAGCAAACTTTGAAGTTGTTCAAAACAAAAAAAATCAAGCCTGAAGTGGACGAGATTCGGGAGATCCACGATGAAAATTTCTGGGCAGATAACTATGATGGTGGTGGTCAAGAAGCTGGTCCAACAGGTGATTTTGAACCGGAGTCTTTTGGTGCCGGTATTGGTGATGTGGACCACGAAGATGACGACACCGACGACGAAGACGCAATGCCCGGATCACTGGAGTTTGGAACTCAGTTATTTGCAAATCTGAAGTCGGCTAACAGGAGAACGGTAAGTTTTGCTAGAGTGGCGAAAAGGGTTGACTTAGTTTTGTTGAAAGATAATATATGGCAATCGATCGAAAATGTGGAGACAAAAAATGAAGCAATGGAATTCAAAGATATTGTGAGAAGTACTGTAAAGGTATATCCACTGCTGGAAAAGAAGGACTTGTCGACAAGTTTCGAGTTTATAGCATTGCTCCATTTGGCCAACGAGAAGGGTTTCATGATTGAGACCAACGAAGATCACAGTAACTTGTTCATAAAGCTAAATCCAGACAATATATAGAATGAAAATAAAGATAAAGTACACATTGTGTGACACCGAAAGTAGTACTGATATTTGATATTAGACCTGGAGCTGATTCTGCCAGGTTCGCTACCCCAAAGGCACATCATACATGCATCCTCAAAGGTTCTCTCTTTCTTCCTTCACAACCCTCAAAATTATTTCCATTGGAACTCATATACTGGTTCAATTTCTTCATAGAAGTAGAGCAAACATTTGTTTTGTATCAGGATATTTAAAAGAGCTCACCCAAACTAGGATCAGAGCAAATCAGATTGTTAAAGTCAAGCTCGAGTTCAATATTGAACAAACTCCAAGTAAACGCCCATGCGCTTTTTTTTTCTTAGAATTTCCATCACGAAATCAAAAAAAAGCGGAACACTTATTTTTGAAGATAACAAAGAGAAGAAAAATTGGCTATATTTACTTGATCTAATCTAAACAGTAACTTTGCACTTGGTTGAACTGATCAAATCAATCCGAGACACATCTGTTGTTGTATACAATAGCATCCATACGTTAAGAGCACGTCATTAGCGTAACACATGAAACCACCACGCGCATAACGAAAAGAAAACCACAAAAGAAAGAAAAAAAAAAACTAGGGCTCTTTAAGTGGCAATTTAATCTTTTTCGTCGTCGTTGTCATAAAATCAGAGAGGAGTGTATCATCATTCAACTTAGAAGTGGAGGAGAGCTCAACGACAACAACAAAACATAGCATAAAACAGATGTTAAAAGTGAGCGCTATATGCCGGAGACAGTTAATGGCACCCTCTCATGCTAGCAGGGTGTCAAGACCCTTGCTCATAACACGTTTGAACAAGAGATTTGCCTCTACTGCCCAAATCCAGTCGATGTTAGCCTCAAAAGAGCAAATTGCCAACAGAGACTTGACCAACCCAACTATGCAACTGGAATTTTACAACGCCTTGATGAACCACAACTATCCACATATAGTAATCTCTCGTTATGAAACCCCTGGAATCGCATCATCTCCGGAGTGTACACAGTTGTACGTGCAGGCGTTGCAGAAAGTTGGTAATACTGCCAAACTGGAACAAGTTGCCAGATCGGCCGGAGTTGAAGGGAACTCATACAACGCAGGCTTTGCCGGTCCTCGTTATGGATCGAGACAAGAGCCAGTTCATGTTATTGTTACCGAGAGTGGATGGACCATCGCTTCGAAATGGGCCAAATGGTTAATTCCATTTGGATTACTTGCCTATGGTGCCTTGCAAGGTTTCAACTATCTTTTGGAGACTGGAACCATCGTCAAGGGATCGACAAAGGAAGATAAAACAGTGGATGTGACGAATTCGAATGTAAGGTTTTCTGATGTTTGTGGTGTCGATGAGGCTAGAGCAGAGTTGGAAGAGATTGTGGATTTTTTGAAAGATCCTTCCAAATTCACTGGTTTAGGTGGTAAATTACCAAAAGGTGTCTTATTAACTGGTCCTCCAGGAACTGGTAAGACTTTGTTAGCAAGAGCCACTGCAGGTGAAGCTGGTGTTCCATTTTTCTTTATGTCTGGTTCCGAATTTGATGAATTGTACGTTGGTGTTGGTGCCAAGAGAGTTAGAGAATTATTCACTCAAGCAAGAGCTAAGGCACCAGCTATTGTATTTATTGATGAGTTGGATGCTATCGGAGGTAAGCGTAATCCAAAGGACCAAGCATATGCAAAACAAACGTTAAATCAATTGTTAGTTGAATTGGATGGATTTTCTCAGACTGAAGGTGTCATCATCATTGGTGCCACTAATTTCCCGGAGTCTTTAGACAAGGCATTGACTCGTCCGGGTAGATTTGATAAAGTTGTGAACGTTGACTTGCCGGATGTCAGAGGTCGTGTCGATATTTTGAAACATCACATGAAAAATGTTGAAATGGCCAAGGATGTTGATCCAAGTGTGATAGCCAGAGGAACACCAGGTTTGTCTGGTGCTGAGTTGATGAACTTGGTCAACCAAGCAGCCGTCTATGCATCGCAACAAAACGCCTTGGCTGTGGATATGAATCATCTTGAGTGGGCAAAGGACAAAGTGTTGATGGGCGCAGCTAGAAAGACAATGGTAATGACTGAAGAATCGAGAAAGACCACTGCATATCATGAAGCTGGCCATGCAATTCTGGCTATGTTCACACCGGGGGCTACTCCATTATACAAGGCCACTATATTGCCAAGAGGTAGAGCTTTAGGTATAACTTATCAATTACCTGAGATGGATAAGTACGATTTGACCAAAAAAGAATGTTTGGCCAGATTGGACGTTGCCATGGGTGGTAAGGTTGCCGAAACTATGATCTATGGTGAAGAAAATGCTACAAGTGGTTGTTCATCAGATTTGGCAAATGCCACCAATGTTGCAAGAGCAATGATCACGGCATATGGTATGTCAGAAAAGGTTGGACCAATTGATTTACAAAATGATTGGAACTCATGGTCTCCTCTTTTAAGATATGAGGCGGATAAAGAAACCAGAGAATATTTGATCAAGTCGGAATTGAGAACGAAGCAATTGTTGGAGGAAAAAAGAGAAGAGTTGAAAAGATTAGCTGAAGGATTGATAGAATATGAGACTTTGACTAAAGTGGAAATGGAGAAACTTGTTAAAGGTGAACCTATTGACAAGGCCAAGACGAGCACCAACACGGTTATCAAGACCAAACCTTCAAAGGATGAGCGTAAAGTAGGTGGCAGTGGTGAAGATGACAAGTCTTCGATACCGCCTGTTACTGTTGGTGCTTGATTTGATATGATGAACCAAAAACAAAAAAACAAAACAGTAAAAGAAAAAAAAAAGTCACAAACATGCTTGTATAAATTGAGATAATTTTTTTAGAATGAAACAACAACTTGTCTCCAGTATATTTATTAGCTTGTTATCTTTCGTATCTCAAGTGGGTGATAGTAATAAGCTTTGGTGCGTGATTTAGGTATTTTTTCTAAGTGTCTACTCCACCTTAAATTTTGGGTTCAAGATCTTTACTGATTGTAAATTACCTATGAACGGATAATAGGAGATGAAAGATGAACATCGGGGATCAATTTACCTGTTCTTATTGTTCAAAAGTTGATAAGTTCCGTGAGAATTTTGCTGCTTCTAAAACTTTATTGTTTGCTTGTTTGTTTATCGGCAATTTAAGTGTACCCGAGTTTTTAATTTCTTTGAGAGGGGGAACTCATATGCTCTGATCAATAGTTGTCAAGCTTATATATATGTATGCAGAGACTAATCCGAGTTATTTATAAATATATAAACCGTGGGGGATACTATAGGGGTGAGTGTAGATAATAGATATTCCTAGTCTGTATCTCACGGTATTGTTAACATTAACATATAGCAATATATTGGTGGAGTCCGAGATGAGCATAGATTTTTAAAAGTTGCTTACAAAATTAACCTTTTCCTCGAGAAACATCTCCATGAATATACATATATATATAAAGGTGTAATGGGACACTGTTGTTGAGGACTAATCATTGTAGACTCTCATACTCTTGCTAATCATAATTCAAACACCAAATGATAGGGCATCAGCAGAGATTATTATTATTATTATCAACACACCGCATTTGGCGCAATGCAATTTATTGTAACGCAGGGCTGCTAGAAATCTGTGCCTCACAACTTGCATCGTCAATTACTAGAAGATATTTATCAATCTCATCGTCATGTCAGAATAAAAGTTCCACAAAATTGAACTTAAGCAATACCAAAGGTGTAAAAGTCTTAGAGACCCCTGATGATGGTGAGATCAAGATCTTCACCAAACCATCTTATGCACATCCACCTTTCACCAGAGAGCAGATGAATCTGATTAAATTCGAACACCGTCCACAACGCACTTTCCGCGATTGGTATGCCAATTGGCTTGTTCAAATCTTGAGATTTTCATTCGATACCTTCACCAATTATAGACATATGCCTATCGAAGAAGTGATGAAGGACCCGAGTAAGTATCCGATGACACCACAGAAATGGTTGACACGGTTCATTTTTTTGGAAAGCATTGCCGGTGTTCCTGGTGCCGTTGGTGGGTTCTTGCGTCATTTGAGTGCGTTGAGGTTATTAAGACGTGATAAGCTGTGGATCGAGTCATTATTAGAGGAAAGTTACAATGAACGGATGCATTTATTGACTTTTATCGCCATCAAGAAACCAAATATTATTATTAGGTCATTGATATACATGGCCCAAGGCATCTTTTGCAATTTGTTCTTTCTCAGTTACTTGACCACACCAGTGACTTGCCACAGATTTGTTGGTTATTTGGAAGAAGAAGCCATTAAGACTTACACCACTTGTCTTGAAGACATGGATCATGACTTGATCCCAGAATTGGAGCAATACCCAGTACCACCGATTGCCAAGCTGTATTGGGACATGTCTGATACTGATACGATGAGAGATTTGATAATGTATATTAGAGCAGATGAGGCCAAACATAGAGAAGTTAATCACACATTGGCCAATTTGAAACAGAATGGAGAAGATCGAAATCCATTTCTGCACACCATTATTGATGAGAAACACCCTCAACAGCCAACTCTGGATTTAACATTTTACAAAGGACAGGGCTGGGAGAGAGACGAGATCAACTACGTAGATGAAAAACTCAGATGAATTCGAACAAAAGCAGCGATTATGATGAGAGATAATCTTGATTTATCGATGATGATAATTGGTTTTATTTTTGGCAAATATTTATGTGTTAATGATATGTCATGAGATTTTTTTTATTTGTATATTTCAATTGTAATGAACAAATGACGGTGAAGTGAATAGATAGATCATTTTTCAAAAAGCAGGTACCCAATTGAGGTACTTGAACCATTTCGGTTCAACTAAAATACAAGTTGCTGTGGTCACCAATTTCTCCTTGCCATTGGGCGACAATTGCTTAACATTTCCATCAATGATACATTTTCTACCTTTCAATTCCTTCACCTTGGCACTAATTAAAATGGTACTATCTGGTTCAATTTTGTCAATGAAATTTATCGACAATTTTCCAGTAACACCTCTTCTTGAAGGTAATTTGTTAAATCCACAAAAGCATAACGTTTCATCCAATAACGTGGCTATTATCCCGTTATGTACTTCTGTGCCGAAATCTTTTAAATTAGTACCAACGTGACAAAACATGTACAATTCATCACCTACCTTATTTTGGAAAGCTATTGGGTCAATTGATAACTTTGTAGGACCAAATAACAACCCCAATGGAACATGGTTATCCTGATGAGATCTGGGGACCAATGTTGATTTTCTAAAATATGAATAATTATTGAGGTCATTGGCATACTTGTTGAAAACAGGATTATTGATCACGGAATTGTACAGTTTTGGATCCTGTTCGGTAAGTTTTTTGGTGTTCCAATGGATTGAGTTCTGCTCCCATACATCGCTGAAAACAAAGTAACCAGTGGCAAAGCTCACCGTTGATATTACAGACTTCTTGAAGACGTTCATTATATATGATATACCACGTCAAGAGATTGTGATTGAATATTTCGATGTGTTTGTTGCCTTGTCACTTTGATTTTTTCCCCATCAAAATAATGCCAAAAAAAAAAGCACACAACAAGAAGATGAGTTTACAATATGAAAAAGATGCATTCGAGAAACCATTTCAATATCTCAATGAAAGGATGCACTTAAATTCAGAAAATAAGTTCAATACCTCTATGAATGTGTTTTATTTTTAAAAAAGTGAACAAGTCTATGTATATGAGAAGCAAGGGTTGATCAACAAGCCACTTACTTGCTCCTGTTAAAAAGTTTTCTGAGATGGATAGCAAAGAATTGTCCCCGTCATATTATACCAACTATCAATCTTGTATTCCCCATTATCCTCCATTGTAATTCATCTACAGTTTTGAAATCCGATTCTCTTATCACTTGGATGACATCATCTGTGGCAATACCTCTCGATTCGTTGAAAATGATTACATCGTTCAAAACGGCAATCTCAAACAAGGTCTTGTTATCAAGTGGGAACTCGGTAAGGTGTTTGATTTTTTTTGTTTTATCAGTGATTAAACTGATCAATTTGGTATCCAGTAAATCTTTCTTAGAGTCCAATTTTTCATATCTATCATCATCAAGTTCAATATGTTCAACATCGAATTCAACTAAACTTGTCTCCTCCGAGGACGAGCTAAAACTTCTTGAATAAGATTGTCCAATGGCACCACCTGGATGTCTCTCACCGAATAATTTCTTACGCAATACTGAATCCGATATGTACAATTGACTCAACAGTATGGAGACGCTATCCATCAATGTTTGTAACAATGTGGTTGAAATGGTTGGAGCAGTCAATCCATATACGTTCTCTTCTTTGAATTTGGCTGGCAACTCCAGGTAAATCAATGAAGACACTTTTTCGTGTCTTGACAAGACGGAATTAGGATTACATGTCAATAACAAGATCTTAATTTTTGAAGCCTCAATATGTGACAAGAGATGTACCAATTCGGAGGATGATCCACTGGCACTTATCATGATCATGACATCGCCATCCCTAATTAATCCAAGGTCTCCATGCAATGCATCCAGTGGATGTAATATTGTTGATTGTAAACTAAGCGAATTCAAGGTTGCCACTATCTTGGAAGCAATCTTGAACGATTTGCCAATACCAGTAATGATAATCTTCTTGTTATCCAACATGGCATCATTCATGATCTTTAAAGATGTTTTCATCTGATTTTTGGCCCAATTGCTATGTTGGTATGATTGTGAAAGATGTTGGATGGCTTGTGCCTGTGTAGTAAGTATTGTATTGATCAAAACGAGGGCATTTTCCAAGTTGGATGAATAAGTCTGTGGATCAGGAGGTACAAGTGATGGTATACTTGTAGTAGACATCTTTACGAAGATGATATGGTGTTGGTGTTGGTGGCAGCTTTGTGTATTGGATGGTTAATTTTGAAAATGATGATGATGATTAGATGAGCACTCAATTAAGTACTGATTTGGTATAAATTAAACGAGGAGGGCGAAGTCTAAATAATTGTACACGGGGAAAAGAAAGAAAAAAAAAGAATTGTGGTTTTTTTCCTTATTCCAAACCACAGTTAAGTATATATATATATATATATAAAGATAAATAGAGATAGGGCAGAAAGAGGCAATTTGACAAGCACTTATCGGATCATCATTGCTAACTGGCAACCAACTTAATGACTTCATAGACATGTGTGATTTTATTTATTAAGTTAAACTTCATCTTTACTGTCTCGCTTGCGTATTGTTATCAATTTTTGTTGTGTTTAAATAGGTCAATTATTATACTAGCAGTTAGCTTTTTATTTTGGGTCATTTCTATTTCATCTTAATTCTTGTTGATAGTGATATGCAAAATTGGAGTAATTTTTTTTTTGTGAAGCAATTTAGGGCAGAGATACAAGGCAGAGAGAGAGAGCTAGTGAAATAATATCGTTTATGAAAACTGAATCGCTAATTTCGGGGTTTTTTATTCTTTGTCAGACGGAGATGGCAAAATACTTTCTTTGACTGACTTACGACTTCGTAATTGGTAAGCTCTTGATGTTAATGATAATATCTATTCAGCTTTTTGCTACCCGTCTATCAAATTCATTATTCAATACAATTACCTGACTCATTTGATTTGTATATGGAGAACTAAAAAAAGTGTGGCTGAAGATAAAAGGGTTTTTGCCCACCAAAACAAATTGGTAGTTTTTACACTCCTTAATCTCTTCCAATTTATTAGTATTGTCCCATCTTGCGTGTATGCTGTCATGACTCGAAGTCATAAGTTGAGCTAAAACCTAGTTTGTGTATCTCTGTATCACGGAAACTTCACTTGTAAATAGATATAAGTAGCAATCTCAGATGAATTTCATCCTTGCAAATTTATTTATGAAACCATTATCTCAGATCCAATTGATTTTTGAGTAAAAGTTTGGCCACTTAAAGTCTTCTTACAAGACTGCACGCGAGTTGGTGGATCCGTTGTGTACTGTTGTTTACCTTGACTTTGTAGTATACCTTTTATCTTAGACGGCGCATTAATTTTCTTATATTGTTCCGGCATTTGGACATAGAAGAATAAGGAAACAGGGGCTGTATAATGGCAATTTGTTTATTTCGGGTTACACGACAATTGTTTTAAAGATTTCTATCCAGGTGAAGTGATGAGGAGATGACAAAATTGATTGATCACAGGCTGTTTATTAGATTGTGTAGAAAATTTCACTATATGGGATACCATTGCTCACTTCGATATCCTCCAATGTGAAGCTTCCACTTAGCTTGTACACCGAGAAGCCTCAAATTAACTCACGTCCTCCTCTTCAAAGAATGTAACAAAAACTATATCTTAACCTAGCTTGAGAGCCAGTTATTTTAACTCTCAATAACCACTGTATCTAAAACTTTTTTTATCTATATCTCTACTACTTTTCATACCAATATCTATACTAACCGTGAGGGAGCTCAAGCTCAATGATTGTATGTGATTTGAAAAGGTGTCAAATAAGCGATTGATGTTTACAAGAGCCCCTCTTAAGCCTGTGACAGAGTTCATATATTGCTCTATTAACAGATCCTTATACTAGCTTACTACAACGAGATTGTTGGAATAATAAATTATAATATCTGAAGAAAGTTTGCAAAAACTATCACCATATCTATTTGCAACCTAAGGTGTCAAATTTTTTTTGCCAAAACCTAATAAACGCTTAATGAGTGAGAGCATTTGTGAAAAAAAAAAAAACTTTTCGTTGCTTCAATTAGCGATCGTTGGGAACTGAGATTGACTATTTTTACAATAAGATTGAATATTAATAGGTAGGATGCTTGGGTTGGTATATGTAGCTGATGATTTGAAAAGAAGTGGATAGTGATAGAGTCGAGGTTTACAACTTTAATAGAGAGATATTTTAACAAGGTATTATCTTCCGATCTCTGTTTGTGGTTGTTGATGTAGTAAACAAGGTATTTAATTATCTTCTGTTTGTGTTTATGGATGTAAACAAATAACTGTATATGGGATATGTGGGCTATTTACTCAAAGTGGAAATAAAGAGACACTTGACGCATGTAATATGAACGGTTCGGTTGCAAGATATATAAACAACTAATTTGATTAACAGCCGCAATTTCCCTCTAACAATCATCGGTTCCAACTTTATCCGTTCTCTTTACTAAGAGAAGTTAAAGAACAAAAAAAAAAAAAAAATTAAAAGAAAAAGAAAAAAAACACTCACAATAAAATATAAATCTGTCATCTTTAAATAGAGAAAATTCGTATAAAAACTCAAACGGATATTCTGTTACAAATCATACAAACAAACAACATTGAACCTATCCATATATTGCTTCTTCTTAGCAGAAAGATTTGATGCACTACGATGATGATCACAGTGTTATTTCTCCTATACGCATCAGTGATAGTGGGCTCTCCCATCAAAAAATACTGGAAAGATTTACCTCCCATAATCTCTAATCCATCAGACAGTGAGAGAACTTTACAAGACGGTGAGATACCTTCCTATGTCATTGATAATTGTCCATATATTCATCTATACTCCGAGGAAGGTTATTTACCTTATGATGTCAAGGAATTTGTTACAAACTTTCATCTGGAATTTCCTAATGGATCCTTAGTAGAAGGTGGTAAAACTTTAAACATACAAGATTTGGGAAGGTTTAGTCGGATCTATAATACCACTCATATTTATCTCACAGCTAACTCTGATTTCGATAAAGATCCCGAATACATCACCGGTTATAAGAACCGTCCCAAATTTGCCAATGGAGAGATTATGAAACTGCCTGCTACATTGGTTGTAGTTGATAAGGGAAATGGATGGGTAGATGCATTTTGGTTTTATTTTTATAGTTTTAACTTGGGTCCATTTGTCATGGGTACTGGCCCATTTGGTAATCATGTTGGTGATTGGGAACATACTTTGGTGAGATTTCATGATGGTGAACCACAATTGGTATGGATGTCTCTGCATGGAGGTGGTAATGCTTATTTACATGAACATGTTGAAAAATTACATGATAGACCAGTATTATTTAGTGCAAGAGGAACTCATGCCAATTATGCCAGTGTGGGGCAACATTCACATGATTTACCAATGTCAATATTGAGTGATTTCACCGATAGAGGACCATTATGGGATCCGGCTAAAAATTACTTGGCTTATACTTTCCACAATGGTAATTTATCATTAGCCACTGGATCACATCCAGGTAGAGAGGAAGAATATGGGGAATGGTTACAATTTAGAGGTAATTGGGGTGACAAGCAATTATCAACTTCTGACCCAAGACAACATTGGAGTCCATGGGAATGGAAATATTTGGATGGTCCAACAGGCCCATTGAATAAAAACTTGTTGAGGACTTCTCCATGTCAACGTGCCAAGTGGTGGAATGTTGGCAATGTTTGTAATGTGAGAAGTTATGTCAAGATGGGTGAAGGTATTGAGAGTGAGGGTTTTAATGGTTGTGGCCATTTGTTTAGCAATGTGAAACCTGGGTTTTTGAAGTCAGCATTGCAATTGCTCACTTATCGTGGCTGGCTTTGTTGGGTGATAGATTTGATGGTTGGATGATAACTTTGTATATAAACCCTTTTATTTTGCTATTCTGTTTACTTTGTTGCTTACTCACTTTTTTTTTAGATTATGTTTTTTAATGACTGCATGACTATCACCTTTCAAAATCTATCAACTGTAATCCTCCATTTGATTGATTGAATGCTTCTTTCTTAAAAAATGGTAAAGATCACTACAGAATATATGCATCATCAATATATCTCCGATATCAAATTTTTTATTTTTTTATTTTTTTTGTTTTTCTTTGATGTGATTAATGACATGATGTATTACTGTCAACAACAGTGATCAATCAACACTGGTGCTCAACTGAGCAATCATTTGCTACAATAGAAAGAAGTGCAATAGAAGGAAAGAGAGTGAGAGTGAGAGTGAGAGAAAGAGAGAAATCGCGAATGTCGAAAGAAAGTGTAGGGATAATGGTACAGCTTTGATTTGGGACAAAACATACATCGGTATGTTAACTGCGTAGTATTCAAAGGTTGAGAGCACCACAATCTCAACACGGGTAGTCTAATCAAGCACAAAAGATGAAGCTGTGGCATCACTGTAGAAACAAATGATTGGCACATTCATCAAACTATCAGAGACACCAATCTTGAGGAGAAGGAGAGGATCATTTTTCTTTGATATATTAGGGGTACAACAAAGAGAGAGCGTGAGATTAAACTCTGGCATGGGTAGATATCTTGCCAATATCATCTCATATTGGATATCGCGCTATGGCTAAAAACATTTTTAAAAGAGTGCATATTGCAAGGGACAAAATATGACGATATACACCATTTGAAGAGCTATATCATTGTGACATGTCTGAAACGATTTACTCGTTAATTGAGTAAGACCATATCAGAAATTTTGAAAATCCAAACAATACATCATGAGAGCAAATGAATAATTTCTCATTAATTGACTGGTCACCACAATATTAAAGTCACCAACTAATTTATGCCAACAAACGAAATTATTGCAACAGTTTAATTTTTTAGATTTTAAAAAAGATTGAGTATTTATTGGTTTAAAATTAATGATAAACGTATCCCCTCCTTTCATATTCAGAAACACATAACTCTCAAGTATCCAGTCACTATGACATCTCCACTTCCACTCCCATACTATCAAACAAGACGCTCCTCTTCTACATCGTCAATATCACCATCAAGAAGGATCTCGATCTCTGACTTGTTAAGCTCAGATCTGATCGATTTTGAAACATACTCCTCGATAACAACTTCCATTTCTTCATCAACTGCAGCAACATCATTGGGTCTATCCATTGACACACCAAAGTCTTCAAGAAGTAGCTCCTTTTCATCTTGTTTTGCTTCATCGGATGCCGATGACGAACTGACATTTGATCCTGTCATTGATCCAGTTGAATATGAAAAATTGCCAACTGTTATCAAAATTGATTCACTTCCCCTTTTGAGAATTGCCAAAAGACATCATCATATGGTGAAGTGTGGACGACCAACTTCAGAGAAGACCCAAGGGAGACCCTTTAGTAACAAGTTGAGCATTCAATGTTTACTCCATGATGATTTTGTCGGCTTATTGACGCTGTTATTACATTCCAAAACTTTCAAAATAATTCAATTCAACAACATCAACAATATCAATTCGATCTGCGTACCAACCATGATCCAAACTCTTGGCTGTGAGTCTCATGACTTGATTAATTCCACGCATATACTCTCCCGTGTCTTTGCTGCTATTTCACCTATTACGTTGACGCCATCAAATAGCATTGAGGATGATGATAATGCGATATGGGAGTCCTCTATGATGCCTGTCTCGAGGAAAAATATCATTTATGATCCATTCCACGAAGATGATGACCGATTGGAATGGGTTTTCCAATTAGGTTTGAACATGAAACATTTCACTTTTGTCAGAGTCTTAAGAGATCATACGGGACATTTGATAAAGTTGGAAACTGTGAGGGCACCTCCAAAATACAATGCTGAGTGGTTCAAAAAACAAGTCTGTTTCCCGCGGTACAAGAGTGGGATGAAGATTCATTTGGTTAAGAATTCTTGTAAATTACCAGTTATCATTTATAACGATTTGAGATATTTGTATTGGGATTTACAACAACATGGGTTGAAATATTTTATGGGGAAGTCAATCTCTATCATAAATAAAGACAAGTGAGATCGAGATGGCAATTTCTTTTTGAGAGAGAGATTGTAGCTTTACTCGGACCCACCAACTTTCCAAATGTAATTTTTACAAGTTTCAGTTATGGAATGAGTTTTCTATTAAGAGTGCAAATTCTTATCCACTAGCTTGTTGGAAGAATGAGTAAGTTTTAGAGTAGAAAATCTCAAAGATACTTTTAATATATATCTTACTTATTTAACAAAGTAGAAACTTGATTATCAAACTTATAACAAATTATCATATATATTAATTAAACTATAAGCTATTTTCAATTTTCAACACATCATTGAAGTATTTTTCAAATTCCTTCCAATCAGCTTCAGGGATGTCTTGATTCAAAGGGGCTCTACCATGATAATTTTCACCAATGTTTAAACTCAAGATAATTGATCTCTTTGCACCTCTTGGACCAAAATTACCAATAATCTCTTCAGCTTTACTGTACTTGCTTTGCAACTTTGCAGCTTCCTTTATCTTACCCTCTTGGTACAAGTCATAGATCTTGACCAAGGTCTTTGGGAAGGCACCAGATAAGGCATCAATCGTACCCTTGACGTTCACGGTCAACACAGGTAATAACACTTGTCCCAATCCTGTGAAAACTGAGAAATTGTTGGCAATGACTTCATCATCAGCAGCAATTATTGCATGGGTGGAAACGTTACCGTGACTAAATTTAGCACCAACAATTTTAGGATGCTTTGTCAATTGTTTCAAAGTTTCAATACCAAAATCAAACCCATTCGATACCAGTGGGTAACAATAGATCAAAATTGGTAAGACCGATTTGTCGGCAACTTGATTAAACCAATCAACAACACCTTGTTGAGGAGTTTGAGGACCAAAATATGATGATGGAATCACCATTGCATATGAGGCACCAGCTTTTGACATCATCTCAATCTCCTCGACACAATCTTGAACAGAGCCTTGGAAAATACCTCCACAAATGGTAAAATTTGGTAATTCCTTGTGTAATGCCGTGACCACAAGTTGTCTCTCCAGTCTTGTGACATGGGTCAATTCACCAGTGGATCCAAATACGACAAGACCCTTAATGCCTGACGATTTTAAATATTTGGCATGTTTGATTTGTGAATCCAAATCTAATGTGAAATCATCTTTTTTGAAAAAAGTTGGTACAGGAGTGTAAACACCTGGTGTTGGTGGTGAATAACTGACAGTCATAGTTCTTTATATGAGTTATTGTATATTTGATATACTACTATGCCAATGTATAATTAAGATTGATGAAAAAGAGTTGCATTAATCCCAATTGTAATGATAAGATTTGTATGATGAGCCGTGAGTCCCAATATTTATATCATTACAAATTTATCCACTTACAAAGCGAGACCCACAATTAAACAATCATCAGCATACATTTTCCCCATAAGTCCCACTGGCAAAATACTTTAATCAAAGCTAAAAAAGAAAAAAAAACCCCACATATTAGAATCGGGGCACACGACTTCGAGATTGGTCGCTCTTTTGGTGGTAGTGCACGCCACGCTTCGGGGCAATAACTTTGCGCATTTTTTTTATGGTGTGGGAAAGAGTGGGGGGTTCTTTTAGCGGACGCCAGCCCGCCTTAAAGCCAAAGCGTGGGTGTGTCTGTGCGTGTGTTTGTTTTTCGAACGTAGACTTATACGTGGGGTGGGGGAGTGTGTGAGATGAAAAGACGTTGTAAGGTGGAATGGAAAATAGCCTATCTCATAACATGATAAATATGAGAAAATATTTTATATAGCTATCTCTACATAATAGTTGTCTTAAAAGAATATTAGATAACTTCGGTATTGTCATATATATATGATAATGAATAGTCCTGTACATGAAATTGCTATTATTGTTACATTACATTCCAAAAGTGTTGCTAGTATATGCCATTGGTTTGATATCTGGATGAGGAACAGCCTCGAATGTTTTGAATTCAAACTCGTAATCACTTCTATCGTCATTCAACTTGATGTTCACCACACCTCCTAAATTACCAGTAGAATCACAATAATTTGGAGCACTAAAAACAGTGATCAATTTCCCATCATGTTCCAATTCTACACCCGACATTCTCACTTCATGTGATCTGATAATACATTTCAAATCATTCCGTTCACAAAATTTGGCTGTCACATCCGGGCCAAATTGCATTCCAATACCACGCTTAGACAGTGATCTACCCTTGGCAATTTGTGGATCTGTCCAAAGTAATTCCATCTCAATTCCCTCCTTAGCAGGTTGCTTGTTCGGTAAACGGTTGATCTTTTTGATATCATTTACCATGACATCGTCATCGGAGAATAAACCACCATGCATGACCAAATAAGATGATCCAATCAATGTGGCAAATGGTAATGAATTAAAGGATTCTGAAAATAATTTGAACATCTTCTCCGAGTATTTATATTTACACTCATCTTCAAAACCGTATACTTTATTCATATCATTAGTCTCATGATTACCTCTGTTAAGAAAGAATCTTGTTGGATACAAGATTTTTAAACAGTAATACAATAAGGCAACTTCACAAGACCAAGAACCTCTATCAACAAAGTCTCCATTGAACAAGTATGCATGGTTGTTGTTAACATCACCAAATTTCTCAAAAAGGTTCAAAACATCAAAAAATTGACCATGGGTATCACCACAAACAGTGATCAATTCACATTCATCCAAACATACCTCATCCTCATTGGTACGCTCTTTAAGATTCAACTCCACCAATGATTGTTCTTTCAAAAAAATCTGGTTGGCAACTGCAATTATCAGATAAGCATGTTTCTTAGGTATCTTACCACCATCTTTAAAAATTTCCACCATGGCATCCACATACTCTCTTGTCAAATCAATAGAAACAACTTGGTGCTTTTGTTCATCCTTGGTGACTTCAATATTCAATGGTAAACCCGTGTAAGAAGTTTCAATGAGTACATTATCGAGTTCCAATGAATTTATTAAACTGATATCCTTATCATTTGAACTAATTGCCAGTTCAAATGCCTCTTTTTTCAATATCTTCCTAACATCTGCTAACAATTTCAATGATAATTTGTCATTGGGTTGCTTAGTTAAGATAAAATTCAAATCTTTAATCAGCTCTTTATTTTTCAAAATCAGTGCATTAGCCATGGCACGACGGTAATAAGCCTTGAGATATGTCGAATCCAATTCAATACTCTTGGTACAATCCGATATTGTCAACCCATAATTCTCCAATTTTAAGTTAGCTTGAGCCCTATTTGAAAAAAAAATACAATTAGATGGATCTAATTCAATGGCCTTGGTGTAATTCGCTACAGCTTCATCGAAATTATTCTCCTTAAGGAATTTGTTCCCCAAGTCTTTGAATGCAATAGCTTGCTCTTTATCAACATGCTCTATCTCTTCATACATCGTATTTTTTTTTGTAGTCCACTCTTATTTCTGCTTACTTTCTTAACAGAATTAGAAAATTTTTCGTATCACCAATTATAAATGTTATTATTATTATCGGACACAATAATTTTTTTTTTTGATTTTTTTGATTTTTTTTTTTTTTTGATTTGGTTAGGTAGTCATTCTTCTAGATACATCCATCATATATATATATATATATATGATATCGATCACTGGGAAAGTTATTCTATATAAATATGGTATAGTATGACTTCTTTATTAAACTCTATACTCGAAATCATCACCGGCCTGAGTTATATACCTCACCCAAGGATACAGCTGATAATTCAACTTTGGCTCGTTGATTCTCAAATACTTGACTTGTAATCCAGATGTGGTGAAGTAAGGTATATTAAAATTGACTTTAATTGGCTTCTTCCTAAAATTTTCTAAATTCTTCGCATCCCATGTAGAAGGCATGAACAACTCAGCAAACATTGAAAATTCTTTACCTCCGTTCAAAGATTTAAACTTCCATCTTATATGGTTATTCTCTGGTACATACTTGACAGAACCTTTATAATATTGAAATTTTGGTGAATCGATATCATCTGGTACCGGTATCAAAACTTCTAAATTGTTACATACCAATTTTTTCTTGAAGTTTAATTTGATTTTGAGGTAAATTTCCAACCTTGTGTTGGAATGATTCATAAATTTGTAATCAATGACAAACAACGGTTTTAAAGGTGGCGATAGTATTCTGTATGACATCAAGTTAAATTCGCCATCTGGTGGTATGAATGTGATCAATTTTTCATTCTCAAATTTGGCCAACCTAACACATTGATGAAATTTGATATCTTCCAACTCTATACCTCCTTTACCACCTTGATCCTTGGCGCTATTGATGAATTTTTCATTTAAACCTAATCTCAAATCAGGCATTCCACTCAACTGTGATTTCACTCTGATTCTACCTAATATTTCTGACGTCAAAATCTGCCCATTATGGTTCACTGTCATGTTGATGCTCTCAATGACATCCAAAAATGCCTCATTTTTCTTATAAAATAAACCTTCTGATCTCCAACTTATAGAATTTGTCAAAGCGCTTGGTGGTTGTTTCATCTCAGGTGTCGAATTTGTATTTAGCAATTTCTCCAAAGTATATGATTCTTGAGTGATGTATTCCTTCAACATCTTTGGATCTGTGATTTGTGGTATACCAAAATCCATGGTCTCATCCAATAACTCATATATTATTACAAAATTGTCTCTTATACTCTCTTCTTCCAAGCTTTTGAAGTAGTTTGTCAAAACTTTTAGTAAACTATTTAAATAGGCCATCAAGGCAAAGACATTTTCATTTTTCTTGGTCAACAACAATATATACAAGTTATTGTGCAAAAGGTAGATGTAATTGATACCATTGTCATTGATTATAGGGACAGCATTCTCATTTTGTTCTTGCTCAATGACCAAGAGAGGAAACTTATCCAACGCACTCGATGGAATATCACCTTTGTAATCTCTTGATAGTAAAGGTTTCCCCTTGATATCCAAGAAATGAATTGATGATGCCATCGTTTGTCATATACCAAGTTATTTTTTGATGTTTTGGTCAATTTTGCTTTGTTGTTTTGTGTACAGTAACTTTTTTTTAATTTGATGATGTTGACTTTTTTTTTTTTATGAAAGCGGTTTTTTATTTATTTTCTTCACCACATTTGACAATGTCTCCCGATACTGCCAACGAGAAAGCAACAGAGACTAGTAGGGCTGCTGCTGCTGACAATGAGGATCTGGTATTTATCACAGAAGATGAAGCAAAATTTATAGTGGATGAGTATCTCTCTGAATTGTTGTATCAATTTGCTGAACAAGGGGAAACGAATGATTTCGAAAGAGTTGAGACTCAAATGCCGAGAAATCCTGAATTGAGAATGAGGATAGCTCAAACTTTGAAAATGTCGAAGGAGTTGAAGGAGCAAGTGACTCAAATTATTCGAGATATGATTGAAGGTAAAGAAGCCGATCTCTCAAAATTGAATCCTCTTTCAGGTAAAGTGGAAATGAAGTTACTTCCCGTCCCAGTGAATCAAGAAGTTCCGTTAAACATTGACTACATCAACCCCGAGGAATTAGACCCATCTGTGATAACAAATAGAATGGTTGCAGATAAATATGTGAGACGAGTGATGATGAAAAATCCAGAAGTGAGAAACGTTCTCAAAAAATTAAAGATGAAACAGAAGAAGCATGAGATGGAGCTATTTGGTAAACGAAAAAGTTTATCAAATGCTATCAAAAAGGAAGTTGCTTCAGAGGAAGCCCAGAAAAGTGAGAGTCTGGTACTTAAAAAGTTCAACACAGATAAGGCAACGAGGATAATACAACAAAAGATGCAAGAACTGTATAAGAAAAGTGATTTATCAACATTGAAATTTTTCCAACATCTTTATGCCGATTACCACATGCAATTCAAAAAACTCAAAGTGCCGTTTTTTTGTCTTCGGAAAGATTTATATTATGATAATTACAAGGAGGATAGAAGGTATATTGTGCAATTGATTGATGATTTGATAGCAGATAATTGAGATAATTTTTTGAAGAAAAGGTTGTAGTTTTAATGTGTGTATATTTGCCAGTGAAATGGACCATCACATTCATCTATGAGACTCGAACTAAACTTCAAGATCGTCTATACTCCCTAACAACCGAAGCTGATGAGAAGTAAAAACATCGAGATGAATGATTCAATGATCTCGTATCACGAATATCACGGTGAGTAATTGGCTCAAAATGTTGATATTGTTTGCACCAAAATAGGAACCCAATACGAAGGAAGTATCATTTAGAAATACTTTCCATCGGGCACCAGAGTGTTGGCAAACGTTTTGGACTATATATGCCATGATATATGTAGATCAAGGTGGGAAACAAATGTATAAAACCTTTTATCGATCGATTCATTTTTTCACTTCATTCACCATGAGAATAATAGTCCTTTATTAAAGGAGGGGGGGGGTAATGATAACCTCAAAAAAAAAAAAAACAATAAAAGCAGATAGATGTCAGTGTCGCTGGAGACACCGAAAAGTTTGCAATCAATAAACAAGATTGAAAGATTTCTTCGATGTACTATGATGCACTTTCCACCATTCTTTTAAGGAGTGGTTGGAATATTGATCTTGAACAATGGAATTGAATGAAAAAAATTTTGAAATTTTTCAAACTTCCGAGTCATAATTAAATGACCCCATCAATTGAGATGAAAACTTGCCGCCTCAATTAACGCACCAAAACGGGTTGTTAGAAGAGAGAGGATGTTTGATACAGTAGAAAGGTATCTGACCGAGAAGCATTGATGATTGTTCATGGAAAATAGTATAAATATGATAAGGCCACATGATAATAATCAAGAAAAAAAAAAAAAAAAAAGAAGTCAATGATGAGGAACTGAAAGGGGAGCATAACATGTGTAACCTTAGACATATACGATACACTTCCCGATAGAATTCACTTCATATCTTTGCAATAATAAAATTAAAGATTAATTGATTATTAGAAATGAATAACGAAAAGAAAATTTTTTTTTCATTTTCATTTTCTTAAAAAAAAAACAAAAATGATGTCGTGTATAAACTCTCCAATAATAAGAAGGTAGTGGGTGTGTTGCCAATTAGTCTTCAAAACCTGTTAGGTTAAAAAGAGTTATTCTATTATTACACACAATAGAGAAGCTTTTATTAGATTTAAAACAATTGATATATGGCAACTACTTGTTAGACTAGTAGATTGTTATTGTTATGCTTTAACCAAAGTATCTTACCTACTTGATATTTTTCTTTTTAAGAGTTGATATAAGAACACATTTGACAGTAAACATTCCTGATATGCCTCTCTACCTTAAAAAGAACAGATTTTTTCATAATTGTGTCTTAAGTTAAGTTGAAAACCAATTTAAATCAAAATGAGGAGGTATACACAATAATTAAATAAATAAACTTCCCAACAATCATTGAAATACTAGTACAGCCTTTTGATTATCTTATAAGTTAACTTGTTTTATGTTTTTAACTATTTGTTTCCTTGTCTCGAGACCCACCACACTTGTACAAGTTTTTTACCCTTTTGAGAATTATTATTATATTATTTACGTTAATTAAATTCGTTCCCGGTTAAAATACTAACGTACGTGTTTTATATAAAACAAGTTTGAGACAACCGCGTTTCTATTCTAACTCACACCCTCTCACTTGTCTTGCACTCATCACTTTATACAAGTGAAAACCTAAATACACCTCTTTTTCCAATGTATGTAACAAAGTTTGTGGAGGCATTGACATCTATCTATCTATCTATCTATTATCTATATATGTGAAGTCTTTTTCTTTCTCTCTCTTTCAATTTGCATAAAAATGTTACACAAAAATCAAAACAAAAAAAAAAAAAAAAAAAAAAATTTTCAAAAAAAAAAAAAAAAAATTTTTTTTTTTTTTTTTTTTTTTTTTTAAGTGTAGAGCTTTCACTATCACTATCATAATCATCATTAAAACAAATCAAAGCTCTCAATCAGGTTTCACCTTCATACTCGCCATAGCCTTGAAGATTGGCCCTTTCAAATCGCACTTGAGAATCTATTAAAAATCCAAGCCACCCAACATCTTCAAAAGAAATTATATTTTCGCATCATTTCAAGTTAGGAACCGCCCGTTACGTTGAGAGACTTTCCGGATTTTCATCATCACTGATATCACAACCACAAAGAACATATCAGGGCCGACTTTGGCGTTTTAAACTATCGGTTCGCTCCAATACTGCTGTTTCTAATCCAGATATTGTATTCCAAGCTGATCCGCTCCAAGTTGTTCGCCGTGATCGTATAGTAGTCAGAGGCAACGTTACTCATTCAACGACAAGTTGACTTTTCTTCACCATACAAAGGACACGAAATAAATTCGAATTTTATTCATTATTCGAATTCGAAGAAGAATCATTTTCCATATCTTTCAAATAAGAGTGAGTTTATTTTCTCATTCAGATTGAAAGTTAAGGATGTCATCATACCCAACACAACCACCCGATCAAATGCAACACCACCATCATCATCATCAACAACAGCAACACCACATGATGCAGCAACAACAACAACAACAACAACAACAACAACAACAACAACAACAACAACAGCAGCAACAGCTGGCCTTCATTCAACAACATGGTCAGCTGCAACAACATAGCCAACATTTATATCACACACATAAGAGGGTGCACTCTGCAGCTCCGTATTCTGTTCCACAAAAGATAAATAACACCATTAGTAATGGCAACGGCAATATACAACAATCTCTGTACTCACAATCACCACACACAGGAGGTCCATATAAGAACTTCAATAACGTTGGTGCTGCGACGCCCGAATACTCCACGTCTTTACCTTTATTGTCGAGAGACTTTGTTGTCAGAAGAATATCGGAGGGTGAAACAGGTAGGTTAAAAGAGGAATTAAAATGCGAAGCTTGTGGTAAGGGTTATAAACATATATCTTCATTGGCCAAGCATTTATGGGAACACACACCAGAATGGAATGTTACAAAAAAATTGCTAATCTCGAAGCATCAACAAGTGCAATTATTGGAACTGGCTAGTATACTTTGCAGCATGACAGAGCCACCATTGACACCAAAGACTTCACCATCAAGACATCCAAGTGACTCCCCAGTGGAATTCGATAACGTTGATCCATCAACATCCAACTCATCAAATTCGCCATCTCCATTTGATGTCAATCCTCCACAATACAATACACCTGCCTCAACTACAAATAACTCATCAACTGCGAATTACAATGGTAATGCCTATAGTACAACAACAGGCGATGCTAAGTATCGTCAAAATTCCATATCACAATATCCTCCTTCTTCAACCATTCATTCTATAACGTCTCCTCTATCGCATCACCAACAGAATCTCGAGAAAGATCACTCTGGTACTGATTACATCGACATAAAGGGTCACCATCCTATGAGCAATAGCAGTGGCAATAATTTGTCAGGTGCGAATAGCGAATCAGTCAACAATAGAGATGACGACGGTTTATTGAATGCAGGCTCATATCCAATCAACTCCTTTGGCGGTAAGTCGTTCCCACACTCGTATCATCATAAAGATAGCAAATCTATTTCAAACAATGAAAGGACGGTGAGAAATATAGATCATATTGACGAGCTGGATGAGAAGCTGATAAATGAAAGAGATGAGGATGTTGGAGTGTTTGGTGAAATGGATTGACAACAACGAACAAAACCAAAAAAAGGAAAACATACACGATCAAATGAACTTAAATAAAAATTCAAAAAACAACTTAATTGAACTCAACAACAAAAAGCTTTAAAACCTTTTTTTTTTTTTTTTTCCATTCATATTGTTATAAAACATATCGATTATTCCATTTCAGTTCTACAACGATCACATTTTACAGCTCTTTTTGTTGATGGAGAAAAGGCGGTATTTTAACTAGGACAGCAATTAACATCAATGCCCAAAATAGTACTTCGTTCCTCCCCCCCCAACAAAAAAAAAAAAAAAACAAGACTCTTTGTCCACTTCTTGTGTATATGCAATTCAATTAAACAGTTCATGCTAATGCCAATTTTTTTCATTCTTTTAAATTATCTCACATTCATAGTTCATGTGACATGAAGTTTAAATTCATGTAATTATATACGCGGCGCTAAAAAATGGTGTGAAGTTATCATCTTTAGGATAATGAAATTCCTCTTATAATAAAACACACCATACCGGATTGGGAGATTACCTCGTTTGGTCAAAACTGATCCGTTTGTTTACCATTTTGTTTTTTTTTCTCTTTTGTATGTGTGATTTTGAAACCAAACACGGTATAACACAATTAGTTAAATCACTGACTACATCTTGTAACTAAAACCGAGCTTCCCAATATTCAACGGGAGTCAAAACAAAATACTCTTCGCCGTCTCCCAATTGCTTTAACATTTACGTTGGATTTTCAAAAGAAAACAGCTGACCCATAAATCAAAGGTACATTCACACACGGTTTTTTTTTTATTTTTGTTCACACGTTGGGTATAAAAGAATGGTTGGAGAATCGAGAACTGAACTATTGAACTGGTTGAACGAGTTACTAGAGCTTGATGTTACCAAGGTGGAGCAATGCGGTACAGGTGCTCTGTACTGCCAAATAATGGACTCAATCTATCAAGATATACCGATGTCAAGAGTTAAATTTGACATGAATGCATCTGAGTATCAATATCTATCCAATTTTAAAATATTACAATCTACATTTGTGAGACATCAGATCTCTAAGCCGATACCAGTGGAGAGATTGATCAAGTGTAAATTTCAAGATAATTTGGAATTTTTACAATGGATCAAAAAATTTTGGATGGACAATAAGGATGAATCATCATACGATGCCGTTGGAAGAAGAAATGGCGTCAAGGGAGTGCCTTCGCTGCAACTGAAACCACTGAATGGTACCAGTAATAGGAGAGTTTCCTCTACATCTTCCACAACAAGAAGAACAAGTATGACGGGATCAACTGTTGATAGATCACATACGCCGTCGGGGTCTACCACTGTCGGCGTTGGCAGGATTGGCTCACATAAAAATGAGGGTGGTACTACAGCAAGACGTCTGATATCATCATCATCATCATCATCAGCTGTGGTTTTGCAACAGCAGGTGAGATCATTAAATCAAGATTTACTGAGGGTTAATAAAGAATATCAAGAGACAAGAGTCGCGTATGAAGAAGCACAACTGGAACTATCGCAGCATAACACAGAGAGAGATTTCTATTTCAAGAAATTGAGAGATATTGAGATATTAATATTGAGTGTGGAAGAGTTGATGGAAACCGGTAACAACACCATCACTCTTGGTGGATTGATACCTCAGTTGAAAGAATTATTGTATGCTACTGAGGAAGGATTTCAAATACCTGGCGATGATGATGATGAAGATGATGAGTTAGAAGATGTTAACGGTGGTGTAAACGTGGAGCAAACACAAGGTCATGATCAGATGATACTAGATGAGGAAACATTTTAAGAAATTTGAGACCAAGTTTTGTAGTAAATAGGTTGATACTGTGTTGTTTGAATGATTCCTCGCATGAATAAATGACAGTGGGATCTCACATCCCCTAACGCTTATCGCATCTTTAGATCATCCTCTTTGAATATTCAGGTAAGGGGAGGGGTTGTAGTTTAATTTATCTCCTTCAAAAAAAGGCAGTCGTGTGCGATGCACAAATAATTCACATGAGAGGTCTAGAAGGAAATACCGAAAATAGAGGGAAAAAAATAGAATGCAGACACACTTTTGAACGAGATAAACTGTCACTGGTTAATTATCCTAGTATTTGACGCAAGACTTTGCAACTTCAATCGCAAAATCCGTCATATTCTCCAAGAGTGAGTAACCTCCATCAAATTATACCGTTGCTGTTCTCCATTCTTCGTGAAAAGGGAAAGAAAAAAAGAAGAAGAGAGAAGAGTTTTTATTCAAAATTAGTGGCGACAATATCGACTAACACTTGCAAAGTCGGTAAATAATCAGGCACACAGACATATAATGATACGTCCCATTATAAGGGGCCAGATATCGCTTCTGAGGTCAGTGGGACTTCCAAAAGTTTTGATCAGACTCACAACGATAAGCCAACAAAGAGTAATATTGAGATCATTTCATTCAAAACCGATTGTGTCGTTTCAAAATTCGTTACTTAAGTTGAATGAAAAGAAGGAGAATGAGGGGAAGAAAGATGAGAAATCATCAGACAAGAAACAGAAAGATGAGCCACCTCAGAGGCCACGTCAACTTGATGTCGTAGGGTTAGCATTCAGTGCCCTGTTAGTTATCTTATTTGAATTTCTTCTCAGCTCCAATGAGGAGTCACAACAATTGTCATTTCAAGATTTTAAAGTTAGATATTTAGAAAAGGGCTTGGTTAAAAAAATTCACGTTATCAACAAATCTTATGTTGAAGCGGAATTGATTTCTAAAGGTGACTATTCAAATGATGGGGGTTCTTCTTCAATCTTTGGTGGACCACAGACGGTACGCTTCTCAATAGGCTCGATTGATTTCTTTGAAGAGCAATTGGATTTGGTTCAAGATAATTTAGGAATAGCTCCAAGTGAAAGAATTCCAGTCTCATATGATGAAAGAGTGAATTGGTTATCATATATTTTACCTTTTGTTCCAACAGTGTTATTATTAGGTGGATTGTATTATATCACTTTTAAGATGAGATCTAATACTAAGGGTCCTGGAGCAGGCACATCATCTGGTGGTGGATTAGGTGGAATATTCAACGTTGGTAAGTCTAAAGCTAAATTGTTCAACCAAGAAAACGATATCAAGGTCAAATTCAAGGATGTTGCCGGTTGTGATGAGCTGAAGGAGGAAATTATGGAATTTGTTCAATTTTTGAAAAATCCACACAAGTATGAGAGATTGGGAGCTAAGATTCCAAGAGGTGCAATTCTTTCAGGACCTCCAGGTACAGGTAAGACCTTATTGGCCAAAGCTACCGCAGGTGAAGCCGGTGTTCCATTTTTATCTGTCTCAGGTTCAGAGTTTGTGGAGATGTTTGTTGGTGTTGGTGCTTCTAGAGTTCGTGACTTGTTCCAACAGGCTAGAAAGATGGCTCCTTCCATTATCTTTGTTGATGAAATTGATGCTATAGGTAAAGAGCGTGGTCAAGGTGGTATGGGAGGTAATGATGAAAAAGAAGCAACACTTAATCAATTGTTAGTAGAAATGGATGGTTTTGATACCAATGACCATGTCGTCGTATTGGCAGGAACTAACAGACCTGATATATTAGACAAGGCATTGTTAAGACCTGGTAGGTTCGATAGACATATCACTATTGATAGACCAGATATTGAAGGTAGAAAAGAGATCTACAAAGTTTACTTGAAGCATATCACAATAAAGGGAGAGATAAGTGATGAGTTTGTTGGTAAATTGGCTGCTTTGACTCCCGGATTCGCCGGTGCCGATATTGCCAATGTATGTAACGAGGCTGCCTTGTTTGCTGCTCGTACCGATTCAGAATACGTTGAGATGTCTCATTTTGAAGCCGCTATAGAAAGAGTCATTGCAGGCTTGGAAAAGAAGTCAAAAGTCTTGTCACCTGAAGAGAAAAAAACAGTTGCATACCACGAGGCAGGTCACGCTATATGTGGATGGTTTTTGGAGTTTGCTGATCCTTTGTTGAAAGTCTCGATCATCCCAAGAGGTGAGGGAGCATTGGGATATGCTCAGTATTTACCGGGAGATCAGTATTTGATCTCTGAAAAACAATTCATGCACAGAATGATAATGGCTTTAGGTGGTAGAGTCAGTGAAGAGTTACACTTTGATTCGGTTACTACTGGAGCCTCCGATGATTTCAGCAAGGTGACTAGAATGGCACATGCCATGATCACCAAATTGGGTATGTCTAAAAAATTGGGTACTATAACTTTTGACAATGATAAAAACTCAGGTGGATATCAAGTACACAAGCCTTTCAGTGAAAGGACCGCTGAAACAATTGATGAAGAGATTCAAAGGATGGTCAATTTTTGTCACGACGAATGTACGAAATTATTGAAGGAGAAAATAGAAGATGTTGATAAAGTTGCCAAATTATTATTAGATAAAGAAGTCATCTCAAGAGACGATATGGTACGTTTGTTGGGTGAAAGGCCCTTCGCAACAAGAAATGAAGCCTTTGAAAAGTATATTGAGAAATGAGATTGCTTGATACCGTGTATATAGATGGACGAACAAACTACCATGTCTCTTTTTTATTTAACATTTACATTTACGTTTATTGAGCAGAAAAACAAAAGAACAAAAACAACGCGCGCCTGTAGTGAGAAAACTAAATTTTTGGTGTCTTGTTAGTAAAAGGCTTAGTAAGGATAATCTACTAGGACACACAAGCTGAGGAACTACATGGTGCCCAATAATCAACACAGTGATGAACCTCTGATGTTTGCTTCCCTTGCAAACTTTAGAACTTTGAAACGATTGGGTGAGGGAAGGTTCAGCAAAGTAGTGCTAACTGAAACAGTTACTGATAACAAGAAATACGCTGTCAAAATTATACGACAGCATGACAAGCCGACTATAAACTATCAAAACTATAACAGCTTATCCAAGATACAAAATGAGATCAAAATAATGAAGTTGCTAAACAGTTATAGCCATCCATATATTATCAGGTTGTTCAATGTCATAACAAATAACAAAGAGATCGATGGCACGTATAATCAAAATCGTATCTATTTGATCTTGGAATACTGCTCAATGGGTGAAGTTACATTCAAAAAAGTATCCAACATTGACCATGCTTTAAGAATTTTCAGGCAAATAGTATTGGCAGTGGAGTTTTTGCATTCGAACGGTATCGTTCATAGAGATATCAAACCTTCAAATATCTTGTTGAATGAAGATGGAAATGTCAAATTGTCAGATTTCGGAATTTCTTACATTATGACAAGTGATGAGAGTGTGGACCAATTTGAATTAAGCAGCACATTGGGAACTCCGCTTTTCATGCCACCTGAGTTGTGCACATTTAAAGATGCAACCCCTAGTGATATGAAAGATGGTAGTTGTAAGTTGGATTTTAAAATTGATATTTGGTCGTTGGGAATTACTTTCTACTGGCTAGTTTTTCAAGAATTCCCGTTTTTCAGCGAGAATGAGTTTAAGCTTTTCAATAAAATAGTTCAAGATCCCTTGATATTCAAGGGATTTGATTCGTGTGTTGTCTTTTGTGATTTGATTAATGATCAAAGATACAGCCATGGGCAACAAATAACTTCCTTTACGGAAATGTGTAACTTGATCGAACGGATGTTGGTCAAGAACCCTTCGAAAAGGATCGACATCGAGCATGTGAAGAAATCAGAAGCATTGACTGTATTTCTATCCGAAAAAGAGAAGAAGAAATACTTGAAATTCAATGAAAAATTCAACCATCATTCAACCAGTGACTCCAAAAGGCACTTGAACCTCAACAGTATTGAAAACGCTTTCAAAATTTTGAGAGCCAGACGAAAGGATATCAAATTTTCCAAACACAGACCGTCTCCATTGGATATAGTGGATGATCAATTAGACAGCAGATCACAAACATTTCCTGCACCACTGCCTGACATACCACTGTATCAACCACAACCGGAGGATGACACCATCAGCATTTTGAACACCTCTTCTTCTTCGTCTTCTTCCGCAATGTTGCTCGATGACAATGATTCGGATTTCAAGGCTAGTGGAAGTGCTCACCAACTTTTCACATACTCGCCTGCTGTCCCCCAACTGTTGAACAACTCGTGCTTTTCACTTCCAATGGCTGATCACACAACGAACGATAACAAGATATTGAGCTCTCGTTCTATAACCAATGCTAATTCTATAGCTGGACTAGCTCTGATACAACGTCCTTATACTTCCGTATCAGATGGTGCCAATTCCACCCCGATTACACCGTTGTCGCCAATGTATGCACCTCAAATCGAACAGGACGAGCCAATATCAATGGATTCGCTGAGTTTGACGGATGTAAAAAGGGGCAAGGTAGTGAATGAGTTGGTTGGTGATGTTTCCGGAAGCTTAGTCATGCCTCGATCGAGAGCATTTCACAATTTATCAAAAATTACGGCGTCTAGGGAATTGCAAGACTTACAGTCGGTGCTCGCAGATGATAGGTGACACCAGTTTCAGCATATACTATGTACTGAATAGATAATAAAAAGACAAATCCTATGAAGTGACAGCACTTCCAAAGGAGTTGATTTACAGATTTGGTCAAATTTGGGAAAGGAGGGTAAAGTAAAATAATAATATTTTTCTGGGAAAGGAAACAAACAAATCAACTCACATACACACATATAAATATAAACAATTATCAAGAGTTTTAAATCAGTGAATCAAGCACTAAATTTAATTGACAGATCCATTTTTGAAAGGGGTCTGTTGAGGCGTAAAATCGGCATAAATCAATTGGAATCCTGGATGCTCTTGTACCGACCATTTTGAAGCATCAAACACTCTGTAATGACCTTGCTCGTAGCTAGGAAATATCAAAGGTTCCCCTAACCTTTGAAGCCAATAAATCTTGCTCTTATGTAATTTCCAGCCTTTGGCAAACAAAGCTTGCTCTGCCAATCTCTTCTCCAGGAGTAGAATGCCGTAATAATAAATGAAAAACAACGTGGCATCGTCAACTTTACCTATCAACTCAGTTATCTTACCATTGCACTTAACAAACATCCACGTATTGTAAGCCTTTTGAGCTTCCTCCGGGTTAGGCACAATTTTCAGTGGTAATGGATAAAAATCCCTATAACCTCTGAGTAACGTAGCGCAACTATCGATTGGCCTGGCCACTGTGACATTGGGTCCTTTTCTCACCGTCACAAATGAGGATATTATATCTTGTAAACCAGGCGGCAACAACAACAAGTCTTCATCAGTAGCAAAGTCATTATCAGCAGATGAATTTGTGGAATCTGATATCACCAACGACAGCGACTTGATAGCAGACGACAAAGTTTGTTTTTGCTTCTGAGATTCACTAGTAGTTGACTGATCTCCACCCATTACATCCACGAGTGGTGTTGGCGTTGATGAGTTTCTCGAGGTAGTTCCGTTGTTGACGGTAGTCGGCGGTGAAGTGTTAATTGAAGGAGACGGCGTCGCTGTCAGCGGAGACTGGCTATGAGATCCACTGTGACTAACCTGTTCATTCAAAGTAGCCCCCACAGCGGCAGACCAAGTCATCTCTGGCTTTACTTTCAGTGGGAATGGTGCTGGTTTCAATGACGTTGCCACGAGTGTGTGTGTTGCAGATGCGGCAGCGGCAAATGATGTTGTCAAGGGTGTCACTTTCTTAGTGGCGGTTGACGCTTGCACAGCAGGAATCTGCAGTAGTGGTGGAACATTTTCAGATTTTGTCAAAGATTGCAGTAACAACGGTGATGGATCTGCATTCCCGCTTTGATTAGAAATGGATCTATGCTTTACTGGCGTCGTCGATGCAGAAACAGATCCTTTTTTAGGTGAAGAGTCGGCACCCAGAGCAGACTCTGCAGCACTTGCCGCCAGCAGTACTCTTTCCTCTTCCTCCTTTTGCTCCTTCAACTGTATGTTTACCTCATTTATCAAGTCATTTTCGTCCATATTTAATTCATCGTATATTGTATCATCTTCATAAAAATCTGGGTCTTGGTTTGTGTCAAGAAAATACTCTATTCCATCCTTGATGTCGTTTACCTGCTGGGGCAATAGCACATCATTTTCAAGCAACCTGAGCATTTGTTCCCATTTCTCTTGATGGAATCGATCAATTCGCAAAAACTCTATCACCTGAGTCTTTCTTTCGTTATCGGCATAACTGTTTCCCTTCTTCCCTTTCTTGGCCACTTTGAAGTTGTCCAATTCGGCTTCAAGCGCCTCTATTTGACGTTCTAGTTCGCTCAAGCATGTGTTCAAAAACTGGATGGTATCGTATCTCTCTTTCTCTTCAGGGTCCATTTCTTTCGGTTTGGTATTCATCAAGGATTGATCCGAGTAAGCTTTCTGTTTCGAGGTTTTCTCCACCGTCTTGTATTGTTCCATGGCAACTTCCACCAACCTCCTATACTCTAAGAGCTTTTCCTTATCTTTCACATCATTGGTGGATTGCCAGTTCTTGATTTGTTCTCTGAACCGCTGCAACTTTTTGATTTCCTTTTTTAAGTCTGCCTCCAATTTGTCTTTTTGGGAAGAGTTCAGCGAGTTGTTGTGCCTTTCGTATAAGCCATCAAAAATCTCCAATCCTTCATTTATCTTCTTAAACACACGGTCTATCTCCCTATTGATTGTAGTTTCTGTGTCAGTAACATTGTTTGAAAATTTTAGTCAGTATTTTCGACTTTTGACACTTACTGTTGTAATTTTCTATGAGCCATTTTGTTATATTATAATAAAACGAGCAAGCACAATCAGATAAGTAGCGATCTATATAAGCGTTATCATTTAAAAGTGATATATTTTGGATGATACAAAAAGCTTAGACCTCTTTAGTTTGTACTTCTTCCTTTACAAAATTTTTTTTGTTAAAATTGAGATGTTTTTTTGTAAATTTCTCTAACCAGCGACTTCGAGAAAATAGAAATGGAGAATTAGACACTACTGCAGTTTTCATTTGACACATAACAGTATAACAGTGTCATATGATTGGTATCTGCAGCTTGGTCTATCAACTAATGAAGCTGCTTCTGTCATAAGGCGTGATAACGAATGAGAGGACAAGAGTTACCACCCACTCATCAGGATCAGAGATGCAGAGGATTCGAGGTAGATGCCTGACGTCACACGTTTATTGATTGCTTGATAAGACCGCATCAATTATGAGCAGCACTCTCACCCATTTGTGATCAGCGATCGATGAGCTTTTGAAGTTCCCGTATATCAAGCTGATCATACGGGAAATCGATATCGAAAGATGAGAAGATTTGATTTCATAGAAAGTAGTGAACTTACAGGATAATAAACCACCTTCTACCGGCCCATCTATGTGACATCTTGTCTCAGGGGGCGCACAACAATACTCGTAGGGTACCATCTACAAGTCGTGCTTTGATTGAACCGAGCAGTGAGCAATGTATAATCGTGGTATAATTTTTCACCTCTACCCATTCAACCAGAAGAATTGTCCAGGCATAAATGCCACGTTCTAGTGACGACTGAAAAGCGAAGATTGTTTTTATTCTGATGAGACAGATCTTACTTACGTCTTCCACATACGATATGAGGTCATAATGGTATAATGAAAAAATGCGGTATAAATTACATATAAAAAATCGTTTAATCATGGCTATCTTTCGAGCAGATGGGAGCATTATGGCCCATGTGACTCGAAACTAGATGAAATGCAATCAAAAAACCTGAATAACGACAAACAATAAGGAGAAAAGTATTAAATTAATGGAAAACGTAACATAATTAATTGAAGATCGATCGCAGATTCACTAGTAACATAATTAGGCAGTCTCTTCAACATGCTCAACATCTCCTTTATCTTCCCAAGCAGCATTTGTGACAGCCATTCTTTGATGTTTGTACAATGGCTCCAATGGTGGGACATCCCTTTTCAAGATGTAAACTTGGAAATTTCTTACCAAAGCTTTGGTTTGGTAACGAGCGTGTACGAGGGCATTGACTGAGAATACTTCATCCAATTCTTCCAAAGTCAAAGATTTGGTCTCCGGCAAGAACCACAAAACCATGAAAAAACCAATCATGTTCCAAGCAGCATACCAGCCAAAGGCACCTTGTGGCTTGAATGCTTTAAGCAAAGATGGCCACGTTAAGGATAAGATGAAGTTGAAAAACCAACAAGTCGCAGTGGCAAATGACATACCAACATCTCTGACGGATAACTGGTGACATTCAGCAGAGTATGTGAACGGAACTGGACCTTCTGATGTTGAGTAGACAATAGTAAAAAAGTAAATACCAAGAATGATAATTGCCAATCTGCTTGGACTGGTCTCACCTGGGTACCAAAACCCGAAACCAGCCATTAATAGAAAAAGAGACATTAGGGGGAATGCAAACAACAACAATGTACGACGACCAAATCTATCAATAGTGAAAACAGCTGGTATGGCAAAGACGGTGTTCAACATACCGAAGCCCCATGAGGCAAGTAATGCATTTAATTCGCTGAAACCACTTTGGACGAAAATGGAAGACGAATAATAAGCGATAACGTTAACACCACAGAATTGTTGCATAAACATAACTATCCATGAACCCAATGCTGCATTTCTGTTTCTTCTAACACTAAACAACTCGTAAATTTTTCTCAGATAACTAATTTGGTAGGAAGATTCCTCCAAGAACAAAACATATTGGTAAAATGTATCCCTTGCGGCTTGTATCTCGGTGTGTCTCAAAACTCTGTATGCGTTGTACAGCTCTAAATGTCTTTCATTACCCATAAGCCATTTTGGACTTTCTGGACATTGCCAAATTTGAGCACAACAGAACAAAGCAGGAATCAATGCTGAACCCAACATCAATCTCCAATTTAATCCATCCGGAATACCGTGATCTGGAACTCTGTAAAATGCTAAGCACATGACATAACCGAACATGATACCAAACGCGGTCCATAATTGCCACATCATAACTAAAGCACCTCTGATCCTGGCAGGTGAAGTTTCGGCAGCGTAAACTGGAATTGTAGAAGACTTTGGACCAATACCGAAGCCCAAAAAGAAACGGGCAATGAATAAATGATACCATCTGTTGGTAAAACCTTGCCAAAAACAAGTGACACCTGAAATAATACAAGTGATAAAAATTGTCCATTTTCTTCCAAACCTCTTATTCATTGGGTCAGTACACCAACTTCCAGCAACAGCACAACACAAATATGGAGCAGAGTTCACCAAACCTTCTAACCAAGAATCTCTCTTGCTATTCAGGGGATCAAGTCCAAAAGCTTCAGGCCAAAACAAGTCTGCCCCGTTGATTACAGTTTCATCCATACCTTGCACAGCAGCACCCATTGAACAAACAGCAATCAAATATATCATCTTGAATGGTAATTTGTATGGATGTTCATATTCAAAATTCAAAGCTTCCTTGTCTTCTTGTGACAAAACATCCATTCTGTTGAATCCAGATGGACGTCTTGCTACTGCAGCAGCTTTGGCAAATATTTCTTGGTCCATACCATATTTTCTAGCATAATTTCTTCCCATATCCATCACTTGCTGTTCGGTGTATTGGGTCAAGATGTTACCGTTTTCCTCTTCTTCTTCTGCACCAGCTTCAGCCTTTTCCAAGTATGCATCGGATGAGGAAGAGTTGGTATCATTTTGCTCGAAAAAACCAGCGTTTGTTCCGGCAGTATTAGTTTGAGGTTCTTTCACTGGTTTTTCATCACTCAATGGTGGTGTTAAAGAATTATTATCAGACATTCTGTTGGATGGATTTTTCTAAACTGAAATGTCTTTATTGATAAAGTTACCAAATTGGGAGTCGAAAGAAGGAGATTCAACCTGGTATTTATATAAACAGGCAGATTGGGTTGGGATGCTGGTCTTTTAGTCAATAGAGGAGAACACTCTCCTCTATGTGAAAAAAAAGACACTAACACTTGAAAGAATGCGAATTTACGTAATTGTGCAGACAGAGTACGAGTGTCATCTGCCCTTCTGCCCTGTTGGATGGTCATCGCTCTTGTAATTGAATTGATGATAAGTTGAACATTTGATTGGTTGATCTATCTGTACCGCTCGAAGTCAGGAACATCTCTTATTGTTAACCTATTCTGTAAGTTCCCAGCCTTAAGCGCAATACAATTGTCCAAGTGATTGAACCTAGAGTTTCATTAGTGGTTTGAGAAACAAGATGAAACATTGTTGCATAGTGAATTTTTTTTTTTTTTTTGAAGCTTCCCCCACAAAGTTCCACCAACCGTAAACTCGCGCGGCAGACCCTTTTCACTGCTTAATTCGTGCTAAGAAAGCCAAACAAAAAAAACCAAGAAAGCAAAAAAAAAAGACAAAAAAATTTAAGTCCCAACTTCAGTTTGAACGGAGTTCCATTGAGCTGCCAAAGGTAAACAATTGAGAACTTCAAAATCAAAATGTGGAGAAACGGAAGTTTGTGCAAGTAGACAAGAGAACTGACTTATTTGAACATAGGAAACCTATTGATCTCTTTGGATTTTGAAGATTGGAAAATCCTTTTGAAGTATTGTTGCCTCGAGCTGCTCAAGGTTGCTACTACAGGCTTTCCTGTTCTCGGATAAACTTGTTTTCACCGAGTGGGGAAAGGTAGTTGCTTCCCTTCCATCAAATCCTACGAAAAAAGTTAGGGGAGCAGCAACCTAATTGAATATCTTCATACAGTAAAAGAAAAAAGAAAATAGAAAAAGAGTGGGCATGGGGCAGAAACAATTGTCACGGCACAAGCGCATACAGATTACCACATATTTCGGGGTTGTGTCGAAGACAGTTGCTATGCTTAGCTGTGACTGTTTTGACTGACAGTATCAGATAATAAACAACAACAACAACACTTATTGACTATCGCTGTGTTTTTGTTACGCATCAGAGGGGAGATTCCGGGGTAGCAGGGCAACAAGGATAAAACCGATGACCATAATAAAAGATACACGATAACATCCACACACGATTTCTTATCTCTAAACAAGTAAGTAGCCATATCGGACATTTAATCGGGAACGCCATCGAAAATCAGCGCTAACACCAAGGAAATGTGGATTAATTCAATTTGATGTAGTGATACTGCAGATCATTTTATTACCTGGAACTCCAGACCGTTTGCTTCCAGTGCCATCTTTCCCCACATTCTGTCATATCACACAGATCGCCATCAAAATCCCTGATATTACAGAGGATCTTTGTCGGGGAGGGAATTAACCCACAGATTTCATACAGCTGTATAAGGAAAAATTTCAGTATCCGCCTGCAATCACTAGCTCAATTTGGAAGTTAATCGTAAACCACTCACAGCATTTAACGATCAAATGCTACATCAGCTTCATCTTCGCAAAATTATTGTTACAAATCTACTTGCAAGCTACTTTAAACTATCGTTACCCAAAACTATAGCATACAGCTTGGGGTCTAAATTGTGATCTCGAATATCCAATTATACGATGGTTTCAGTATTGTCCGGAGACAACTACTCATAATTTCTGCAGCAACAGAGGGGTCAACTGCATAGCCGCAGTAGGAAACTTGCCTAAGAAAATATCCTTACGCACTTCACAACGCGGGGGGAAATGACAGAAGTTCCGATTAAGCTTATTTCCAATTCCTTCATTCTCCCCGTTTTATTCATTCTAGAAAAAATAGGCTATTGTTGATTAACGTAAGTAACTTCACCTCACGCGACAGTTCATTTTTCATAATCACACGTTGGCGAACAACTCATCGTCGTCATCGAATTCGTCGACATCAATATCAATCGTCTCCGCAACTCTAGAAGATGGGGAACTCTTAGAGGCTGATGAAAGAGCATCGGAGACCCCGGTCCCATCCATTTTCTTCTCTGAGCCACGAACCAAAACTTTCGGTTTCAGAGGCTCATTCAAGCTCAGTGCAAATTCTTCTAGCACTGCCGTCAAAACTTCGTTTCTTCTAGCGACCATGTACAAATCATCCGGTTGTATTGTCTTCCTTTTAGCATGACTTAAGCAATTTTAGTTAGTCTAATTTGTCCAGAACACTCAAGGTCTGATAAAGCAGTACTCACTTTGCAAATGATTCCAAATCTTCTCCTAATGATACTAAAATTAGGCAGTTAGTCTATTATGCTTTTTTCCAAATGTCATGAACGAACTATTGACACAACTTACAAGCTTGATTATAAACCAACTCAACTAAAGAAGCTATAAATCTTGTAGTAGCTGTAACCTCAGAGTTAGCATCCAATTGCTTGGTTTCTTGCTCCACAATTTTGGCCACTGTTAACCATAGCGATGCCTTCAAGTGCTTTTCAGATCAGAATAATTGGTCAGTAATAAGATATATCATTAGAATGTGACAGCTGATAACATACGCTTGCAGTTTCTTTCTCCTCCGTCGATAAATGTTTCATTGGTGAAATGACTACGTGTCGTAGTCCTCGCTCTGTACCACAAGTTTTCAAAATTTAGTTCGGTTTTTTTTTCTTCATTTAATTTTCGCGTCAATTAGTCAACAAGTGGATAAGGAGCATTATTACCCCAGTTATAATAATTAATAAAGCAAAGAATCTACTTCATGATTGACACATCATTGATCAACTGATGCGTCTATACCGAGAAAAAGAGTGCTGTGATTTTCAAAGCCCAACCATGTTTACCTCCAGGACCAACACTACCGAGAAAAAGCTTTCAAGATCCAGATATCTTCACGGAAATTATACAAGTTGTTATGAACAAATATAGGAACTGTAAATGAGTAAAAGTGTCTCTTTGAAGTATAATTTTATTTAACATCTTCATCTTTACGGTGTGATAATAATGATTGAGGGCCAGTTCTATTATTGTGAATCTGTTTTACCACTCAGATTTTGGTTCAGGAGAAAGTAAGAGTACTTGAAGAAGCATCATGGAAAAGTTGCCGCACCTCACAGCTGAGTTTCGAAACAGATTTTTTACCATCGTTACAAAGATTGGACCTGATCATATTGGATTCACAGAAAGGAAGAAATGGTTCTCGATTTTAGTCAATATAAAAATGACAACAGCTTGAAGATCAATCTGGTCAGTGAGAGAGCGACTAAAGAGAATGTCATTGAGGTAAAGCGAGAATGACGAAGATCAGTGGCGAAAGAAAATTCGTGGAGAGGAGGATGAAGGTGGGATCAGTAAGCTACCGAAGGCTGACGACGACTAGTTAGGATACCAAACCGGAGAAATGTGAGAGAAGTTAGTGTGTAACTCTTGAGTCTGAATTCTCTGGTTTGATTCAATCCAAGAGAATCTGTATGTTTTCTCATTTCATACATCATGCCATTTCTATCTCATCTCCCTGTTTCCTCAATATTGAATAATGAGATGCATATAGTACTGACCCAAAGATGTTTCTGATAACGATCTTTATTCTTTTGTTGGAGCCTCAAGTGATTTCAAATCTATCCAGTCTGTGAAATAGTTAAAAACATTAGAGTTCAATCATGACTCTGTATCCCAATGCTTCTTTAACTAACTACACAGCTTCTTGTACAGTGCTCTCTAGTGTTCATGAATTTTTTCTTAGATCTGTCATAATCCGATAATCTATCCTTCAAAAATTGTCTTCATATGGTTTCTCCTGGAAAGGGCAAAAAAAAAAATAAGACACAATCCACTTCTATCTCTCATCTTCAGTCAGTTTTCCGATGTCCTCATTGATCCCACTACCAAACTCATTACAGCCCTTCTTACAGCTGTATTTGCCTCAGCAAAGGCTTCCATCAGATGAATACCCCCATGTCACACTAACCTATGCGCAGTCTCTTGATTCACGAATCTCCATCAAACCAGGAGTACAAACCGCTATCTCACATATGGAAACCAAGACCATGACTCACTACTTGCGCTCGAAACATGACGCCATTCTTGTCGGTATAGGTACTGTTTTGGCGGATGATCCAGGCTTAGATTGCAGATTCGACGATACGCATGTGATTATACCAGTGATATTAGATCCATCATTCAAATTCCACCAAAAAATAAGGCAATCTCGAGTAATTAGCACATCTAAAAAGCTGAATGGCGGTGCACCGATCATTCTTGTCTCTGACCTGGTTGATTTGGAGAAGTTGGGCGTTGCAGATTTACAAACTGAATTGGGGGTGCGGATTGTGAAATTGCACATGAACGACGAAGGTATCATTGAATGGTCTGCGGTATTCAAGGCGTTAAAGAAGTTAGGGTTGAACTCTGTGATGGTGGAAGGTGGCGCAAGAGTGATTAACGATTTGTTGTTTGAACAGAAAGAGGACATTAGCATTGATGAAATGCACCACCGAACCTCGATGATCGATAGTTTGATCATCACTATTGGTCCCCTCTATCTTGGCTCAAGTGGAGTCCAAGTGTCGCCTTTGAGCAAGGTAGGGTTGCATAATGTAAAATGGTGGACAGGAGTCCAGGATGCAGTTGTTGCAGCGAATGTCGATTGATAAACAATAACGAACAAGAGCCACTCCATGAGATCGTCGAGGAAATACATATGAAATAAATCAAAAACATTTCTACACTTTGAACCCACTAACACCTATAAACAGATTCTATAACTTGCATAACGACCAGAAGTTTCTGATCTTCTGATAATCTTTACCACTTGTCCTCTTTTCAATCCCAAATAACGTGCAACAGGGTCCTCTCTTTGAATTCTTGGAAGTTGAGATTCCTTCAATCTATATCTTTTCAACAACTCCTTCTTTTCCTCAGTTGACAACCTGATATGCTTTGGAACCAACTCATGGTGGGTTATGTTAACGACCAAACTGCCCTCTTCAAATGTCTCAATGGTTCCCTCAGTGAATGTTGGAATCATCTTGTTAGCGGATGATGTGATATTTTGTTGATAAATAAATATACCTGTAGTGAACTTTCTTTCACTTATATTTATAATGAAATTTCTCATTGTCTTGACACCAACCGAAGCTTCATCACAGAACTCAACCCATAATGATCCCAACTCTGGAAATTTTGCGATTGCATCTGTTGTTGGCTGGGCTTGGAAACTCATCAACTTACGTTGAGGTATGCCCATACCATCGCAAATCTTGGATCTAAACTCATCTAAAGACATGTCGATCTCCTCCTGTGTGATGAAGTAACCTCTGTCCCTGACCATCTCCTTCACAGTTTTATATGCTCTCCACAAACGAGAGACTGTTCTATCTGTATCTTCCATTCTGGGTTATGTCCTGTGAAATTATATATGTGCGTACTGCCTGGAAGTGTGATAGATGTAAAAAGTCTGATTTCTTATACCGCTATTCAGATTTCTCGAATTAATTTCTTTAGCAGTATGATTCAGGCGATTGAGTTCGTGGTTATAAAAGAAAATAAAAGCTTATCCAATCCGCGAAACACTCTTAGACCTCTCCTACATTCTTTTTCAGTTGTATATGAAAAAAAAAAATCAACTACAAGTAAAAAAAATTTTCCTTTGATTATCTGTACTCTACACGACCTTAGGTTTCCGCCTATAGTTCAAAACAACATCCCCACTCTTCTTCCAAATTCTAGCTTTGATCGTAGCTAATGTCATATCAAAAGGGATAACTTGATCCAGACATATTAACTCAAGGTACTGATAGGCCTTGAAACCTGGTTTCTCAGCCTCTTTTGGCTTTTCATCCAATCTATCGATAATGAAAGCTGCGATTTTGTGAGCTCTCAAGACGCTAACCGCATTCAATTTATTGGAAGAACGAGTTATTGGAGCTAAACCTGATACCATATGACTTGGAAGCTTCAGTTCCTCAATGACAAAGTTGATTTTTGTGTACAACAGTACGGGGAACTTACCCAACAATAATGCATTACCACACCATCTCGGTAGTATTTTTTCAAATACAGGTAGCGTCTCGGTGGTCAAATAATCATCCAATGTACCATGAAAAAGCTCATGAGCTGATTTATCTGCCAACTCACTAACAATTATTAGAATATTTGTTTCCTTGGACAAGCTCACAAATGGAAGTTCGAGCTCTCCTATATCAAGGGCCGATTCGAAGTCGCGACTACCAGAATCATATTTAGCCCGAATTTCCTGTACAACCTGATAGGATGAATCTTCAACACTGTCATGAGATTCCCTTTTCGGCGCTATCATTGTCGCCATATCCACCCTGGAATTATTCACGGTTGATGAGGTGCTTCCTGATCTCGAGGATTTACCAAAAAACTTGAATTTTCTTTTGTGGTCATCATTTGAAGTCTTCTTGGTCAATAAAGGTGCTGCGGGTGCCGGCAGTGGCACTGGTGCCTTGTTATTGTCTGTCGAGCTGATGGGTAAAAGAACATCCGTAGCAACTTTGTCATTTGTCCCATCACGTACATTTAAATCAATCGTTTCAAGAGACAAAACTGTCATCAATTCTGTGGAAATAGATGTGTTGGGGTTTTTGGAGTTTCTGTATTCGATATCCAGCAAAAGTTCGATTTTAACGAACTTCCGTAAAATATTTTTTAACACCATCCGGCCAAGGTTCACCCTATTACTGATTCTTTTCTCATTTAGTTCATCTTCGGTATATTTTTGAGCATACTGCTCTTCCAAAATTGGGAAATCTGTGAAAATCTGGTCCAAATATATCTCCGTGTTACTAAAAGTTGATTCCTCCAATGTTATGAACAATTTCCCTGACTTTATCTCGACTTTACACCACATTGGCAAAGTTTCATTCGTCTGGTATTTGTCTATGATTTCATTGTATCTATAATCTAAGTAGTCTGCTGTTTCATTGTAGTTTTTCAGATCGGAACCAGAAGCATCAGTAGACTCCAAAGAGCAACATTTTATCAAGTCCCATACTTTGATAGTTCCTGATGTATCCATAGTGACAACATACCTCCTGTTGTTGAGTAATCTGTGCTTGACCAATCCACTTTGACCTTCGATCTTTTGCAAGGGATCCACAGCAATCGGAACTGTCCTTATTGAATGGGCCTGAGCGGGATTGTCAATGATGATGAGTCGTTCTTGGTCATCAAAAGACGCTTCCGAGTCAGACTCGCTATTGTTGATTGCATATTCCATGTTTGGACCTCCGTTAGTGGACAAAAAAGGTGAAAGTAATTGTATATCGTCATCTGCATCCAGCTTGAGAGACTGTGTATTTTGCAGAGCAAGAGAGTCATCCAATTGTGATATCTCATAAGCCGAATTGTTTGATAAATGTGACACCAAATCATACAAGTCCTCGCTAACAATATTGTTGGCTTGAAAAGGATCTGAAACTACTGACATCGTAGAAATATCGGTTGGCTCATTCATCATTGGAGCGCTTGACACCTCTTTGTTATAGGAACTCAAACTTCTCAGCAACTTGATTGCTTGATAGGCCACCAATTTGTTTGTGTTTGGAATAGCCCACCGTTTGATAAATGTGTTATGACCTTCTCCCTGGGCTGTGGACATAATCGATGACGAACTGCTCCAGATAGAATTGTCACCAAATTTTAGCGACAAAACTCCAATTGATTCTGAGTTCGAAGTATCTGGATCGTCAGAAATTAAAGAATCTGACAAGTCTGCAATAACAGTGGAAACTCCCAAATTCTCATTCAACTTACCAGTAACTATCGAGTTATTCGCATAATAGTAATCATAATTGCAAACTTTAAGATCCGTTTTCACAACAAGACCATTTCTATCACCGGAATAGAAAACATTAAAGTAGTCATCGCTATTGTTCTCCTCTTCAGGACATTCGAGTGACCATATCGAGGATTCATGCATATCGAATGTTCTCAACACTCTATTTGTTCGAAGACACCATAACTTTATAGTTGAATCTGCAGAACCAGATAATAAAAAATTATTTTTCAATATTAGTCCTTTGATGTTTCCTTGGTGTCCCAGAAATTTGTTCAAAGGCTTCAAAGAATTTGATCTTGAATCGTAAAGCTTTATAACATTCTCTGGACCACCACTGGATATGATGTTCGGTAAACAAGACAAAGCGTAAACGGAACCAGTCTCGTTGTCAGAGTCTTTTATGGAGGAAATTTGGTGATGTTTCTCTATGTCCCAGATGACAATCGATTTGTCTAAACTACCGGATATGATTTGTGACGGTTTTGCAGGATTATAGGCCAAGCATTTCACGTAATCTGTGTGATATCCAATAACAGCTGCTGGCTCTGACTTGGTAGAGTCCCAAATTTTTAAAGATAAGTCAGAAGAACAGGAAACAACAGATTTTTTATCTTCTAGTAGCTTTATATCGTTGACCCAGTCCGAGTGTATTTGGGAATGATTCTGCATTTTGAAATCACCATATCTGGGCAGGCCGAAATTGATACCTTTTCTTATTTGAGATTCCAAGAAGATTAGCTCAGCCTCGTCATCGTATGATGTTGTTGCGTAATCATGAATACTGGCGTAGTTGCTCAATCGATTGTCAAGCTTGTCATGAGGATAATCGATCTCTCCGAATGGCTCGTTTGAGGACCATGAGGCCACAATTCCATCTCTTCCCGCCGAAAACAATTCATTGGTCTGCCTATTGAAATCCAAAGCATTGACTCCCAATGAATGACCATGATGAAATTGAGTTGGCCCTAGAATGTATGTCACTGACCTCTGAGACTTCTTCGCAATCGTCATTTGGTGCAATGATCTTTTTCAAAAGGTTTTCGAACGTCCGTTATCAAGCACAATAATTGCCTGATAAGCCACTCCACAAAGAAGAGTACCGGAGCAATATGATGAAGCGTATCCACCAAAAAAGGAACAAAGGCCTCAGAACAAACTATAGACACGGCTAAGAGTGCTGCTGTCTAAACTCGTCAAGGCTTCAAGCTTTCTTCCTGATGCTGTGATCTTTCGTTACCAGCTTTACTTATTGCAAGGAAAACCAATTTTTTTTTTTCAGTTGTCGAGGGAAGCGATACCTTAAAAAGCGGAGTATTTGTATTACATACTAACAAAACAGATGGCTGGATACAGTAACCGCGTAGTCACACTTATCAATGCCACCATCAGAAGGTTTGCAAACTATAAGAACCAACCTAAAGTTTTCGTGAACCCCCTCACATTTGAAATCAAGAAGAATGAGAACTGGGCGATAATAGGTGACTCAAAGTTACCGTTCATGCAGGTCCTTGCCAATCAGCATATCGTGGAACCTGCAAATGCCAGACAATATCCAAGATTGTCCGAAGGAACGTGGCCGTCTTCAGTTATTGAATTGCTTCAGTTTACGAACAATAACTATGGAAAATCTGCTGACGGCACGGGAAATGGTGGCTTCACTCATTTAGGTGCTCGATATGAGACCTTCAAAGACTTGGAAATCGATATCAAAACAAGGGATTTCATAACGGATATGTCTTACAACTCATCCCAAAAAGTTGATGAACTGAAACTCAATAGCTACCTCGAATCTTTGTGTTTGCGAGGCCTCGAAGACGAGTTCATCAATGGACTAAGCAATGGTCAATTTAGAAGAGCTAGAATTGCAAGAGCCTTATACAGAAACACAAAGTTGCTACTTTTTGATGATCCCTTTTTGGGACTTGATCCTAATGCTACCCAAACCGTTTCCTATGTCTTGGAAGAAGACTCGAAACGCCGAACCATTGTCATTGGTCTTAGAATTCAAGACGAAGTGCCAAAATGGGTCGATCATATTGCAATTGTGAACAGTCAAGGGATTGTAGAACAGGGACGTAAGGAAAACATCGAAGAGACGCTTTCTTTACTTCGTGAACATCACATTCTAGAACAAGAACTGAGAAAAGCTGCTCTAGTAAAGCGCCAACTCGAAAATAAAAAGAACTTTGAAGCAAGGCAAAAGTCAAATCAGAACAGTCATGAGGTTATCATAGAATTTGATAATGTTTCTGTAACATACAATCAAGCGGAAGCTCCTACAATCAAAAATTTGAATTGGAAAGTACATCATGGTGAAAAATGGCATATAAGGGGAAATAATGGAACTGGTAAAACTACTATACTTGCATTGATTACTCTTGACCACCCTCAATCGTGGAATAGCAGCATTTCACTATTCGGACAGAAGCGTAAAACCGGAAGAACCGATTATTTCAGTACTAACGGAAATATTGGATTTTCATCGCCTGAGCTTCACGCTTTATTTCCAAGACAGAGAACAATCTTTGAAACCATAGGTAATGGATTCTCTGTTGGCAATTATTTACCACCAGAACACTTAACAGCTACTCAGGAGAGAAAAGTGAATTATTTGATTCAAGATTTTGGCTTCAGTGCTAGTACCAAGTTTGGCGACCTGAGTATTAGTGATCAAAAAGTTATCTTATTCCTCAGAGCTATCGTCAAAGAGCCAAAATTATTGATTTTAGATGAAGCATTCAGTGCTATGGCAGATGACTCAGTTGAGAAGTGTAAGGAGGTTATCGATCTTTGGACGCATGGGTGTGTTCTTGTCATTGGTCACGTAAACAGCGAGATTCCTCGTTGTGATAAGTATATTAGATTGGTCGATCCACCGGCAGGACAGTATGAGATGGGGATTGCAACTTAGTTTTCAAAATTGCCGTATCAGGAAGTCAAATATTATTAATCTGTTTTTTTTGTTTTTACGTCTTTTGTGTTTTGAAGGCAATCGATCTTTAACATATTGTATACTTCTGTGATTGCATAGAATTTGACGTCCAATTGGGTTCAGACTATTTTGAATTTGATCCCTGCCTCATTTACTATCTCGAGGAATAACTAAATTTGTTAAAGATGGATGAAAACTATGATGTTATAGTTCTTGGTATGTCTGCCTTAAATGCATCAGAATTTCAGTTTGACTAATTCAAAACTCACATACTAACGCAAGAATAGGAACTGGTACGTAAACATTTTACAAGCATAGTTTCATCGACCGCATACTAACTTGAGGCTATCAGGTTTAACGGAATGTATCTTATCTGGACTTTTGTCAGTTGAGGGCAAAAAGGTTTTGCATATAGATAGACAGGACTTCTACGGAGGTGAGAGTGCTTCTTTAAACTTGACTCAATTATACAGCAAGTTCAAACCATCAAAAAAACCAGATGAAAGTTTGGGTAGAGACAGAGATTGGTGCGTTGACTTGATTCCAAAATTTTTGATGGCAAACGGTGAATTGACTAATATCTTAGTGGTGAGTATATAATTGTCATTAAAATTGCACTAAAGATTCAGGTTACTAACATTTTCAACTACAGCACACTGACGTCACCCGTTACATTGAGTTCAAACAAATCTCTGGATCCTATGTTTATCGTTCAGGAAAGATTGCCAAGGTTCCCTCGACACAAGCTGAAGCTATTTCTTCATCGTTATTAGGCCTCTTCGAAAAGAGGAGGATGAAAAACTTCTTGGAATACATTTTGAAATATGACGCTGATGTAGCCTCCACTCACAAAGGCTTTGACTTTGACAAGAACACGATGGATGAGTTATATACATACTGGAATTTAGAGGCTGGTACAAAGGACTTCATTGGTCATGCGATGGCCTTATGGTCAAATGATGCTTATCTCAAAATGCCAATTCAGGGAACTTATGACAGAATTATGCTCTACCTTAATTCTGTTGCTAGATATGGTAAATCGCCTTACATTTACCCGTTGTATGGTTTGGGAGAATTACCTCAAGGTTTTGCTAGATTGTCTGCTATCTATGGTGGTACTTACATGTTAGATACCCCAATAGAGGAGATGCTATACTCGGAGGCCGGAAAATTTGAAGGTGTGAAGACCAAGGAAGGTGTAGCCAAGGCCCCTATCGTTATCGCGGATCCAACTTACTTTCCTGATAAGGTGAAGAAGACTGGTGATAGAGTCATCAGGGCTATGTGCATTTTAAATCATCCTATTCCAAACACTTCTGATGCCGACTCGTTGCAGATCATCATTCCTCAAAACCAAGTCGGCAGGAAAAATGACATATACATTGCAGTTGTCTCTTCTGCCCATAATGTCTGTTCCAAGGGCCATTACTTGGCCATCATCTCTACTATCATTGAAACGGATAAACCACATGTGGAATTGGAACCTGCATTCAAACTCATTGGCCCAACGGTTGATGTTTTGATGGGTATTGCTGATTTATATGTTCCAAAAGAGAACGGCGCAACAGACAATGTTTTTATTTCCAAGTCGTATGATCCTTCCTCTCATTTTGAGACTACCACAGATGATGTGAAGGATATTTATGAAAGAGTTATGGGTAAGCCTTTAGTTTTGAAGAAGAGGACTACTGCCGAAGAGGAGGAGGCTTTAGCGGGTTTGTAAAAGGAGATCAGCCAACAGTTTTTTTTTAAAATTCTTACACATAAGTTTGAGTCAGTTTTGAGTAAATTTGTTTATTAAGCAGACTCTATTCACCGTAGATTTATAATTTGAATTTCAGCGATTACGAGCTGATCTCGTCGGTCACATCAATATTAGCTGGCTCTTTCTTTTCTGTGGAATCCTCCAGTTCGATGGGTCCCAAGGCACTGGAAGATGTGTGCAACGACTGTTGATAATCTGACTCGACGCCTCTGAAAACAGCATTGAACAAAACCGCAAATGAATGCCTTCCCTGATACAAGGGTACGACGATGATATACACAGTTGCTAAAAGTAACCAAATCATCATTATAACCACCCATTGTCTGAAATAGACCTTGCTGAAAGTGTAACCAGACCCCATTAAGGAAACTGGCAATATAATGTAAGCGCCAAACAAAAGTATCGCATTGAGAAGCATGCAAATCCATGAATACTTCTTCAAATTATATTTTTGCTCGTCAGTCACTTTCATTGCAGCTTTCTCCTGTTCATCTGCGTCATCTCCTGCTTCAAACGCATCGTTGAAAGTACTAAAATCAAATGGTTCCTCATCTGGGAAGATGTACGAAAATATGACGAGGTATATCAATGTGGAGAATAAGGAGACAAAGTTAGCAATGAGACAAGGTTGGTTTTCAATCACTGTATTTTTGTTGATCACTGGATAAAAAGCGGCGGTAGATCCAACCCAACATGCTATACCAGTAACTGTGGCCAAAGGGCAACTGATCATCAAAGCCTTTCTGGACATTTTTGACCAAAAAAGTGTCAAGACAATAGTAAACACCGCTGGGGAAACAATTATACCGGTCATTGAAAGTAACCAACCCACAGTGACACCAATGTAGTTGAAAACAACCGAAATAACAGCCATAAACAAACTGAAGCCTATAACGGCGAGATGAGTGACCCTAACTAACTGTTTTCCTGAGGCCTGAGGGTTAATATGACCTCTGTAAACATCGTATGTAGCGATAGATGAAAAAGCAATCAACTCTGCTGATGTGGCTGAAGTGACAGACATAAATAACATCAATAAACCTGCTACAGCACCACTTTTTCCTAAAATTGTACCCATTGCATAAATAACTGGAAGACCAGATGAAACTTCACCAGCACTTAACAGATTTGGATAAGTGAATGATTCTGGCAACACCAATAGAGCTCTTGTTGTCAAGCCACCACAAGTTCCTAAAGCCCATGGAATAACCAACCAACATGCAGCACCCAAGACATATCCTTGAAATATCCCTTTCGGATCAGAGGCAACCAGCTTTTGTCCATATGAAGGGTCAGCAAAGATACTACTGATACCCGATGTCAGAACAACATAGGTCAACATCATCATAGTAGGATCATCAAATGACAAGTAGTTTTTACCGGTTTCCTGTGGAAATTTTTCTTGAACTTGAACCAATAAGTCGTACATTCTATCTGGTGATCCTATTATTGATGAGGACCCGTAGGTGACAAAGCACATCACACATATTATGACGTAAATGATAACAGTATGAATCCAATCAGAAATGAAGGTAGCGTTCAAACCACCAAATAACGTATAAACACAAACACCCATAGGCAACAAAAATGATGCCGCGACAATATGCATTCCACAAGTACTGTGAAAACCTTGACTTCCACCCAACAACAATAATGAGGATACTAACACATTTGTAGCAGTGCAGTACAGTAGAAACATCCAATGTCCTTGCTTTCCAAATCTAACCCTCACCAACTCTGCAATAGTGTGCACACCAGGAGCCACAATCTTCATCTGAAGTGCCAAAAATACAAACAAAAGCACCTGGATGGTACCACCGATCCCATATAAGAAACCACCAGAAATTCCATGACTATATGACCATTCACCCGATGACAAAAGTGTCAGTGGCCATGTCCAAGATGAGACCGTAGCTGAGGCAATCAATCCAGAATTGACCGATCTTGAAGCTGTCGAAAATCTCTCTGAATTCTGAACCTGGCCCATGTATTTGGATAACAACTTGGTGATACAGACCATCATAATGGCGAATAGAGCACCCAATCCCACTGCAAAGCCATATCCGTAACGTTGTTCTAAGATATATTCACCCATCGCTTAAGTATAGTAATAACGCTTGACTGTTGTTTTCTTCAGTGTGTGTCAAGATGATCTACTACTGAACTTATCTGACCAATACTAAGTAAGCACATTAAGTAGTCGCGGAGATCATTGTCTACTTATACTTGTGTGAGATCGGTTTCTGAAAATCATATTTCAAGGCTTAATTTTTTTGCTATCGCCATAATTACCTTATCAGAGGTGATTTTTTGCCCGCAAATCATTTCAAAAGCCAACCAAAGCGCCCAAAAAAACACGCATGAGTCAGATCAGTATGTGAATATGTATGTGTTCTATTGAAAATGGCCCCGATAGCAAAATTTTGTCCGAAAGCATGATCCGCTAGTATACAAAAACTGATAGCCTTATAACGTTTAGTAAACCTGTGTCGCATCGAAGTGTCTCACGCATATCATATTTGTCACCCGCTGACTACCAAAATGTACCTAGTGGTGGAAAAAAACCTGCACCAGTTTGTACTGAAAAATGGGAAAACGGACACTCACAAAAAATCTACCAAAAATCTCTAAATTATTGATGAGGCAGTTCAAATACATACTGATACAGGTCAAAGCACTGTTCCAGGTGATGAGTTTTTTTGAAAAAAAAAACTTTGTATTCTGTCATTAAAGCTTGAATTTTTAGTCATTGACTATGTGAGATCGAAGTCGATGAAAAGCTCTTCCCCTATCTTCTGCAGGCAAAGAAATCTAATGCAAACGATTGGGAAGCGCGCACTAACACAGAAAGCTAAGCGGACATAGCAACTACCCGCATTCCGCTGTTCTGCATTTTGAGTTGTCTTTGAACTACTTTTGTTTTTACTAGGTAATTGCCAACACCTATTGTTAATAAAGTGTGCAGTTTCAATGAATTGCAACGAAGCTTTCCAACACTCACCTTACCGAGCTTGTGGTTATACCCAATTATCGAGACGCGATATAATGTAAGCGCCAAACAATATTATCGCCTGAGAGGCATGCAAAGCCATGTATAATTCTTTAGATTTCACTTCTGCTCTTCAGTCAGCCTCATAACAACCTTCTCTAGTTTGTCTGTATCATCTTTCGCTTCAATGCTTCTTGAAAGAATTAAAATCAAATGACTCCTCATCAGTGAATGATTATATGAAATGATGATTTTGTCTGAAAGATAGGTGGTGTGTCGATGTGGATTTACTACACAAACTGTGTCTTTTAAAACTCTTCGCTCCATTTAATAATAACAGCAACAAGGTCACCAATATGTTAGTAACACAGCAATACACCAGCAATATCCATTCCAGTATCCTTGCTTTCCAATAATAGTTATCACCAACTCTACAATAGCGTCATATCAAGGGCCACCATTCTTTTCTCAAGTGCCAAGACACAAACAGAAGTATCTGGATGGTGCCAACGACCCCTAATAAGAAACCGCCAGAACTGACATGACTATATGATCCTAAAGCTGTCGAAAATCCTTCAAATTGCAAACCTGGCCCATTTATTTGGATATTACTTTAGGGATGAATACCATCAACGGCCAATAGCGCACTCAGTATCACTAAGATCAATGTCATTAGCGTGATTTTAATTATGATTTCAGTTATCACTCAAATGTGGTTCTAAAATTTAACTTTAATTATCAATTATTGGGGTGATGAGATGATAAGAAAATTGATATACTCTATTCTACTCATATCGCCTTTTGTAAAAGGGTATTGGCGGATATTGTTATTATTTGTCTTCTGGGACCCTGAGTCTAGTCATCCCAAAGCAGATGTAGCACAGTTAATTTATTGGAGATCACGTGCTAAGGCCATATCTTTATCAGATCATTTGTTAAAACCATATACAAGTCAAAGATACGAAAGTGTCAACCAAGACATGATTCTTGACTCACTAGTTAATCGCTGTTACAGCCAGTTCTAGTTCTAGTCATCTAAACGGTCAGAGAGGGTGGCTTCAAATTACTGATCATATGCATCAAGTCTTTGCCTTGTAGGGTGTGAACGTTTCTTATCGGTTTTGAGCTGTTCTACGATAAAAAAAAAAGACACCTGGTGGTAGAAGTAGCTGTGTATTGGATCAGCTAACAATATGGAGTTTTGAGTCCAACAGAGATCGCTTATCTTTTGAATATGATCAGGATCATATATGAGAGCGGAAGCGGTTTGTGTTGATTCGATTATATAATGTATTGTTTTCAGCCTTTTAGTCTGTCCTGTTGTTAAAAATCTTAATTACATGATTTGATTGGCCAATAGCTGATATCTTTGCCCATATCTGTTGCTGTAGTTGCCGATCGGCAGGTCTTATGCTGCAGCGAAAAAAGACGGGAGCAAATTTCCGTTTAGCTAAAAATGGAAGTTTAGACAATACGAAACGACATTTGGCTGTCTTATCAATCGCGGCCAAACAAAAATTGCAGTACGCGGTTAACGCAGGCCGTTCTGCAATGTTTGGTCAAATTCTCACTTGAGTAACCCTGATAAGAAATTGAGACTAAATGTGTTTTATAAATACGAAGCCCCATCGCCTTTTCCACCAATTGGAATGATCAACTTCATTTGTTCAACTATACGAAGATCACACACTTTTATAATGCCATCTAAAGAGTTGACTATTAAGTCTGGAAGATTGATAGATACCATACACAGTACTGCCAACTGGGGTGCTAAATTTCCTTGGGGTCCTGATCCTACTCAAACTGGTGTTTGTCGTCTTGCCTTAAGTGATGAAGACAAGCTGGTGAAAGACTGGTTCCGTGCGGAGACTGAGAAATTGGGCTGTGAGGTCAAAGTTGATGAAGTGGGAAATATGTTTGCAATTTACCCAGGTAAAAACCCAGGTCCTGCCACATGTATGGGTTCGCATTTGGATACACAACCAACTGGTGGTCGTTATGACGGTATTTTGGGTGTCTTGGGTCTGTTGGAAGTTATCAGAACGTTTCACGACAATGGCTTTGTCCCAAATTACCCTGTTGGTGTCATAAACTGGATGAACGAGGAAGGTGCCAGATTTCCAATGAGTATAATGGCTTCATCCGTTTGGGCTGAAAATATCAGTAAGGAGGAGATATATGCCATGAAATCGGTCACAGATACAAAGCCAGTGACGGTGAAGGAGGAGTTAGAGAGAATTGGCTATTTGGGAAAAGTCCCTGCTTCGTACAAGGGTAATCCAATTGCTGCCCATTTCGAATTGCATATTGAACAAGGTCCAATCTTGGAAGAACAACAAAAGGAAATTGGTATTGTCAAGGGTGTTCAAGCATACGTTTGGTACAAGATTATTGTCACTGGTAAAGCACAACATACAGGTACAACTCCCTTAGGAAGTAGAGCAGATGCCTTGTTAACGGCATCACAAATGGTTGTCAAGGCTAATGAAATTGCTCATAAGCATGAGGGATTGTGTTCAGTTGGAATCATGGATATCTTACCTAAGGTAGTCAATGTCATTCCAGAGAGCGTCAGCTTCACTTTAGATGCCAGACACACTACAGATGAAGGTTTACTGCTGATTGTAGATGATTTGAAACAAGAGTTCCAAACCATTGCATTGAAGGGAAACGGCACTAAAAACGCTAAACCTTTGAAGGTTGATTTTGAGCATATCTACACATCCCCAGCTGTCAAGTTCAACGAGAAGTGTATTGAGTGTGTGACAAAGTCCGCTGAAGAATTATTTGGTGAAGATCAGTGTATCCCAATGATCAGTGGTGCGGGCCATGACTCTTGCTCTACCTCCACTAGAGTGCCAACTGGATTTATTTTCATTCCAAGTAAGGACGGTGTCAGTCATAACCCAGAAGAGTACAGTACGCCAGAGCAATGTGACAATGGTTTTAAAGTATTATTGGGTGCTGTTGTCAGATACGATGAGTTGCGTGGAGCTGGTGAAGTTTAAGTTTCAGTATATCAGAAAGACTTATTATGGCCTCCTTTGTGTTCATGTCACATTTAAATACTTATATTTAACTAATCTTTTATTTATGATTTATTAGAACCTGATGAGTCTTATTAATATGAAGAAAAGCAATGAAGGAAAAGACAATAAATTGGAAATCAACTCCTCTATAGCAAAGCAGCTGCTAAACCAGCTGCCCCAGCTGCTAAGAGGCCATATGAAGCACCGTTGACCAGAGCAGCACCAGCGGAGCTAGAAGTTGTCGAGTTACTTGAGTTACTTGCATTGTGCTTGACCTTGTTGTGGTGTTTGGTCTTTTTGGCTATCTCGACAAGCTTTTCGTCCTGTTCCTTAGCAGAACCAATTGTAATGTTAGAGCAAGCAATTCTAGTGTTGTCTGCCAAATGGATGGTCACTGATAACCCACCAATAAAAGCTTCATTGTTTGAGTTCAATGAAATATATTTTTCAACGTAAGTGGAAGACAACTGATTTCCATCAATGAAACCATGTTTTCCGGATAAGTCGCCCGCTTCACAAAAAGCATCATCAGATGCCGAGGCACAAGGAGTAACTCCATGAAATGGGTTTAAATGACCACCTGTGGCGTAACAGTCACCGTTGCTTGGAACTGCAAATTCATGTATATGGTACATAAATGGACCACCTTCATCTGGTAAGCCTGATAAATTGACATCAACATTGACCTCGCCCGACTCAATTGAAGTAAACTTGACGCAACCTTTGATGCTGGAATCGAATTCAGCAATTGCAACTGTATTAGGTTTAGAGTCGAAAGATTCTGGAGCTGCTGGTACTTGTACACTCAAGAATGCATTTAAAGCAGGAACGAGCGAGAGAATTGACTGATGAATTGCAACCATTGTGAATTGTGTTTGAAGCAGTATATAATAATGATATGCCAAATATTCTTTGGTGAATATTTTGTGATGGAGGATTTTAAAGCAGCTATTTAAACCAATATTGTTTTTGCTGCAAGGCATAAAATTTTTTTATACATGTGCAATTGCCTGCACCTCAAGAGAGTTGCTGTTGAATTCTTTAAGATGTCCGAAGCCACATGTAATAACGCAAAGCCGGCTATAAAGCATTTTTATAATACGTACTTGTTCTCTAACGAGTTGACTACCTCTGGGAACTGAGCTCGACATCCTTTCTTCGAGATCTTTACGCTTATCGAAAAAATCTCGCTTTGTTAGTGGAAATTTGACAAAATTGACAAAGGCCGAAAAAATGAAAGTTTTGGCAAAATCAAGATAAAGAACAGGCTCAGGCACTCCGCGTTACAAACATTCTCCGAACTATACGAATGCCGTTGCCAATATGGTATGTATTGTGGATGATCCAGTGAATCTTCCATCTACCTATGTATTTCACGTCAAGTTATTAACATGTTTGTAGTCTTCCAATTTGTACACCTTCACCGATGAGACGCTAGCCCAATTGAAGAAGTTCAGAATGCAAAGCGCCCGTGGTACTGCAATGGAACTGCTCATATGTACGTTACTCAGTTTTGATCTTTTTGGGAATAGGCGATAATCGCCAACTCAAAACATTTTAAGTTGATGAACAACTGTACTAACATGATGAAGACAGACAAAATCGACAAGAACACATATGAGATAAGCTCTGATGGTGAAATACAAAGAAGCTTCGAAGAATTGATAGATGAGTTACCAGACAACTCTCCTTCCTTTGTGGTCCTCTCCTATCCTTTCAAAATGCCCGACGGAAGATTCAAAATTCCTTTAGTGTTGGTATACTATAGGCCTGCAACATCTACTCAGGAATACAAGATGTTGTACGCGGCTGCGGTGGAGTTGTTCCGCGAAAAAGCTGGCGTCTCTAAAATGTTTGAAATTGCTGATGAGGAGGAATTTGAAGATATTCCATATCAATTGAAGTAGTTGTTGTTGCTTTATCTTATCTCTTATCTAGATTATGTATTTAAACTTGATGGTGTTGTGATGTTGTAATTGATAGGGCTTTAAACCCTATTGAGCTTTTTGTAGTGTTATTTTGTTCACGACTTTGTTTTTGAGCGAGGAAAAAAATTAATTCCAATGAATAGAAAAAAAAAATATACAACTTTTCAACTTTCTTCTCAGTATTTGTTCATCATCAACATCGAATAACATCAAAACATAATTCAAAATGGGTCGTATGCACAGCAAGGTGTGTAACAGTTGAATATAACAGTGCATCACTTGGACTGCTTGCGGTAGTGGTGGCTCTTTCATTTATTCAATAGGGCTCTTACTGAATCCAATAGAATGTACTTGTGTTTGAAGATCAATCTTTCACTGTTATAGAAAGAGGCAGTTGGGATGTTACTGGACTAACAAGTGATATTGTTTTCCAGTTATTTTCTTTCAGTCAAATATTTTCGAGCACGCATTCCAGAGGATTTGGTAAGGATCATTATTATGGATGCTGGTAAAGTCACCCGTCATACACTGCTCAGTACCAGTTTTGCAATCAATTCACTGCTGAGAAGTTTTAGAAAAGAAATAGAAAGTCTGAGTGGTGATCGTTTACAATGATAGATGATCATCTAGCTCAGCTTTACTATGGATTGAAAAAATTTGAAGTAGGTTTTTTTCAAATTATTAGTGTACTAACTTCAATATTTTGATTTCAGGGAAAAGGTATCTCATCATCCGCTTTACCATATTCAAGAAATGCGCCAGCTTGGTTCAAATTGTCATCTGATGCTGTCGTTGAACAAATCATCAAGTATGCCAGAAAAGGTTTGACTCCATCTCAAATCGGTGTCAACTTAAGAGATTCACATGGTGTTTCCCAAGCTAAGGTCATCACTGGTAACAAAATTTTAAGAATTTTGAAGTCAAATGGTTTGGCTCCAGAAATTCCAGAAGATTTGTACTTTTTGATTAAGAAGGCTGTCTCCGTTAGAAAGCACTTGGAAAGAAACAGAAAAGACAAAGACTCCAAATTCAGATTAATTTTGATCGAATCAAGAATTCACAGATTGGCTAGATACTACAGAACCGTTCAAGTTTTGCCACCAACCTGGAAGTTCGAATCTGCTACTGCTTCAGCTTTGGTTAACTAGATTGTCCTTTGCTTTGTGTCTGTGGTCTATAATTTTTATAGCTTTATAACATAAAAGGGGCTAATGTCTTTTTATAACTACTTGTATTATATATGTGATTTTCGCTTTCCTTAGTGATGCATGTCATACAGCAATTGTGAAAGTACTATTCATCTCCTCGATCTAAAGCGGGCACCTCCATGTTAAACTCGTCTTCTTTCATTGCAAATAATATTGTGCTGTAATCAGATACACTGAGGTCCTTGAAATGGGTATCGAGATCCTCGATCAATGTTAAATTTTGTAAAGCTGTGCCTTGTGGAATAGCAAATTTCAATGATTCTGGATCAAGTTGAGTGTCCACCAGAGCAACAACTGTGGATATTGTAGTGTTTCCCACTTCTTCCTCATCCACCTCTTCATCACTAGAATTGGCATCATCGAAAGATGGTTTGGGAATCGGTATGTCGGCAGGACTTTGGTCAATCGATACAGCTTTGACATTTTTGAAAAATCCTCCTGAAAGATTGATTATATCTGTCAATTTAATGGCAAGGTCTCTGAAAGTCGACTCTGTAGGAAGAGAGACAAAATATGTGATTGCTCCGTTTTGTAGCTTCAAAGTCAATGGAATTGCTGGCAGCATGATGATGATGATACTGAAGGTTACGTGGACCTCTGGATAATATCTTTTGTTTATTTGGGAATTTTTTCATAAAAGGACTTCTTCTGTTTTTGTACTCATCTCGCTTACACCTGATTTCAATTTACGCTGGAGGATAGATGAATAACACCCTGATCCATAAGGACAGTGTCTTGACATTATATAGAACTTTACAAAGACATCTGACACATCTTCCTGTACCCTACAATCGTCAAGCACTCCAAATTATTAGAAAGGAATTTAAAAGTCAAAGAAATGCCCACGTGAGGAATGTGGTGAAAACTGGTATAACACAAGCTTATAAGTACGAGAAGGAGCTATTTGATTATCACATTGGAAAATTGGATCTAGTGCCCATAGTCCAAGCGATATCCTACTTCAAGCGTCTATACAAAGAAAGGAAAAATGTGATACCAGTAACTGTCAAACCAACAATAAGGGAATCTTATCCAAAGAGGACTGCAGAGTGGTCGCTAATTTTACAAAAAGAGCAAAGACTAGAAAGGCTCACTGACAAATTGATCAAATCTGATCAGGCAAAGTCTATAATTCCACACAAATCTGAATTGGATCGCAAGTATATAAGACAAATATATGGAGTTAAAGTGATCAATATGAAGACATCTCAAGATTTCAATCAGCTTTTGAAGAACTATGGGCCGGCATCAAAACCCTATGAAGCAAAATACTTGTACAATAATTCCGATCAATTGCCTCTTCTATCTTTATTGACACCAAGAGGGACATTTCTGGACATTGATAAAAATATACATCTTCAGTTATCAAATTACATACAGTATCAAGAAGCCATGGACCTCCTTGAAAATTACAAAGAAAACTTCGGGAAGTGGTTGGAGATGGAAGACGATTGGGAGAACAGAACTAACCAGACCATCCCAGAATGTAATTTTTTGAGTGTTATCCTGGAGAGTAGAAAAGTCTTGCATCAAGAGCATACTGAAAGAGTTGAGAGGGAAGTCAAATTTCACAATAGGAAAGTTATGTTCATGAAAAGTCGCATGAAACCTGCCCTCGCAAACTACCATCAACAGCGACAGAAAAATTTCAAGCAAATGATTAAATTTATTAGCAGACACCACATTGACGAATTCAATGACTATTCCAACAGTTTGGCTAAAATTCTATTCAAATATGGGTTCCGTAACAGAAGGGAATCGTTCGACTATGATGAGTTTGAGGAAAAGTTAGATCCAGCAGAGTTCGATTGGAGGATTGATGATAAATAAAAGTAGGTAATCACATAGTGTCAGTTTCTACAGAGCTCTAAAAAGCTGAAAATCGTCAAATAGAAGCGAGTAGTAAATGATCAGTCATATCATCGGATGTGATTTGAAATTGTGCGAACTAAACAGCTCATCTAGTAATATATCCTTCTATGCTCTTACCCTTCAAGAACCTATCGTCTTCAACTTCATCGAGATCAATTGTATTGGATTGCAATGCATAACCATCATCGACAAATAAGTTGTTGGAAGGAGGGGCAACATTGGCATTTTCAACAATCTCAAAGTTTTCCATCAAACCAGCCAATTCTGATACTTTTGGATCTATGACACCACTTTCAATTGATAAACTCTTCATATTTTCGATGATGGACAACATTGATCTGTCCTTATTTTCCTCGTTTTGCACTTCATTTAACAACTCATCCAAAAATATTATCTTATTGTCAATCTCAAATAGATCAGTTCGTAGAAAAATTGCCTCATCTGTTAACTGTGTTTTGAAAAACTCATTACTCTGATAATGGTCCCTGCAACAGTACGAGTTGTTGTAATAACTTTTCAAAAACTTCAAATCCGTCTTGTTGTTATTCATCGCTATTTTCTTTGCATCATAGACAGGACACATCGGATAACCACAATAATGGTTCAAAATTCTTTCATTACAAAGTTCGTCATAAGCGTTTATGTTAAAAATGCTAGCTAGAAGCCTCATCCCATCTTTGTTGGTGTAGTTGTCCATCAAGACTTCCACGATGATTAGCACCAATCCATTGGATTGAGCCGGACTTAAAAGATGTGCCTTCGAATTTCGTACAGTCAAAATGTAAGGCTCTATCAATGGCCGTAGAGCCTCTGGTGTTATGAGTGTATCCTCTTGCCTTATAAGGGTATTCATTGTGCTTCAGTGATTATGTTGTTTCCGATAATGAGATCATAGATGAGTTTTTTAATATGTGGATCAGATAAGTATGTAATTTTTTTTTGACCAATTCATTACATATTAACAAGTAACTACTTAACAACTATGAGATTAGCTAAATAAGAGACAAATTAGCTATAAAAGGTATAATTATTCGATTGGAGAATGATTTCAATATCCAGTTTATACCTCAAAACCGGAGAAACGATTTAAACAGTGGTCATAATAAAAAAGTCACATTCAAATCAAACCATCTTCTTCAGCGACAATTCTCATAGCTAACTTCTTACTGTAGTACCTAACAATAGCCAAGTTACCAGCAGCATACCAAAAGTTCTTGCGACCTGAATCGGTGAAAATAGCTTCAATCTCACCTTCCTTGTTCAATCCCCAGACATCTTTCAATGGTTTGGCAACTTCCTCACCAAACATTTTCTTTGCAGTCGTCTTCATGTTCAGATAACCAGTTGCCAAAACAACAGCCTTTACATTCTCAATTTTGGAACCATCGGTCAACTCAACACCATCTTCAAAAAACCTTTTGATCTCTACCCCTTGCTTCAAATGGATCTTATCTTCGGCAATCATTGACGATCCACCAACATCGATATAGTAACCACCACCTCTACGGAAATACTTACCAAACAAACCGGTGGCTCCAAACCCAGAGTCCAACTTGAAGCCCTTTGCCTCCAATTTTTCAATCATATCTTTCTCCAGTTCAACAGTTTTCCTGAAGCATTGCTGTTGCATCAAGTTCAAAAATGGTACTGGCATTGACATGTTTAACAGATCCGCAGTGGCAACTTTGGCTGGACCGTTCTGTGCGTAAACTCCATCACAGATGAATTTCAGACCTTTATCAACGTTGATCACACAAGTAGATGATCTTTGAATCATTGTAACATTGGCCCCCTGTTCGTAAAAATCCTGGGCAATATCATGAGCAGAATTACATGAACCAACGACAAGGGTATTTTCACCATTGTATTCTAACCCAGTCTTGTGTTGTGATGAGTGGATCAACTTGCCTTTAAATTTTTCTTCATCTTGAAAATGTGGAATGTTGGGTTCACCGGAGTGTCCTGTAGCCATGACAAGATGCTTTGGATATAAAACAGTCATTTCACTTGTAGCGTTATCGATGATCTGGATCTCCCATTTGTTCGTCAGCTCATTAAATGTGGCATTGTTAACGTATCTATTTGTCCAATAACTCAACTCCATTGAATCGGCATAACTTTGGAACCAATCACCAAGTTTATCCTTAGGGGTGAAAATAGGCCAATTTTCGGGAAAGTGTAATATCGGCAAATGATCTGCCCAGACTGGATCATGCAACACCAAGAAGGAATAACGCTTTCTCCAATTATCACCTATTCTTGCGTTCTTTTCAACTATCAAAGCTTGAACTCCTAACATCTTTAATCTTGCAGCAGTAGCTAGTCCACTTTGTCCTCCTCCAACAATCACAACTAGTGGCTGCTTGTTGCCCCCAAATTCGAAATCTTTGGCTCTCTCTTCCAGCCAAATTTTTCTTCCAACGTTTTGGCCATGATTGACACCTTCGGGTCTGTTAGAACCCAACTTCTCTGGGCGGTTTGAAAGCTCATCAAGAGAAGTGTATAATGTCAACAGTTTCAATTCCGGACCATCGCCGCCTTCAACAGCAACAAATCTGAATATCCCCTTTCCATAACCAAATTTCGTCTTGAACTTGACATAAGCCATTAAGAACTCGATTGGAGGTTTGTTCTCGGTCAGTTCGTGGATAGTTTGCAAAGCAACGCCGGTTGGAAATCTACTTAAATCAGCCTCGGTATCAATCTCTACATCGTTCAATTGGAAATCAGGCTCTCTCGTCTTCATTTCCTTTTGAATGGAATCCAAGTAATGCCATTGATGGTATTGCCAGGACAAACACATGTGATCTTTCCAAGAAGCAAAAGGCATAATGAGCTCCTCCAGTATTTGGTCATCTTCAAAATTGACAGCCAACAACTTGTTAAATTTGGAAAGCCATTGCTTGACACTTTCAGCATTGTCATTGCTTCTAAGGAATTTTGGTGAAGCTTTGAAGGAGCCATAGATTCTCTCGTATGGAACATCTTCTTTTACAGCACCATAAGTGAGAGGTGGATGTACTTCAGATTTAACGTCAAATGGCTTATCAGAAGTAACAGCGGGCATGGTGATGCTTGTGGGTTTTTGTGATATGATATGCAGAGATTTTGATGAAATTATCTGCAATTGAACAACATCTGAAGTAAATAGTTGAATAATCGAGGGTATTTATATATTTAAAGGAGCTTCTATAAAACAATGTCACTCACTAACCATCGGTGAAACGCATTGCAATTTATTTGCAATAATGCTTTCAATTTTAGACACCCCCTCCAATACCATCCACCACCATAGGCATGGGTGGTAGTCACCCATTGTAGTTACCCATCAAAGCAGCCGTTCGGCGCAGTGGTACGAGCTCTCACCGTATATTACCCCACCTCTGAGCATCATCTTTAAATATTCTGTTGAGCTTTCGCTGGTTGGATTTGACACGACAATCACCAACCAAAAAAAAAAAATGGATGGAGCGGCTTTTATTAATCGCCTACTGTGAATTTAAACTATTAAGTAAGGAGTAATCCATAATAAGTTACACAAGTAATATATGTGAAAAATAACCGCAATCCAGTGGGGTAACAATAAATAATCCGCTCAAGCGTCCACTTTTTCATATTTTGACACCTCCACCCCACGTCATTCAATCCAAGCTCAACCCCAACAGCTGTCTCTGAGACTTGGAATTTGGATCGAAATAAGGCTTCTCAGCCAATGAGGTGACTCTAGTTCCATGTCTAGAGCTCTTAGTCAGACTGCTGTCGTCTCCGTAATCAAATACGGCACGATGTTGGCTGACTCTATTATCCCAAATCAGGGAAGTTCCGTATCCAGGCTTGGATGGTTTCCAATTGAAACGAACTTGGATATCAACATTGTCTTCATACAATTTGAACAAGAAATCCAAAATGACAGCACTTTCACCTTCTTCTAAACCAACAATTCTTCTCGTCATTGATCTATTCACATACAATGACTTCCAACCGGTGACTGGATGAGTTCTGACAAGAGGGTGTACTCTTTCAATTCTCTTTGGACCTGTCAATGGATTTTCTCTGTCCAAATAGGCATGAGCGCTGATATAAACGGCTTCCTTACCATCTAACCATTTTTGCATAGCAGGTGATAATTTATCATATGCAGCGTACCCAGAGGCCCAAAGGGTATCTCCACCAACTTCAGGAAGGGTATCGTTATGCAAATGTGTGATACCTGCTGGTTGATGCTCATGTACCAAATCGGTATGCCATGCAGCGTTTCTAAAGTTATTTCTCTTGAAGGTCAATTTTGAACCTTTTTCAAACAGGTTTCTATAATCGTTCCAAATCACGGTGACACCTGGTAATCCTGGAACTTGAGTGGCTTGTGGATGTCTTTCCACTTGTCCCCAGTACTCACCTAATTCGAGCTGTTTCTCAGGGGATAATAGTTGATCTCTGAAGAAAACCACAACTCTTTCAGCAACCAATAAAGCTAACTCATCTCTCTGTTGATCGTTTAAATCAGCCAATTGTAAACCAACAATCTCAGTACCAATGTGTTTGGTCAAATTCCTAACTTCCTTTGCTGCAGCAAATAACAGCTTCTTTTCTGGATCAGCATTTTTACCTCTTTCAATGTAATCGAAATCCTTGTCCCTGATTGCATAGGCCTCATCAAGGTATACTGGAACTTTTGATTGATCTGGAATCTCTGGATAACCCTTGGAGATGTCAGTGCCAGAGGCTTTGAATCTTTCAAGTGTAGGTTTTGGAAGCAAAGTCAAACCTCTTGGATCTGGACCATAATTAATTTGTTGAACATCTTTTTGGTTAGCTTTGATTATTTCATGGAGCTCTTGTTCCAAAGAAGTAGTGGTGAGAGACAATGACATCTTTTTATTGTTATATGCTCTTTGAGATAATTCTAAATGAATTTAAGCTTGCTTACATGGTGTTTATAAAGGTTGATCCAGCTCTTATTTATAAGATTTCAATTGTGGTTTTGGGCTAGCTGTAGAAATTGTGGTGGTAGTCCAATAATAAAATTTATAATGTATTGATGACAGTCGAAAACATGCGCAGACTCCACAGTTTCGTTTTGACACTCCACACAATGATTACTAAGTACTTTATTTCGTTTTAATACAGATAAGTTTAAACTGGTTTTTTATAGACCTTCGTCGCTATCATCGGTAACCCTCACTCACATGAAGACCTCTGAGATACACCTTCGATCCATAAGTAGTGAATGTTACTTTCTGTGACGTCCTAATTTCGGAGGGTTAAAACAAAAAATATGAGGCTTTTTTTTGTTTAAGCTTTGAATGATGGCTTAAACGTAAGAGATCACAGAGAAGAGAAAAAAGCCGGAAAAAACTTCTGGGCACTTCCGTGTGTATTTCTAATAGTAGACTGACAACCGCATTCATATGAATTGGAGATCATCGATCTTTTCGTCAAAGCCACCACATAGTCTTTGTGTTGACTAATTTGGACACCGACTTAAAAAATAGTCGGATGATGAGATCTCCTGAAGGCCTCGAAATGATTTTGAATCATTTCTTGACGAATTCAACTATGAGAGCTATTCAATTGCGTATAATAAAATGTTAAACCAGGCAAAGATCCGGTACACTTCTTTGAATCACATATTCATCAACAAAACAAAAATTTTGAATTTATTGGGGTCTATGGCAACCGACAAGTACAATTAGAATTGGAAGCTCTGAAAGGTACAGCTAGTAAAATTCATATCTATGAGCCATATAGATAAATTTACTATTTTTCACCATAGTATACATTTCAGTAGTCTCTATAAGAAGGAGTGGGCTGAGATAACAAGTAGTGTACACCAGCAACAAAATAATCTTAATTCCGACAGTAGAAAATATATCTAGAGAGGAAGAGGAAAAAGCTGATAGAGATTAAACAGACAGATAAATAGAGAATATATATATATACCAAACCATTTGTTTCGATAACAAATGCTGAATGGATCACGATTGAGAAAGGGTAGACCCAAGTCAAGCCCCACGGGTGGTATACCCAAAATTGTCCACGGCCATCATAATCATCATGGTATTCACAGCTCCAATAGTGCCAGCATGAGCTCGAATCTGAATAATATCAACTTGTGGAAACTTTTACTGCTGGAGTTAAACATTGACTTCTCTAGATCAACAACGACTACAAATTATAAGAAGAAGAAGAAAAACCAACAGCAGCAAAGAGGAGATGTCAATGGTGGGAACAATTCAAGAGATATCTCCATGGCCCAATTGTTGAACATAGTGAAGATTCCAATCTATTTAGAGCGATTCATGATGTTTGGATTGTTATATGCGACAAATGCATTCTTGACTTTGCTTACTGTGGTGCCGTTGCGGTTGGTGATACATTTGTTTTTGTTATTGAGAAGAAATTTTGTATCGCTGAGACTGCAATATATAAAAAAGGCCAATACAAGGATTTTGAAAAGGGACGCTATATATTTTTTTTCGGTGATTGCCACGTTGTACGTTTTGAAGGAGATCGATACGAGTAAGATATATCATAATATCAAGAACGGGACGGCTATCAAGTTGTATGTGATGATGGGTATCTTGGAAGTTGCTGACAAGTTGTTGAGCTCCTTGGGTCAAGATTTATTGAACATTTTATTCAACATGAATTTATCACTCAATTTGAGAAATGTTATTCAATTTAATCTCATTTTGTTTTTGAGCGTTGCATATTTAAGTTGTCACTCGTATGTGTTCATATACCAAGTGATGTCTTTAAACGTACTGATCAATTCATATTCGAATGCTTTGTTGACTTTGATCCTCAGTGCTCAATTTAGCGAATTGAAATCATCTGTTTTCAAGAAATTTGAAAGGGAAGGTTTATTCCAACTTGCATGCGCTGACTTAGTTGAAAGGTTTCAATTGTTTACCATTTTGTTCATCATCAGTTTGAAAAACTTGAACATTGAGAACAACAATACTTCATTGAAACCCAACTCATGGTATATGAAATCGTCCAATTATATCGACATATGGTTCGGTATCATCATGGGACCTACATTTGTTGTAATTGGGTCGGAGATTTTAGTTGATTGGTTAAAACATTTGTACATCACCAAGTTCAACAAGATCAAGCCATCTATATATGACAAGTATTTGAAAGTTCTCAGTATTGATTACATGGAGTCATATAAGAATTCAGCCACTGGATTCGGTAGCAGTAATTCTGCCGCTGGCAATGTTGTTGTTGATGATGGTGATGATGATGGAAATCACAATGATGACGATGGCAATGAGGAGGAACAGGATGAACTCGGGGAGGAGATGAAATTTCTCGACAACAATCTTGATGGGATCTTGCTCGTTAGACGGATTGGATTACCATTATTAACAATGATCATAGTTTTCATCAAGATGTCCATCGTGCCGATGTGCTCATCGATAATCACCGAGTTCCGTCTAATTGGGGTTGTCTTGATTGTCTCCTGTTTCATAACGGTCTTATTTCTCCGATTGGTGTTGACGTTGATCTTACTCAAATGGTCCAACAGTGTGATGATGGCGAATAATGTCAACAGCAATAGCAGCAGCGGCAACAACAACAATAATAATAATAATAATAATAATGAAAAGCATAATCGATCGTTATTACACGATTTCGTGAGTGGATCACCCTCGAGCTCATTAGTGGAGTTGAGCAATGGGATGCGTAAGCATTTATACGAGATGGACGAGTCGGTGCCCCCGTCGTTAGAAGAATTGCGAGACAAGAAGATTATGAAGCAAGTTGCTGCGAAGAAAAAAAAAATGAGAGATAGGGCTCTCGGTGTTGCTGATGGTAGTGATGGTGAAAAACAGCGAGGTTATAGTAATGCCGCTGATGATGAAGGCGATCGGATCCTCGAAGAAGCCGTTTTTGATGATGAGAAGTATGACAATTTGATTGATGTTAGAAGGTATGAGATGGCGTCAAAAAGGATCTGGTAGTTCCTATTGTTGGTGATGAGATTTATAACTCAAGCTTGTCTAGCGATACATGGGGAGGGGGGTTCAATCGAAAATTTTTCTGTTTTTTTGGATATGAGAACAGCTTTTTTAAAAAATTTGTTATTTTTGTCTAAGTAATTGGAATAAGCAAAGAGAATGAATATATAAGTGGAACGAAAATGAGCTATCAGCAAAGTAAAATCAGCGGCGAGAGTTCAAAAAGCAAAAAAAAAAAAGGAAGATATTTGTAGCAGTAATGTCCCACTGGGAGTTAAGTAGATCAACACTGACAACATAAATAAGTGTAGGAATCTTATTGGTTTCACGTACAACCAGTCAATGTGTTTTTAGGTGTTTGATAACCTGCATCTTCCCACATGGTATAATTTGGATTCATGTACAGTTTCAAGTGATCTTGGATGTAATCATAAGTTGGGAAATCCAGTGGGTCACACGTGGTTGATATGGCATCTGCTGGTTGATATATGCGTACATGATCCACACTCATCGTTGCTGGGAATTCAATTGAATTCCAATCGATATATGCCCAATTATTAGAGATACCCAAGTTTAAAATCATCGACATTGGTTCCTTGGCAATACGACGCCAACCAACGTTACCGTTCGGTGACAATGCATAGGCGTGCATGGTCAAGGTTGGATCTTCACCCACAAACCAACGGATGTAACCGTCATCGTTGTCGTTCAAATATTCGTAGGCGTATTTTTGGTATAATCCACCTGATCTCTCATACCATTGGGTGTTCAAAGTTGTGGTCAGTGATACAGCTTGTTGGAAAGGACCACCAGCATATGTATTCATTGCCGAAACGCTCTTGTTATATATCTCAACGAATCGATAATCGGGCATGTACCAAATATCGAATGGAGCAATCTGTACCGATTGTGATGCAACACCAACTTTTAAATTGGTGTTCAGTTCCACTTCAATGATATCAATCTCTGGAGCTCCACGTCCTGTGCCCGGGTTAGGATGATCTTCATCTGGACATGAACATGATGTTAATCTTTGGCCGGGCAAGAATGAGATTCCATCTGGTGAAGATTGATTTGGAGTGATACCGGCATCGCATGAGTCATACGAGTAAGGCCAAGTGCCATCTGTGGTGGCCATATAACCTGGTCTACCCAAGTTTCCCAATGACCACATACCAGGCCATAACCCACTAACGTTACCATAGTTGGGGAGATTACCGGAGACTTCAAATATACCTTGGGTGAAACACATCTTGTTCCAAGAATGTAACATTCCAGATCTATAGAACAAGTCATGTTGTTTGATGGCATCCATTCTCAATTTTAAAGCACCATTTGATGTGGTGACTGCATCTGGATCGTACCATTCTAAATCATTTGTAGCTGCATAATGGATATCAGCCGCGTACCAAAATTGATCATCACCTTCGTAAAATGTACGACCTTCTCTGTTGAATTCATCACTAAATACCAATTTCCACATAGATCCATCCATGGCGCGTCTTTCCATGGCTTCCAGTGGGGTATCTGGATCGATGAGACTTGTTCTTATTGCCGACAACATTGGATAATCGTAAAGTGTCAAGACAGTATAAGTGTCATATTGGAAAACAGTTGGTTTCTTATGATCCAAGACACCAGAATAGGTCAATATTGGTAATAAAATGAACAATAAGAGTAAACCGACAACTAATAGCACCAAGCCAACAAAACCACCCCATGAGCGCTTATCCATCTGTTTGATATCATACCAGAATCTATTACTATCATATTTCAGATCTTCCATTGGATCGGGGTTATGCAAATAGTCATCATCTTCCTTTTCATCGATGTGTAAAGGGAAACTGGACAGCGGGAAACCTCCAAATGGTGACAAGTCCAGATCTGTGTCTAATAGTAAGGGTGGGGATGAACCCATGGAGTTGAGATGTGTTGTTGTTGTTGCCAACAAGCTTTGTCTAGAGGAAGAAGATCTCAGGGAACGCGATAGGGATTCGACATATGATGGGTATCTATTGAAATCATCTGTTTGCAATCTCTGTTGTTGAGTTTTAAATTTTGGATCTAATTGCAGTCTTGAAGTGTTGGAATCCTCGAGAGAGGAGATGGAGTTTGAGTTGTATTTTGAGTTGTCGAGTTGTTTTAATTCATAGTCATCATCGTCATCGTCATCGGAATTTGTACTAGGGAAGTCATCTCTGGCTAAAAAAGGGTTGATATTGAGTGAGTTTGTAGACTCTTCAGATGAGTTGTTGTGATGTCCAGCAAGGACCCTTGTTGTGGGCATTTCTTTATTTAGTTGATGTATTTATTTGTGTGTTTCACAAGAGTGATGATTTTTTGGCGTTTTTCCTTCCCTCTTTCTTGTTTTGTTTTGGGATGGGAAGAAAAAAAATTTTGAAAACAGATTTGGATTGTGAAAGCAACAGCCAACCAGCCGTGTGCGGTGACTAAATGATTGTGGAGAAAGAGAGATAGTAGTGGTGATAGATCGGACCCTATATGCTATTTTCAAACATATAAATATATTTAAGTCACACTTTAATATACTAAAACACTCTTTTTTGTCTCTCTTTTGTCACACACACACACTCTCTCTCTCTCTCCCTATTTGTCTCTTTCCAATATTTTCTCTTTAATATCTCTTGGATTGTTCTTCTCTCTATTAACTTATCAATTTTCTTTTCTTTCCCTCCCCCCGTGCCCCTTTTAACACAAGGAAAAACAAAAAAAAAAGTCTTGGGGAAAAGAAAAAAAGAGAATTTGCCCCTTTTTTTTTTTTTTTTGTTTTTTTAAAAATAGAACAAATATACAAATACAAATACAAAATAAACAATTAACAAAGAGATATTAAAGATGCTGCAATTATTGATACAAACCCATCTTAACTTATGGAATCAATCCATTTCACATCCTCTCACCACCCAATTGTCACAAGGAACACTACCCCTTTCAACTCTATATCTCTATCTACAACAAGATTTCACCTTCTTTGATCAATTTCTTAAACTCTTGGGTAAAACCATCAGTTTAAATGATTCACCACAAATCAATATCCTCTTGGGCAAACAAATGGGATTCATCTGCTCAGATGAAAACTCCTATTTTACCAACCTGTTACTAGAGTTATCACCACATAAACACCAACAGCAACAACAACAACAACAACAACAACAACCAATTGAAGGGCAGAAGGGCTTCTTGGCATCTTCATCAACAACACCAAGAGCACCCTTTTTGTTGCCCTCTGTCTCAGCCTACAACAATTTCATGCTTCAACTCACCACTACAGACAACAACAACAACAGCAACAACATCACCTATGAGGAGCTCATCACCATCTTATTCGTGATGGAAAACTGCTATTTGGGTTGGGCTAACAAGGGCTTACTACTAAGACCCCGTGATTTGGCATGGTATTATGACGATTGGATCAAACTTCATTCAGGTGTCGATTTCGAAAATTGGTGTCAATTGTTGAAGTCTGAAGTGGACCGTTATTATCATTCAGGTCAACATCGGAATCAAATGGAGGCCATGTTTGTCAAGACTTTGCAATTAGAGATTGCATTCTTTGACGATTGTTACAATTATAAACCATGATCCTATCTATCCTATCCCATCGAACCACTTTTGTTGTGTGTATCGTATACCACTATATACACAGTAAATATCGGAACCCTCCACTCACTCAATAATGACGTTGATGACAAATGTTCATCTCGAAGTTGAAAAAGTCTTTTTAGGCTAATCGCATCGCGTCTTGGAGTCATTTTAATTAGAAATCAATCAAAAGTGCGCATATATATATATATTAAATTGAGGCTTATCTTAACTTGAGTATTCATCACTTTATATGACAGAATGCATATTTGATACTGAAATTTGCCATTATAAATGTAATCCTCTAATGGCTATCAATGCCTTCGCCATCAACAGTAGTTAAAGTTGTGTGGAACCATATCTCTGTGTGAAATACCTTGATTAGTTATACCTCATCATCATCATCTGGGTGCAAAGAAAAGAAAAAAATACTGAAAAAACTGAAAAAAGTCTCGGGAAAATTTTATCACGCCAGTCCTTCTTTTTTTTTTTACTTTTTGATAATCATTATTTTCTTATCCATATTAGCATCTAAACCCATCGAGTTTTATCGCATCACAAAAACATATCAAAAAAGAAGAAGATGTCGCTATCGCGGTCGCTGTTCTTCTTCTCTCGGAACTCTGCCATAGTCTCGGCCACTGCAAAGCAGACATTGGTGAGAAAAACGGGCTTCTCAGTTCATCTGATATCGTCATCATCATCATCATCATCGATTTTAGCCAGTAAGATTTTTCCCAATCTAATCACAATGGGCACAAACAACAAGAACAAGAGTAGCATCGGCCAGTTTACAAGCAACGTTATCCGCCATTACTCCACCACCGCCACCATCGCTACCTCCTCCACTGATGCTGCTGCTTCCAAATTTGCAACTGCTGCCACTACCGTCGCTTCCAATATTTCCAAATTATCAACAAGTGATTCAGCTCTGAGATCAAAATGGCCCTTGAACTCACATAAATCAGTCGGATATCTTTGTCTTGGTACCTCTGCTTTGGTATTTCTCATTGTTATCGTGGGAGGGTTGACGAGATTGACCGAGTCCGGGTTGAGTATCACTGAATGGAAACCAATCACTGGAGCTATCCCACCTTTGACGCAACAGGATTGGGAAGACGAATTTGCAAAATATCAATCGAGTCCAGAGTTTAAAATGTTGAACAGTCACATCACATTAGACGAATTCAAGTTTATTTTCTTTATGGAATGGTCACATCGATTGATCGGTAGAACGATTGGAATGGTGTTTGTGATCCCATCGTTATATTTCATCGCCAAGAGGAAAGTGAGCAAGACTGTCCTGTTTCAATTATTGGCCATTTGCGCCGGGTTGGGATTCCAGGGCTTCATCGGTTGGTGGATGGTGGAGAGTGGGTTAGATGAAGAACAATTACAAGAGAGAAGATCTAAACCTACTGTGTCTCAATATAGATTGACTGCTCATTTAGGTACAGCGTTCATCATCTATTCATCCATGGTGTACACTGGATTACAAGTGTTAAGAAATTTTAAAATCATGGCTAATCCTGAATTATACACTTCTAATTTCAAAAAAATCAATAGCGCGGCCTTGAAACCATTCACAAGAATGACTAAAGTGTTACTGTGCTTGACATTTATCACTGCCATGTCCGGTGGGTTAGTCGCCGGTTTGGACGCTGGTTTAATCTACAACACTTTCCCACACATGGGTGACGATTATATCCCATCCAAAAATGAATTGTTTTCAAAAGTTTACTCAAGAAAAGATGGTGATTTGATCTGGAGAAATTTTTTGGAAAACCCAACTTTGGTGCAATTAACACATAGAGTCTTGGCAACAACAACTTTTTGCGGTATCTTGGGCGTTCAATGGTATTCTCGAAATATCAAAGATTTGATTCCAAAAAATGCTTATAAAACTTTAAACGTGGCCATGGGTGTTGGTATAGTACAAGTTAGCTTGGGAATATGCACTTTGTTATGGCTCGTGCCTACAGATTTGGCCGCTGCTCACCAGGCTGGTGCATTGACCTTGTTGACCACCATGGTAGTTTTGATCCAACAATTGAGAAGACCAACGATGACCAACGTGGTGTTATTAAAGAAATTCTTGGAAAAAAATGCATCATCATTGGCAACGAAGAAATCAGTCTTGAAATAAAATAAAAAATAAAAAAAAGGAATAGAAACCTCTTTACCATCATGAACATATCAGAATCAAAACCCGTTCTCTACCAAGCCTATATATATATATATGTGTGTAAATATTTTATAAATAAAAAATTCTTGTAACTATTATATATGATGTTGTGTCGTGCATCAAGTTCTCAGTTATTGCGTGTGTTTGTGCACGAGTGAAGGAAGAAAAAAAAAAAAAAAAATCAAAGAAAATGGTTGAAATCTAGGGCAACTAACTACAAGTAGAAAGAATCCAAAACCTGAGATAACAATCAACATCATCATGTTATTCTTCTCTTTCTTCAAGACATTAGTCGACCATGAGGTACGTCTCTCCTCCCGCACCAGATAGTGCCCCCTTGGCTTATGCCACAATTCGATCCTATTTACTAACGCATCAAAACCATATATACAGGTTACAGTTGAAGTAAGTTCTATACAATTGAGATCACCTGCCATCGGCATCAGTGCCATTGGTGCAACGAAGGGACGGCAGTAGCAACAGCAGCGGAAACAATACTGCCAGTATTGCTGCTGGCGCGGGCTTCTGTTGATGTGCTTTTTGAAACCATCAAAGTACAAGCGAGACAAAATAAACAGACAGATTATATAAATATACTAACCCAATAATTTTGTTTCTTTCATTCAGTTAAAAAATGATATAGAGATAAGAGGTACTTTGAAAAGTGTTGACCAATTTTTGAATTTGAAATTGGATAATATTAGAACGATAAATGATATCACAAAATACCCTCACTTGACTGCAGTGAAATCATTGTTCATTAGAGGTTCAACTATCCGTTACATCTATTTGAATCCGGCTAATGTTGATACCAATTTATTACAAGATGCTAGTAGAAGAGAGCTGTTGGCCAATTCAGGTAATAAGATTGGTAGGTAGGTATTGTGGTAGTGTAGTACTAATAAGAAAAGGGGGGATGAGGGTTGATTTGCGTAAAAAAGAGTTGGTCAGTCAGTTTGGAGAAAATTTAATCTTGGTCTGTCCTAGCATCTTTTGGTTACGTCATGTTGCGCTGATGTATATGGGTGGATGATGATGGTGGTAGTGATAATAGCTGTCTGTGTATTAATAATTAGGAAATGAAAGATATCTTGTGGTTTTTTTTTTTTATTTTAGGTTCAAATCTGTACCTCGTGTGATATTAAGACTCCTTCTCAACTTTTAAAGATCGCCATCCATATACCTGACGGTAATGTTATCTTTACATTAAAAACTTACATTTGGCGCTTAAATCACCAGTTATTTATTTAAAATTTGAATTATTGCTTTTCAGCATTCTTTTTCTTCCTTTTTGGTAATCAATCTATATATGAAACCATGGGTTCAATGATTATTGAAGAATTAAAAAAAAAGACCAACCCACAATTGAATTATAAAACCACAAACTCAACGATCAAGCCATAAAATCATGTTGAGAGATAAATGCATGACATCATAAAAATCTAAATTTTATTTATTTTTTTTTTTTATTTTTTTTATATTTCCCATTTCCTTCTATTAGTTGACGATTCCCAGATCATTTCCAATCTCTACCTTTGACAGCCTTCAATTCCTCTTCGGTCTTGATTGAACCATTTGTGAAATAACCAGAGGCAATCTTGGCATCAATTTCAACTCTTGAATCAGGTGGGATCATTTCATCTGGAATTGGAATTCTTTCAATGATTGGAATACCCAGGGAGACAATAGCATCATATTTCATATTGGACATGGACAACATTCTGTCAATACGGGTTATACCTAACCAATGTAAAATATCTGGCATCAACTCTTGAAATCTCATATCTCTTACACCTGCAATACATTCGGTTCTGTGGAAATATTCATCAGCGGTATCACCCAAATTCTTTCTAGCATTGTAAACCAAGTATTTGGTAACTTCACCCAATGCTCTACCTTCTTTTCTGAAGTAAACAACACAACCAACACCACCTTGTTGAGCTTCCTTAGCAGCCTCTACAATACCAAAGATCAAGTATGGACGACATGTACAAAGGTCAGAACCAAAGACATCGGATGAGTTACATTCATCGTGAACTCTCAAGGCAACTTTCTTTTCTGGATCAGCCAAAAAATCTGGATTACCAAAGATATAAGCGGTCAGACCTCCAATTGGTGGTAAAAATGTCTTGATATCTGGTCTGGTAATCAATTCTGGGTACATACCATTGGTATCTTCAAACAAAGCTCTTCTCAAAGCACCTTCGGTGATACCAAATCTCTTAGCAACACCTGGTAAATACCAAACTGGTTCAACGGCAACTTTGACAATTTGTAAATCACCATCACTGTTGATGACAACATCACCATCAACTTTCAAATTACCCTTTTCAACTTCCAGTTTCAATTCAAACATTTGTAAATGAGCCTTGGTAACAGACATGGTTGGTTTGATCTCAACGTTTTCCTTCTCGGATAATTCAGCAAATAACCATGGAGCTAAATGACCAAATGGATCCAAAGAAACAATCTTATCGGTACCACTCCATTGTGGCTTTTGTTTGAAATCATGCGGAGCTTCAGATCCAGTATAATCAGCTTTATGGTTTAACTTCAAATTGTTGGAACCAACAGCTAAAGCATGATATATAGAGTATGGACCACCTGGTGCACCGATAGCGTTATGTTTCATCAAACCATCACCGTGTCTGGTGGCAACTATTGGTCCTCTGACGTATGGATCGGAAGCACCCATATGTAAAGGGATTGTCTTCAATTCTGGATCATTGGCATATGTGGTCAAGACAATCTTGTTACCAAACAAGTAATCACCTGCAGAGAAATCTAATGGCTTTTCATCTTTCAATGTTATCTTTGAATGGTTGATGTCATGGGTATGAGATATGCAACTTTCTGGGTTGAATGTGCTAACAGCAGCTGGAGCCATTTTTTTTAAGTGTATATGATATAATAATGTAGACTATAAAACAAAGTAAAACAGAGTTTCAAAATGAAATAACCTCGATGGATAATGTAGATTATAATCAAAAACACAAGTGATATTCTTCTCTGTATTTATATCATATTGGATTGGTAAACAATTTGGCCTTCCTTGATCAAAGATACCCACCCACCCATAAACTCCACTGCTTTCCTGCGTTGCCTGCTTAAACCGATTGTGGCATTTTGACGTATGCGCGATAACGCTGAGCCGTCGGTCAGCAACGGGGGCTTTGGTGATTACGCTTTTGAGCAGCTTTGATGTCCTCGTGAACGACTTTTAGAGAATCCCACTCCGTCGGATACAAATGAAAAACGGTTGTCTCGGTGATGTTACTACAATTGGGTGATGCTGCACTAATTTTTAATTGAGTGAGCGGCACGGATTTCTTTGTATTTCTTATCTCCAACGGTTCAGTGGTATCATCATGTGCGGAATTCGACTAATAAAAGGTCCTTGTCTGAACTGTAATTGTAGGTAGATGTCTTCTATTGCTGCTGATTCTGAATGAAGCTCTATTCTTCCCTCCTCTGTGTACAGCTCTTATTTTTGTTATGACAATGTCACGTGGTACTTGACTGACTCATTTCACTGAACAGGTACAAATTTATTTGGACATCACCATGTCAATAACCTTACTCACCAAACAAATGAGATGCTGTTGTTCCTAGTTTTTTATTTCATCGCTGTCATTACGGCATAGGGGCTTGGCAACAACATATTACCGAGAGGCAGTTCAACTTATGTCGACACCATCAATGTCCTTAGATGCATGCATTTCAATGGGTATCCTGACGAGGCTATTTCTGTCCATGATCATTTATTGACAATTCAAAATACTGGTACATCTAATGATGTTCACGATGGTGTATTGATATTTACAGCTGAGGAAAGGAGGAGAATGCTGATTGAATCGTTTTGCTTAGATCATTTTGGCCATTCTATATCTTTCTCGGTTCACTGTAGTGATACAGTCGAAGAGGGCCTGATAATAATAGGTAGTCTTACTGACCTGATAGACCCAGTTACTTTGCCTTACATAGAAAGATTGTCCAACATAGATACGTATAGCCATTCAGAGCCTACTGATGAATATTCGAACTTCTTCATTCCAGTAACGTCGCCTTCATTGTATTCAGCATTGCCAACAGCATTAATAACAGCAGATTTTGGTCAATACGATAGTATGAATGTTGTGAGATAACGCCGAAAGAAGCCAAGTATAATATGTACTGCATTATTTCATCGTCAAATTAGACATAACGCAATGTTGTGTTGTAATTTTTGAAGATCGGTGAAACCTAAGGCCATTTCTTTGTGGAGTTTTGCTTTATGTTATATTTTGATATAAAAAATTTGGCTTATCGGTAGTCTCAGTCAAAATCCAGAAGAAAACGAGACATGTCCACAAGCCCTGACGTTAACCATTTGCGGGATTCGATTGATGATGTGAAGAAGGCAGCATCCCAAGCACCTACTGTTTTTCACTTCAATTAATCTTTTGACTATGACTGGCGTATGTAGCACTTGCAAAATATTGAATATTGAAATTATTTGATATTAAATGGTGCTTTAGACGCTTGGTTAACAAAAAAAGTTTTGAAAGCCAATTTTCGTTTCGCAAATTTCGAATTGAAATATTAGCCGTCAATTAAAATAATTGATACATCTTGCTAGCATATATTAACCATAGCCTGTTTATTAAGCATCCGCTGCTGTCCCGCCGGTTTTTTCATCGGCGGCTTGGGCAAAATCCTCTTCAATTTCAACGTCTTCAGTTGCTGGTGTTTGCGAGACACTCTTAACGTCGGTTTCTTCATCTTCAATAGTAGCAGCAACAGCAGTAGCAGCAGTTGGATTCTTCTTGTAAGCGTCATTTTTCTCAGTCTCGATACCGTATATCCTGTATAACAATTCATAAGTCTCCTGTTTGCTAACCATCAAGTTGAGAGTGACTTTTCCCTTCCACAATGGTAAAAACAAATCTTCTTCATGCTCACCTCTATTAACACTGATAAAACAGCACCCTTGTTCCAGATCTTTTACAGTATTAACAAAATTGTCATCCAATTTTTGCTCCGACAATTTCTCAATGTTAGGAAATGCTTCTTTCAAGAGAACCAACAAGACATCTTGATTACAGTTAAAAATTCTCTTTGATGAAAGATGCCTCTTTATCAATTGCACACTCTCATTTTGAGCTCTCCATGGACACACATCACTTGTGTCTATTCTCTGTGACACAAACAATTTGGTTCCTGTATGAACTATCTTCAACTTCTGCTCATTGGTGCTGATCAAGTCCTTAATAGCTGGAGCAACAAAATATATTGTCCTGATAGGCTCTCCAGTGGCGTTCCTCACCAAAGTGGAGTCCTTAGGGAATGAATTATTAAAGCCGTAAAAATTCCAACATTTCTCTAATTGCTCTTGGTGTGGATCCAAAAAGATGAACGGCTCTTCGTTAGCATCCCTTGGTAACCTTTCTTTCTTTGGTGGGGCTATTTCACGTTTGACCAGCTCTCCCTCGGCATCTTTGCTCTTTTTGATACCGTTTTCGGTTTCAATCTCATCCACATCGATTGCGGAAGTTGAATCTTCAGCTGGCCTCTTCGTATTATCAATTTTCTCAAAGACAGTAATGAAAAATCCACCAGTATTCTGTAAATGTGGATAAACTCTGATACAATTGTCCAAATGAAATTCCTCAACTTCCTTTTCAGATGGCGGGAAACACGTTTCTGGCACAGCTTCAGCACCCTTTTCCACCACTTCCATTTGCTTGTTGAAGACTTTCCAACTGCTGACACCCTTTCTTCTCACCAAGTTTGGTAATTTTTCCTCGCAATCTATTAACTTGATTTGCTTACCCCATCTTCTTAAAGCAGCGGCCACAACTGCTTCATTCTCGATTGGTGACAAGGAACAAGTTGAATATACCAATCTTCCACCTTTCTTCAACAAATGTAATCCTCTGTTCAAGATATTCAATTGCAAAGGATGTAGACCTATAGCATCTCCTGAAGTCCATTTAGGCCAAACATTGATATTTTTTCTCATGGTACCGTCTCCGGAACATGGGACATCACATAAAATCCTATCGTACCTTAAGTAGTCTGATTCCGAACTCAACCTAAGTTTGGGAAACAATTGAGCGTCATGGTTGACTACAACAAAATTTGCCGAGTTTAATCTCTTGATCTGGTGTACTAACATATGTGATCTCTTGTAATCAGAGTCGTTAGCAATGACAAAGCCAGTAGGAGCTCTGACATCATCGTTGCTATGCAAGGCTTCAACTAATTGTGCAGTCTTGGATCCCGGTGCAGCGCACATGTCCAAGACACGATGTTCTGGCTTGACGTCCATCACTAAAGGTGGAATCATTGATACTGCTTCTTGCCTTGATATATTACCAACTTCAGTTTCGATAACCAAAAACCTTTGCGTTTTGGCGAACGATTCATTCTTCTTAATGACTGCTTTAGGCAGATCTATTTGCCAACCCAAAGAGTTTGGGTACCACAGTAAGCTCTGAGGTGGAGCATAGTTTTCCATATCGGCCACTTTCAGTTCTTTAAGCGATGGTAAATGTCTCTCTACAAAGATAGTCTTGATCTCGTCAGCATGCTTTCTTGACCCTGTAATTCTGAATGTCAATGGTAAGGGATCTTGACAATGTTTCTTGAAGGTGTCCCACTCATCTTCAGGGATCAAATTTTGCAGTTTGTAATATGTTTCCCATTTGGCATTCTCTCTTGCGATCTCTTTCCATTGTCCACGTTCACCATTATTGTGCTCTCTTTTGCCGAACTTATTGTTGGATCTTTTGCCTCCTTTTCTGTTTCTACCCATCTTTGGCTTTTTGCTGACAGCTAAATTTCAAATGAAGATCTTCAATATGATGGATCTCTTGAGCATGACAAAAAAATTTTCAGAAGAGATGAGAAGCACAAAAAAATTTCTCAGCCTAGTGCGATAAAAAAGTAGTGGATGGTACATCTTTAGATAAGTAAATATACACTATGTTTCACTCAAGCTGCTTGATCTAAACTCGAGGTAAGAATTATTTTCATTTAAAAAAACTGGTTCTTCAAAATTTGATATAAAGAATTCGCAAAGAACTGATTTATCTCGAAGTTTGTATAGCATTTCGGATAGCTAAGAAATCGCAGTAATAGATTTGTGATTTTCAAAAAAAGAAAACCACAGAAGTGACGCGTAGGGAATTTTTCTATTAAGCGATAACATTTACGGGAGGCAGATACATACACATCATGAGTGATAACATTCAACAGCGGTCAGATGATGTTCCATCTACTGAGAGACCTCAAACCAACAATCTTGTCTCTTCTTTGAATGATTTAAAATTGACTTTACTGAACACCAACAATCAATCCTCACTTTCAAGACCCTTACGAGATTTGGCTTTGCAACAAGAGCTAGAGCAACTTCGAAAGATCAATGACACTATATCCAATATTTCAGAATCGTTAGAAGTGACAGATGTTTCAATGAATAGAATGATTAATCATACAGAACAGTCGAATGAATTGTTGAATTTGTGGATCAAAATACTATCGCAGAATCATCATACTTATAAATTATTAGAGGATCAGGAAAATTGGAAGGGTAAATCTGAGTTCGATGGTACCCATGAACTGAAATTACAACATATGCAGGAGTTGGAGGTAAAGTTGAGTTCGCTTAGAGATCAGAAAAGGAAAGAACAGGAGTTCAAGAGACAGAAAGAAGTTGAGAGGCTGAAATTTCTGAAAAAAAAACGGTAATCAACTTTCAAACTCATTTGTCTCTGTTGACAGCTGATGAATTTCAATGATGATGACCGCCACATGAAATATGCTCAATAATCTTTTCCAAATTTTTGAGCACTCAGTCTTGTACATTTGTTTGGTTGTCTGCTAAGCCAAAACTCTCATGTCAAGTGTGTGTTCTAGTCATCCATAGCATGACTCTCAAAATGGGCTTTGTATCAATAATGTGCTAGGCAAAGCTCAAGCCCTAATGATCAGTTTGTTAGAGAAGAGAACAACTGCAGTGATCGTTTATCTCATAACAAGAATTAATATATAAAACCTAAAAGCTGGTCTGCAGTGGATAGCTAAGTTAATATGTGACCCATTGGATCCGATAGCTGCTTGATTGTGGTTATTTATCTCCAGTATAATAATTAGAGGAGTAGATTCTTTCTTAATGTGTATAAATTTTGAAATTTTGGCAGTAGCGATCCATCTGACACAGTCTGATATCTGCTTTTTTGACAAGTAACTGTACTGTAATCCATCAACAATCCACTGTGTTGATAGATTTCATGAAGCACTGAACAAGATGGAGAGTTCGATAAGAAGTTCCTTCCTGTTGACACCAGTCACTTGCAGTAGAAATCTAGCATAGTTTAGAGGTATTGCCATGCCAGTGTTGATGATTGATTAAATTGGAGCTTGTTTCGATGTGAAGTACGAGATTTCTATTAATATGCTCGGTCTAAGGCATAGACGAAAAAGAACGTTCTCTACACAGTTTTTTTATATAAGTGAGTGGAATCAATCAGTTTGAACGATGTCGAAACACCACGCTGCAAATTATTGTGCTACTCGATGGATGGGAGAAGCTTGAAAGCAGTCGGCCTAAATGGAACTAGGTCGACTAAGCTACAAGCAGCGGCATTTTTGTGATAATTGAAATTTATTGATTGTAAGTTATAGAGTTAACACGACAAAAAAAGCTTAATTTCTATCGTCATCTCTGTTGTTGTTGTCACCTCTGTTATTGTTATTAATATTATTATTGTTGTTGTTGTTGTTGCCTTCGTCGTCTTTGTTGGCATCTTTCTTTTGACTATTTTGACCATCTGTCAAGTATTCGCTAACACCGTACTTCTGTGCATAACTTTGTACAGTTTTGTTTTGCTCGATTTTCTCGGCGTATTCTTCTACCCTCTCCTCACCACCAACTTTATCAGCATATTGCTTGTAGGTGGCTTCTCCAGTGACACTTTTGATTGAATCTAATAATCCCATTATGTAATATTGGTTGATGTTGTTGTAATAGTTGGTAGATGAGGGTAATTGGTAGAAAAGATCGATGATGGAAAGAAGTGGGAAAAGTAGTAGCGGGTATTTAAAATTCAAAAAAGTGAGACAAATCTAATAAAGAAGTTTTGTTGTTCTTCGAACAATGCACCGGGGGTTATTCAATCAATACTGCTGCTGCTGCTTTGCTCACTTAATAGAAATATTCTATTATGAGACAACGCGCAGAATTTCAGGAGACGGAGATGTTGTTGTTGTGCATTACGTAATTTCATCTGCAAGCTTCGGGAACGAAGCTGAGAGACATCAAACTACAAATATACATAATCTCTAGTCTAACAAAGCTTCACATATATATTGAACTAATTTTGTGGGTTTTTATATGTATATTTTTTATATATTGAATGTCATATTACCCTTTCAAGGTATGTATTACCCCTTCCTGATACTATCCATATGGCTAAGTCGTTCAAATAATGAAATTGGTTAGAATAATTCAGAACTTTTTCTTCAAATTAAATAGACAAACTGGAAAGACACTATACTATACAAAGAACATGAAAGGGAAAAAACAGTAATTCATCTCGCCTTTAACACTCAAAAGAGACGTAAAATATGGCCGCTCATGGAAAAACCTTTTTAGATAAACTTCAGAGATCGGATGTCAACGATCAATGAGAATTTCATCTCGATCAAACCGAACCGTATTGAGCATCGTTAAAACTATCTGAATTTAAACCATCAACACCCAGCTGGAGATCCTCATCATCTAGAGATGAATCGTTATCCATACTCTCATTGTAGATGAAAAACTGAACAAAGATAACAAAATCCAAGAACAAAGTGCCTAAACTTCCAGCTAGCCATGAACCGTTGATTAGCAAGTATTGTTTTGAAGTGTTAACAGACAATATACTGACAACGTATGTCAAATTTCCGAGACAAGCAAACAAAAAAAACATGAACGATATGCCATCACAAGACTTTCTTTCAAAATTCAAGATGATTTGAGGTATTCTTGACCCCAAATATAATGCTGCGCATAACCAACCAAAGAATTGAGCTAAACTATCGAAGACTAATTCAGGTTGCTTGTTACCTCCATCGCCATCGTTCCCATCACCGTTTTTCTTATTCATATTGCTGAGATAATATCCAGCAACACCTGAAACAACTACCAATAAAACCATCAATAAGTTATAAAAAACCAGTCTTGAATTATCCTTCGAAGTGAAAACCTCACCATTGGTATCTATGAAACTTCCTAAATCCTCCTCGTTGCTATAGCTATCTGTATCTTCATCATCATCGTCTACATTGATTTCATTACTTAAAACATTCTCCAACAAATTGTCATGCTCATTTAAAGGATTGGCAGGACTTAAATGAATAGGATCTACTTTTCTGTGATTACCATATATGAGACATTGGTACAACAACACAACATCTGCCAAGGTATAATAGATCAGCAAGATGATCATTGTCGGTAGCACCCCTTGTAATATGGCCCCTAATACGTTAAAGACGTCTCCAGCAAGCCACAATATCACAAATAGTAATGATAACCCTTCAGATGATTTCCTGATGAAATTTTCATATATCTGTGGGGCAAACACTATGATCCAACAAGCTAATGAGATAGAGCCTGTTATCCCACTTACTGCCTGAGCATCTATTCCTAACGGTGGTGGTGGTGCCATGGCTCAAAATCTATGGTGTTTTTTGAATGATCTCTAGAAGATGGGGTGTGGTGTATGAAATCCACCTTTTTGACTTTATCTCTCTCTCTCTCTATCAGTATTTGTCGAACATAAAAATGTGTGTTGCCTTTTGTCTCCAAAAAAGTTTTTTTTTTTTTTTGCTTTTCCTTCTTTCACCCTGTTATTGTCTGTTTAGCGCGTAAGCAGTAAAGTAGAGCGCATAACACCGCACAGAAGAGAGTCTTAGCTACATGACAGGACATTCAATACAAAGTTTTACCAAGAGTCTAAATATCATGAAGCTGGCAATACCAGATTATAAGTTGCAAAACAAAGATACCTAAATTTCACAAAGATTGTAGCAACAAAGCAGAGCTGCAAGCAGAAAAAGAACGCCCACAGTATATATTATCAAGCTAGTCAAAGTGACACAAAGATAGAAAAAGAAAAAGGGTTCGATTACCCTTATATTTATATAAAAAAATAACAATAGGAGACCGATCATATTGACTTCTTCTTCTCGGACTCGCTTTCACCGGTACTTCCTTTAGAGCCAGCAATTGGCTTACGAAGGTCGAATTTGCCAACTTGTTTGATTTTACTCTTGATAATCATCCATCCTCTTTTCAATTGAACGGGAACTTTTGGGTGGCTGACAAAGCCATCGATCTGAACTTCAGCCTTGCTAAAGATACCTCTTGTGTAGATCGAATTTTGGTATCTTAACTTGATAAAGACAGAGTAAATTAATAACAACCAAAGACTTTTCCAGTTGAAAATAGACGATATGGCAACGAAAACTAGATTCAAAACTTCAATCAGTGATGACAATTTCATCAACTTTTCTCTGTAATTGTCCACAAACCAGTCGGTGACTGATCCAACCTTGATCAATGTCAGTTTATATCCAGTGAAATGACTAGCTAAAATAGGCAAAATCACAGATTTGAAATAGTTCAATGAATGAAACACTGCAAAGATACAAAATGGTAACGTTGACAACGAATAAGTAACTGGACTAAGCAAGAGCACTAGCAGAAACAGAGCGTACTGCCAATTTTCATCGTAAATTGCTTGATAATTCTTCAATTTGAATCCGCTCTCACTCAACACAGAATAGAAACTACCTAATACGGAAACGTATAACAATCGGTACGATACATAATTGGTCCAACTTGTACTTTTGAAAAATCGATAACTGCAACTATAAATGATTTCAAACATGATAGTCATCAAGTGTCCAATAAACCAAGGAAATTGTTTCGACTAATGAGATTGAGTTGTGGGGTTAGTTCATTGTTTCCAAAGGGTTGCTTATATATATATATATAAGATGATCAAATGAATTCAAAATAAATAAAAGTCATTTGTCAGACCAGGACAAAACAAAATGGTTCAGTCACTTACTTTGATCAATTCAATGATTTGAGTCTTGAGCGGTTTAATGGCACCAGCACCAGCTGCTGAGGCTGATTGTGGGACGTCTTTTCCAATTGAACTCATTACTTAAGTGATTATGTGTGTCAATATAATTGAAATGATGTTGTTTTTGTTGATGATGATGATAATAACTGAGTCAAAAACAAATTGCAGGCGGAGAGAGATTGCAATTGCTCTTTATATCTAAAAGAAGAAGACCGCAATCTTTATGATTCTTTGACTTTATTTTATTATTTAGGTATTTTTTAATACTAGCAAGTTTATCGTGTGCCCCATCACTAAAAAAATAAAGATGTGCATTTCCACTCTTACGCAATAGACCAATAAATCAAAATATATGAAGAAAAGGCATACACAACTATAACAACAACTAACCTGAATTTGAAATTGAAACCCTTTATATACCCCTCATGAACCCTTTACGTGTCTTTTGATGAGTTTGAGTTGTTGTTGAGGATGCAGATTCTTGACGTGTACGAGCCAGTGTTTCTAAAGCACGCTTCTTATCTTCCAACAGTTTAATATTCAGTAATAATTTATCCTTCATCTCCTTATGTTTGGTAAACAATTCACTTTCTTGACTTTGTAATTTCTTCTCCTTAGCTGTTACTTTACTTTGGAAAATTTGTTTCAAATCAGCCTCCATCTTTGCCAATTTCATTACATGTAATGCTTTCTCCTCTTCTTGTCTAGTTGCTGGATCAAATTCTCTAAATACAGAATTATCCTGTTGAATACCCAAACTCTTCAATTTATCCGATCTATATTTCTCATACAAAACCTTTGCGGTATGTTCTTTTAATTCTCCCATAAAGTTTCTGATTAAAAGTTGACGTAACTTGATGAAATCACAATGGTTTTCGTTATCAACTTCAATAACACCCCATGGGTAACTACGTCCTCTCACTTGTCTACCATCCAGTGTTGTTACTTCAGATGAAGATCCAACAACGGCGAATGGTACTCTTGACATGATCTCTTGTATATTCAATATTGTTTCATCATCATCAATTTCATGTTTTGGAGGTCTGAAAACCTTGATACCTTGTGTATTGATGTCATCTGTAATTCTTTGTTTGAATTCGTATATCTCTTCTTCAGTCAATGTATCTGACTTGGCAATAATTGGAATCAAGTTGGCCTTTTCATGAACTTCTTTCATCAACTTGATGTCAAGTGGCTTTAACGCATGGCCTGTTGGTTCAATAAAATATAGTAATGCATGAACTCTATTATCAACAATAACTTGTCTGTTAACTTTATTTTCCGCTTCCAAGTAAACGTTATATCTATTATCAATTTCATTTACAATTGGCTTCCAGGCATCAATATTATTGACAGAATCTCCAAATCCTGGAGCATCAATAACAGTTAAATGTAATTTGACACCATTCTCCTCGATATCAGCAGACACAGTTTCAATTTTCACATCACTATTGACCGAAGCATCATTTTGTTGATCACCTTGTTCACTTAAAGTAGAATCGTTTCTGAATTTTTCATCTGGATACAAGTCACGGTTAAACAATGTATTGATCAAAGTTGATTTACCCAACCCGCCTTCACCAACAACCATAAGATTTAAATTGAATCCTCTTCTAATCGACTTTCTATGCCATTGTTTGGGTAAGTTGGCAAATCCCACGTAACCTTGTAATTTGCGATGGATGATCTTTAAATCTTGAATTGGTAAAATGATTTCCTCAGATTCATTAATTTGTGGAGTGGCGGGGGTCAATGGTTCTGCTCGTTCATTTGTAACCGTATTAGCTGCTTCAGGGGTAGAATTGGTAGTGAGAGATTCCTCTTCAGAATTGTTGAAGCCTTCCTCCTTGGAAACAGTTTGTTCCTGATTTGGAGCAGTGGCGGTCTCTGTTGAGTATGAATGTATGTTAGTAATTATTACCATTTGAGCGAAATTGGCGCCTAATTTGTTCTCTTGATATGAACAGCGTTCAACTAGACTTACCTTCTTCACTCATTTCTATAGGGTGACGATTGTTATGAGATCTAGGGATGATTTGGTCTCTAGCAGTTCGATATATGTATGTATATATATACTACAATGAAAAACAATAACAGTGATAGTTATTTATATATAAACAATCTCTCCTCTCCTCGTGTAGATAGATGTATATCTTGTTTGTTTTGTTTGTTTGTTTTTTTGATTTCAATATTTTTTTTGCTTCAGTGTCAGTGTGTTGTTTTCGCTTCCAACAACAACATTTTTTTTTTTTCATTCAAATTTTCTGAAACAAAAAAAATTAAATTGACGCGTTTTTCTCTCTTCTATTATGATCTGCCAATGTTATTTATTATTTATTACCTTTGTTCACAATACACGTGTCTATAATAAATTTTGATACTGTATACACGTCCAAGTTATAAGTGAAAAAGGATATGTGTGTGTAAAATACACGTTATCTATAGATATATATACATATATGTATAGTAAAACCATGTCTTTCTACTCAAAAGAGATCAATGATTTACTCACAGATGCTTCCAAATTGTATGCTCTGAAGAATTACGAGCTGGCCTCTCTGAAGTATGGTGAAGCTTGTGAGTTGCATTCAATGCAAACTGATGGACAAGAAAATATCGATTTACTCTTCTTATATGGAAAATCATTATTTCAAAGCGGTGTTTCCAAATCTGAAGCATTCGGTGGTGGTAACGGAGTTTCAAATCAAGGAACGAATCAGGGGAAAACCGATGATGATGATGAGGATAATGATGATCAGGATCTAAAGAAGTCGGCCAATTTTCAATTCAATGAAACCCTCGCTGAGGAGGAAGAAGAAGAAGAAGAAGAAGAAGAAGAAACCAATGTTCCACCACAGGCAACCGAAGAGGAAAGAAAACTACTGGGGTCTGAAGAAGAAGACCACCTCTCAAAACAGCTGCTGGATAGTGAGAGTGAAAATGAAGAAGTTGAAGAGGAAGAAGAAACAGACTTTGAGCTTCTGTGGCATATACTAGATTTGACACGATCATTGATAGAGGACAAATTGGCAGAGTTCAAAGAAGATAAAATACCGACCCAGATACCTCTCACCAAGACTGCTGAAAATGATCCTTATGTGAAATATATGGAGAAATTGGCCGATACCTATGACTTGTTAGGTGAAGTGTCATTAGAGCTGGAGAATTTTCCTCAAGCCGCCATTGACTTGGCCAAATCATTAGAATTGAGAAAGAAACTTTTCCCTAATACCTCACAATTGATCTCCGAGAGTCATTACAAGTTGTCGTTGGCATTTGAGTTTTCATTGGAAGACCCTGCATCAAGATCCAAAGCCGCTGAACATATGAAACTGGCATTAGATATTGTCAAAACTCAGTCTGAAAAGGATGAGGAATTGATCAAGGACTTGGAGGTTAGACTAAATGAATTGAACAAAGATCCAGCGGAAGAATTGCAAGCTGAAAAGGAGCGTATCATAAAAGGAATATTGGGTGAAAAAGTTGATGACGATGAAGATAAAAAGGATCATACTGCGGCTAAACTTAATAACAGTGCTCCAGTGGTGACAGATTTAACCAACATGGTGGTTAGAAAGAAAAGAAAGAGCGATAATAAAAAAGTTCCAGGACAAAAAAGGCAGAAAAAGTGAATGTTGATGTTGTATAATAATTTGTATCACCACCACCACCTTCAGCTGCATTCGAAAAAACCTCAAATTTTTCATCGACTGATTTTGTTTAAAGAAAAAATAAAAAAAAAATTGATAAATTAAGGCATCATCTCATCTCCTGTCCTCCAGGTAGTAGGATATTTGGATCAATAGCAGCAACAACATTACACAAACATGTCACCAGTAGCTTCTATTAGTAAGAGGTCGGGATCAACAAATCTGCCAGAGGCATCCACATACAAAAAAGCTGACTTTACAAAGTCCCACAGTCCAGAATCGACAGAGGTGATCAAGTCTTACTTCAGTGATAAGATTTTTGAGTCTACATTTCAATCAGGGTTGAAACAAGAGATTCTGGATTCCCAACCGTATAGATGGGGAACTATCAAGGAACTCATGAACGATGATTTATTGAGATCTGTTAGAAAGGAAATCTTGTCCGAGATCCATTTCACCAAAAAAGAAACTGACATTTACAAGGTATATCAAAGTGGTGATTTAGCTAATTTATCAGGTCTAAATTGGGATGATTTATCTCGGTTGCCCTCATTGTTCAAACTCAGATCCGCAATCTACTCTCAAGAATTTAGAGATTTCATATCATTTGTCACTGGTTGTGGGAAATTAAGTGGAATTAAAACCGATATGTCGGTGAATACTTATACGAAAGGATGTCACTTATTAACACATGATGATGTAATTGGCTCTAGAAGAGTTAGTTTTATTTTGTACTTGCCGGAACCAGATCGTTTGTGGAAACCACATTATGGCGGATCTCTTAGACTATTTGATTCCATAGTTCCAAATGTTCCAAAACCAGATTACTATTGCAAGCTCACCCCACAATTCAATCAAATTGCTTTTTTCACAGTGCAACCAGGCTTATCATTTCATGACGTTGAAGAAGTCAGAGTTGATAAGCAAAGATTGTCCATCCAAGGATGGTTCCATATTCCACAGAAGGGGGAGGATGGTTTTATTCCCGGTGAACAAGAGAGAACTGAGGCAAAGAGCACTTTACAACAATTGGAATCGAAAGAATTGAGAGAGTTTGATTTTCCAAAGACAATTAGAAATGATATTAATGAAGAAGAGACTAAACTTTACAAGGATCTGGAATCGTTGGAGTTGACTAGCCAGGACAAAGAATACTTGTCACAATTCGTTAACCCAAGTTTATTGACAAAACAATCGATTGACAAGTTGAATGAGATCTTCATCGAGGAGTCTGTTGTTGATATTCACCTGTTTTTAAATGATGAATATGCAAAGATGCTTATGCAAGTCATTAAGGATTTTGAATTGAACGAATATCCTAAAATGCCAACTACTCAAGCCGAAGTGAAATATCCTTGGAAACAAGCTATCCCCCCACATAAACAAAAGTATTTATATATCGATGGTCGAAACGAGGAAAATATTGATAATGCTGAGTCGATAGGATACGTTAACAATGTATATCCTCAGGAATTGCCAAATTTCAGTATGCTTTCAAGTTTGATTAAAAGCAGATTAGAAATTGAGGAGCAAGAAGAGTCATCAAATAACAAAGATACTGGCTTGAGATTATCGGATAAGCTTTGTCAGCTTGCCTCATTTTTGAAATCAATCTCATTCAAGAAATGGTTGATCACAATAACGGGGCTCGTCTTGGTAAAAGATCAAATTTTGGTAAGAAGGTTCAGGCCAGGTCAAGATTTCATCTTGGCTACTCAACTTGATGAACAGACCAACACCAACTTGTTGGATTCGATTTTGGAAGCTACGTTGAACTTGACGCCATCGAAGGGTTGGGAATCGGGAGAGCTAGGGGGTTATGAGTTGTGCATGTTGGTAGATGACGACGAGAAGGACAATGATCTGGCCATATACAAGAAAAATGAGAATGATGATAGTGTATTGTTCACTTCTCAAGCGAGTTGGAATAAATTGAGTCTTATGTTAAGGGACCCAAGTGTTTTAAAATTCATAAAATATGTTTCCTTCAATGCCAGTGGATCCAGATTTGATATCAATTGCCAATGGAATTGTTTGAACGTTGGAGATGATGCAGAGCAAGGAGACGAAGATTGAATTTCCTTTGATGTTCGTTATATGTTATGTTAAAGATAGACAAGGCTGTATAGAGAAAATGAGAAAATGAATTGAAATTTATGCTAAAAAGTGATAACAATGATAATCATATCTGACATTCATCATCTGAGTCTATGATCTGGACTTTCCGCGTATGTCCTTTATTGAATTTTCGACGCCGTCCTTCATTACAAAGAGACAAAGTACAAAATTTTATAGCCCAAATCATCAAATCATCGGAGATATTGTATGTCACTGTGTGTCTGAAATGGTTTTTAGTGAAAGCTAAGGATGAACACTTGTTGAATCTCTGCTACTACTAAGTAAGCTTCAACTAAATTTTATGGGCAATGCAGTGAATTTTTTTGAAATGCTGACATTTATCGAAAGTTTTGCCACTGCATTTGATTTCTCTATATTATGCACTAAAACGCTGTAGTTCCTAGTGAAGTTCTTCGCCTTGAGAAGATGGCTGTGTCACAATAGTATTGGCATGCAGAAGATGAATAACAGTTCGGCCGTAAACGACCTTACCATTGCATGAAGCAAAATTCGTGGCTAATACAATTCTCAAGATTGCAATGACCAACGCGCTTCAAGAGTGAAATGTCATCATGACAAGGAAATACTACCGTAGGCAGCGTTCAAAACGGCTAAATGCAGTGGGATGAGGTCCGGGATGTAACGGGGGCTGTATGAGAGGGAAATCACCGATTAAAAAAAAAAAAAAAAAATTTGTAAGACAAAACCTAAGAGAGCAAAATCTCAGAGTCAAACGTTGTAGACGTTTACTGCAGATTCAATCATCAACGAAGTGACACAAAAATGGTGAAGGAAACAGCCTATTATGACCTTTTAGGAGTCTCTCCAGACGCCACTGATGCCGAAATCAAAAAGGGTTATAGAAAAATGGCGTTGAAGTATCATCCTGATAAGAATCCAGGTCCAGACGCCCAAGCTAAATTTCAAGAAATTGGAGAGCTGTATCAAGTCTTGAAAGATCCTGATCTCAGACTGAATTACGATGAATTTGGAAAGGAGGGATCTGTTCCTGAAGAAGGTTTTGCAGATCCAACTGAATTCTTTGGAATGGTGTTTGGTGGGGAGGCATTCCAAGATTGGATCGGCGAATTAACAATGTTGAAAGATTTAACTGCAGCTTCAGAGATTCTTGAAGGTGAAGATGAAGCTAAAGACGACAAACTTTCTGAATCGACAGATGTTTCCCATACTAGCAGTTCCCTTGGGAACAATAGCCCAGGAGGGTCATCAATGCAGAAGAAGAAGCATAATGGTGATGCGGTAGATGTTAAGAAGAAAATAAACTCTGAGCAACGTGAAAAATTAATGCAATTAAGAGAGGAACAGAAACTGGCAAAACTGAAGAAAATTGACGAATTGTCGAAAAAGTTGTTAAAGAGAATAAATTTTCTTATTGAGTCTGCTCAGGGAAAGGAGATCGATGAACATCTTTTGAACAATTTCAAGGCTCAGTTAAGTAAGGAGATTGAAGACATGAAAATGCAATCTTTTGGTATACAGATGTTACACTTGATGGGAAAGACATACATTTTCAAAGCATCATCCTTTATCAAATCCCAAAGAGCACTCACGGGTAAATTTTCTAAATTCTTCACATCAGTCAAACAGAAGACCACCAATGCAAAGAGCTACATGGATATTCTCTCATCCGCCATTGAGGCTAAATCCACTTTGGAAGATTTCTCCAAGTATCAAGAGAACGAGATGGATGATTATCAAAAGCTGGAGATGGAAAGGGTCATGACGGGAAAGGTCTTAGCTACGGCTTGGTCATCGTCGAAATACGAGATAACAACAACTTTGAACAAAGTTTGTGACAAGGTATTGCACGACAAGAGCGTTGACTCTGCAACAAGAGTGCTTAGAGCTAAAGTGCTTTTAATTATTGGTAATGAGTTTAAAAACGCACAAAGAACATCAGAGGAAGAACAAGAGGCTCAGGTCTTTGAAGAGTTGATGAACGAGGCCAAGGAGAAAAGTGGAAAGAAGTACAGGAAGCAGATGCTGCTGCAACAGCTGCAAAAGCCAGTGTACGTCTATCTTGATGAGCATGGGGAACCTTTGTTCAGTAAGGATGCTTCTGCAGCCGATGTGGGGAAGGCTGCTTAAATTGTTGTGATGTTTTCGGCATGTGTGTTTTGGTTGGTGAATTGACTGATTTAGTAATATACTGTTTCTTGTTATTTTGTATTTTTCTAACGCCCTGTGATTTTTCTGAGTCTGATGATTAAATAGAAATCTTTGATAGCAATATATTCGCATTATAAAAACGTTTTTTTTAAACTCTGAATTGCAATTTTGATGGAGTTGTAACAATAGCGAAAGCGAAATCGAATTGCGAGATTGGAAGCGTGCGGGGGTTCCACCAAGTATTGTAGAAATTTCATGGGTATTATAATCGTTACACAATTCCAAAGTTGGGAAGTGCAATGATCTCCAAAAACTAAATAGGCCGAATCATATTAGCCAACTATTTGAAAAAAAATGCCATTCTTTTACCTAAGCAAAACTTGAAAACAAGTAACTGCAGTTAAATTCCATTAGCGTATTAATCTAATAATAAATATGAAAAATTAAGAAAGCACAGAGCTGGTCAAAAGACTAAAAAAAAGTATTCAATTCTATAGATTTTGAAACAAACTTAATGACTGATTCCAGAGAAATATAGAAGGGATGAATGGCAAGATAAAACGAAATTTCAGGTAAAATGGGGTGCAAATCAGAGACCAACTGAATAAAGAACAAAAACAGAAACCGCTGTGTAAAAACCAGACTAACCAGAACGACAAATGCAAAAATGCAAAAAAAAAAATGGTACATTGATAAAATATCATTTAATAATCCTGAAGACAATTGGCAAATTGGCAATTGTTAATGATTTCAAGTACCTGAAGATCCAAAAAGTTTAGCCCAATCTTCAAATTGGGCCAAATTCTCCTGTGAAACCGATGGCTTAATAAACTTCAACGATGCCTCAAAATCGACAAGACCTATGGGTCTGATATCACTTTTAGTCGTCAACAATAACTTATCACCCAACAGTCTCAAGGGTCCCATTGCAGCATCTTTTGCCAATGCTGTGATATCACTTCCCGAATAACCTTCCGTCATTCCTACCAAACTCTCAAACTCTGCCGCTGTCAATGTATGGTTTTGATATCCCATCAATTTGTCCAATTGAGATTTTCTTGTCTCATACTCTGGAAGTGGGATATATTGTCTTCTAACAAATCGACGTCTTGCAGCTTCATCTATGGCCCAAGGTAGATTTGTGGCAGCGAGTACTAATACCCTTTGTAAATCTTGGCCCTGATCTCTACCAGCTGCAGCTTTTGTCAAATCTGACCATTGCACTAAGAATTCATTTTTGATTCGACGAGAGGATTCATTTTCACCCTCATTATTTCTCGAAGATAACAAGGAATCAATCTCATCAACAAAGATAATCGATGGAGCCAACTTCTTAGCAAGTTGGAATAAAGCCCTAACCAATTTTTCAGATTCACCAAGATACTTCGAAGTCAAAGACGAAGCAGCAATAGAGAAAAAAGTCGACTTGGATTCTGTAGCAACGGCTCTAGCCAACATTGTTTTCCCCGTACCTGGAGGTCCGAACAACAACATACCTCTAGCTGGCTCACGTAATCCACTGAACAAATCAGGTCTTAAAAACGGGTACACAACTGTCTCTTTCAAAGAGTTCTTAGCAGCATCTAGCCCAGCAATATCATCCCAATGAACTTCATCGCCATGCACCACAATCTCATTCAAAATCTGTTTGGCTGCAATAGGATCAACACCTTTTAATGACTTGATCAATTTTTCATCATCCTGCTTTGTTGGATCATTTTCTTCTAGGTTTTCCGTATCCTTTTCTGTAGAATCTTCATCAATGTATTCTTCCACAGCAGATGCAGGCCTCTGTTGTTGTTGTTGTTGTTGTTGTTGTTGTTGTGTAACTTTAGGTCTAGCGACAGCCCTCTTTTGTGGCGAGGCGGACGGACGTGAACGAGGTTGTTGTGGTTGTTGTTGTTGGTCTCTCGTTGCAGACCTCTCTCTTCTTTGTGGCTCATTCGATGATGATGAGGGAGACGGCTGAGCTCTGGGTTTTGGTTTGTTGATAACGAATCTCGGGATCTGCGGTTGTTTGTAAATGTATGGACCAGCATTAGATGTGTTAATGGTATTAGTGGTTTTCTTCACAACATTCGAATTGGTTTGTGTTGTTCTCAATGATGGATTAAAATGTTTCAGCAACTCTTCTAAACTATCGCTGCTCTTGCTTCTTCGATTTGACACCACACCTCTGTTCGCTTTTGAGCTATGACCTGCATTTTCGAGTTGTTGTAATGCGTCACGCCTGGATAATTGCTTTGTTTCAGCAGTGCTAAAATCGTCGAATTCACCACCTTCATTCATGGTGATGTTAGCAGTAGAATATGACTTGGCCTGGTTTTGTATACTTGTTGAAGGAGCCCAATTGGAAATCTTATCATCGTGACCCCATGATAATGTCAGTGCCTTCTGTGCATTTTGTTTCACATCATTGGCAGCCAGTGTAGATGGGTTAGGATGGCTTCTCAAGCTTCTCATCATCGGTTTCTTAACAGGCTGGGCATGCTTCATTGGATGTGGATTATTTGTTCGAAGTGTTGGTACGTTGATTCTAGATGAGTTACCGGAGGCCAATGTACTGGAAGGGGACTTATTATTGCGATGAGCATGATGTGTTGAGTCCAATTTAAGTTGAAGTCTGTCCATGTTGTCATCACACTTCACCTTCAAATTCATTATCTCATCGAGTAAGTTTATCTCTTCCGCCGTTAAAGATGCAGTTCTGATTTCCTTGTCAAGCGAATCTAGCTTGTATAAAAGCGATGTGTGCAAGGATTTCCAACCTTGTAACAGCTCCGAATTTCTGTGAGACTCTTCTAATGAGATGTAGAGTAAAGATGAATTGGCCACATCATTATATAACTCCATGAGTTTGGTCGCCAATGGCTGTTTTTCTCTTCTTCGTGAAAACATAGTGAACGAAAATTATGTGTTATATTTGAAGATCCTGCCAAAGAGCAACAATGATATCGACGTGGTGCGGGAATGAAAGGCTGATTAAAGCCAGGACCAGAACAGTTGACTCAATGAGGCTGATATCACAAAAAAAATAACGCTTTCAGAGTTAATCAATCAAATGGTAAGTCGGCTTAAATGAACAGAAAGAATTTCAGCTCTTGCAATGATTCTAGCCAAAAAGAGGTTTTTTTTTTTTTTTTTTTTTTGGTTCTTTCACCTGTTGTTGTAGCCAATAGTGATAGGAAGTGGGGATAAGCCGGGCAGAGGTTGAAGCAGTGATGAAAGAAGTTTGAGATTGCTTGGCGTTATCTATGCAGAAGAGGGCACGTGTGATCTCATGGGATGATGAAGTGTAGAGCAGAGTTGGGTTCATGTATCATCTACATGAGTTGATAAGGTAAAGTGAGAGGTTCCTTGTTTTTATTCCACAAATGGTAACACTTTTTACTCTCCCAAATGAGGAAATACAAGACATAAGGGTAGATGATACACATTACACAGTTTCTTACTAAAAGATGTCTTGATCATACGGGACACAGTATTGTCTAGAGCAATTACCATATTCTTAATAACCAATCATTAATCTATCCGAAATTGTGTCAACAATTTCCCAACATTTGAAAATACTCATCGATACCCAAGATCAAATATTCCCTAAATTAATAGCGGAATCAATCTTGGATACGATATAACGAGCTTTCATTTTAATAAGAATACAGCTATTTAAAGCCTCTCTTCTTCTAAGAAATTGCCAAATTAATCGGAGGTCAACTTTCAATAGAGAGAAGAAAAGAAGAAAAGAAGAAGAAGAAAAATTAATTTTTGATTCCATCTTTATTTATAACTTTTTTTTACTCTCTCTCTCTTCTATATTTACCCTACCTGATGACAACACACATAAAAAGAAGGTTAACAAATAACACTTGGATAAACCAATGTGTATACGATAAGGGTTTGTCCCTGTCCTCTCAAGTTCTTTCCTTTATCACTCTTGGCAAGCAAGAACAAGAGTAAGCAAACAACAAACAAACAAACAAACAAAGTTTTATTTCGAACTCATTTGATGATGATGACATGCATGTAGTTTGGCCTCTTTCCTGCTGGGGGAAAAAAAAAATGTAAATCAATCTCATCGCTAGATATGTAGCAGCTTTATTATCAGATAAGATCAAATATTACAAGAACTTACCACTTTGAGTTCATCCTTTTGATGGAAGATATCTTCTCCATCATCTACGTTCATCTTCCAACTTTCAATGGACTATAATTCAATAAAAAACTTTCGGAACACCCTACTGAGACACAAGTTGTCAACAGATCATCATCATCATCATGACCACAATATCAAATGACCGCAAACTCCACACAAACGATGATGGAAGCTTGGTGGCGAAATCTGCTAGGGGTGCCTCTATGTTGATGCTCGGTCAAATCTTCACAAGACTCTTGACTTTTATAATCAATCAGCTTTTAATACGGTTCATATCTTCACACATCTTTGGCATAACCAGCTTCATGGAATTGATTGTGTCTTGTGCTTTGTTTTATAGTCGTGAAGGTATTAGGTTGACCTGCCAGAGGTTAGATAGTCAATTTGAAAAAGAGTCAACAACAGTTGATACTGCGATCGGTGAGAAGAAGAACAAGATTAGGGCTGGTACACTGATAGGTACGTTGCAATCAATAATTAATTTGTCAATTATACCTGTTATCATCGGGGTACCCACAAGTTTGATTTTGATCACCCAATTGCCAGATATTACAATGTACCAGTATCATAAAAGTTCCAAATTGCTTTTGTTTGCATCTACTATCTTGGAACTATTATCAGAGCCATTCTACAACTTGAATCAACACAATTTGAACTTCAAATTGAGATCGCAAATTGAAAGTATTAGCTTTGTCGCCAAATGTGTCACACAATTTGGCATCATCACCTACATCAACAAACTTAATCCTGAAGATAGTGGTTTTTACATTTTAGCATTTGTCATTTCGCAATTTGTTTACTCGCTTACAATTTTGGCGTCATATTTCTCAAACTACATGAAATCAAAGAACAAATCAACTGTTTTAAGAGTAACAAAGATTTATGACGAAGATGATTCCCATTATTTCTACTTTGATCAGAGCTTATTAAAGTATTGGTCAAGTTTGCTCTTGCAATTGCTCTTCAAATACATGTTGACAGAAGGTGATCGCTTCTTGCTTAGTTACCTTTGTTCCACTGATGAACAAGGTATATTTGCGTTGATTACCAATTATGGTTCGTTGATAGCCAGATTGTTATTCGCACCTATTGAAGAGACATTGAGAATGGTATTGACAAAATCCTTTGCAGCTAATATTAATAATGAAGTCAAGTATTTGGACAAAAAATTGCAATTGGTTTCAGTATTGAGAAATTTGTTCAAATTATACATATACTTGTCCTTAATCATCATCATTTTCGCTCCATTCAACTCCAGATTCTTCCTCATGTCAGTTATAGGTGATGAATGGACAACGTCAAATGAGTTGTTGTTCAGCACTTTTAAATTATACTGGCTATATGTGCCTTTTCTTTCGGTGAATGGAATAATGGAGGCTACGTTTTATTCAATAACCGATGATCCCAGAAAAATCTTCAATTACTCCAAAGTAATGGTTTACTGTTCAATGATATATTTCATTCTTTTAATCTTTCTCATCAATAAGTTGCAATGGTCATTGCTCGGTTTGATCGTGGCCAATATGGTGAATATGAGTTTGAGAATATTTTACTGTTCACGATCATTGAATGAGTTTTTAAAAGCTGATCATTTGAAACTTCTCAATGTCATCAGAGATAAGCATTATCTCCATGCTCTGATGATTTCTATTGTGATATATTTCACACATTTGAATTTAATTGGTCGAGAAGTTTTGAATACAAAAGATTTTGTCAAAAGTTTTTGTTTGGCGGTAATTTTATTATTCACTTTTCTTTTTAACGAGAGAGAATTGGTGTTCCAGATTGTTAGATCTCATATTGTAACTAAAAGAGAATGATGAATAGTATGGTTAGATAGATAAATGAGCTTGAATGTAAAATCTAATATTAGTGCAGCTAGCAGAAAATTCCATGTAAGAGGTATAAATATATTTTAAAAACGATTTTCTCAGCTTTTAGGCATCTATGTAAGAATTTCGAAGAAATGATCATATTAGGAGACCCTGACAACATGAGATTGAACTTTACCAATAAGATCGAGATACAATAAAAGGTCGATTGATTGTCATTTTACATATCGGGAATCGAGATCAATTACGACAGATCGAACCCAATCGTAAGTAAGCAATTGGTTGGTATTTACTTTTTTGTTTGATTGAAGTTGCTTCGAGGCTCTATTTGTTAAATTTATCGTAATTTGCTCAGCGTCTATTGCCTGATTTTAGTGTAAGCATGTGAAATTTTCTTACTCTGTGTTGGCTGGGCGCCACATCTAAAAGTGCGGCAATTGCTGCGTTTCAACTTTGTTATGAAACACGTAAGTGTGTTTGTTTGTTCCTTCAACAACAAAGAACGTCATCAATATGTCTTCCATAGCAATCTCAACATGTGATTTGCCTTTCCTTAGTGTATGTTTTTTTCTTGCTTGAAAAACTCGCGCTCCTACAGAGCAATCTTCCCAAATAATAAAACACTGCCTTAACAACTGGGGTTTCTGTACTAAGTTGCTACTTAAAAATAACTACCTTGCTAACGCACAGCATACGTAACTCAAAAGCAATTGAAATTCGTGATGTAGACGAATGTAGAGTTGTAATATATTTCATATAAATAGCTCCTCATATCCTTTAATACTCTGGTGTAAATTTTTAATATCTATAACTATATTACTTAACTTACAACTTAATTAATATATCTATTAAACCACAAATTTTACAATGTCAGACGCCGGAAGAAAAGATTTCTCAGACAAAGCCTCAGAAGCTATCAAGCCAGATTCAGAAAAATCATACTTGGAACAAGCTAAGGAAAAGGTTACTGATTTGTTAGATTCAGGTGCTAAGAATGCTCAACCAGAGCACGAAAAGTCCGCCACCCAAAAAGCTGGTGACCTGTTGAGCGGTAACAAATAATGATCCGGTTTTAATACCGTTCATATAGTATTTATACTTCGTGATGATCAGAGATGAGCCATGTAGTTTAATAGCGAGAAATAAATGAAATAAATTTTTTATGAAAATAAAATTAACAGACAAGTAGAACTGGTACATGTATTTTCTATTTAAAAGTATAATAATAGTAATTTCTGAATTAGAGTGTAATGCAATGCATTTGTTTCAATGCAACCTGAACTTTATGCCAAAGATGTGAACCTCGTCCAAATTTGGAAACATCTTTTTGAAATCGTCAAGTTTAGCTCCAAAAAAATTCAAAAGCTGGTATTTATACTCATTGAATATCATGTCTTTTGCCCGACTTTGATAACAAAGCTGATGAATGTGAGGCATAATAACATCGTCCAACAACACTGTTTTCTCCACATTATTTATAAAATGATTTCTCGACGAGATGTTAATTTTTGTCTTGCCGTCGTTCATCCTCAATGATGACATTCTCGAACCACTCGTTTTCTCAACTTTGCAGTAACCCCAGAAATCATTTGATAATCTTAAGCCAGCGTTCATTAACTTTACAAAGATCCACAATTTGTCTGGAATGCATAAGGAAAATTTCAACAAGGAGAATTGGTGCTTCATCAAGTATTCTGGCTTCACAAAGTGCAATTCATGAGTTACCAAGTGTAACATCCTGAGAGGTTGAATGCTGTTTAAGAATTGTCTGATTTGAAATTCTCCATATCGGTAACAATCAACTCCGCAAGAATCACACTCAAACCTTATATCAAGAGCCAATTTTTCAAGCTTTTTTGATTGCAACAGCAATGATTCCAATGCAAAATTTCCCAATTCCAACCTATCATCCAATTCATCGTACTTTATCAATACGTTACTCAACTCTAAATTCTTCAAGCGAGAAATTGCAATGGATGATAGCAAAATTTCAATATCTTCATCTCGCATATGAACATGATCTAGTGTCAAAGTTGTTAATTTGAGCATTCCCTGGCTTGCAAACACTGATAACAAAGGTTTCCATAAGGCTGAATGGGTTTCACCAATCTGGCTTTTGTGTCGACAATAGTGAGTGTTATCAAAAGACAAATCACTGAGATTCATAGAAACCTCAGATAATAATGCCCCATTTGTCAGTGTGCTCATAGGCAACAAGGGGTTTGAGGAATCACAATAAGTACTAGTTGATATTGATGGGCTATCTTGATATGTCACTTTTGCATTTGGTGACGCCAATGGAGACATCTTGAAATTTTGTTTCACCTTCTCTTTAAATGAGAGTTGTTTCAATTTTCCACTAAAATCGCTACCAAGCTGCTCTTTGCCTTGTTTCTTTACAATGATAGCTCGCTTCAGTGGTGTCGATGGTGGTAATTCGTGAATTGAATTCAAGAGTAAAGGTTTGGGTGGAAGTGGCAATGATTGGGATTTCATTGATGTAGATGAAGGAGGTGCAGTATCATTTTTCGTTGATGTCAGATTGCTGTTGTTAGGAGAGATAACATTCTTCAAACCACCTCCACTAATGGTCAATGAGTCCACTTTTCGCAACACATTCCCATGGATCAATAATTTTGCTAATAATTGGACATTCTCTAATTTTTCAACTTCATTCAAGTTGATGACTAAATGCCGAACATTGGGGAAGTGTAACACCAAGTTATCACAACTTTTCAAATCTTTGTTTTCCAAATCTGTAAAACCAATACAGAGTGTCTTAACGTTAGACCTGGTCTCACTGTCGATAGCTTGAAACTTGAGAATGGGCAATTGTGGCCATATAAGTACCTCCACTTGTGACAACAATGGAGCCGTTAAATACCAACAGTCGTTAATAGTGAACCCATCACCATGACCCCAATCAAACAAGGCAAAACATATCAACTCTTTAACGTAGCTTCTGATACGCCAATCACCCATTCTGATAACATTAAAACAATCAATCAATTGTGATTTAGGTATAATGGTGACCGGCTTCAAGATTTCATCACGTACGCCTCTCAGTTCCAGGACATCGTTGACGATGCAGAGTCGATGGAAAAGACGCTTACGTGACGGTTCGAGTAAGGCATGACATGTGCGAATCGCGTTCAAAGTGCTGCGTTGATCAAGAAAGGAGACAATGTAAGACAATATAGGTTCAGAGAGATCAGTTAATTGAAGTTTCTTGTTGGGGCAAGATCTAAGTGATTTGTATGATGGAGATGAACCTGGCAATGCTGGTAGAGTCTTGTTGATAAAGTCGTCAATGTAGCTAGTGATAGAAACATCACCGAGATCAGAGTTATAAAACATGGCACTGGAGGAGTCAGCGAAGGAGAATGACTCATCTTGATTGGTGTCTGGATCGTAGTCGTAAAGATGTGGAGAAGATGGCAGATGAATTTTTGATGTATGATGATGTGAAATGCTGGAAGAAGATATAGTCATAACGATAGTTCCAAAGATGATAAGTTTAGGGAATTATTCGAGAGAGCACGGAAGAACCCTTATTTATAGCATTTTTAAAATTAGCATTTGTTGTTATACAGGTTTGGTATTTAGATAAGCTTTTGATAGGGGATGCATCAAATTTGTTTTGAAAGTAGAAAAAAAAAAATCGAAGATCGGAAGTAGTGGAATTTAAATGTTATGACATCTAACAATTCAGAAACAACTTTTGAATTGGTTAAGTGGTATTCAACTATGAGACTTACAATTAGTATTAATAGTGCAGCCACTTCTTAGCTCTGGTCAACTTCCGGCAGCTTCTCTCAATTGTCGATTCAGCTTTAATTTGAAATCAATACTATTTATTGGTTTCAAGGGAGGTTCCAACCAAAAAAAGCAAGACAAGAATTGATCAACACAAAGGCTACGCAAGGCTATTGTTTCTCGCATTATATGAGAGAAGGTAATAAAGCTAAGCTCTTGGTTTCATGCTGTGAGGCATGAGTCAATTTGGAACACTGGCTTATTTCATGGCTCACATATGTGGCAGGTTAAGCAGATGATTATGAGATGCTTTTGTTTCTTCATGTTGAGAATGATCGTGGGAAAGTTTCAAATGTGACTCATGCCAGAGACAGTTAGGATTTGTGCACAGAATCAAACACGATAGATAGAGTATTCTACTAAGACAACTACGATTAGTTTATTGAGAAAATTTTATGAGTTAATCGTGAAAAAGCTGGTTGATGGAGTCAAATATATGGGAAGATGTAAAAGATGTAAAAGAAAAACCCAAACAAACAAAAATTTGGATGCAGAATTCACGTTACGTTGAGTCGATGATTAGAAGAGTACACATTTGATCAGTTGAATAAGAGGAGAAAGAGAAATCTACAATAACTGTTTTAAAATTATAACCAGATAAAAATTTAACAAGCCATATATAAATATATAAACACAGAGAACTAATCAATCATTTCTAAAGCTTAAGCAATTAAAACGATAAACTAACACCTTTACAATTTCAAGTACATTAAATGAACCCTTTTTTCCAAATAATAGTGAATGCAACAACTCGTGAAAATTCTTTCCAACTAATCAACTTCTTCAACAGTTGGACCATCAGCACCTGGAGCCTCAGCACCGGCACCTGGGAATCCACCTGGAGCTCCACCTTCAGCACCTGGAGCACCACCAGCTTGGTAGAACTTCATCATGATTGGGTTGGAGACACCTTCCAACTCTTTTTGTTTGTCACCAAACTCTTCAGTGGTGGCAGTCTGGTTTTCATCCAACCAAGCAATGGTCTCTTCGATGGCCTTGCTTAAAGTTTCTCTTTCAGCGGCATCAACCTTTTCTTCAAAGTTCTTTTCACCAACAGTGTTCTTCAAAGAGTAAGAGTATGATTCCAAACCATTCTTAGCGGCAATTCTAGCAGCTTCCTTTTCATCCTCATCCTTGTATTTCTCAGCCTCAGAAACCATTCTTTCGATATCTTCCTTGGATAATCTACCCTTGTCATTGGTAATGGTGATCTTGTTGGTCTTACCAGTACCCTTTTCAACAGCAGAAACGTTTAAGATACCATTGGCATCCATATCGAAGGTAACTTCAATTTGTGGAACACCTCTTGGAGCTGGAGGAATACCTGACAATTCAAACTTACCTAACAAGTTGTTATCCTTAGTTCTAGCTCTTTCACCTTCAAAGACTTGAATCAAGACACCTGGTTGATTATCAGCGTAAGTTGAGAATGTCTCAGACTTCTTTGTTGGAATGGTGGAGTTTCTTGGAATCAATTTGGTCATGACACCACCAGCGGTTTCAATACCTAATGACAATGGAGCAACATCCAACAACAACAAATCTTGAGTCTTTGATGAAGTGTCACCAGACAAGATAGCAGCTTGAACAGCAGCACCATATGCAACAGCCTCATCTGGGTTGATAGATCTGTTTGGCTCCTTACCGTTGAAGAAGTCTGAAACCAATTTTTGAACTTTTGGAATTCTGGTTGAACCACCAACTAAAACCAATTCATCAACTTGTGATTTATCCAATTTTGCATCTTTCAAAACTTTTTCAACAGGATCCAAAGTTGATCTGAATAAATCTTGACACAATTCTTCAAATCTAGCTCTGGTGATTGATGTGTAGAAATCGATACCTTCAAATAATGAATCAATTTCAATTGAAGTTTGAGCAGATGAGGACAAAGTTCTCTTAGCACGTTCACAAGCAGTTCTCAATCTTCTTAAAGCTCTTTGGTTGGTAGACAAATCCTTCTTGTTCTTTCTCTTAAATTCGTTGATAAAGTGGTTAACCAATCTATTATCAAAATCTTCACCACCCAAATGGGTATCACCAGCGGTGGCCTTGACTTCAAAGATACCATCTTCGATAGACAACAAGGAAACATCAAAAGTTCCTCCTCCCAAATCGAAAATCAAAACATTATGTTCACCGACATCTTTCTTGTCCAAACCATAAGCAATGGCAGCAGCGGTTGGCTCATTGATGATTCTCATAACATTTAAACCAGCAATTAAACCAGCATCTTTGGTAGCTTGTCTTTGAGAATCGTTGAAGTAAGCTGGGACTGTAACAACAGCGTCAGCAACTTTTGAGCCTAAGAAACTTTCAGCGGTTTCCTTCATCTTTACCAAAACCATAGCTGAGATTTCTTCTGGAGTGAAAACTTTGGTTTCACCTTTGAAGTCAACTTGAATTTGTGGTTTACCAGCCTTGTCAATAACCTTGAATGGGAAATGTTTGATATCACCTTGAACTTCTGGGTCTTCAAATTTTCTACCGATCAAACGTTTAGCATCGAAGACAGTGTTAGCTGGGTTCATAGCAGCTTGGTTCTTGGCAGCATCACCGATCAATCTTTCAGAATCTGTGAAGGCAACGAATGATGGAGTTGTTCTGTTACCTTGGTCATTAGCAATGATTTCAACTCTATCATTGGCAAAATGAGCAACACATGAGTATGTTGTACCTAAATCAATACCGACGGCAACCATATTGTATTATATTTTAATCAGATTATATGAAATTGTCTAATGAAATATACTATTTTAAGATATAAATTGAAAAGTTCAAGGTAGAATATTAAAAATATTTATACCCCTTTGCTCTGAAAATTCCAACAACGTCCAAATGGGAGTATGAGGGTAAAAAAGTTTCTATCACATTCTACGAAATTTCCTTTTTAGTCAAATGTGTTGAAGAATTTGCACGTCTTTTTTGGCCAGCAACAAAAGAGAGAACATTCTAGAAAGAACGAGAAAAGAGAGAGAGAGAGAGAGACTCAACATTATATCCACGACTTTAATTAACTAAACGATTACGTATGTATTAGCTCATTGTTGTACAACAATACAACTTGTCTATTAATCAAATGATTAATACATTAAATTAGGTGTACAATTAGACTTTGATATGAGAACAACCAATGGTTAGCTCTAACATCTGAACAAAATAGAGTAATGAAGTTTGTCAATTGTGACTAATCTAAAGAAAAATTTGATCTCTATATAATCGAAGAAATCTATTCCTTCAATCAGCGACAATGACAGATGATTAAACTAATTGCCTCTACTATGATTATCAACAATAATATTGAATCATGTATACAAACGTAAAAACGTATCCTCTTCACCTCATCGAGTTCTTTTTCAGCGATGGGAATTGAAAAAAAAAAAAAAAAATTTGTTGATCGAGAGAGAGAGAGAGAGAGAGAGAGAAGGAGATGCTAAGAGAAGAAGAAAGCGATAACTTATAAGACATGAGCGTAGCCACTACCACCGAGACTACGACAGCTAAAGATCTGGGCAAACCAGTTCATTCTCAGCAACAAGAGCTAACTCCAGAGCAATTAGCTCGTCAACAACTGCGAAGAAAGGAGTTGAATATTCCTGAAGGTATGTCAAAAAAACTGTGGAAAAAGGAACAACGTAGACAGAGATGGGAAGAGCAAAAAGAGGATTTCAAACTGTCTCGTCGTGAGAAAAAAAAAGTATTGAGACAGCAACGTAAAGAGATGATTAGACAAGCAATAGCTAATGGAGAAGAATTGCCCAAGAGAGACAAATTGTATAAACCGGAAGAGCAACAGCCTGCTGTGGCTAGAGTTTTGATCGATTGTGAATTTGATGATATGATGAGTCTCAAGGAAGTGATTAGTTTATCATCGCAGATAACAAGGTGTTACGCTTCCAACAGAAGGACAGAGAAGCCAGTCTTGATGGAAATTTCAAGTTTTAACAAGCGGTTGAGAGAGAGATTCGATAACGATTTGCAACAGTACCATTATTGGAATCAAAATGTCAAATTCACGGACGACAATCTTGAAACATTGATCAAAGACCAAGACTTGAGCAAGATGGTGTACTTGACAGCTGATACTGACGAAAAGTTGGATGGATTGGAACCGGATATGACATATATATTAGGAGGTATTGTGGATAAAGGACGATATAAGAACCTTTGTTTGGAAAAAGCGCAAAAATTGGGGATTCCAGTGAAGCGCTTACCAATAGATGAGTTCATCAAATTAAGTGGTAGAAGGGTGTTGGCCACATCTCATGTATTTGAGTTGTTGGTGAAGTGGTATGAGTTGAGAAACTGGAAAGAGCTGTTTGAATTGGTGTTGCCAGAGAGAAAGTTGGTGAAGAGTGGTGGTGGTGATGTTGAGGAAGAGGATGGTGATGATGATGATGATGAGGAGGATGACGCAAATGCAAAAGACAATGAAGAAGAAGAAGAAGAAGAAGATGCGGAAGAAGATAATAAGAAAGAGAAAGAAGGGTAATAATAATCGCGTAATATATATGACAATAAAGATTTGGGCAATAACAAAGCTTATTATTATAAATTAAAACTGAACAAGAGTTCAGTTTCTTTTTTCGCTAAGTGCAAGAACCCAATGAAAAAGAAAAAAATGAAATTACACCCTAAGAGATCAGACAGACCAAATAAGAACAACCAACAACAACTTATTTATCTGTGATATATATATATACATATATATATATATCAATATAAGTCATCCATCAATTGATCCATCTATCGATTAACATCTTAAATTATTTCAAATATGACTGATGAATTTAAAGTATGTATTTACTTGTCTCCGGCAAAGCCATATCTCAATTCATGATTATACAATATTGCCACGGATGCTTTTAATTTGAGACGGGTTCAACAATCAATATGAATATGATTCGCAGAGACTTGTCTGTCAAGGTCATCGTGTAACGTAGTTCTTTTCCAGAAGCATCTTTTGTGACAATAATAACAACAACAACAACAATAATTGTAATCAGTTGGAGGCTAACGGAAAATGCAAGCTGTATAATGCTCAGTTTGAGAACGAATATCGAAAACGAAAATTACTAACAATCGCATCCATCCGGACATAGCCACCGAAGAATCTGCCTCCATCATATAACTACAATCACAATCGAAACGACGGTGGATCCGCAGCAGAATTCTACAACGGAGGAGGTAACCAAACTAGAGGCATGAATTATCAACAACAACAACCGGGATATCAACAGGGCTATCAGCAACAGGGTTACCAGCAACAGGGCGGCTACTACCCACCACAACAACAGGGTTATCCACCACCACAACAGGGTTATTACCAACAACAACAGCCAGTGTACGTACAACAACAGCAGCCAGTGAGAGGTAACAACGACGACTGTCTTACCGCTTGTTTGCTGGGTATGTGTGTTTGTTGTACTTTGGACATGTTATTCTAATGGAAATCTACGAAGAAGAAGTGAAAACAAAGAGGCGAGAGTTGATTAATGGTTTATCTTTGTTTTGATTATGGTCTCATTCATCATCTGATATGAAATGACTTTGATTTCAAGTTGCTGAAGACATGCCAAAGATGTACCAACACAGTTTGGAAAGTGAAGGAGGAGGAGTAGGAGGAGGAGGAGGAGAGTAAAAAAAAAAAGAGGTTTCGTTATTGCTCCCTGTCTTACAAGAAGGTCTTGATGTAGAGGAGATCACTCATATATAGCTTTTGCTCCATTTTATATTTTGCTTGTTTACCATTTTATCATTTCTTATATTGTTATTGTTGTTGGTTGGTCCTTGCGATCTTCTTTGAGTGTTATCATTGAATTCATTCAGTCATGGACAAAAGTAGATTTTAGACTACGAAATATGTTTTCAACCCAGTAGAAATTTATTGTTACTTATATCAGTGCAGTTAGATACTTCTATTATCATTCAAGAATATTGTGATCACAATTAATGCACCCATCTCCCCAACAAAGAGTATAGTAAAGCCAAAAAAAAAATTAAACAACTTACTTTAAAAAAACACCCAAATTTGTACAGACCGAACCGGTTTGTGTGATTTTTTTGTTTTTTTTGTTTTTCTCTTTTCTTATAACCGTACATTACCACTACATCAATCATCAGATCATCTTCCTTTTCAATGGACCACAACGATTCCTCCTCACCAATGAACTCTACTGTCAGTTTGATGACACCCAAGAATGATGGACTTAGGGCTTCCATCACTCCAGACGCTATCATTCTCAAGAGTCAGCGTGTTCACAACCTGGAGACGGCCTGCGGAATTTTCTTATCATGCACCTCTTCTTCTTCTAACCAAGGTGAGTAATCAACTTTTCTATATCGTTAACATCTTATCGATTTGTGCAACAATCTCCAAACCATACCAGGTCAAAAAAACATTGTGATACTAACGAAAGCTCTCTATATTATAGTGGCACCAACTGTGATCCCATTCGATAATATTCTTTGGCTGCGTAAATACGGCGACGAGGAGGGGGAAGTAGAGATCAACTACGTTGTCAAACCTCAGTACGGCAATTTGAAAGTACAAAAATCCAGAATATACGTTGAAGACATTCCACCTAGCATACAAATTCCCTTGGATCAATATATCATTGATAAGTGCTTTTCCGATTACAAATTATACACCAAGAGATTATTAGTATTGATCAATCCACATGGTGGACAGGGAAAAGCTATCGAGTTCTTTGAAGAAAATTGTAAACCAATACTTACTGCAGCACATTGCCAATTTGAATTCGTCAAAACTGAATATCATAGACACGCCATAGATATAGCTCGTGATTTGGATCTTGAGGAATATGATTGTGTCATATGTGCCTCCGGTGATGGTATACCGCATGAAGTGATCAATGGATTGTATCAACGTAAAGATCGTATTGCCGCATTTGAAAAATTGGCTATAGCTCAATTACCCTGTGGTTCAGGCAATGCGATGGCACTTTCCTGTTTCGGAACGTCTAAACTGGGGGAGCTGACTTTACTGTTGTTGAAAAGTCAAATTGTTAGAACCGATGCCATGGCTGTGACACAAGGTACGGGAGAAGCGGAAGAGACAAAACTATCATTTTTGACGCAAACTTATGGGATCATTGCAGATAGTGATATTGGAACAGAATGGTTAAGGTGGATGGGTGCAAAGAGATTTGATCTTGGTGTCACTATCAAAGTTATTCAAAAAGCATCTTATCCTTGTGATTTGTATGTGAAGTACGTTGCTAAGGATAAGAAATCGGTGATATCTCATTACGATAACCATTTGGGGAAGCAAAGCTATATCGCTGGTCAACCACATAAGCCCATCACAGAGGAATCGATAGCGTTAAAGTTCCCACCATTGAATAAGGATGTACCACTGGATTGGGAGAGAATAGATAAGGACCTTGCGCAACATTTGGGTATATTTTATGTTGGAAAGATGCCCTTCATCGCCAAGGATCTTGCATTCTTCCCACTGGCATTACCTAATGACGGTTCATTAGACATGGTGATCACCGATGCTCGTACAAATTTCTTCAGTATGGCGGAATCGTTGTTAAGCTTGGATAAAGGTACCCATATCTTGAACAAGGAAATTCAACATTCGAAAATATTGGCATACCGTTTGGTGCCTAAAATGTATCACACTTACATCTCTGTGGATGGAGAGAGCTTTCCTCTAGAGCCGATGCAAGTAGAGGTAATTCCAGGGTTGTTACAAGTTTTGATGACGAATGGAGTATACACAGAGACAGGTTTCAATAAATAGTAGTAGACTGTAGGGTAGTGCATTTACCCACTAATGATGATGTTTTTCTTATATTGTGAAAAATCAAAAAAAAAATTTTTTGTGATTTTGTAAATTCTTCCAAAAGTTGTTTATTGATATCGATTGATTGCAGGTTTTTATAGATATACCTTTAAGTATATAGCAATGTCGGAACAAGATCAGAATAACGTTGAAAAATTGGCGGAGAACTTGCAAAAGTCCCAAATTGGCTCTGGAGCTCCACGTTTCAATCCAAATAACATATCATCGTTCCAGCCTCAACTGTACAACAACCAGTACAACCAATATCAACCACAACAGCAACAACTGTATCAACAATACAATGCTCTGTATGGTCAACAGCAGCAGCAGCCTGTACAGCAGCAACAACAACAGCAGTATAGCCAATACCAGTCTCAACAACAGTATGGAAATAATTACAATGCTGGTGGTTACAACAACACCTACAACAATTATAACAATAATGGTAACAGAGGTGGCTACAACAATTATAATAATAACAGTGGTAACAACTACAACAACAATGGTGCATATGACTACAATCAACAACAACAACAGCAGCAGTCTCTGCAACCAAAGGCTATGACTTTGGAGGACTTTCAAAAACAAAAACTGGAGAAGCAACTGTCCTTGAACAAAAAGCCAGTCACCAAATTGAAGTTGGCTGTGTCTTCCTCTTCTGGTATCAAAATTGCCTCTGCAAAGAAGGAGGAGCCAAAGAAAGAGGAATCTAAGACAGAAGAGCCAGCCAAGGTAGAAGCATCAGTACCATCAAAAGAGGAAGTCAAAGAGGAGTCAAAGAAAGAGGAAACACCAGTTGCAGCAGCCGCAGTAACCAAGACAGAGTCCAAGCCAGTAACTTCTGAACCAATGTCTACTTCTTCTACAACCAAGACTTCTGATCAATTGGTCAAGGAACAAGAAGATGAAGTTGATGAGGAAGTTGTTAACGATATGTTTGGTGGTAAGGATCATGTCTCTATTATTTTCATGGGACACGTTGATGCAGGTAAGTCCACCATGGGTGGTAACATTTTGTACTTGACCGGTTCCGTTGACAAGCGTACCATGGAGAAGTATGAAAGAGAAGCCAAGGATGCTGGTAGACAAGGTTGGTATTTGTCATGGGTCATGGATACAAACAAGGAAGAAAGAGCAGATGGTAAGACTATTGAAGTGGGAAGAGCTTATTTTGAAACTGATAAGAGACGTTATACCATCTTGGATGCTCCAGGGCACAAGATGTACGTTAGTGAGATGATTGGAGGTGCATCACAAGCCGATGTTGGTATCTTGGTCATCAGTGCTCGTAAAGGTGAATATGAGACCGGATTTGAGAAAGGTGGTCAGACCAGAGAACATGCTGTGTTGGCTAAGACTCAAGGTGTCAACAAGATCATCGTTGTTGTCAACAAGATGGATGACCCAACGGTTAAGTGGTCGAAGCAAAGATATGATGAGTGTACATCGAAATTGGCTTTATATTTGAAAGGTATTGGATATGGCAAGGATGATATTGTCATGATGCCAGTTTCTGGTTACACAGGTGCCGGTTTGAAAGATCGTGTCGATCCAAAGGATTGTCCATGGTATACAGGTCCATCGCTTTTGGAATTTTTGGACAATATGAAAACAGTTAGTCGTCATCTCAATGGTCCGTTCATGATGCCAATTTCAGGTAAGATGAAGGATATGGGTACTGTTGTTGAAGGTAAGATTGAGAGTGGTCACGTCAAGACCGGATCCAAATTGATCTTGATGCCAAACAAGACCAACGTTGAAGTGTTGACCATTTACAATGAGACAGAACTGGAGGCTGATGCCGCATTCTGTGGTGAGCAAGTTAGAATGAGAATCAAAGGTGTTGAAGAAGAAGATGTCAGTAATGGTTATGTTTTAACTTCGCCATTGGTACCTGTTCACACAGTGACAAGGTTTCAAGCACAAGTGGCTATCATTGAATTACAATCGATCTTATCCACCGGTTTTTCATGTGTCATGCACGTCCATACTCTGATTGAAGAAGTGACATTTGTTAAGTTGTTACACAAATTCAAAAAAGGTACAAATAAGATATCCAAAGACCCACCGCTGTTTGCTAAGAAGGGAATGAAGATCGTTGCCATCTTGGAGACGAACGAACCAGTTTGTGTTGAGAGATACGCCGATTATCCACAATTGGGTAGATTCACGTTGCGTGATCAAGGTACTACTATTGCCATTGGAAAAATAACAAAGTTGTTGTAATTATTATACTTCATAGTATATACATAGTTTTGAATTTTTCTTTATTTTCTTCAATACCGAATGCTTTTTGTCTTTTCAAGTATTTATAAGCTATGAATTGAAGTTCATAAGATCAAATGATTATTTTGAGTCTGCGCAACTAAAAGAGAAAAGATAATTTAAAAAAATCCCAAAGCGGAACTTTTAACCATCTTGGAATTAAATAGCCTTTGTTAATAATTTAACATCATCAGGGTATTATGATGGACATCAATTCATTTGTAGAGTTGAGACACCAAGCAGCGGGACATCTGGGTCCATTGAACAATGATGACGGCTCATTATTTACCAAATTAACCACCCAACAAGAGATTGATTTTTATAACTTGCAACAAATGGGACCAGAAGAAGAAGATGTACAAGGTCGAGATCTTGGAACCAAGTTCAAGGATTGGATGCCTAAATATATTGGGATCTTAGAAGCTGGTATCACTAGGGAGTTGGAAGCTACTGGGAAAGTAGATGATGAATGGAAACTGCGACTGGCTAATCAACAACAAGAACAACAAATGATGACGGCGGGATCATCATCTGGTGAAGAAATAAGTGGTGTTGATAATAAGAAATACATCTTATTAGAGAATCTTTTGCATGGGTTTAAAAAACCTAGCATAATGGACATCAAATTAGGAAGCAAGTTGTATGATGATAAGCTGGATCTGGTAAAGAGGGATAGAATGATCAAAGTGAGTGAGACAACGACTAGTGGATCGATGAATTTTCGTATTTGTGGGATGAAGATTATTCCGAAAGATGAGTCTAGTTGGCACAACGATGAGCAGGTGGCTTCTAAGGATGAAGAGTACGTGATGTTGAATAAACAGTTTGGAAGGCTGTTGACTAAGGATACGATTAAACAAGGATTGGAAGTTTTTTTCAAGGATAATAATTTACCAAGTGAAATACAACAAGATTTGTTACAAATTTTCCATATAAGGTTACAAATGTTTTACAATTGTTTGTTGGACAGTAAAGTGGAGTTGATCAGCAGTAGTTTGTTTTTTGTTTTTGAAAATGATTTGTCGAAATGGGATAATGAACAGTTAAGTGATGAGATAATTTATGAGTATATGGTACGGGATGAAGATGAAGATGAGGAAGAGGTAGAGGAAGAGGAAGAAGAAGAAGAAGTGCACAAGTTGAGTTCAATGAGTGTGATCGATTTTGCGCATGCAAAGAGAAGTGATGTAGTAGATGAAAGAGTGATTGAAGGTGTAGAGAACTTGATCCTGGTGATTGAAAGTTTGATGGAGATGTGAATGAATCGGGCAATTGGTAAACATTTATAAATAGCATCTAAAAGACAAAAGTAGTGCATAAACGAATCAAAAAACAAGAAGAAGAAGAAGAAGTTGAAAAAAAACGCCAACGACACAAAATGAAAAAAAGAGAGAAGAAGAGCGAAAAAAACACAAGAGAAAAGTCAAAAAAAAAAAAAAAAAAAAAAAAAACACTAAGTAAAGGACCCATCATCATCATAATCCCATCCCATCCCATCCATCCATCCTTCTACAACGCATCTATCCATCAATCAATCAATCAAACAACTTCCATCATATATTGGCATTACGTCTCATATTTGCCATCATTACCACTACTGCCGCCATCATCTCCAGTTACACTCACAAATCTAACACGTGAACATCAACAACAACTAGAACAACAACAAAAAAAATGAGCGACAACAATGTAAGTACCGCCAACTTGTATTGAGAATAATTCAAAATCCTTATCACTTCCCCATGCATCATATATACTAACCGCTGATTTTTGATTCTCATAGTATGGTTATGGGAATAGTAATCCGTATGAAGAAGATAGTTATGAGTTGAACAACTATAAGAACCAGGAGTCCGACGATGACTTGGCCAAATTCATGCATCAAATTCAGGATATCGATAATGACTTGGATAATTATAAACAGATCATTCAAACCATTTCTAAAAGACAACAATCTTTATTGAGTCAAATAAGTGAAGAAGAGGAAGAATTTACGAGAAAACAGTTGGATCAATTAGTCAGTGAAGCCAACTCTTTACAATTATCCTTGAAATCAAAGATAAAAAATGCTCAACAATTACTGATTGGGGATTCAAGTAAAGTGGCACAAGCAGAGAGAGCAAGACAATTATTCCTTGGATTGATTCAAGAATATAGAATTAAAGAGGCAAATTATAGAGATCAAAATAAGATTGTTGCTGAAAGACAATACAGAATTGTTCAACCAGATGCTACTGATGAAGAAGTTAAAGATGCCATTGATGACATTGGCGGTCAACAAATCTTTTCAACTCTGTTATTAAACGCCAATAGAAGGGGTGAAGCCAAGACCGCATTACAAGAGGTTCAACAGAGACATCGTGATTTGCAAAAATTGGAAAAGACTATGCTGGAGTTGACTCAATTGTTTCACGATATGGAAGAATTGGTTGCAGAACAAGATGAACAAATTGATGATGTCCATGAACAAGTTGAAAGAGCTCAAGTGGATATCGAACAAGGTTTGGGCCATACCAATAAAGGTTTGACAAGTTTGAGGAAATCAAGAAAGAAGAAGTGTTGGTGTTTATTGATTTGTATTCTTATCATTTGTATCATTCTTGGTTCCGTTCTTGGTGGTGTTCTTGGTTCAAGATAAGAGTTTTTTGTTTTTTATTTCCACCCATCCCTAGTTTTTCTCCTCCACCAAACATCTATTCATCCTTCCTTCCATCTATCCATCCATCCATCATTACAGATAATGTCAGCATCTCGTTGTTACTCCATAAACTAACCCTATATATCTTTTTAATTAATCCTCTTTTTTTGATGTTATGTTTTCTTATTATTTTTTTTTTGTGACTCTTTTACATCTTCATCTTTCTATTGTTCTTGCCTTTTCTTGTGAATTATCACCTTGGTTATTTACTTGATCCTGTTATCTGTTGTTGCTATTATTATATCTGTCTTAAAATAAAAATTTTTGTTGTATTTAATTCTTTTTTTTTGACTGTTTTCACTGGGATAATAAATGCATCATTATATTTCAGCAACCATTCAAATTCAGATTAATCTTTTAAGCCACTTGGAAAACAATGCCTCACCTACCACTTCCAGTTTAATTTTTATAGGCAATAGTAGATGATGCTTGTAATTTCCAATTATGGAAGAATTTACAAAATGTGCTGATTTAACACGACCATATGAAACTACTTTGAAAAGTAATGTCATGAGAGATACCAACAACAGCTATCAATTTGAGTAGAGGTATTGTAAATATAGGAGATTGATTAAAGTCCTAATAAAGATATCAATTGATCTAAACAGGGTGGAGAAATCCTTGATTTGATTTTCCAACAAGAGACATCATTTCCATTTATTAAACCTTCATCAAATCTCCATCTCCAACCACAAACATCACATGAATATAAAATCCATGCGAATATGAAGAAGGGGAAAAGAAATCAATAAAAAGAGCAAGAAACAGAAAAGAGTCATAATCCGTAAGTGTTCCCCAAGACCACTATTCCCTGCACATTGCGTGCAGAAACCGGTAATCGGGAAGGCAATACGTATTGGGTACGGTTGTAGTGACTGATAATATATACAAATACTAGACAGTGTAATGAGATGAGTGATATAGATATACTGTTATACTCCTATAATGACAAATCTCTATACCACACACTTAATCCACAGTCTGTAAACAGGTTAGCATGCTATCTGCCACTGACACGAAACAATTCAAAGTGAATTTTATCGAACAAGCAAAAAAAAAAAAAAATTTTTTATTTATAGTTTTTTTCTTCAGCACTAAAAATGGTCGTGTTTTTCAGATTCCAAATATGGAATCCTCTAAAAAGACCAAAAGAGACAGGGCTTTCTTTGACATCACAAGACATAGATAGAGTGGTAATAAACCTCAAGTTTGGATAATCGAGCTTTAGGATCAAGTCAGACAACGAACATGCAGGCAGTCCCTTGTTTGATCAACCCTTATCACATATCGGCTGTTAGCTTACATATGTATACTTCTGTCGATAATAGAGACCATTAAACACACCACCTATACTTAAAACAGATAATTGCTACCAACTGTTCGCCTCGAATTAGAGATAAATTTATTGAAATATTACAAGGTGTTACCTTTGATAGCTTTATTACCACTCCAGTTCCTCCTTCATTTCAATAAATCGTTCGCTTCTACTCACATCTCTAGTCACACTCTGGCCCAGAACACTGTCAATGAAGAAATCATACCCTTCATTAATATCTCTAACATCAATTGGCCATTATAGCACTTCTGGGCAGTTACTTTAATTCTCAATCTTAAAGATCAGCTGCTTTCTATATCTTTGACTACAGTTCGAAATATCAAAATGGTAAAACAGTATTTTATTACTTGCAAACTATAACAATTTCACTAGTGTCGATGACAGTGTTACATTGCAGCATGCATTTACCATCCCAGCACACAATATGGCAACACAGACGTTAAAGAAACGAACGGTGACACCCTTTTAAATATCAAATTGACAATTGCACATTTGACAATAGTAGAGTGATAATATTATAACTGATATGCCACACATCGATAGTGATCAATTAATTAGTATTCTAAGCAAGACCTGGCCGGAAGCATCAGACTTTTAGGAACCTCTTCGATAATAATAAACGTACAACCGACAGTGTTAATTGGTTACGTTATAATTATGATGACAATACCAACAAAGATTCGGCTGTTAAAGTCGAGATTATACAAATTTTTTTAAAAACCTGTATTGGCTGATCAATATAATATATATGGTTTTGCACAAAAGTACCCTCAACGTATTGCATGCCATTCTTGTGTCTCGATAATCCTAACTAACAGTAAGCAAATTCACAAAATTGTAGAAACGGCGATAAACGGTGAAATCATTATTAAAAGTATGGAGGAGTAGATGGCCAGTGTAATGGGGCGTATGATTAATTCTAAAAATACCTGCCAACATTAGCCAAGGAGTTTGATATTCGTTTGTCAACGCTTACCACCCCGCCCCGCCATCTTGTTCCATCTTGTTCCACCTTTCTCAACAACAATAGCAATGTTCCTCATATTCCCCACAAGTGACTATGTTTTGGAGAGGAGATTTTCAATAACCTCGAAATTTGAAGTGTTTGATTCTTTTATTCTGAAAAAGGTGACCATCGTTGAGTCGAGGAGGTTGTGTTTAAATTATCGAGCTGAAACAAAGATTTTGGACTGAGAAGAAGAGGAAATCAAAAGTGGACTGACATAACTTGATTTCCTCGACATATAAATATAATCCAATTTTATTTAGACGAAAAATATGTGTATGTCCTCTACATTGGCAAGGCATGGTGCAAAAGTGGGGGATGTCATCTAAGGAAAACTGCAGAATTTCCAAAATTAAAGATCACTGCGGATTTACTTCAGCCACTGGGAAATTGTATATAATAAATTTCTTTGCTTCTGTAGTGTGGAATTGATTGGTTGATTAGAGTGGATTGCTCGCTTTTGGGGGAAAAAGCACGAGCCGAAGTGAGAAAAGAAGGCCCAATGTGGCCCAGAGGCGCATGACTCCTAGGGGGGAATGTCAAGAGAGTCGGAGAGATATTCAAATAAAAATAATTAGTGATGAAGGAATGGGGGGAGAAGGAGGAAGAGTAAAGGAGTGGTAAGTCAGTTGGTATATAAGCAAGAGTGGGCTGTATAACTAGATATCATATAATAATGAATAGAGCACAGAAATGTATTGCATATTTGTCTCTTATTGATTAAAATTAGCAGCAGCTGTCAACAATTGAAGGATGTTCGTGCATATTTCACCCAAAAATTTCGAAAAATAAAGATTAAAAATTGAGTCGAAAAATACGCGTGTTCATTCTTATTAGTCATATCTATATTAAATTATACACTTTATATAACTTCATCTTTGATTTCAATTTCTCATATCAGTATCGAACCAATTGTGGAACTATATTTATCCCTATTTGATTAAAGCCACCATAGAATTTTTGTCACACAACTGTACCCACTGAGTTAACTGGAGCGAAATCTTTTGCCCCCACTTTGAAACCGCAAGTACCGTTCAACAGCATTTCATACCGTTTGACATAGAATCACAATACATATATCCCCCTTTGTATGGTATTGAATCATGAGCGCTGATATCACTTCCACCTCTGCGAAGAGAGATTCCTCGAATTCGCCTTCATCTTCTGCCGCTCCTCCCCCATCTTCATACGACCTTTACAACGGCACAAATAACTCATACATTCCGAGAACAACTTCCTTTCCACCAACTTCAAATATCTTGAGTAACAACAATGATAACCGGTCGGTTGAGGTATCGAATTCCAATCAGGATGAGATGGCAATCATCGATGACAGCGACGATGAAAGTGATATTGTATCAAAACCTCAATTAGAGCGTACACATCATCATCATGGCACTCATAGCCACTCACATCACAATGACCAACAACAAACACATACCAACCCAAAATTGAAAACCACTAGTCATCACACCCTTTTGTCAACTCAATCACCTCAAGGCATAGCTGCAGCCTCACAGATAACTCCAAACAGGCTAGCCAAGTTGTTGATTAAAACTGGACCATTACCAATCAGACATATCACCAAACATTTATCACAACAAATTCCGGATTTTGCCTTATTATCCTTATCGAAACAGAGAAGATTGATCATGGCTGCATTAGAAATGGGAGATGAAGAAACTGGTTGTGTTTTCGAAAAAGTTGGTTGGGGTCAATGGGCAACAAAGCAAATTGGTTCTCAAGATGTCATCAATTACAACAATAGTAAACCAAAGCAAGTAACACTATCTGCCTCCCCACCAACTATTAGAAGACAGAGTATAACTAATCCAAACAATGACCCACATAACATGAAAGTCCCTTATAACCCAGCCTCGTTGGATGAAGCAGTGATTGAAAGCTCAAGCTCAATGAACTCCTCATCGGATGACGATGACTCGGAAAACGATGTTGAAGAGGATGAAGATGATGATGTTGTATTCAAGATGGAAAAAAATGGATCATCTTCGCCAAAGATGAATGGTAGTGGTAATAATAATGAAGTTCGGTTTTCCTCAAGAGTGTTGAATTCCATACCTCTTTTACAACAACAGCAACTTCAACAACCACAACGCAGGTCGTTATCATCATCACAACAACGCCGTGGATCTTCATCAAATGGAATTCGCAAACCTAAACAGCAACAGGCAAAGACAAGGTTGAACTCGTTTGATTACTATGAAGCCAAATTTGATGGGAACTCCATTGAAGGTGTTCTTGACCTGGCACTGGTTCCAGATTCTATATTGATTAGAAAGAAACCAAGATCATCCTTCAGTGAGTCGTTCATGAGATCAACGCCAACACCATCGTTGAAGATCTCATCAGAAGAGCATTTACCTTTACCTTCATCTTCATCCCCACCCGCTGCTGTGGAAAGTGAACAGTTACAACATCATGTACCTCAGCTGGATACAGATGAAGAAGATTGGCAAAGCATAGGGGCTGATAAGTTGAGTGCCGCGTATACATTGTTGATGATCAAGAAGGAAGATTAGATTACCTCTTTCAACGGTTGACTCTTATTTAACGAATTTTATGATTGTTTTTATTTGGCTTGTCTTTTTTTCCATTTTTCGTTTTCTTTAATTTTTCTTCATTTGTAACTAGGGTTTGTTATTTCTATCACATCGTTCGACTATATTCATCTTCACTTTTTCTTCGGTATGTCATGTCTAATACTTGTTTTCTTTTATCTTTTCTCTGTTATACCGCAATCTATCAGCGATGTCTTCTCTTAACGTGTGTGTATTCGACTTCATGAGATTGTTTGAGACAAGTTCATATGACCTTTTTTAACGCTCTTTCTTCCCCTTTCTGTTTCTACCGATGGATGATACTCTGATGATTTTCTATACTCTTAATTACATGGTTTCTCACTTTGAGAACTCCATATCAAAAAATATAAAAATTGCTTGGATAACTGAAATACGATGATGCCATTACAAAAGGAATGGACAGCTCAAATAAGAATACGAGTAGCTAACTTAAATAATTAATTGACTGACTAACTAAATTAATTGACAAAACAGATAAAAGATAAGTTAGTGAATTGTTATTTGTTTTGCATTTATATCATCATCATCACTGCTGCATTTGTTAACAATTTTTTTTGCTGGAGGCGAGATTAACAAAAGAAAATACTGGGAAATCATGATAATGATGGGAAAGTGGTATCATCGATGACAACAGGTTTTCTTGCGGAAGAAGCTCCTGAAGCACCATCTCTTGGAGCACCTCTTGAAGCACCTCCTCTTGGAGCACCTCTGCCACCTCTTGGAGCACCTCTACCACCTCTAGCACCACCTCTACCTCTGCTTGGTCTTTGACCGTTGTTGTCTGATCTAGTTTGTGGGACTTCATCGCTGAAAACGGTTTCAAACTCCAAGAAATTCTTACTCTTTGGAGCTTTAGTCTTCACCGACTTCTTAGTAGTTGGTTCGAACAAGACAGTGGTCTCCTTGATAAGAACTTCACTTGATCCATCATCGGTGACTTTTCTAATAGGCTTAGCTTTCAATGACTCTTGTTGCAACTTCAATTCTTGTAAATACTCTTCAACAGATTTCAAATTTTGAGCCTCTTCAACCAAATCTTCACCTTCCTCTTCTAAAGCCTTCTTAGCATCGATTTCAGCAGCTAATTCGGTCTCCAATTCCTTCTCGTCATCACCCCAAGCCTTCTTGACCTTCTTTGAGGAGTCAGTCTTACCAGACTTGCTCTTACGGTCATTCTTTGGCTTTGATGCACCTGAACCACCAGCAATTGGAGCTGGAGTGGCACGGTTGTCTGGCTTAACTTTGATAGCAGCCTCGTTACCCGATGGTTTGCTTCTGTTCTTGTTGGCGCGGGCAACGTTAGCCGATGGTGGTGGAGTATCAGTCTTCTTGGATGAGGTTGACTTCTTGACAACTTCCTTTGGTGGTAAGTTTACAATGGTGTCATCTTCAACGTCATTACCTAAAAGATCGAAAAGATTCTATTCCCAAAATTTACACTGTTAGTATATTGTGATCTCGAGAAGTGCGTGATTGGAAAACAAAACCACCTAAAAGAACACGAGAGAGTGACTGAGTTGCTTGAGGTATGAATTGAGAACACTCTGTAATATTTTATGGTAAGCCGTTGGAAGAATCTGCTAACTCATCACCAGATCCATGAATAACTTTTGAGTCAGTGTGGATTAGAAACTTTCTTGCTACCATCGTAGAAACGTGCACAGATAATTGAAAACAGTTGTTATCCTGAAACAGTTCAATCGTGGTATTTCAAAAGATATCACTCAAACAGTGGAAACTTTCATTCCTCCTTTAGAAATTACCATCTATTTTTCATTGATCTCTAAGCCCCTGCAGGCTCTGACTATGATATTACTTTGTGATTGTTTGCAAAAATTCATAACAAAGTCTACTCCACTCTCACATAGCTCTAGTTCAGTCTCACATACCTTGTTGTTTGACATTTTTTCAAATTGTATATCTTGATATAGGTAAGAGTTGGTACAAAGTAATTTCCAATTTTTTTTTCTAAAAATGGTGTATAAAATTCATCGATTTTCAAATTTCTTCGACGACCTCTAAAAATTTTTCAACTATGTGTAAATCTTTCATCGTACATGCGTAAATTTCAGCACTCGAAGGGTATTTGGGGGCCAAATTCATACGTTAATTGAATATCCACAAGTATGAGTTATACGTGAACTTCAAATACAGTTCTTGTTATGAGGCGAGTCGTATCAAAAGTGACCCATAGGTGCCCAATGTCAAAATCACATTTCCACTTTGGGAATCTTGCATTTATTTGCGAGTTCATTTTTCACTTAAAATGAAGCGAGAACTGATTTTTCAAATTTGCAATGGCGGTAACCATCATCTACATAGGTTAGATCAAAACAAGCTTGAAACAGCAAAAATGCTTTTTTTTGTTTTTAAACCAGCCACATAGCCTTTGCATTCTGGAGCAATCATCTCGCTTTGATGTTCATAGGAATAAAATATAATAATATAGAATCACTATCAATCACATTCACTACTTATACAATTAAACTCATTTTTTCTCCTGCTTGTCCTTCACTTGCCCTAACTTTTTCACTTTAAATAAACCATACCAACTCTTGACAAGAAAGTCTTGATAGCAGCTCTCAATTCCACTGGCGCACTCTTATCCAATGTCTGTAATACCAAATCATACATTGCTGGACAATTCTTGATAAAGTCATCCTCATCCAACTCATCATAACCTTGCAATATTTCAACAACCACTGGTCTCCATGTGGTGATATTTCTCTGTTGTTGAACCTCATCGAGTACAACATACCTTTCAATTATAATGTTACACATCGGTATCAACTTTGATGAAATATCACTTTTTTCTTCTTTTGATACCTTGTCAGAATCGCAGTATAACCGGAACATGATACTTATGAAAACTGCAGAAGATGACGACTCTTGCTTCAATAAGTTTGGTAATCTTTCGATAATACCCGCATTCCATAATCTAACACGTAAGTTATAATCGTCATTGAACTCCTTAGCAAACTTGTAACTGTTTTCCAAAAGTGAGGCCATCTTGAGCAAATTTTGTAATGGAATTATGGAATAGAACTGATCGTCTTCAAATAATTCAGACACCGTCTCAATCATCAACAATTGTAAAACACATTTGACAACAATAGTCGACTTTTCTCTCGATCTTTGCAGCCTTTCACTGTCTCTTTGGGTTCTGGTGACTCTTGGTGAAGATGCTTGTGATGAAAGCAGCCTTGATGCTCCATTGGTAGATGGAACCTTATGATTGCTTACGTCCATACTGCTGTCACCATTGACTTCATCGTATGCAACATCATTAAAATTACCATTACTTGCACTCTCTATATTGGCATTGTTCAACGGATCGGCCTTGAATAACTCTCTTGCAGTAGTCAACTCAAACAATTGCTCGAATGACTCTGTAATTCTATCCCAATGTTGTTGATTGAAAGACTGCATGTTTTGTTTAATCAATTGTTGAAGACATGATCTACCAATACGAGCTATTGTGTCATTTTCTTGACAAATGCACGAAACCAATAGATTTAAATAACCATCCAACTGATTGTTCAATGTAGTAAAATAATGAGTGAACAAAGCAATCATGTTTCTCAATGCTTGTATCAAAGTGGTTGACAACCACACAGACATATCGTCATTGCTGTTGAACTGGTTTATCTCCCATCTCTTACCCAATACACCAAATATCGGAAACAACAATTGGTTACATATCTTGTACCAAAAATCGGAATCAAAATGTCCACCATAATTTACTAACGAATCGAACATGAAATTAAGTGCTTCAGATCTGACTTCCAAATCTTCGCCAATCATTATCACATCATGGTAGCCGAACAAAACAGGAAACCATAACTTGGTAAAGACATCCTTATCGTCACCTATCTCAATCGTTAACTTCCTCTCCAGATCAGTACCATAACTCATTTTAGAAACTCTGCTGATCAAGGATTTCAAAATTGATAATGCATGCAAGGCGGTTTTCTGAAACTTCTGATTCTTGGCCAACTCAGTGAAACATGAAACCAATTTGTAAAAGCCTCCTTGAGTATACACTCCTTCGAAATGATCTTTGTTGATGGCGCTCGTCATGGACATGACTTTCATCACTATCTTCTCGTTATCATCTTGAGCTCCTACGATAAATGCATCAAACATTGTGATCCAACCACTTTTGATCTCTGATGCACTCAGTTGAATCATGTAGTTCAATGATTCTAGGACTCTCTCTTTGATTTCGATCGAATCGTTATTTTTGATAATATATGCAAATGGCTTCAAAAACTCCTTTTGAAATTTAAAATGAGACAACTCCTCAATCTTGAAAAATCTCATGGATAACTGTCTCAATGAATCCAAAGCAAAAAATACAATAACCTTGTTATGGTGGCAACCAAATCTGTTGAAAGCTTCTCCCATGATAGACCATAAGGCAGACCATTGAACTCTAATACGGTCCATATTATAATAACAAACATCAACCATTTTTTGCAATGCAAACATTCTAGGACTTTGACTCTGACCTGAGCTTTCTATTTCCTCATTAGATACTTCTGTCAATGCCTTCACAAAGTCAATGATTGCATCCCCACTCAAATTGTTTGACGAACTGAAAATCTTATCTATAGCAACTTCCAAATCTGTCGAAGTTAATGCCGGTATAACGCTAGGATTTAATTGTTGATTTTGATGATGCTCAAATGCAAGCTGAGACGGTGTCTGCTTCTTCGATGAAAATGAAAATGAAAAGAAAGACTGAGATGACAGTTGAGCGCTACCATTTGTTCTCGATGACTCGAGGGATGACCTATTAGCAAGTCTTGCAATTGCAACATCTGGTACAACAAATGAGTCAATACCTTGAGCTAGCAATTGAATTCTTTCCACTTGAGAGACAGATATCAAGATTTCTTTCCATGACGATCTCAACACATTACCCTCTGTTGAAGCAACCTCCAACAAGGCATAAATTGCGGTAATATTTTTAGGATGCATCTCCTCCAAATTGTTTAAATTTGCAAATTGAACCAAAGCACCAATGAAAGATGTTCTGGCATAATCAAGTTCAAACATACAAGAAATATGAATCGCCAATCTTATACCATCAAGGCAAATTTTATTTGTATCTTCATCATCATATTCCTTGAAAGGCGGCGTCAATCCTGCTAAAATTGACATCCACATGGTGTCAAAGATCGACTTAACGTGTTCCAGATGTGGAGACGCGGAAAAAAACTTGACTTTTCTAGCATCATCTGACTTTGACAATTTTCCTAACGTCCTGACTAGCTGTTCGGTCTTTGTTGACATTTCCTTTGAAGCCAGGATATACTGTTCTTTGTTAATATCCCTTGACCCGAAAAAGCCAGAGGTTGATTGATTACCCGACAAGTCACCAGCAATCAAAGCCAGATGGTGTTCGCTATTCAATTTGATTTCATTCTTTTGAATTTCATCAAAGATTTTTATTAAAAATTCCTGTGGTAAATCTTGACCATCATCAATACCACTGTTATTCTTGATAAACTCATCCACAGTCATTCTACTCTTTACCTGAGGAGAATGTTGATCCGTATTAAGCATGATCACGGAATAGGCTAAAATATATGCAGTATCAGCATTAGCAAATGTGTTTGGATTGTTGTCGACATATCTTTCCGCAAACTTTAACATATAACGATCGATCTTCTGTGACTCACCAGGCAATCTGAAACTTTGCAAAAATACTCTCATTGCGTTGACAAACGTCATGTTAGTGAAATCCATCTGCTCTACAAACAGATGCATTATGGCAATGTTTTTCTCCTCACCTTCTCCGAGAAACTCACCGATCACGGTTTTATTTAAACCATAACCTCCTTGCAATAGAAATGCAGCAATGCTTTCTGGGGAATCATCCTCAATAAAACGATCCTTGATCAACTTCTCGACACCCTTCTTCGGTTTGTAATTAAATTGTCTTACTCCTTCTAACAATGCCTTCTTCTTTAGTTTCGAATTCTCGAACTGTGATGGATCATCCACTTCGAGTGAATCATCATAGTTAAAACTGGAGTTGGAAAGATTCATTGGGAATCTTGGCGATTCAGGTATATCAGGCGTTTGTGGAGTGTTGAGCATGGATACAGCTCTCGATCTCAAACCACCATTGCTGAATTTTTCAGTCCAAGATGATAGACTTCTCAAAAAGGCAACAACGCAGTCGATTGATGACATTTTCAAGGCATATTCAATCGGAAATTGAGCATTGCCATCTGGATTTGGAGGATGTGAACCAAGAGCACTGATTGAAAGCAACGGCAAATTTGTTAAGTCATACGTGGCTAACAGCTTGTTCAAGCTTTCACGATAATGTATCTTTTGATTTGGTGTAACTTCCACTCTGGTCAATGCCAATTTTGTCAAATAGTCAACCAATGATTCTGTGATATTGGGCATCGAAGGATCGCAATCATAATTCAAATAAATCTCAATGACAGCCTTTGGATCATTGCAGATTCTATTGATGATTGATAAAAGATATCTCTTTTGATGTGAGGTTGATGTTTTCATCTCAGAAACAGGGAAGTAGATTTCTGTGAAAAATACAGGAATTTCTCTCTTGAATTCTGATCTCATGGTCGATAGAAGAACCCAAAATATTTCTAAAGAGATCTCATAGACTGGTGCCAATGAAGATGCCGCATTCCTCGAAAGGGTTAGGCAGATATACTGCCTTACTGCATCAATTAATCTAGTCTCTTCGGTCGATGTGGCACTAGTTATAACAACATCACTTCTGATAAAACAGCTCAGGTGCTGCTTCAAAATATTGTAAATGACATGCAAGGACAACAATTTCGATCTTATCGGGTGTGACCTCATATCCAACGAGTCGTTCTCCAAAGATTTCACAGATAGTTTACACATCGCTCTAAACAACAAGAAAGCATCCTTTACTACCACGTTTTCGTCGTCGTCAAGTCCTTGACTAGCCTCTTGGACTCTCTGATCATCATCTGTATTTTCAAAGGTGTTCAATGTAATTGGTTGTACGGAATTTGACTTTGTAGGAGTTTGCGATACTTCTCTCTCTTTCTTTGATGAGATAGAATTTCTCTGTAATAATACAGGAATTCTGTTGATCCTTTCAAACACTTCGTCAACAACTTGACTCAAAGAAGCTTGAGCTATAGATTGATTTTTTGAGGATAGTGACAAAATGAAAATGTTGTAAATTTGCCTGACAGCTCTCAACAAAGTACCACCATGTGCTGGAATAGCTGCACTTAAGACTCCTGCCATCAACCCTCTCAAAACTTGTAACTCAACATTGTCATTGGTGCCTTCACCTTCGAAACAATCAGCTATTGTTTCTATGGCAGCATCAATCAAGTTTGCCTTTTGAGTAGGTCCTTTATCATCTGATAGGTTAACAAGTTCGACTTCGGCTGGCTCAACAAAGATATTGAAGGAAAATGTTTTACTCAAACATTCCAATGCTTCTGACTTGATGACGTCGTGGTGCGATTGACAAGCCAATCTTAATGGTGCGAATATGACATTTGGTTCTGGGAAGAGCCCGGCATTGAGCTTTTCAAGGGCATTGTTACATGCTTTCAATATTTTTGGGTTCTTTTTCATCTCTCTATTATGTTTGGTGATATTTTCCAATGCAACTTTTAAAAACCCGATTGAAGCATGTGTATTAATGGTAGAGGTATGCGACGCAAGAGAATAACTTCTGCTTTGTCTAGGCTCTACAACACTTTCAGATGCACTTGGCGCTACCGGAGAAGATTGGCCTTCATTCGGGAGCACGTCAGCATTCGACTCACTCTCAAGTGATATTGCCGGTACTTTTTCATCCATCTCCAGTTCTTTTTCTTCATCGATTGGTTGTTCTTCATTTGTCAACTTCGTGGAGTCAGAACTACCATTTGATGGCATTAGTTCTGCTCCATTGGAGTGACCCTTTACTGGGGTATCACTACCATTTTGGTCCTTTGGTATTGTGATTTCTGTGTTCAGTTGTGATTCCGATTCGCGTTGTTCGTCAACTTCTTTGTTGATTGGAGTCTTTTCAAGGGAGACAACTTCGTTGTCATTTGTTTCTCCCTCATTTTCACTCAATTCGGCTGACAAAGTGGGGAGGTCCTTCAAGTTTTCACCATTCTCAAGGATCTCAGGTGATTGTGTTTCAGCTGACATTGTATTTAACACTTATGCAATTTTCCGTAATTGTACTGGGATCGAAAGATATTGATTCAAAGGCCTGAGGCGCCAGTAAAAATAATGGAAATGGCAATCCAGAATAAACTAATTTGAGTCAATTGAGCAATATTCTGGTGTGATCTGTTAATACTGTCGAGTTCAATATTGAGAATCGGAGTGTTTAGTTGAGTGTACAAATAGCTGATTCAACCAATACCAAAAGTGGCCAAGTCGTTTTTTTTTTGTCCATAAAAAATTGTAAACTGGGAAGCGAATACACGACTGAATGTGCTCTTAAAACCAGCAGCACACGGACAGCCGAGTAACCAACACGTAAAATCAAGGCCAATGCCACTACATCGTTTAACACATGACTACATTTTCGAGTGCCAATTTAATATAATATATGAATTGCAGCTTGCATTGAACTACTATACATATATCTAATAACCGAATCCCAAGTAACCCCACCATGGAGGGTTATTGTACCTGTTGTGAGGACCGCTTTCTAAAAATTCAATTTCTTCCTCTGAAAGGGGGACCAAATATTGAATCGACTTAATTCTTTCGGGATTCAACGATTTCGGAATAACAATCCTTCCACTTTTGATGTGATAACTATATAATAGCTCATTAATTGAGTAGTCTTTGTACTTCTGCAACAATTGGTGAGCTCTTTTATTTTTCAACAAAGGGGCGCCAATTCCACCACCACCTAATGGAGAGTAAGCTGTAACTAAGATGTCATGCTCCTTGCAGAACTCATTGACTTCTGTTTGAGGAAATTCGGGATGACATTCAATCTGATTGACAACTGGTTTGATCTTCGCAACCTTAAGTAATTCTTTCAATCTTTTGACCGGAAAGTTTGACACCCCAATTGATCTAACCTTATCAGTGGTGGACTTGATCTTCTCAATTTGTCTGTAAGTTTCCAAATAATCTCCATTTTTGGCAAGAATAGGTTCACCATTATCATCCAATGGAGCTTTTGGGTAACCACCCTTACCAGTGTCTAAAGCAATTGGCCAATGTTGCAAAAACAAATCAACATAATCAATACCCATTTGATTTAAAGAGCGGTCTAATGACTCCTCAGCCTTATTCCACATAGTTGGCCAGACCTTGGTGGTGATGAATAAGTCTTCACGTTTGACAATGCCTCTTTTGAAGACTTCTTTCAACGCTTCACCAATGTATGATTCAGTTTCGTAAAACCACGCAGTATCAATGTGTCTCATGCCAGATTCAATTGCAGCAATAACTGCAGCTGTAACTTTAGGGTTGAATGATTCGTCCTCATTATAAGTGCCCAACCCATAAGCTGGGATTTTGTTTCCATCATTGAAGGTGAACACAACGTCTCTCAAATATTCTTTTGGTGGCGACATCTTTGAATAGGTATAATCTTATAGCAGTGATAAAATATCTACAATTACCGGAATCATTAGCTATTTATATATCAATTCTCGAAATAATTAAACACAGTTGCTGTTTGGGGAAAGCAAGAGTTGTTTTTTGAAATACTTTTGCCCCATACTCCCCACCTTAAATTGCGTAGTCTATCGATTACGTGGGTGCCCACAAAAAAAAAATTAAATCGGCACATTTATATTCGTGGGTCGAGGCTCGATCGATCACTCTATACATCCTATTCTCCACTATAAACTTAAAACCTCCTGTATGAACCTGTCAGCAGAAATTTCGCTATTATACTTTCCAAACACTATATCCTTCAAACTGCTAATGATTTCTGCGTCATTGTCTTTGCCTTTTACCTCTTCCTTCCATTCGAATAAAATTTTCTTCAACAACTCATTACCTTTGAGAATCTCATCTGCCGAACATTTTGTCCGTTTGCTATCGGTATAGTTATCACTATACTCGTCCAATTCTGTAGCCTTTCTTTTAGCCATGGAAATGATTTTCTGTGGAAACTTCACCACTTCGGCTACGTGCACACCGAACGATTGGTCAGAAATTCCAGGTTCAACCTTGTACAACAAAGTTATTTCTTCCTCATTACTGAGTTGATCATCAATATGAGCAACAACGTGTAAATTAGAAACTGTATGGACTTTTTCGCTCAACTTTGTGAGTTCATGAAAGTGGGTAGCGAATAACGTGAAGGAATTTATCTTTGATGCAATAAAGTCACTAATTGACCACGCCAAACCGAAACCATCGTAAGTTGAAGTTCCTCGTCCTAACTCATCAACAATAATCAAAGAGTTTGCTGTGGCAGTTTTCAAGATGGATGACATTTCAAGCATTTCAGTCATGAAGGTTGAGGCTCCTTTCAATTGGGAATCAGAGGCACCAACTCTTGCCAAAATAGAGTCAAAAATACAGAGCTCCGACTGATCATCGCATGGTACGAAGCAACCAATTTGGCATAATAAGGAAATCACACCGACTTGTCTGATATACGTAGATTTACCACCCATATTTGGACCAGTGATTAAGTGAAACTCTTTTTGGCCCTTAATGAACTCAACATCGTTTGAGATGAATGTCATATCATCTTGGTTTTCCAAAATCGGGTGTCTGGAATTCTTTAAAACTAGCTTTCTCTCCGCGGCGTCCAAGTCATGAATTATCGCTGGCTTGGTATATTGTATTGGAGCAAAAGATGATACATGAGCAAACGCAACCAAAACATCAAGGGTGGAAATGGCTATCGAAAGCTTAATCATAATTGGAGAATAAGTGGAAGATATATCAACAATTTCTTTTATGAGGCCGCTTGAAAGCTTATCGTATTCTGTTTGAACATCCAAAACCTTGGAACATAAATCTTGCAATCTTCCAGTGGTGAAGAATACACCTGCTTTGACAGTCTGTAGCTCTTTGTACTTTTTATTTCCTCTCAATACCGCACTGTCAGTCCTAGTTAATCTGAAACACCAGCCGTGTGTTGAATGATTTTCAAGTTTCAACTTCTTTTCCAGCTCCATCGAGAGATCTTCAGCTACGTTCAAATGCTCGTGTTTGATCTTCTCCTGCAACATTTTGAGTTGTGAGTCTAATTCCATCAAGTTGGGATCGAATTCTGGGTTGACCTGAATAGAATTCAATTGAGAAGCAGAGGTTGCTTCATTTAGCGCTTGTAGATCAATAGTGCTCTCGATCAATTCTTGAAACTTGATTAATTGGGCAGTATACTCTGAGATCGGAACAATCCACACCTCATTGAATAAAGATCTGAGAAGCTGATCATCACTATCCTCTATGGCCATCTTCAAAACATCTAAAAGCTCAGGAATTTTTAGTGCAAATTGATATAATCTGATGACATCGTTTAAACTCGAATTTGAACCTGATTTTTTTGATATTTTCTTGATCAATTTCAAAATATCTGGAACCTGATTCAAAATTTGGTCCTGTAAGGTCGTTCTTAGATTAGACTCAATCATCAAAAATTCCACTACTTTCAATCGTTTTTCGATCTCAATTTTATTCACCAATGGCTGCTTCAACCACTGAGACAAAAGTCTCGTACCGCCAATGGTCTTACATTGGTTCAACATACCAAATAAAGAACAGTTTTTGTTATTAGAATCATCCTTGTCGAACAAGTTAAGGGCTTTCACCGCTGAATAGTCCAATTTCAAGTAATTCGAAGGTTGATAGACTTGCAAATCCCAAATATCGTCCTCTGATGAGGTCGAAATCAAATGCAAGTACTCTATCAATGCATTTGCACACGAGTGAGCTAACGACAAAGAACTCACAGATGGTGTTGCCAAGATCAAGTCATTTGAAGTTAAACGCATTAAATCTTGCTCAACATTTTTAATGTTAAATTCTGATGGTTTGATGTATGAGATGGTGACATTACATCTATCAATAACTTGACAAAGCTTATTATGTTCCAAGTCATTTTCATTCGATGGGCTCCCAATCAAGACTTCATTTATTCCCAACTGGATTAAAACGCTCTCTGTGTTAGAGAAGATGTCATTATCTGTGAACTCAACGATACCTAAGATTTTATTGTTTTGATCCACGAAACTTAAACCAATTTTTCTATTACCGTCTGCGGGAACGTTCTTCAAACTGGCTATCATCGGTAAAGATGACAAATCTGAACTACTGATGTATTCGTCTATGTCCATCAAGTTACCTGGAGACGCATTTTTGATCAATTTCCATTTCCTGTCATAAATTTCAACTTTATAACCAAGATCGAAAACTACCAACTTCAAGAAGTTAGTCAAGACGGATAAAGATAAGGTCACATACTTGATGTCTCTTCCATTATAAGAGTGTGTTTTCAATATAGTGTTAGTCTTATAGATCATTTCAGCTGCTAAATCAGCATCATCTTGTAACACTATAAAGTAATCTTGTCTATCCACTATCCTAATCGTTTTCTCAGGTTTCGCCTCAAAGTCCCGAATGTAGGTTTTATAGAATGAGGACTCATCAGAGCTGTCACTAAACTTGAGCTCTGGCCTAACACTCGACATGATCAGTTAGTGCTTGTTGCTTCTTACGAACTGACTCTTCATAGAAAGCAATTTAGGCATCACATCGCGTTTTTCTCTTTACTGAACGCGATTTGAATTTTTTGATTTGAGATTATTTACACGAATATTATTAGAACGCGTTATAACTGTTGATAACACGGCAAGATAAACCTAAACAACTCTAGAGTCCATTATGAATTCACTTATTTTTCACGAATGAGGTAAGGCATAAGCGCTTCATTTTTAAAGAGCCATGGATACAAGTTAGCGTTAGATTTTCGAGCGACGGCTAATATCGAAGTTTCATTTACTGCATTGAATTCTTTGCAGTTTACACTTTAGCTTGAAGATTGCTGTTTTGAAGTAATCACACAGGACTCTAGACTATAAATGAAAAAAATAAATGAATGGAAAATTGTACTGTAGACTTTGAATGAAAGTAGCACTGAAAAGGCATAAAAAAATATTAGTAGTGGAAGTGAATAACATATGATTTGGGAAAACTTACTGAACCATTGCGCAGTAATGGTGAAAGAATTCTTTCTCATATACGATGAAGACGTTTTATGAAAACACCAGCTTCAAAAGATTTTGTCAATGACACTCTTTAAATCAATGAGATCATTTTTTAAGGAAGCTTTATGTTCGGCCTTGGCAACAGTACTGCTATTACCACCCCATAATGGTGCCAAATCATCACCAGCTCCGTTGAAGATCAATAAGTTAGGAGTGCTAGAAGAGACACCTTGTAAAACATCTTTTGTAGCAAAACTTAACAACTTCTTCTTCATTTGAGCAGGAGTGATAGATGCGACACCAAACTCGCTGTCCGATTCAGGATACAATGACAAAAAGTAGGTCAACAAACCAACGACATGTGGTGAGGCCATTGACGTTCCCGACATAGAAGCAGTGGCTTCAGGATATCCGATGTATGTGGACAATATGTTGACACCTGGACCAAAGACATCAACACACTTACCGTAGTTTGAAAAGTATGCTCTGTAATCGTAAAGTGATGACAGACCCGCAGTAATGGCTAGTTCTGCACTTGCTGGGGATGAATAACAAGCATCATCATTTTCATTACCAGCAGCAACACCGAAATGCATACCAGCTTTGACAGCAGCATTAACAGCCAGATCTAAGGCAGGTGAATTTCCACCACCCAAAGACATGTTTGCAGTTGACCCTTTGAAACCTGGCTTAGCTTCTTTAACCAGCAGTAAATGAGAGTTTGCAGCAAATTCAACACCCTTCACAACATCACTCATAGTTCCGGAACCGTCCCAGCCTAAGACTTTGACAGCAACAACTTCAGCACTTTTAGCAATACCGTAATCCTTTGAAGCAATTGTACCGGCACAATGAGTTCCATGTCCATGATCATCCTTGTCTTCGGTTTGACGAGGAATGGTTTTACCCCAAGATGCTCTTCCATCGAACTGGGCATGATCAACGTAGATACCAGTATCGATAACATATGCTGTGACTCCTTTCCCGCCTTCATCATCATACATGTAAGTATACGTCTGAGTGTAATCCAATTGCTCCCTGCTTGAGATTCTAGCTAAACCCCAAGGAGCTCCTGTCTCGACAGAGAATTCACTTGCATAAACTTTCTGGTTTTGTTCGATGCTCTCAATTATTGGGTTCAACTGCAAGATTTCAAGAATGGATTCCGGAATAGAGGCAGAATAACCCTTGAAGGAACCAATCTCGAAAAAATCAAACATAGTTGAACTGACGCCATCCACGTCAACGGCCAAGAGCAAATCAAGCCATTTCTTGTGTTGCTCGATTTCAAAAGGTCTCAGATTCGGTTTGAATTTAATAATATAAGAACCCTCAATGAGATCATTTGCTTTCCGCTCATTCCTGAACACCTCAATTTTTTCATGAGCTAAAACAGGTTGTTCTTCAATGTTGGTGTTGATGAGATGAAGGTCCTTGTTCAAAGAGGGGATGATCAAGGCCCCAGTGAGGGATGACAACAAGACAGAAGATGATAATAAAATTGAGGACTTCATGATTGAGAATACTGATAGACAATCAAACTGTGTTTAATCGCGTGAACCAGCTCGTAAGAAGTATTACTAATTAATATATGAAAGGAGAGGAAAATCAAAATCAGGAAATATTTTAAAACTAATCTAAACTTGTGACGTGAAACTGATAAGATGCGACAGGGTAAACAACAGAAAAAGAAAAGATAAGAGATTGAGCGCCATAACACGACTCTTTGAGTGTACGACTTTTTGATGCTCTTTTCAGGAGAAAAATGATAATAAAGATCAGCATCAGACAAATCATCCAGCATGTTCGGCCTACCACTTGAGATCACTCCCACAACCGCTCACTATGTTGATCTGATTGGCATTGAACTACAAAACAAACGGTTGTCCATTTTTTCCAAGGATTTAGTGTCACTAATTTCAAGTCTTCAGGACTACATTAGCTTACTTTTTGACCTAGATGATAAGCATGCATTATTCAGCAAAAACGTTCCTTGGAAATTGGAAACGAAAAGCTCTCAGTGGTTAGTTCAAGATGAAATAGCAGCGGCAAGTCTATTGTTGACATTGAGCTACCAAAACCTTGCAAATTCCAAAATTTTGACAACTTTTCACAATGAAGACTTAGAGATTGAGGAAAAAAATTGGAAACTGATAAACAATTGGTTGAAGCAATCGCTATCACTATTGAAATTTTTGATGAAGTCTGGAATATTCAATAACAGCACAGCACTTTTGTCACTGGATTTCTTCAGTTTCTTGTCTCATCAGATAGACGCAGCAATTCAGCTAAATCTATTGGTGAAAATCAATCACACTAGAATTATCAAAATCAAACAAAATGATTGGAATTTTGATGTGGACACCAAAAACCACTTGATCTACTTGACCGTCAGTATCTACATTGGAGATGAGCTATCAATTTGCCATCAGCTACTACAGCGGTTGCCAGTTGGAAAAAAAGTCCTCGATTATATCAAGATTCTCCAAATATATGTGAAAATCTACATTGCATACTATCTTGCATTAAAAAATTATACCAATGGAAAGCTTGGGATGAGTCTAGGAATATTGAATTATATTAGAGCCAATTTGTTGAATAATGAAGAAGGAGATGATGATATCAATAATTTCAGGAAAAAAATGTTGAGTAAGTTTACAAAATCCAATCAGACTGAAAAAGGGCTAATCAAGCAGATAGCGTCTCAAAAAGATTTCAAACTGAACAAGAGATTCTCAAAATCATTGAATGCCAGCTACAATGCTGACTTGATCAACCTCATTAGGTTAATAAATTTGGTCAATTTGAAATTTTTGAAGGAAAATGACAATATCAAGTTCGATAAAGTCAGCAAATCAGATGATGTGATCGATGAGCTCAATAAACTTCCATTGGGTCGTAAAATTCCTTTGTCTATTGATGATAAGCCAAACTTTTTAAATGGTCAAGATCAAACAAAACAGGGCTATGCTGGATCAGGCTCTTACTTTTGATTTGAATTTTTTAAGGCAATGCTAAATTTGTGTAAATATAAATGAAAAGCTACATCCACCCAGTTGGAAGATATCCGGAAGGCTGTGCCGTTCATAAAAAAGATCCAAAGTCTAATTACCGCAATAGCCCTTACTAAGATTCACTTTGAATATCAATTTCTCCACAAAGTTGTAGTTTTCGACTAGAAGTGCCAACATAAACCTTGTAGATACCTCGCTGGAGAATCCACTGCTGAGATGGGGTGTCCCAAACTGATAAATCTCTCCTCATTATTTTAAAATGTACTTTTGTGCTCTCATTAGTTCCAAGTTTTACCTTATCATAGCCTCTCAATTGACGTGGGGGTGATGACATGATTGTACATGGAAATTCGATGTAAAGCTGACCAACAAAGGAACCCTTCAAACGCCCCTCATTCTTGACTTCTGCTTCTACAGTATAGAGAACATCCCATAATGCAGGGTTTTCTCCCAATCCACCGCCCGCCAAATGAGGCTCATTGAATTGATCTGGTGTATAGCCTTTCTGATATTCAAACTCTTCCGTGGAGGAGATTTTGTTGTCAAATAAATAAGGATAAATAAAGCCCGGTACTGGCTCAAAATCATCGTGTGGGAATAGCGCATCCTCCGGGTCGCACGTATCATCCTCACACATCTTGTATATGGGTAGCTATTGTTCTGGTTCAGGTAGAAACTCTATGGGAGGTTGAATTTCAACAATTCTCAAATTGCAAAGTGAAAATGATGTGTAAGATAACCCGAAGCCGAACTCAAACCGTGGTTTCAAGTTATGCCTATCAAAAAACTTGTAGTCAAGGTAGATATCGTGATCAAAATTATCACCCGCTTCCGTGAATTTGGTCACCAACTTCAGGTAATGTTCGTCTCTCTTGGCTATTGTGAAGGGTAAGTGTCCAGATGGGTTGACATCTCCAAATAATACTTCGGCAATTGCCTGACCAACAAATTGGCCCAATGGAGCCGTATATAAAACTACAACCACGTTTTCGTGTTCTATCCATCTCTCCATATTCACTGGCCCAACAGAATTGACTACTACCACTGTTTTTCGACATCTGTCAGCAACATGCTCTATCAATTCATCACCATTATGCCACAAGGATAAATTCTTTCTGTCACCATAGTTTTCGTCTACTTGGATGTATCCTTCGCCGGAGTGAGCACTTACGAAAACAATTGACATATCTGCGTAATCAGCAATCCCATCAACATTTTCGAATTGATATGAATCTGTTGTGAAGTCAACAACCATACCTTCTTTGATGGCTTTTCTTGACCTTGAAAACCTAACTCGTCTTTCAACAAGCCATTTAAAAGAGCAGAATTCTCACAGGCATAGGTGTTATTGAGCCTGTTATGAACACATAACGCTCCCAACTCCAGCGTGTACAGCATCGGCAAAGGGCCACAAGTAGACCTCCTGCATTGCCCGATCACCTATATTGCTGCTGATCAAGGCCGTTATATCATTATCCCATTCATTGACCTGTCTAAAGGTTTCTTGCTCATTGCCTATGAACTGTCTGGCACAAGCTAGGAGGCCCTCTGCTTGAATTCCTTCAATAGTATGGCGAGCTGAAACATCTTGTAAATAAGGATCACTACCAAAACTCTCCCAGTTTCTACCCCCCTGTGCTTTCAAACCAATAGGTCCGATAGTAGGTCCCAAAACTATATCTACGCCTTTTGTTTTATGTTGCTGGGCCATCGCCTTGCCACGTAAAAGGCACAAACCACGGTTGAATGTACTTCCTGCAGCTAGTGTTGAAGGAAAACTAGTAACAAAGTCGGTGAATCTTACACAGTTAGGGCAATCTTGTAAACAAAAAGGCCTTATCAAAGAATTTCCACCTGTATTGCCGACACAGGGACCCGAGCCCCAACCTGTTCCAGTGGTGAGATTAACTTTCTCTGTAATGGACATCCTCTCAACTAATTTTCTCGCTTTTGCATGAGCCTCTTGCCATACATGGGGGAGGCGGCCACCGACAGCTAAAAGAACCATGCAGTCAGTATTGAGATTCATTCGATCATCTTTGATAAAGCGATAAGCTTATCGCAGCCGAGAGGTCTAACTAACGAGAGGGATAAAATGGTTTGATGACAAAGCCTTGATTCAGAACGAAGTCATCATCATATAACTCGAATGTGAGTGGCTTGTTCAGGTGTCCACGACGCTGCAAAAATGGCTCAGAGACAAGCAAGTTATCAGCATTTGTGATGTTGAAAGCTCCATCATCACCATCAAGTGTTTTTTTAGAACTCCCTAAAACAAAGATGAAAAAATGAAACGAGAGAATTTGAAAGAATGCTCTCATTAAGGATCTTTATTACTTTGCTTTTTCGAAATATGACTCAGGAACTGTAAAATTGCAATTGAAGTTGAGAGAAATTCTGTGGAGTATAAGTGTGTTGAAGATTTTATCTAGATAATACTGTCATCGTAAAGGGATTCGAGATGGAATAGAGATCATTGTTTTGAAGGAAAAAAAATTGTTATATGAGGTTTTTTACAACTTTCCTTGCTATAGTTGAATTTTAAAAAATAAACTGTCGCAGGTGCTTTGCTCAATGTTTCTGTACTGGTGTCTTAATCAGCCAAATCAACCTTCCATTACAATTGTAAAAGGCATTCATGCAAACCTGATGGAGGCATACTAACAGATATTCTTCTCTCAACTATTTTAGTGTCCTAATTCTAATTAGTCGTGTACTACTCAAAATACGGTGATAAGATAAAATTATCTCCATTATTGTCGGTTATCAACTACACTTATAACCGTAGATAAGTACACAGAAAATTACTTAAAGGTGGCCTGAATGGCGACGTACACAATTTTTGAATCACACCAACAATGAGTACAATTCGTATCGCCATTGATCGTGGAGGGACTTTCACAGATGTTATTGCTTTTATTGAGGGCAAAGAGGATTATGTTTTCAAGTTATTATCAGTTGATCCTTCCAATTACGACGACGCTAACATTGAAGGAATCAGAAGAGTTTTGGAATATGCGACCGGAAAAGAGTACCCACGTCGTCAGCCATTAGACACATCACTCATAACATCATTGAAATTAGGTACAACAGTTGCAACTAACGCCTTATTGGAGAGGAAAGGAGAGAGATGCGCATTGGTGACCACCAAGGGATTTAAAGATGCATTGATCATCGGCAACCAAACCAGGCCCCGTATTTTTGAATTAGCAATCAAGCGTCCAGACGTTTTATACGAAACAGTTGTGGAAGTCGATGAAAGAGTCACATTAGAAGATTATGCAGAAGACCCTGATCAATCTCTCACCACCAAATTGAAGGAGGACTTGGTAGTAGGTTTGTCGGGTGATATTGTTAGAATATTAAAAAAACCAGACTTGAATAGCGTTAAATCAACTTTGAAGGTATTGTATGACAGCGGAATTCGTTCAATTGGTATATGTTTGCTACACGGATACACTTACAGTGATCATGAACAGATGATTGCAGCCATAGCAAGGAAAATTGGATTCACCCACATTTCTTTATCGTCGGAGTTGTCCCCAATGATAAAATTCATCCCAAGAGCTAACTCCTCTATTTCAGATGCGTATCTCACCCCTGAAATCAAGAAATACTTGAACAGTTTTGAGAGTGGTCTCAAAAATGGCCTACAGTCTGTGGTAGACCATAAGACCACTGGGGTGAGATGTCAATTTATGAAATCAGATGGTGGAATGGTTGACTCCTCAAAATTCTCTGGATTAAAAGCAATCTTATCTGGTCCGGCTGGAGGTGTAGTTGGCTTAGCAGAGACTTCTTACGATAAAAAAAACAAGATTCCAATAATCGGTCTAGATGTAGGTGGTACCAGTACCGATTGTTCAAGATTTGCTGGTAAATATGAACATGTGTTTGAAACAACAACTGCTGGAATAACTATTCAATCCCCGCAGTTGGACATAAACACTATTGCAGCTGGTGGTGGATCGCGCTTGTTCTATCAAAATGGTTTGATGAGAGTCGGACCCGAATCAGCAGGAGCTCACCCTGGTCCGGTATGTTATCGTAAAAATGGATACTTGACAGTGACAGATGCAAATGTTGTATTGGGAAGATTGGTACCTGAGTTTTTCCCAAAGATATTTGGTCCAAACGAAAATGAAACGATTGACGTTCTGGCAACATTCACGGCTTTTGAGAAGTTGGCCATTGAGATCAATAGAGAGAATCCACATAAAACTATGACAACTGAAGAGATCGCTGAAGGATTTTTGAATGTAGCGAATGAGGCTATGGCAAGGCCGATAAGGACCTTGACGGAAGCAAGAGGGCATGTGTTGGCCAAGCATAGATTGGTATCCTTTGGTGGAGGTGGAGGTCAGTGTTGCTGTATGGTAGCTTTCGATAAGTTGGGCATCAACACTGTCTTGATTCATAGATACTCCTCTGTTCTATCAGCATACGGTATGGCTTTGGCTGATGTGATTGAAGAAGTCCAGGAACCTTCATCTTTGGTTCTTTCGAAAGAGACCACATCCTCTGTCGAAAATATTTTTGATGGTTTGATGGCAAAAGCTATCAATAGTCTTGAAGAACAGGGTTTCAAAGAAGAAGATATTGTTTTCGAAAAGTATTTGAATTTAAGATATAGAGGAACCGAATCAGCGATCATGACAACTGAAAGCGAAACATCATCAGACTATCGGTCAGTGTTTGAAGATCTCCACAAAAGAGAGTTTGGATTTAAATTCGATGATAAGGACGTTTTGGTCGATGATATTCGTGTCAGAGCTATTGGAAAATCACATAAAATCGAAACACCTACTGTTGATGACCAAATGAGCAAATTAAAAGTTTCCAATTCATTTGTAAGGGTAAATGAGAATCAAGCAACCTTGGTGAAAAACACTTACTTTGATGGCGAGTACTATTCTACACCTGTTTACAGATTGGAAGATTTAGAGGTGGGCTGTCAAGTTGATGGTCCTGCCATCATTGCTGATGGCACACAGACAAATGTGATTCCACCAAAGGCACTCGCTACCATTTTGAAGACCCATGTTGTAGTTGAAAATTTGAAAGGGAAACAGGCAAATGAATTTGATGTAACAAATGGGATCAAGATCGATCCAATTTTGCTATCTATTTTTGGACATAGATTCATCGATATTGCAGAACAAATGGGAAACTCGTTGCAAAAGACAGCGGTCTCAACAAATGTTAAAGAACGTTTGGATTTTAGTTGTGCTTTGTTCGATTCAGATGCAAACTTGGTATCAAGTGCCCCTCACATTCCAGTACATCTTGGAAGTATGGGAACATTTGTCAAATTTCAGTCAAAACATTGGGAAGGAAAGTTGAAGAAAGGTGACGTGGTTGTTGGTAATCATCCTCTAGCAGGAAATACACATCTTCCTGATATAACCGTTATGACACCCGTCTTTCATGGTGAGAGAATAGTCTTTTATTTGGCATCGAGAGCTCACCATAGTGATATAGGTTCAACCTTGCCTGGAAGCATGCCACCTAATAGCAAAGAATTATGGGAAGAGGGGGCGATGATTTACTCTGAATTGTTGGTTAAAGATGGGGTCTTCCAAGAACAGAGAATGACAGATCTATTACTTTATGAGCCTGCAAAGTACCCAGGTTGTTCAGGAACGAGAAAGTTATCAGATAATATTAGTGACCTCAAAGCTCAAGTTGCTGCTAATCAAAAAGGTATCGGATTGGTTGAGCACTTAGTTGACGAGTTTGGTTTGGAGGTTGTACTTGCCTATATGGATGCCATACAGGCAAATGCCGCCTCAACTGTTCATAAACTTTTGTCCAAGATTGGAGACAAGACACTTGAAGCTGAAGATTTTATGGATGATGGGTCGCGTATTCTGCTAAAGGTGGAAATCACTGGTGACAGTGCTGTATTGAACTTCGATGGAACAAGTCCCGAGATGTATGGGAACTTGAATGCCCCTGAAGCGATCACTTATTCTGCCATCATATACTGCCTCAGGTGCCTCGTGAATGAGGATATCCCCCTTAATCAAGGATTTTTGAGACCCTTGAAGATAATAATTCCTCCAAATTCACTTTTGTCTCCTTCAAAAGGTGCCGCGGTTGTCGCCGGTAATGTGATGACATCGCAAAGAATCACTGATGTCATATTCAAAGCTTTTGGAGCCATGGCTGGATCTCAAGGTGATTGCAATAATTTCACTTTTGGAACTGGTGGAAACAGTGAGGGCGGATACACCAAAGGTTTTGGATATTATGAAACCATTGCCGGTGGACATGGTGCTGGTCCTACATGGAATGGTGTCTCAGCAATACATACCAACATGACCAATACCAAAATGACGGATGTGGAAGTATTTGAAAAGAGGTATCCAGTTATTTTGAGAAAATTTGCCATCAGGGAGAATTCTGGCGGTAAAGGGCAGTTTCATGGAGGCTGCGGTGCTGTAAGAGATATCGAATTCCGTATTCCTTTGAAAGCGTCTATTTTATCTGAGCGTCGTGTCAATGCTCCATATGGATTATTTGGTGGTGAGCCAGGAGAAAGAGGATTGAACCTTTTGGTCAAAAAGATTGTCGGTGAAAACGGCCAAAAGACAGGAGAAAAGATAGTGAATATTGGAGGTAAGAATACAGTCAATGTAGATGAAGGTGACAGAATTGTCTTGTTGACACCCGGTGGTGGTGGTTACGGGATCCAGGGAAATTCGGAGCAAACCAGTGCAATTAACACCAAACAGGAAATGGACCCTAGATTATTATTCAGAGGTTCTGGTTCGATTGCAAAACGTCATGATACGCAGTACACAAGTTAGTATGTGGATATAGTTTGTTAAGAAACCCTGGCAACCTGTGAACGAGAACTGTAAAAATTTTCAGTTTCATTTAATAAACAATTTTTGTTAATGTTATGATTTTTACTATTTAGTAATGTTGACTAAAATAAAAACACTCAGGGGGATTCGCGATAGTCGCGCTCTAAAATTTTTTTTTTTCTTTTGCTTCTTGAGCTTTTTGAGCATAAGTTTCTGTGAACTTCAAGGCTAGAATTCTAACCTAGTCCAGCCCAGTACAACTATACCAAACGGCAATTAATGTTCAATTTTGTCAGCTGCCTTTGAAATAAATGAAGGTAAACAAACATCCGCGTAATGGGAGAGCCACTTTAAAATACATACATTATGAATTGATCGCTGGTGAAAGTTTAGGTATTGAAGAGAGTGATCAGCTTTCATTGCTCATATTGATTTTACCCCTGAAGTCTATCGGTTCTTAAGAATTGAATTATTAAAATAGATCTGAATACAGAGGTAGAAAAAAATACTCTAGAATTTACCGACGCAGGTACGCTTTCCTAATTCATCCACTTATAGCCCCGATTAGTAATTTAGATCTGCGAAATTTCCTAATATACATGCAGAAACCACGGTAACTGCAGTTTTCAGACAGCAGTTTTCAAACTATTACTCAGTTTTCATGATATAAACAACGTAAACAAACGCTTTTTTTTTGCTTTTTGCATTAGGAAGCAATAACAAATCAAGACTGTGAGCACAGCTTCAAAAGCCTGTTCAATATATAATGTGAACTATGTCCTTTTCATGTCTATAAGTACCAAAATCTTGTTATTGAATTACTTGACAAAATTATATATCAAAATGAAAGCATTCACTCCAGTCTCTCTTTTAGCTTTAATCTCTACTGCCACTGCCCTTCCAGCCTGGTTTGGTGAGGCACCTTCAGATGATACACATGTTTTTAAACGTGATTTTCCATCATACCAAAATTCATCGGCTGCAATTTTCCCTACTGGCCCATCTTCATTAGCATTGTTGCCATCATCATCTGCATCTGCATCATTATCATCATCCCCTTCATCTACATACAGCACAACATCTGTATCGAGCGGTGTTTATACTCTTCCATATGTTCCAGAAACAACAACTTCAACTCATTCATTCATATATGAAACAACTTTGTATGGACCAACAGGACCGCGTACTCATACTCCACTCGCAACTCCAAAAATCTACACAGATTTTGATACTCCTGCTGTCACATTAGCTTAGAAAGCTATCACTTATGATCCTTTTTATGAAAATTCTCAATTTCCAACTCACTTTTTCGCTCGTGTGTAACAATTGCTGGTTTTCATACTGAGGTACTTCTCCACCAAGAACACTTCGCTGATGTGATGATGTGTTTGTTGAGTGTATTTAGCACCATCAAAAATGAGAAAATATATTTGGTGCTTCAATTTAAGTTCGTTGATCGACTCTATACAGTTTTAAAAATATTTTGTAGATTTTAATCACCTTCCCCCAAATTATGGAGCGAAACCCTAGCCAGCCATACCAATTGATTTGGATATGCTCCATTTCCTTTCAAATTAGACATTTGAATGATTTCTCCATTGACGATGAAGCAAGCTCGAGCCGTTCCCTGAAAGTCAACAAACAAGATAAGGGCTGTCTGTAGGAAAACCTGTCATAAAAAATGTGTGTGAAGAAAAAATAAGTGAGGAGAAACAACATAATATTGAGGTCAACATCATGCTTAAATCAATCAGAGGTTCAGAGAGGCTAGTGCGATTTCGTTTATCAGTTTCTGTTCCCCCTGAATCACAAGAAGAGGTGGGACTTATCTACAGTGTATTTGATCACAAAACACAACAGTTGAATATGAAGTTTTCATCTAATCCCACTATAAATCTATTCAAGTGCAAACCTTTAAAACAGATTTATTATCGGCATTCATTAGGGCAAAATGGCTCTTCGACATTTGGTAGATTCATTGACATCACCTTTGATGTAGGGAAAACTCTTGATGAGTCTGAGATTGATCATGGCATGCTGAAGAAAATCTACCAAATAAAGATTTCAGATTTGGTGAAGTCAGTGACAGGTTTGAAGGGAATAGTTCGATATGACTACTACAAGAACTTGCTCATTGACCTGGGAAATTCCGATTGGCTGGTTTCAGCATCTTTCAAACTTCCAGAAGTTTCTCAAGATGAAGGAAAAGTATTTGTAAGGCAACTGCATAAACAATTGACCAACGCCTCGAGATACAAACCCTACTTTGATTTGAAATCTGAATCAAATGAGAACGATTTGTCCAAAGTATACATCGACAATTTCGATTTCTCCAAGATCTTCCAAGTGAATACCATCAAAAGTTTTGTTGGGGAAGAAGCTATCAGAATACCCGAAGATGCAAGAGACGAAAAATTGAGAGATGACTTATTGTATGGGTTTAAAGGTTTCGAAGCGGGGCATTTTAAAAAAAAGGGTAAAGTTGAGTATTGACATTTCAGGATCACAACTGTAAAAATCTACGATCTCGGCTGAAGCATTGGCCGACGAAAGTATTGACAGTAACAGTGATGTGAATTCTTAGCAGTTAGGATGATGAGATAACGGCAGCAGCTATCAAACAATACTGGTCAACCCCACTTTTTATAACCTTAATAATATTTTCGAGAGTTCGCTGCCCAACTGACCAATGAGGTGTTGGATTATCGGTGTGAATAATCGGTTTGTAGTGCACATTGCGTGAATTTAACTGATAATAAAGTATTTATTTATCTATTTATTTGCATGCTCAAGCAAATGGATAAATGGAATTCAGGCTTGAAAAAGTAACTTTTAGGTCATCCATCCGCGGATTTCCTAGGGTCCGACTTCGATTGAACTCAGAACTACCACCGAAGTCGAAATAAACGGTCGACTTGATAAAATGGGTTGCTGATTATGGTTGTGGTTGTTGATTGATGAGGTATCCCCAGTGAGCTTACTCCTCAACGGATGAACCTTGGTAAATGTCAATCAAAATTTAGTGAGTGCACCCCAACTTGTGCACCCCACCTTCCCTCCTCGAATCAGCTCAAAGCTTATTGGTGAGTGACACACACTTCTTTCTTCCCCTCTCTTTGTTTTGTGTTCAATTTCTCCTTCTCCAACTCCCTCAACTCGCCACTCATCACTCACTGGATTCACTTTGTTTTTTTTCTCCTTCTCCGTTTTCTCCACAACTGCTACCGATAATTTACCGGAAAAACTTACCCTCGTTTTCGGAACTAGGATTTCCCGAAAAGTTCGGTGGTTTTTGCGTATTTTTTTTTATTTTCATCTCACACAATTTATTTTGTGAAAAGTGCAGTTAAATCCATATTTTCAACTATTATTTAATTTGATCGTATCCTCAGTTTTAATTCTCATCCAAAGACGAATTGTCTCTACAAGATTTTTCGTCTAATTACATAACCTTTCATTGCTCAATCAGCATATTTGTTATTCTTACGCGACACGCGACGAACATTATTGTGCAATTGATAACAATAGATAACAATGTCTGCTATTTTAAAACAAAGAATAAGATATAAGCCTTACTTGGATAAATTAAGAACTCCTCAACAGTGTGTGGAGCTTTTCAAACATGGTCAGTACTTAGGTTGGTCAGGTTTCACCGGTGTTGGTGCTCCAAAGGTGATCCCAGAAGCCCTTGCCCAACATGTTGAAGATAACAATTTACAGGGAAAACTTGCCTTCAACTTGTTTGTTGGAGCTTCTGCTGGACCAGAGGAATCCAGATGGGCTCAAAATAATATGATTATCAAAAGAGCTCCACATCAGGTTGGAAAGCCAATTGCCAATGCCATTAACGAAGGTAGAACCGAATTTTTTGACAAACATTTGTCAATGTTTCCACAAGATTTGGCGTATGGTTATTACTTTAGAGAAAATCCAAAAAAATTATTGGATTATACCATTATTGAGGCCACAGCCATAACCGAGGATGGTAGTATCGTACCAGGTCCAGCTGTTGGTGGTTCCCCAGAAATGTTGTCTGTTTCTGATAAGATCATCATTGAATTGAATACACGTACCCCATCATTCGAGGGACTTCACGATATCGATCCACACGTCAATCCACCGTTCAGAAAACCTTACCCTTACACCAAAGTTGATGACAGATCAGGAAACATTGCAATCAAGATTGATCCTTCTAAAGTGATTGCTGTAGTCGAAAGTGACAGTCCAGATAAAGTTGGACCAAACACTCCCCCTGATGAAATCTCACAAAAACTTGCTTCTCACATTGTCGAGTTTTTCGAAGATGAAGTCAAACTGGGTAGATTGCCAGAAAATTTGTTACCATTGCAATCTGGTATTGGTAACATTGCCAATGCCGTCATTGATGGTTTGACCTCGTCATCATTTGAGCATTTGACTGTCTGGACCGAGGTTTTACAAGACTCGTTCTTACCACTTTTTGAAAGTGGTGCTTTAGATTTTGCAACTGCCACATCGATCAGATTGACGCCTGAGGGATTTGAAAAATTCTTTAACAACTGGGATTTGTTCAGCAAGAAATTGTGTCTTAGATCCCAAGTTGTTTCCAACTCGCCTGAAATCATCAGAAGATTAGGTGTCATTGCCATGAATACCCCAGTCGAAGTTGATATCTACGCACATGCCAACTCTACCAACGTTAGTGGTTCCAAGATGTTGCATGGTATTGGTGGCTCTGGTGACTTCTTAAGAAATGCCAAATTATCAATCATGCATACTCCATCCGCAAGGCCAACAAAGACAGATCCAACGGGTATCTCATGTGTCGTCCCATTTGCTTCACATGTTGACCATACAGAGCTGGACTTGGATGTTATAGTAACAGAACAGGGTTTGTCAGACTTGAGAGGTTTGTCACCAAAGCAAAGAGCACAAGTCATCATCAACAAGTCAGCTCATCCAGATTACAAACCTATCTTACAAGATTACCTTGACAGAGCTATCTTCTACTGTGAGAAGAGAAAATCATTACACGAGCCACACATCTTGAAGGATGCTTTCAAGATGCATTTGAACTTAGAATACAACGGTACCATGAAGATTGATAATTGGGACAAGTCATTCTAAGTGATTTAACCTGTATGTTATAAAAAGTTGAACAAAAACTTCTCATCAAGCTCGACTTTTTATCACATATATATATATATATATATATGCTGCAGAAATAAAGTTTAGATTTTATAAATGAACGAATAATGTCGACGTCTTTCGATACTGGCCCTCATTATTTCCACTAAATTTATTTTGTAAATGTTTATTGCGACAATTAAAGAGACCTGCAAGGCTGAAAGTAGTCGGAAGATCTAAAACGGAAAAACCATGCTGGTAGTTGGTGCCTTGCAAGAAAAAATTATGATAGGTGTAAAGTGGTACGATCTCTTGGAGAGGTGTGCAACGCAAGGCTCAGAATAGTCCGATTCGATATCTCCTCATTTTTTGTTGTTTTTTATTTTTTTCTGTTCCCCGAGGTACACCATCGAATGACAATTCTTCACATTAAAGCTAGTTCGACAACCTGAATTAGAATCGGGTGGGACGGTCGCTTAGATGTAGAAATTTTCGGTATGGTTCATTTTCTCCACATGGTTGGAGAAGTATCACTTCTCCTGCCTTACCTAGGCAATGGAATGAATTGATAATTAATGCGATTGCCGCGCTCCCACGTTATGAATGAGAAGTCTATGCCAACTCCAATTAAAAGTACACTGTGAAACGTAAAACTGAAACCTAACCCACTTTCTATCACAACAAGTCTCATAAAGCGTTCATGTCATTCGGTCTCGCTCATGACGATCAATTGATCAAAAAATTATAAGTTGAGTAGATTGAGGAGGAGTGAAAAAGTAAAAACACAGGATTGTTTTGAAGCTCCCAACATTTGGCCATAATTACTAGGACATATGCCAACAATTCAATTTTACAACTTGTTCGAGATACAAGAGGGGTCGCATACAGATATGGATGGTGATAATTATTTGACTGCCACTCGGGCAGAAATTTTTTTTTCTTTGGGCAATATTTCTACCACTTCAAACAAAGGTCTCCTCTAATGAGACCGTTTACTACGCAGTAAATACTGGGGAATGTTAGTGGGGTCGATGAGTTTATCACTAGTGTCAACTCTTTGAGATGTATTGTATAATTCTTGGGATTAGCTAACAAGCATCATAGTTAAACAAGGATATACTTCGAATACGAATCACTAGCATTAGCCCCACAACCACTACTTGATGAACCTGGCGGTGAAACATCTAAGGCTTTTTAGGGGCTTCGTTCTTCAAAATTTTCAAATTCTTTTAAACGTTTATTTGAGACTCAAGCCGATATTCACTTAGCTTGTCCGACTACCTCGAAAAACACCAAAACAAAAAAGAAAGAGCCCGACCTGTTTGTAGCTTTCATTTTGAAATTTAGGAATATCCAAAAAGGAATCACTCTGGTTCAAGGAAAACGAGAAAATCTTTCAACAATTTATTCTAAGTCATTCGGTAAACCATATCAACAAAAGTGTCTGTTACACAACTTCAACAATCTGAAACAGAGAGTTTTCACTTCAATTAACACTGACGCTGGATCGGAATTTGTGTATCGATTGTAGTTCGTTGTAGTTCGTTTCAAATACAATTTTAATTTATCACCAGGTTAGCCAGTCGGTAAAATAGATAATTTTTTGGCACGTTCTCACTAGCGAAGAGAGGGAAAGTGGGTTTCCCTCCATAGATCTGTTCATCGAATTTCAAATTTTAGGTGGTAATCATCACCATAAGCTATGTTGGACTTCTTCAAAGCCATCATATTCTTCTTCCAAAATGGATTAGTAGTCTAGGCAGATTACATTCTATACAACACTGAGTGACATTTCAATGATCTCGTGCGCTACAAATTGTGTAGTCACAAAAGAAGTTGTGGTGAGCTCTTAGCAGTGTAAAATCCATCAATACGGCACTTTCTTGCGATGTAATGGCTCGAATTGTTATTTAGTTTAGTTGGGCTGGAGATGGTTTGCATTAAATTGGGGAAGGTAGTGGAAATGATGCGCCAAAGGACAAAAGCGTGAAAAGAAAGAAACCACATGGAGCATTAAGTTAACAAAAACAATCACGATTTGAAGCCATCACTAAACCAATTTACCCAGTAAATGGATGAGCGTATTAGACAGACAGATAGAGACAATGATAGATATCAAGGAGAAGTCTTTCTTTCTTTCTTCGATCTTCATGATTGTTGCAGAGTCAGTAATATCGTTCATCACATCACTTCTCCCGAGCTGGCTTATCAGGTTCTTCACGAAAACAACCAAGGCGTTGTTCTCGGTTGTTGACCTAACATTCTTCGGTTACGATGAAGTCCACAAAAATTTGATCAAGGAAATGAGTAAAAAGGATGTGTCAAGTGTTGATTCAATTTACTCTCGTATACATTACTTGCAACAAGCGGAGAACATTGAGCAAATGAGCTTGCTATTTGGATACAAGATTGAAACACATCTCGTGGTTACGAAAGATCAATATGTGTTGACGGTGCATCGTTTGAATCCAGTGAAGAACAACAAGACACCTAATGGTCAAGTTGTGTATTTGCATCATGGCTTGTTGATGAACAGTGAAGTTTGGTGTTGCATGCTGCAAAAAGAACAAAATTTACCATTTTTATTATGTGATATGGGTTATGATGTGTGGCTCGGAAATAACAGGGGAAACAAGTACAGTAACAAGAGCTTGCTCTATAATATCAACGATACCAAGTTTTGGGATTTCAGCATCGACGAGTTTGCAATATACGACATTCCTGCTTCAATTGAGTATATTTTAAGCATCACCAAAGTTGCAAAAATCACATACATCGGGTTTAGTCAAGGCTCGACTCAAGGATTGGCAGCTTTAGCTACAAACAATAAATTGAACCATCAAATTGACAAAATTATAACAATCTCGCCGGCTACGACACCAAAGGGGCTTCACAACTGGTTGATCAATGCGTTATTTCGTCTCTCCCCAGATTTAATTTTTTTGTTATTTGGAAGGAAGATACTCTTAACCTCAGCTACTTTCTGGCAATCAATCATCTACCCTCCCTTGTTCATCAAGGTGATTGATTTCGCCAATGGAGTCTTGTTCAACTGGAAGAGTTTGAATATCGATTATAAGCAAAAATTCTCCAGTTATTATCATTTATATTCAACTACATCTGTCAAATCTGTCTGTCATTGGTTTCAAATCATTCAATCCAGAAAATTTCAAATGTACAATCACAAATTCCACTCCATCTACAAGCTAAACCTTCAAAGCTTGGAATTCCCTACCGATACCAACATTGAAATTCCAATATTAATAATATATGGCATGATCGATTCTTTGGTAGATATTGAGGTGATGAAAGATCAATTACCAAAGAAAAACTTGAAAATCATAGGTGTGGAGAATCACGAGCACTTGGATTTGATCTGGGGTAGGGATGTCGATAAATTGGTGTTTCCAAATATCATCAAGTTCTTAGAGGATGAAGATTTGGTTGATGGCGCAGGTATCAAAATCAGAAAGCGCAATCGCATGTTAGAAAATAGTAACTTAGACAATTTCAAGATCATCGGAGAGGATTAAATAACAGTGTCAGGGTTGGCTGACTGGCTGAGGGTGTGGAGGGTGTAGACGGATGGCGTTTTGGAGGCATTTTCTTCAGTTCATCTTTTATAAGCTGTTGCGTAGTGTTGCCACTTTTACATTTTAGTCTTTTATTACATATTCATTTAAAAATCATTTTCATGTTCTTCGTCACACTTCTAAATCAACATCGTAAATACTATTTAGTGGTAAAAAACAGATTTTATATGTTAAACACAAATGGAATTTGATTTGATATGACGGTGTCTGCCCTCAAATCTCATTTTTTGATCCGTTTTTCTTCAAACACTCTTCAAAATGTTTAATAACTCATTGATACCCCCAACATACTGATTAGCCAAGCTTTTAGTAGCTTTGCCAACTTCGACAGTCAATAATTCTTCAACCTTGCCATTACTTTTCAAATCAATACCGTACCTAAACAACATCTCGTCGGTTGGGCTTTGACCACCGATGATGCACAAAAGTCCTATTTTATTGTCACTGTCGTTATACGAGTAGTCGTCAGTTGCAGGAGAGAATGATGAACCAGACGGTGACTCTGGAACATTTTTGTAATTCTCGTCTACGCTGTTATTATTGAAAAAAGCTGAGCAGATCAATTGCAACAGCTTTTGAGGAAGATCAATCTGTTGTATAACAACAACCTCGTCAATTAACGTTGCATGGATGTTCTCGTTGGCAAAGACATCATTGATATGGGTGATTAACTCGCCAATCAAAGTGATTTTGCGCTCCTCGTCCTCTGAATTAACGTTTTCCAGGTGCACTCTGATGGTACAGTCTTCAATCTCGATGTACGAATTTGGCAATCTTTCAACGACCGCATTAACATATTCAACAACAGCCAGTTTCCATTTCATGTTTTCGCCACTTAACGCATACCACTTGTCAGAGTCATATAGACGAACGAAGCCACCATTTTCCGCGATTAATCCAAGGCTTGAAACTTGGCGACAACTTGCAGCCAAGTCATTCTTTTTGTAATACGACATAACGTAGACAACGTTGTTGGGATCGGAAGTCAAGTTATTCAAAACGTTATTAACCACTGGGATCTCAATAGTGCTCAATTTGGCACCCTCATACTGGACGGTAGCTGCAAAGTTCTCCAAGTTGATAAGGATGACTCTCTTTGCAGAACCAATGTTAGAATTATTATACTTATCACGGAAAATATCTGTAGTCAAAGAATGCGGGATTTCTCTTGAAGCTTGAGATTCCCATGCTAATACGATTGAACCGACACAGCTCTTTACCCAGTTGTTTGAATCATTTTGATAAACCACCTTGTTCAAAATTTCCCAGTTCTCGAGCTTTTCCTTCTCGGGTTGTGTGAGAGCTGTCTCGAAAGCCTCCGAGACTTGTCTTATGTCCCAAGGGTTTATCAAGATTGCACCTTTCTTCAAAATAGAGGCCGAACCAGTAAACTCAGATAAGATTAAAGGTGAATGCTTTTCATATGTTGAGACGATGAACTCGTGACATGTCAAGTTCATTCCTTCTCTCATAGTTGAGACAATGAAAGTTTCAGCTTCCGTCAACAATGCCACATACTGCTCAAAGTCGATATCCTGATTCAAAAATACAACAGGCAGAGCAATGGAAATGTTGTTAGACTTTGAGTTAATCCTGTCAACAATGTTGTAGATGCTACTCTCCAATTCTTCATCAGGGCTATTAGATGGAAGGCAAATTTGAATTAATATGACTTCATCCAACATCTCAGGGTTTTTGGTCAAAAGTTTCTCGTACGCCAATAGCTTTTGTTTGATTCCTCTAATTTTATCAAGCTTATCTCTGGTGACAATCAACTTTTTGTTTGGCCATCTCTGTTTGATCAATTTTTTCCAGTACTTAACTTCTGGTGATGATACCAACTTCTCCTTCAACGACTTGGCATCAATTCCGATAGGAATGTGATTGATTAAAATGGTTCTATTATCGTATTTAATTCCCTCGTCTGTGAAATCGCTCAACAACAATCTATTACAAGTCTGTACGAAATGTCTGACATATTCCTCAGTCTGGAAGCTGATGACATTAGCTCCCAACATTCCCTCTAGCAAATTTATACGCTGAGCAAAGCAACGGAAAACTTCCGACGAAGGAAAGGCCACATGTAAGAAAAGACCAATTTTAGCATTTGGTAACTTGCTTCTTATCAATTGAGGTAAAAGTAAAAGATGATAGTCATGAACCCAAATAGTATCCCCATCTTTGTAAAGACTAACAATCTTCTCAGCAAATTGCTCATTCACCTTTTGATAGTATTGCCAAGAATGCTCCTCAAACACTTTGGAATTCGGATTATCGGGAATTTGATAATGTAAAGTTGGCCATAAAATTTGTTTACAAAAACTTTTGTAATGGCCTTGAAAAGTGATATCATCAATGAAAATAGCCTCTGAATGATAAGTCTCATGCAATGTATCGCTGATTCTTTCTCTTGTTGAATCTGGGACTTCATCACTTGGCATGCCGCAAGAGCCTACCCAAATTTGATCATTACTGATAACGTTATTCACCTTTGCAGTTTCCACGGCTTTTACTAAACTGATATTTCCACGTTTCAGATCAAATACCTTGAAAGGAGCAGATTCAAAAAATTTCGAGCCATTTGAAACAAATTGGCTCATGTCAGGATTGGATTGACCTCCATATGGAGCAACTTTCTCTTGTATGTCATATTCCGTGCCCGAATCGTCGTCCTCTTCAATTCCACTGTCATCAAATACTGCTTCGTAGGAACCGAGGGTGGACACGTTATCGCTAGAAGAAAACCCACTTTGCTGAGCCACTTTGTGCAAGCTTGATTTGGATCGTGCAATTGGCACTTTATGAGTCAAATTCGATGTTGATTTGGTTCTCGGTAAGATCTTCAAGCCAGAAGTTTGTAGATCCATCTTTGATAGGTCAACTACCGCTGATGGATTCATCACCGGTGGAGTTCTCGCTCTAGGCTGGACATATGTGGAAGCATTTAACGCTGATCTCAAAAGCTGGGAGTACAGCTGTTGTTGTTGCGGATTAGACTCAACCTCTTGTGGGGTAATAGTGCCGGAACTCAATTGACTACTCAAACCTGTTGAGGATCTTCTCAATTTTGGGTGATGATAAAAAAAATCCTCAACCGAGGCTCTACTCAAATCATCTTCATTCAACATTATGTTGTTTGTAGAGTTGTTGAGAGACGAGTAATACTCAGGTGACGCAAGTTGTTGCTTTTGTTTGGCCATAGTTCGCAAAATGGAGACGCTATTTGAAGCTGAGCTTTGTTTGCTGAGGGATGGGCGAGTGATTGTAGGCCTTGTAGGCAGCAGCAAAGCAATCGGAGCGACAGCATCTTGCTCTGTTGAACTCGAAAGATCTTCTGAAGATCTCTCAGCTTGAGTGACTTCGAACTCTACTGTAAAAGGCAAAAAACTTTATTATCTCTTTGTTAGTTAATGCAATGGATTGTTGAAATTATATCCGGGTAAATGAAAAAATCAGTACTTACAGTGATGCAACGATTAAGGTCATCTAGGGAATGGTGAATAGTTATTGAAAGTTATTGTTGAACATCAAGCTGAACTGATTGGAAATGATTGATTTGATTTGTACTTTGCATTTTTTGCTCTCCGTACGGAAATCGATTTTTTCCTTTCCTAGTCATGGTTGCTGTCTTGTCTGTTTGGAGACACAACTGGAGGTTACCACTACACACGATTTGAAGACGATAGAAGACTGATCGATTGAAATTTGAGGATCTTGCTAGATGAATGATGCCCATTGCCACTTATCTACAGATGTGAAGTCTCTTCCAGTCATAGAGACACGAGTGCCGTGCAATTTGATGTCTACCAATCAGTTTGACTTGGACTACGTCTACCAATTGGGGAGATCACAGCACAACGTTAACCCCTGTTTCGGTATCCACCCTTGGTATTGCCACATGTTTAGTCTCGATTCGGAACCCAAAAAGGAGCATTACAAAAGAGTTGTTAAGGGTATCGATGAAGAGTTGATAGCAATACTACCGGAGCCAATAAATTTGGCAAAATACGTGGGCAAAATTCAACAATATCTAAAAGAGTCGCCTGAGAGCTCGATGATTGGTGAGATTGGATTAGATAGAATGTGCAAGTTGCCTCGAACTGGATTTTATGGCGATTATCATCTTGTCAAGAAAGTTGCTGGTGGAGAAGATGAATTTGATACCAAAAAGTTGACCAACTACTACGTTTCTTTACAGCATCAACAGGAAATACTACAAGTATTTTTGGAATTGTCAGTTTCTTATAAACGCCCAGTCTCACTTCACTGTGTGAGGGTGCATGGCGCACTTTTAGATATGGTTAAGCAGACCCATCAAGGAGCCAATATTCCAATAGCATTGCATTCCTTCAGTGGTTCAGTTGATCATGCAAAACATTGGGTGAAAGCATTTGGACTGTACGTTTACTTCAGCATATCAAAGATATTCAACGTGGATAATCTGAAGTTTGTGTCGCTTATCGAAGCTATACCGCTTCTGAACTTGTTGATTGAGACAGATATGGGTATCGACTACTACTCAAATACAAATCATCTGTCTGACTTGACGTCGGTGATTAATAGTTTGTGCAAGGTCAAGCAGATTGACAGCGAAAACATGATAATAGAATTACAAAAGAACTGGGATCGGTTTGTCGGCAAGCATTCCCCATAGCTAGTGTCAAGCCTTCTGACTTTTGTTCACATTGCAGCCAAATTTTTTTTCACTTCTTTAATTGTGTAGAACATGAAATCGAGTGATCACTCTTTGTAAGACGGGCGTTCAGATGCCACCATACCTTGGTCTGATAGGTTGAAAGCAGTAGATTCCAAATCACAGCCTTTTGTTCCTCTGATTATTGTTGAACCAGCATACACGACTGATGAGCCCCCCACCCCGCGACAAAAAGTTTCGTGTCTTTTAATTTTTTTCTAATCGGCTTCAGATACATCAATACTGATCATACAAACATATAGTCTTGAAACTAGTCAATCATTTCAGTTATCAGTGAAATTACCCCGGGATCTGCAACTGTCGCTACTATCAGCTAAGGCCTCTGAATCTCCACTCATTTATTTCACTTTCCAAACAATCGAGATCTATCAAAACTGATTTCGTTCGCTTTGTTGGATCTGAGTTTCCACAATTTGAGAGATATACATCATCGAAGTTTTACTAAATCAATATGGAAGATAAGTACATAGGACTAGCACTCGCGATGTCCTCTTCCTTGGCCATTGGGACTTCTTTCATTATCACCAAGAAGGGTTTAATGAACGCGTCCAAGTTATCTGGTCGTACCTCAGTGGAAGGCTATGAATATTTGAAAAATCCCATCTGGTGGGCTGGTATGCTGACCATGGCCATCGGGGAAGTTGCCAATTTTGCAGCTTACACTTTCGCACCAGCAATCTTAGTCACACCCTTGGGTGCATTATCTGTTATCATCGGAGCTGTGTTGGCTGCCATTTTCCTCAAAGAAGAATTGGGAACTTTAGGAAGAATGGGATGCGCTATCTGCTTATTGGGATCAGTGATTATCGTGTTGCATGCCCCACCAGATAAGGAGATTGAGACTGTGGACGAAATTTTGGGATATGCTGCACATCCTGCATTCATGACTTATTGTTTTCTCGTGCTTTGTTACTCAGTTTTGACCATCTATAAGATTGTGCCAAAACATGGTGATAAGAACCCGATGATTTATATTTCTATTTGTTCAAGTGTTGGATCGATAAGTGTCATGGCCATCAAGGCATTTGGAATTGCTTTGAAATTAACTTTTTCTGGTCATAATCAGTTTGCACATATATCGACATACATTTTCATCGCGGTGGTCATAGTATGCATTTGTACTCAAATGACATATTTTAATAAGGCATTAGATCGCTTTGATACTTCAATTGTCAACCCATTATACTACGTTACATTCACAACAGCAACATTGTGTGCATCTTTTATCCTTTTTGGGGGTTTCAACACCTCATCGGCAGTCGATATTATATCATTAATCTGTGGATTCTTGATCATCTTTAGTGGTGTTTATCTATTGAACATTTCAAGAAAGTCTGCCAAGGGTGAACATTTGTTCGGTAGCAATAAAAGTGGCTTAGGTGACTTGCCTGGCTTGGATAACGGTATTGGTGCTTACCAGAATAGACAGTCGGTGCAACTTAGAAGAAACAGCGACAATGAAGAAAATTTGGAATTGAGAAGGTATGATAGTTTTGAGTTGAGTGATTGATACTAATACAGAGCACCCAATTTTTTTTAGCTAGCATTGAAGGGGATTAGTACGAAAGACTGTAGAGCAGATCATATCGCTTCAAACACCACTCTCTTACATAAATTCAAGATTTCAATTCATTTCTTCGAATACAATACCCTCTGAGGAGATCTTCGAAAAAAATATTTCACGATGATCAAATTTATCAGGATGCCACAACTCTTCGATACATAACTGAGAACTCTTTTTAGGAAAATATATAAACAACCCAATATATAAGAGCATTTATGTAAATAGAATAATCAAGACATCACTAGAAGAAAAAAAAAACGTCGAAACACAAGGTTTACTCATAGCTTCTGATCAACAACACGTCTTTGTATAAATAGCAAGCCGATCGGGCGTCGCCGACGGTATCATAAGAACGTTACGAACTAACATCAGCAGCAACAGAATCTAAAGATCATCAATATCTAATTCATCATCGTCATCATCCTCACCATCACTATCAGCACCAAACTCGAAATTGACATCTTCATCATCTTCTTGTCCAAAGGCATCGGTCTCGTTGATCTTGGCTGACTCAGGTAACTCCCCCATGGTCTTCAACGTTCTGGCCTCGTCCAAATTGAATTTATGGACTACATCACATTGATCATCTTGAAAGTCTCTCAATGATACCAAGATGATGTCACCTTGACCCATCCAGACTTTCTTTCTTAATTTACCCCTAATGTGAGCCATTCTTTTGATGCCATCGAAACAAGTGGCCTCGACTCTACCGTTTCCCAACATCTTGGATATTTGAGCATATTCTTGGCCATCTTCTTTAAGAATCAATTCTCTCTTTTGACCAGCGTTATCATTCTTCCCTCTTCTTCTGTTCTTACCACCCTAAAATTATACCGATACGTTAGTAGTCGTTCATGAAAATATCCCGAGATTAAAACCCCAGTCTTGAGTAGCAAGATTTGTGACTCCACAGAACTTCGACATACTTTTCCTTTCCCGTTCTTTGGCATTTTTGTGGATATAGCTTCTTGATCCTGTATCAGATTAACCGTGTGTTTCTTAACTTTTTTTTTTTTCAACGGAAAATTAAAATTTTTTTTGCCTTTTGCTGTTGCTGCTGTATTAGGTCTATTTGATATATGAGTCACGTCCATTCTATACGCCACCTTTGAAGTTGATATGAGAATTCAATTTAACTCATCCAAGTTTCATGTGGTTGTCAATAGATTATTCGAACAAAGTAGGTTCAATAATAAAACACTAAGAATGGGACCTTTCAGGATAAAAAGAGCAATCACAAAACTAATCTAACTTTAAAATAAAATATAAAATATACAATATCACAATGTGTGTATAAACAATACAAATTTCGGGTGATCAATAACACAGAAACAAGAGCCGATGCAATGATCGTGATCGAAGAACCAATCAAAAAACCAGTACCATTCAACTTTTAAGGTTTTGTTTTGCTCCATTCTTGGGCAAGTAACTTGAAAACTTCGGATGCTTTCAATTCTGGATGAGCATCCTTAATGGACTTGAAATTATCCTTGACAAATTGGCTGTACTTGTTCAACGGATTGGTGGCACTAGCTTTCTTAGAGTCCCTTTCAGATTTTTCAGCTAAATGATTCTCAAGCAACTTGGCCGCTTGAGTTTCATATTTTTGTTTCTCAGCAGATGATAAACTTTTCCAAGATTCAGTAATTTCCTTTGTCGCTTGTCCAAAAGGTATACCTTTGTACAGTTCAGAAGCCCACTGTTCCTTGACAAAGAGATTGTAAGGGCTTGCTGGTCTTTTGAGGTAGTCGGGATCAGTCTGTGACTTATACTTTCTGATAGCTGCCCTGTATTTCTTTGCAGCTTCATCTTTCTCTTCTTGTGGGATAGCCTCCCACTTCTGTTTCAGCAGCTGACGGATATCTCTTTTATTAGTCAAGTTCAACTCAGCTGCAATGGTGGCAGAGTTTTTTGCGACAAAACTGTCAAATGGCAGAGATGGCTTGACAACATATTGCAATGCTGGATCTTTGTTTTTGTATGCTTCTAAATCTTTCTTGTAAAGCTCGTCATACTTCAGTTTAACTGCTGGATCTGAGTTCCATTTCTCTGATAATTGAGCTCTTACTTCTTTTGGTGCAAGGGATGGGTTTTCGGCTTTCAATTGCAGGTAATTTTCTTTCAAAAACAGTGCAAAAGGTTTCGAGGGAAGTTTATAAGCGAATTTGAATGCACTTGCAGTCGACGAAAATAGTCTCGCTGGTGTGAACATGATTGTGTAACTGGAAGATGTGGTACAAGTCAATGAAATTCTAAAAGTGTTATCTTGTCTTGTCTTGTTTATTTATTGTGTTTGTTTATATTTATTTTTGTTGACGCTGGTCTTGCTTTTACTGCTTTGGGAAATTGGGGCTCTTTGACTTTAAGAAAATAAAATTCATGAGAAAAGAAGACTGATCTGATCCACTTCAAATCCAGATCTATACGACTTGAGTTCTTTAAAGGGAGATAGAATGGCTATAGCTCAGCTCAAATGGCCATGGTTAGGAGTGCTGATACCTTCCTTCTTGATAGCAATTCTTGCATACTGCTCTCATTTTGTCATATTTAGGCAATACTTTTCACTTCGAAAGCAAATCATATTTGAAGTGATGGTATCGATGATATGGCTCTCTTACTATTTGGCCATTGTAACCCCACCTGGTTCACCGCCACAAAATTTTCAATATGATGAAAAGAGGTTGGTATGGTCGAAATGGTGTAAAAAATGTTCCAATTACAAGCCAGAAAGATGTCATCATTGTAAGAGTTGCAAGACTTGTGTTCTCAAAATGGATCATCATTGTCCATGGACGATGAACTGTGTTGGCTATGAGAATTTGCCCCATTTCTTGAGATTTCTTATTTGGGTAGAAGTGACAACCGGATTTGCCTTGTATGAATTTGGTCTCAAAATCATTGAAATTTATCAAAATAGCAATATGCCAGCATACTTATTCAACATCACTGAGCTTTCATTTGTGATTGTGCTAACATTACTAGACTTCTTTGTACTATTCACAATAAGTATATTACTCGGTAGAGTGGTATCAAATCATTTCTTTTCCGGAATGACTCAAATAGAGGTTTGGGAATACGAGAGATTGGAATCGCAGATGAGATCGAAAAGGTTGTGGAAACAAATCAATAAGAACCACTATCTGTTATACGGCAAGAATTTGAAATTAGACAGATTGGTATCTGCAAATAACCATGGCAGTCTAGAAATGGAAGAAACTGAATATGAATTGAGGGATTTACACTCTGAGTCTGAAACTGAACTCGAACAAGTTCCAAAACACTTCTCCGTTGACGATATTATTTTCCCTTATGATATCTCTATCTATCAAAATGTTGTCAACGCTGTTGGACCACTATACTTGTTTTGGTGGCCATGGGCTCGAGCACCTCATACTCCTGACCAGAATGGGCTTGTATATCAGATCGACCCGGACTTCAAAGAATTGGATCAGCTAGAGTTGCCTTGGCCACCTGATGGAGGCAATCAATTGACTCCAACCGCGGCTGAGACAGACTACATTGACACGCTTCAAACTGGGTTAGGGAGTAGCAAAAGATATCGATTCGTGGATCCAAGGTTGAAATTGAAAAGAACTGAGTGGTTCAATGATTTTGGTGAAAAATTGAGCGATTTCGGTGTTGACTTGGAAGCTGAAGAGGATGATGATGTTCGGTCCCACACCACAAACTCATCAGCTACAACGAAATAACAACTGAAAAATCATGTGAAAATAATATTTGAACGATTGACTACAGGGAGAAAAGCCAAAAAAAACAAACTATAATTACATTGTTGTTGATAAATAAAAACAGCTATACAGCAAATAAAGGTAATGAATGATATACGATAAGTGAGAAAGAAAAAAACTTGATATAAATTGTACAAAAACATGATTTTTTAAGGCTCCTCCTCCCCTTTCTTACCACCTAGATGTAAACTATAGCATGATGACTAAGTTTGCATATCAACGTCGCCGTCTGCTTGTACCAATTGGGGAGTTTTCTCTTTCTCCGGTAAGACATCTTCGTTTTTCTTCTCCAATGGCTGACTCTCAACAGATTTATCGACACCATTCTCAATTTCTGCCGCTGAAGCTGCTGTGCCTTCTGAAACCTCCGCTACATCCAGTTGGAAGCTGGTGTAAGCTTCCGGTCCATTATTGATAAGCAGATCAAATTTGGCCTGATTAGCAGCAATGGTAGACTCACTCAAATCTTTTGTAAATCCAAATTCGCCATCCAACGCGGCCGAAAATTTTTCCATTTTCTTTTCTATGGGCTTCAACTTTTTATTACCACTGTAAACGCCATTTCTAGAAAACTCATCGAACGAGTCAGCTTCGAAAAAGAGTTTGTATGTGTTCTTGTCGATTTTTACTTTCAATTGAGGATCAACAAAACCCTTGAGTTCTTCTTCTTGTTCTTCGTCATCGACATCTTCCCGTAAACTGTCTTTCAAGAATGGAATCGACAATTTGTTTGATGGAATGTTCTCAGTTGGATGAGCCATAATGTAAGTTGTAACATAGTAGTTGTACTTAGACTCATCATCTTTAAACTCCTTCAAGGTCAAGTCATCTAAGTCAACGAATTGAACTATAACCTTGTTTGAAGCATCGTTAAACATAATTCTAAACATATGTTCCTCAGCGCCCATAAGCGACCTGACCTGCATACGGTACATGATCTGATCCTGTGCCGTTGTTGTAGATGAAGTTCTATCTTTTTCAAACAACAAAATCATTTCAGATGTTCTGTGGTCACTAACAATGGAGTGTATGTGTTTTACCAAACCTTGTACAACTTTATCAATGGTAAAAAGTTTGTAAGCCCTGTTTCTGTAACCTTCTCTCAACGACTCCTCGAACCATTGATGCTCAATGTCTCCTTCGATTAACTTGGTGGACAATTTCAAAACTTCAAGATAACTATTTTCACCCTTCAAGGCAATTCCCATGTCTTCTAATTGATGAGAGATCAACCCCAAGTCTTTGGCGAATTGTGTCTCTGTTCTAGAGGATATGTCCTTGTTAACTTCGGCATTCATGGCTTTGATCTCTTCAAGTCTTTCGTACAAAGTCCTCAAATATCTGAAGAAAACATAGACAGTTACATTGGAGAATAAGTTGTAGTTGTGTCTTGGCGTAGTGGAGAAATCTCCCATCGAAGCTTCAGAATATGCTGATATGGTATCGATCCAGACCTCAGCAGCTTTAGTTACCTCATCTGACACCTCAGGTTCCTGTTCTTCAGGAGCTGGTGTTGAATTGATGGACTCTGGTGTATCGTCTCTTTTACTCTTGGATTGTTTGTTGTTGTTTCTTCTCAAGACATCCTTTAGCAAATCAACATCACCCCTTCCACGCTTTTTGGATATGCCATTGTTATTCAACTGCGACTCTTCGTTCAGGTCAGTTGTCTCACCCAGTACCTCATCAGTACTTTTGGCATTACTCAGTTGTGTAGAGTTATCAGACTCGAAGTCTCTTGCAGCCAACCCATCTTCAATATAATCTGGAGGCAAGGAGAAGAAAAGGGAGAGGAAAGTCTGTAGAAACAGTTTCAATCTGTCTTTGTCATTGTTTGAGTAAGAGGCTGAACTATTCAAGAAGATTGTAATCAACTTTGTAATATCAAGAATAATTTCGTAATCTTTAAAGTCATATTCCAATTGCTCCTTTGGTTTCGGAGTCAAAGGATGTAATCTTTTCTGCGATTGCTCGATCTTGATGGTACTAATCTCAGAAATCAATTGCTTGGTAGTTAGCAACTTTTTGTCAGCTTGTTTGAACGTCAATCCTAAATGATCTAAGCTCTTCATGAATACCTTTTGCTCCAACTCTCTCCAGACCTTGTTCCATTCTCTGTGAGATCTTTTCCACTCCTCATCCTTTTGTTTCAAACGTTTGAGGACAATAGGTACAGCAATTGCTGGATTTTCATGCAAAGCGTCAATCACTTCAAACCCTCTGTCTTTATCGTAGATCTTTCTTATAACTTTCTTATAGATTGTGGTAGACGTATGTCCCAACCCTGGAGGTAGTTTGAAGTGAGCCTTCTCATCGGCAGTCATGTTTGCAATCCTATTTGCAATAGTTTCCAATGTTTGGATAGTTCTTAAATTGGCTTCCATGTAATAGTCATACTCATGTCTTTCCTCTTCGGTTCTGAAGAGCATCTCTTCATATTGATTTTTTCTGTGAGCTATAAATCCTGAGTCTTCCGATGCCCATGTAGGATGACCAACCCACTCATCATTCAATACTTCCCAGCACATATCATCCCTTCCAGAGCATGGCATGAACGTTTCTGCTTTAGGCAATAATCGATATGATGATCCACAGGCCTTACACAAAGACAATTCCAACTGATGCTTTTTAAAAGTGATGTTTTCAATGTGCAATGGTTTACCTTCGTAACCGACAAAGTTTTTGAACCAGTCAAAGAGTTCTTTAAATGGTCCAATGAATCCCTCCACTCTTTTTAGAAGTGTCTCCTTATCAATAATATCCTGAGAGTATAGGTTGATCATTTTCAAAAACTCATTATAAACCTGCTTGTTGCCAATTGTTTTTTTCACTTTGTCAAAAAAGCCAATCTCTTCTGATAGAGAAGTAGATGGTTGAAGTTGATTATCCTGCAAAATCTCATTGGCCTGTTGTGCCAATTCTTTCTTGGATTTTCTGCCGCTTGGCGGTCCACGTAAGTCAGAGATTGGAACATCACTGCTTGTACCATTATTTTTCTTCTTCCTCTCCTTCACACCTTGGGCTGGTCCAACCATACTACCAGTCGAAGGAGGTTGGAAGTTGCCAAGGGGTGGTAATGAATTCTTATTAGCAGGGGCTCTGTAAAAGTCCTGAGCAACGGGTGGAGCTTGCTGCTGCTGCTGCATTTGTGGAAGCAATGACAGTTGTCTCTCTGCTTGCGAAGAAGTATCCGGTAAGAATTGCTTGAAATCATCTAAGAGATCTGGGGCATCTTGAAACAATGCAGTTACCTGATGGTATACTTCAGTTATTGGTTTCTGCTCTCTCTGGTATGTTTGTAAGATCTCTAAAAAGTGTTTGTAGATATCTGGTTGATTGGCAAATCTTGTTTTTATTTTGTTGACGTAACTAATAGCATGATTGAACTCGATTGGACTATTGGCGTTCCCTGGAGCACCTGCTATTGCTGTATTGAGTTGTGGAGGACCAGCTTGCTGGCCAATCAAAGGTTTGCTATCCTGAGGAATATACTGTTGATTGTAAGGATTTATCGGCTGTTGCTCCTGAGGCTGCTGAACGGGTTCAGGCTGACCCCATTGTCTTTGATCATAATCGACTACTGCCTCTGGTCTGGCAGTAGTTCCCATAGGAGTTGTGACAATTATTGGATTGGGATCTGAAGGATCTGACGAACATTCGATACTATACCCTGGGGGCAAAAATGTATTGAACCCTTGGATAAGATTGGGGTGACCTCTGAACAACGTAGATACTCTATCGATAACCCCAGGTGTGTCAATGCTATGAAAAGTCATTTTGTTAGTACATTCCGGATCAATAACGCCGTATTTGGTAATGCAACAAAAAACCGAAAGAATAAAGTTACCCGGACTTTCAGATAACATTTCTCGGTGTCAAACTACCGAGCCAAATCTCATTATCGGGAGGTCAGCATCAACGTTTTCGAATGAGAAATACTTACGTTTGACTCTTGAAATCCTTCATGATATCTAAAAATAGATTGTACACATCAGGTTGACTCAGAAATTGGTTCTTCACTTGATCCAAGTATGACAAGGCATCCTTCACGTTCAACGGCTTATAACTAGATGATACCGATGACGCGCCAACAGTCGATGACTTTGGTGGCATTGGATTTTCAGGTAACGATTGTATAGAAGCAGCATCACCAGGAGCTACTGGAGCAGGCTGTTGTGGTGTTGGAAGTTGTGTCGGTCTTTGTTGTGGTGGCAATGGATTCTGTTGTAAAGCAGGAGAAGCAGAGCCGATCTGTGGCTGAGAGGGCAGCTGATCCTTTGAATGAATATGTCAGTATTTTGGTCTTTAGTTAATACTTGTTTCTGATACTTGTAATATACATACTCTATGGATACTATTGTGGTTGTTGATTGGTGGAATACTAAATCCAGAAGAACCATTATCGTGAGAGTTACCTAAACCAGGTAAAGAAGGTAAAAAATATTGTCCTGCTCGAAGGTTAATATGCTTGGTCTACTCAAATAGTTGAACAATAGTTCAAACACTTACCATTCTCCAAGCTGGATGGTGGGGGTAAAACAGGTGGATTCAGTTGACGTCTTTTGCAAAGTATGGGTTGTTAGTATGATTCCAGTTATACATTGGGGCAATGTAAAAATTGTTGACTTACGGGAACGATGATTGCATTCCAGGCCTACTATCTTGATTGACAGTACTATCCTGACTCTCAGGACCATTCCAGTTGCTATTTTGCATGATCTGTTTGGCTTTTCACTATCTAGCTGTGTTCATAAACAAATCTGTTTCACAATCACGCCTCGATGGGAAAAATCTGATTGATAACTTGAACCAACAAAACAGTATCTATGAGAAAATCTTATAAGAAATATTTCGAATGGAACCCAGCAAAAGTATACGGTAGTGGCTAAAACTTTCAAAAGTCGATTTAGATTTAAATGTTTTGATAATATTATTCTGTGATTAGCATTTTGAGAGGAAAAATCCTGAAAACGTCTGTTTGTACAATTGAAAAAAACAAGAAAAGCTCAGTTGTGGTTAGAAAATAGGGTAACCTTCTCTCTTCTCCAAATCCTACACAGAAGAGGGGCTGTCTGAGATTTCTATTTTGGGGTACAACGAGTGGAAAAAAACAAGTGAAGAGAAAACTAAGAGAGCGTGTGCAAGCTGTTGTCAGCATAATCATATCACTGTTATACATAAGCTTGAAATGAATGCTCCAGATAGATTTGAGTTGTTCATCCTTCCAGATGGTGTATCTAAGTGAGTATATCATGATTTGGCTGTGCAAGTTTACCTTACGCCTTACTAACTCAATTTGAAGATTAAATATATCGCCAGATCCAAGAGTTCCAAACTGTGTATTAATCAAGTTCGAAAGAGAAGATCATACATTGGCAAATGTGCTCAGGCAGCAGTTGATAAATGATCCCAGAGTCATATTCGTGGCCTACAAAGTTGAACATCCTTTGTTTTCTAATTTCATGATGAGAATACAGACAGAAGAAGGCTACAAGCCCAGAGATGCGTTGAGGAATGCCTGTACAGAGTTAATTAACTCCTTGGGTGATTTAGCAAAGAAATTCGAACAAGAATGGCAAATCAAAGCGTTGGTGGAGAATAATGCAGATGACGACGACGATGATGATGATGAAGGTGGGTTTTTCAGATGATCTGGGATCTTTTATAACTGTTTTGAAAAGTCTACGTGTACTATATTGGGAATACTTTTAGAACAATCAATTCAATTCTTTGAATATCACTATCGTATTGGCTACACTAAATTTAATAAATTTTGTATTGGTATGGTTTCTCTATATGAAAGTTGAAGCAGAAGAAAAATAGCTGTAAATCAGAACTAAAAAAAAAACTCAAAAACGTAATAAAACTAGCAGTCCATCTTAGGGAGTCGTGGTCGATGTCGTGAACATCAGTTGAAAACTCGTAAACAACAAAGAATATGGAAATAGAAAAGCGATCCCGAAAGCAATATGATGATCAATATGAAATAGGATCAAATAAGTTTTGATAAACTCTTTTTCATAATCTGAAATTTGAGACCAAAGTACTCGTCACCAAAGCCTCCTTCAAGCAGCTCCAAAACTGGTAGTGTCGTCACTTGCTTTGAAGAGTCAATATGTGTTATTGAGGAGCCTTTTATTATGTACTTGTGATGGTCTTTGAAATTCCATTGGAAGGCATCATTGGATAAGTGAAACATGATAAATTGATCATTTCTTTGATAGAATTTCATGTAAATGATCTCACTTGTATTATTCAAACCTCTTCCACCTGATGAAAGGTTAGCCTGCATGTAGTTTTCGAAGAAACGTAAAATTTCAACGCTGTTTTTCAAAAGTGATGGAACGGAGTGTTCGGAATGTTTTCTTATTATTCCGTTTCTCACATAATCAATGCTACTGGAATCGTCGCCAACTCTTAAAATAGAGTCTCCATTATTGAACAAAACGCCGATAGTTTTGGTAGATAACTCAAATGCAAACCCATGCTTGTTGCTGTAGTCAACCCATTTGGTGATGATGACTGGTGGCTCTATCGTCGTTTCAACGTACTCGCCATGTTCAATCATATCAATTGTATAGAGCACTGCAGATATTGCCTTTTGTGAAGATATTTCTGAAGTTCTCTTAATTTCTTTATATTTGTTTTTGGTGTTATTTGGAGACAAAGAAGTTGGTAATAATTTTTCCCTACTGAGTTGCATCAACTCTTGTTGTTTCAATAACTCAACAGGGGTCTGTTTTTGATCATTGATTCCGGCCTTTAGCTTTGAAGCTCTTAAATTGATCAAGGATTCTTCTTTGCTGATATTCGAGAAATCGGGAGCGCGTCTCAAAGTTTCTAAGGTCAAACGCCGTGGAAAGGCTCCACATTTAAACCAATCATGATCTAAAATTTCGTCTAATGAGGGTCTCTGCAAGGGGTTTGTAGCCAAGATTGATGTTATTAAAGATCTTGCTTCGTCGGACATTGGGTATTTTTCACGGGGAGGAAAAGTGTAATCATTTTGTTTAATTCTTTCGTAAATGACTTGAACATCCTTAGATTGGAAAGGTGGTTTACCGCACAACAATGCATACATCATGATACCAATGGCCCATACATCGACTTCAAATGCATGTCCTGTGTTTTTACCCCCCAATACTTCTGGTGCAATATAATTTGGAGTACCACAAATGGTGTATTTTCTAGAAGTGTTCGGCGCTAAAACAGAAGCTAAACCAAAATCACCGATTTTCAACTCCATTTCAGGATCAAAGAAAATATTGCCCAATTTGAGATCTCTATGAATGACTCGCCTTGAGTGTAAATATTTTATAGCTCCAATAATTTGCACCATGAAGTATCTAACCTCAGGCTCGGTCAACACCTTCCTGCTTTTCAACAACTCCATTAAACTTCCGTTTGGACATATTTCAAGTAAAATATAAACATTGACATCATCCTCAAAACAATCTGTGAATTCGACAATGTTTGCATGAGACAAACTCTTATGAATCTTGATCTCTGATAATAATTTTGTTTTTGTTTTCTCATTCTTGATTGATGCTTTGGCGACTGTCTTTGCAGCATATATTTCACCAGTTTCATCCTTCATTTGAAAACATCTAGCAAACCCACCCTCTCCAAGAAATAGGCCACGATGATATCCTCTCCCTGCCTTTGTCCTGACAATAGATGGTGGTGTCTTACACAAGGATGACAACTTCTCCTTCTTCTTCTTTGAACCTTTTATTGATGGCTTGACTGGGGTTTGGAGTTGAGCACCAGCGCCCAAGTTCTGTCTCCTGTTCAAGTCTGAAGGCTGTAAGGGTCTCAATGACATCTTGTCTTACCAAACGAGGTGAATGATCTAGAATGATATATTGGGGGACAAAGCCTTGGTCCACCGCTAATAGATAATGCCTTCAATGCTTGATGTAAACAACGAAGGGAGGAAAAGATTGTAGATGGTTGTGAGACGTCCACGTTTAGGCTTGAGTGATAATGCTGAATAGTTGTTATAGGGACCAAAAGGATGTTAAACAACTCTTAAAGGATATGAGAATATTTTGTTTGTCAATATACAGCAAAAAAAAAAAATAGTATATGTTTACAGTTTTCCCTATTGAGTAATATGTTGGCACGTATGGCAGAAACTTTTCAAGACTTCCACAATCAGTAAACTAACAATACAGGGTTCATAATGCAGCAATAAGCCCATTTCAGTTCAGTAGGTCCCAAATTCTTTTTGGCACAGTTCTCTTAGCAGCCTCAAATAAGTTGTGGATCAGTTACAGTGAAGTTTTCAAGCATGTTTATTTTCGTGGTATTATGCAGTTACAAGATTTGTGATATACCATTTTGGGCATGATCTAAGAGCCCCAGTTTGACTCAAGTGGGTAAGGTCACACTAAAAGTGATATAACATGAAGTCAACAGGGAGGATGACATGATCAGCAGCTCAAGCTCAGTAGCTTAGCAATTTAAGGCAAGCATCTTCACTGGTAACCATTATTTCTGACCTCGTTGTTTTCTCAACTTAGCTATATATACATGTCTTTCCGAAAACAAGTTTTACATCAACGAAAAGTGCAAACCTAACAATTTCAATCACAGAACATAACAATGAGCATTATACAATAACAATGGAACGCAAACCCATATTGACAATCGATATTATCTTAGAATCCCGTTCACCAGACATTTCTTTAAAATCTACCTCTTCCTCTTGGAGCTCCAAAGCCTCCTCTTCCACCCCTTGCACCTCCAAAGCCACCTCTGGAACCACCTCTGAAGCCTCCAAATCCACCTCTAGAGCCTCCACGAGCAGCACCAAATCCACCTCTTGATCCTCCACGTCCACCTCTGGCACCAGCGAATCCACCGCGACCACCAAATCCACCGCGGCCACCTCTGGCTCCACCAGCTGTCTTCTTCTTCTTTGGCTTTGAACCAATCTCTTTAGGTTTCGGTAAGAATCTTTCCAAAGGCAATAACTTATCAGGGCTGATATAAAACTTATCACCTTCTTTGAATGATTTAGCAACAACACCTTCTGAAGGTTTTATGGTGAAAAATACCTCATTCAATGGACCCAAAATTTCGTCAACTTTACCAACTTGGGTCTTGTTCTCTAAGAATATTGGAGCATTGAAATATGGAACCTTTGTGTTGATTGAGGTACAAACAATATCTCCCTCGCATGAATGCAAAAATGTACCCATTTCTTGGACAACGTCTGGAGGACCTTGAGGGGCTGATGTTCTACCACCAAATCCTCCCCTGGATCCACCTCTGCCACCTCTAAAACCTCCTCTGAAACCTCCTCTATTCATTATGATATAAATTAGTGTAGTAAAAGTTTTCGAAGAGACAAATGTAACTATCTAACTCAACCTCTTCTCCTTTAGATTTTTTTTTCATAAAAAAATTTTTCTTTTTCTTAGTTTTTTTCATTTAGTAAGAGACGTGGACCATATATCAATTAGGCTTAACAAGGCGATAGTAATGGAGTAGAAGGTTGGCTTTTTACGTTATCTTATCATTCTTACCTTCCTCAAAGGCTGATACTCACTGCCAAAATTATCTAGAGTACAAATAAGAATATTCTGAGGCTTTCTATTAGCTATTGTAAATTCATATCGACCGTAGAGAATGGTAGACTTACTTCTATCAAGGTAATGAAAACATTTGGAGATAAGTAGACAATCTGACAGATTCGGCGGTTGAACACAAGATCAGCATGCAAATCACATCGTATTGCTTTCAACAGATGTGTCTAGTATCAATTGTTTGTCTACTCAATATTTTGAAATTGGGAGATCAGGAGAGAGGAAGCAGTAAATGTGGCTTTCTATTTATGAAAAGTTAGCACATTGGTTCTAGTTATCAAATTCAGTGCTCCTTAAGTTTCTTTCAAGCTTAACAACCCGAAAAGAGTAAGATACTGAGATATCTTTATAATAGAGAGATTTTTGTTGAAAAGAGCTGAAAACGTCATTTAAGGATACAAACTAATTAGATGAGGTATGGAATCCACAATTCAAACCTTGACTTATATTTTATCCCCACTTCGAGTACGTGATCACGTGACCTTCAAATGTGATCTAGACGAAACCCAAAACAGATAAACACTGTTATGAAACATTGCCGTGGCGGTGCCAACATTGAGCAGCAAGTCCCTCGAGAGAATTTGAGTGAAATTTAGATTTGTATCTCAATATTACAATTGTCTATCATGACTAAATCAGAAAACAAATTTGAAGTTACTGGGTACACAAATAATAATATATCAAAACAATCTTTGCTCAACAAATGAAAACACAAAACGTCTACCTCTTTCGTATTCGAATTCAGGCGTTGTCCAACAAGTGATTGGTGGCATCTTCCAAACTCCAACCATTCTTGTTCAACGCCTCGATAGCAGCCTGCTCACTGAATCCCATTCCAGTTAGCTCCTTGATGACCAACTCTTGTGCCTGAGAGGACTGATGTGATCCAACTACCGGTACAATTTGTGGTTGTGCAGCAACATGAATTGGCACTGATTGCAGCTGTTGCAGGGAAACGGCTAAATTAGGAGTGTTACTATTACCAAATCCCTCAAACAATTGCTCCCACTCGTCATTGTTAGCCTCTGTCGTGCTAGGTTGCAAATCACCAAAAGAGTTGAAAAGATCGTTTTGAGATCCGTTTGTACCGACCACAGCAGAATCGGAAAAACCTTGGTTGAAAGCATTGTCTGCCTCGTCTTCGAAAGCTGAAACCAGACGGCCTTCAGGCAGTGCCTCTTCCAAGTCTGAAAACTCATCAAAAGCATCACCACCTGCTGTTTCTTGTTCCTCAACAGCAGGGCTCAAATCGTCAAATTCATCTCTCTTTGCCTCAGGAAAGGTGTCCAAAGCGTCATCAAATGAATCTTTTCCTTCATCCTCGGTTGATTTTGAGACAGAAACATTGTTTGTATCATGGAAACTATCGTTGTCGTCATCAGATGAGTCACTTTCATCATAATCGAGCTCCTTGATTGGAGGGAACTCTTCCGAAGTCGCATGTCCTTTTTTTGGAGTCTCAAACTCAACAACCTTGGATTGGCTTGGTGAGGTGATGAATGCGCCAGGAATGTTTGACAATTGTGGTTCTTCATCAGCAGCCGGATCTTCAATTGGTTTGCTCTTATCATCGACGTTAGATGTCTCTGAGTGATCAGCAGTTGTCGTCTCTTGTGGTTTGATGGTCAAATCACTCGATGAGGGAGCATCGTTTTGACCGAAAACTGCGCTATCCGTCAACTGCTCATTCGTATCTTTTCTCTGTATTGTGGTAGCATCATCATTTTCAGCTTCAACTAACTCGAATGACTCCCCAGTGGAAGACGTCTGAGAAGTGCCCTGAACTTCACCATCGGATTGATTGACAAAATCTTGAGAGGTTTGTTCGGTGTGAGGGTGCATCTGATTCGAAATTGTAGCAGTTGGTGTTGCCACCTCTTCCTCGATGGATGATGGAGAAGCAGGCTCCGAAACATTATCCTCACCTCTGACTGACATGGATGGATTGTTCAGAACGCTTGACGATGTCGATTGTGGACGAGCTAATGGTAAGTTAAAGTTTTGATACTGCTGAGCGTACTGAATATCAGATCCTGCAACAGAACTTGCTGGAGTATCAGTGTTCTTGATGCTCGAAGCAGCGTGAGTATTGGATTCTGTAGAACCAACACTGAGTGCTTGAAATTCTGAACCTTCCAGGGTAACATCTTCAACATCGGGTAGGTTTTGAATTTCTTCTACTGGTGCCGATTGTTGTTGTAACAGCAGATGTTGGGACTCAAGATCCTTCTTTTGTTGTGAGTGATAATCGATTCTTGAGTTTGCTCCTTTCAACAGTGACTTGGTCATACTTACGGTAGCCGCAGCAGCAGATATTGCAGCAGTCAACATTGGAATCTCCGCTTTCAATGACTCAAGTTTATCTTTAGCTGAAGCATGTTCATTCTCGATATCCAAAACTGCCTTGTTGGTACTCTCAAGCTCGGCCCTGAGTGCTGAGTTCTTCGACTCCAGAACATTAACTTGTTGCTGGGTAACACTTAACATGCTTGCAGATTGTTTTTGCTGCTGACCGAGTTGCTCATGTTGGTTTTTCAACTCGATATTCTCAGCGTTCATGACACCTAATTTCTCTTTTAAAACCTCAATTTCTTTTTGAGATTCTTCGTACTGAACTTGCAACAGTTGCAATTTAGTTTGAGTGGCATGATAATTAGCCTCGGTCAATGCGGTCTCCTTTCTTAAGGCCTCAGTTTCCTGCTTTGATTGCAGTAGCACAGACTCAACCTCTTCAACTTGTTTCACCTCTTGATCGTACAATGCTCGGAGCTTTGTCAACTTACTTTCAATATCTTTCTTCAACAACAAAATTCTGTTCAACTCTCCGCTAGCTCTTTCACGTTTGTCATTGAGTTGTGTAGTTTGGTTAGTTAAAGAATTTATTTGATTTGAAATATTTGCAATATCAGTGGTTGCCAGAGAAAGTTTACCTGAAACCTCAGAATCAGCTAGAAGATCATTGTTTGTTGACGCTGTCGGAACTCTGACAGGGGTTTGCTTTGCTTGAGTACTAGAAAAGGAGCTTGCTTGTGCTGGTTGTGAGGTGAATCCACTCTGTGGTTGGCTACTATTGCTAAAACCTCTCAACGCTTCATAGTTTGTTGATGATGGAGCAGCATTATCACCTGTGAAATTTGGCTTCTGTTCACGAGCAGGAACAACCGGTCTACTACTAAAACTTCTTTGAGGCTCAGCTGAGATAGGACCCTCATCTTCGTCTTCGCTTTCCTCTAATAAAGAAGGAGGCTCCAGTCTCTGTTCCTTCAATTGATCTGACTGCATCTGTTGCCCAAAACTGGAAGATGGAACAAATGGCGCTCTCGATCCGGTCAGGGATGAGGTCAAAGCTGGTTTAATTGGAGATAAACCGGTGTTTGCTTTTGGAAGATTTGGAGACACAACCGGAGAAGTGAATAAATCATTTAAGGAAGCTAAATCGTTGATAGAAGATTGAGATTTGAATTGTGGAGGTTGAGCAGCAGCTGGATTATGGGTCACAGAAGCGTTTCTCTGTGTTGGTGAACTGACCGGTTGAGCTGCTGAATGTATCAAGCTTTCAGGGACAATATTCGGTAAGTCCCCTCCAGCCAATCTTCTATTGACAAGATATAACGCAATACTAAACTCTCTCTTAGTGAATTCACCAGAATTTTCGACGTCTGCCAAATCCCAAATGGTACCTAATATATCTTGTGGAAGATTTGATGTCATCAAAAATTGGGCAACATCATTTGGTGACAAAGTTCCTTTCTTACTCTTATCTAAGTTATCAAAGATAGAATCGAACTGTTGTTTTTGGCTTGCTGACATTACCCAATCGCTCGGAGGAGGGCTTATAGCATTCGAAGTTGAGACCCTGCTCTGAGAGGAAGCATTTCTTCCTTGCATAGAAGCAGTTCTATGAGGGGGGACAGCCAGTGGTACTTTTTTCGCTGTGGAAGTGCTGCTACTAGGAGCAGAAACACCACCACCAACCGCAAGATCCCAAATAGGGTTAGGTACAAATTGCGGTACTTGTTTAAAAGCGCCACTAATAATGTTTTGAATTAGATACATGGCAATGACAAACTCTTGTTGTGATAATTCTCCACTTTGTTCTCTATCAACAACGTTCCAGATTTGTCCTAGAGCTGCTGTGGGCAAGTTGGCCTTCATGAAGATGGATTTTGCCAGATCGCCATTTAGGTTACCACCCTGTGCTGTTCTTTGAAATAATTGGGAGAATTTGCTGACTTCCTGCAGTGTCAATGGAGGAAAAATAGGACCTGTTGTTTGGAATGAAGACAGTCGTGAAGCTTGAGCAGCAGATAATTGTCTGTTGACGGGGGCATGAGCATGAGCAGTTGGATTCAAGTTTGCGATTGGGCCACTAACGTTCATCAATTCTACTGAAGGGCGACCACCGTTTTGACAATGTCCAATCAATCTTAAAGAGACAAAGAATGCAAATTCGGTTAAAAAACCATTACCTTCTGAATCTGCCAATTGCCATATTTCACGTAATACACCTGTTGAAAGGCCTGATTTTTCAAAAATTGGTCTAGCAATCTCTCCAGTGACGATTCCTAAATTCTCTTTATCGAGACTCTTGAACAACGAGCCGTAAGTCGATTTCTCCTCCACTGTAAAGGGTTGGCGCAATATTGCTGGTAATGTATGATGTTAGTAAGAATTGAAATAATGAAGAGCAGAGTAATTTGACTCACGCTGATGATGTTGAGACATGATTCTCTCTCTCTATACGAAGTTTTCTGCCCTTTCTTATGTTTGCGGTTTAAACTTGATTTAGTTTATTTTGATAAATGATCTGAAATTAGTCACTCAATATTGTATAAAGAACGATCAGTTTTTTTGAATTTTTGTACCACAATAGATATTCGACAATTGTATCCACTGGAAGAGAAAGCGGTAAACTGTCAGATGGATCTATCTTGAGGTGATCTGTTAGTAATCGATGTGATATTGGATTGGCGATTATTCCGGAAACCAACCACAATTTTTCTTCTTTATTTCGTTCAATTCTTCGTTGTACTCAATTCTCTCAATTTAGAAATTAGGGGCTGTTATCTACTTCTCAAAAATTACTACAAGTCGAATTAACATAGAGCTAATAGAGATATTACAGATGGAGGTAAAGAATAGATGTTGTCGTTCATCGCACAATGTTCACCCTCGACATCAATCTAAGGATTAGAAAATGGGTGTTGTTAGGTACGCTATTTTCATTGAGTGTTTTTTTTTCTCTAGTCTTACTGGCCGCCTACTAACCACGAGTGTGTGTGTGATTCTTAGCCCTTATCATATCTTGTATGATGGCGGGCTACCTTGGATTCGCAGATTTATCGCTACCCAGCGACAAATTCATTCATTTCTTGGTTTTCTTCATTTTGACAACATTGTTTTATTGGACCATTGATCTCCCCAGCCGCAAACTGTTGCGGATCATAGTGTTTGTAGTGTGTGTGGTAATTGCCGGTGTTGGGAGTGAATTTGTGCAAAGTGTTGTTAATCCCATGCGAGTTTTTGATATTTGGGATATAATTTGCAACGAAGCTGGCTCGTTGTTGGGATTGTTCATTGGTGATTTGTGCAACAAGAGGATGTCCAGGAGCAGGCGTAGTAGAAGGTTAGCGAGATTCAGTGCGGATTATGAATTGCAATACACAGCAGCGGAAGATGAGGAGGGGACTAATAGTAGTAGTGCGTATGAATATGACGAGAATTCGGATAGTGTTAGTGCTACGGATGCTAATCAAGGGGTGACGGATGTTAATACTAGTGATAATGAGCGAAATGAGTACATAGTTGTCGAAACCCCAAAGTAATTGATGTCATCATCATCATCATCAGATCATATTGAAAATGAGGTTGAGACAGACATAAATTGATATTCTGCTCATCGTCTATTTTTTTTTTTTGATTTGAAATGCTTCACGCGCAATTCATCATTACTAGTCTCAGGAAAGAAAACAAATATTAACAAGTAACAGACTGCAATATACGATTACAGATCACCAGTTTCATTTGAATCATCTAGCATGAGCTCCAGTGAAGACGAGAACACGGGACTCTCGCAGATGAAGAGAAAAAGTGGCAAGATAAAATTGGACTCTGACGACGATAATGATTCTGAAGATGATCTTCCCTTGTCCAAGTTGAGCCAATCGAACAACACCTCACCGCAAACCGACTCAGATAACGACGACACGTATGAACCTCTCGCTAAAAAGAGAAAAGTTAGTAAGCAGGCAAGGAAGGTGAAAGAGGAAAATATTGAGAGCGATGGAGATGACACTCCACTTAGCCAGAAAAAAAAACGATTGACCAAATCATCTAAACAGAAAACTTCAGCATCGACTCTGAAAATACCAGTCAAGAAAGAATCTTCAGGCACACCGAAAAATCGAAAGAAAGTTACGAAAGAAGCTACTCCTGATATCAAGAATGAAGACGACCTAGACGAAGAAGATGATGTTAAATACAAATGGTGGGAGGCTGAAGATGTAGATGGGGAGGTGAAGTGGGAGACTCTTGAGCATAATGGTGTTATCTTTCCACCAGAGTATGAACCCTTGCCATCTCATGTCAAGTTAATCTACGATGGCAAACCTGTCACATTACCTAAGGAGGCCGAAGAAGTTGCTGGATTTTTTGGTGCGATGTTGGAGACTGACCATGCTAAAAATCCAGTTTTCCAAAAAAATTTCTTCAAAGATTTTTTGCAAGTATTGAAGGATGCAGGTGGTTGCTCTGATGCTAACATCGTTGATTTCAATAAATGTGATTTTTCAAAGATATATGATCATTACCAAAGAGAAAGAGATGCCAAGAAGTTGTTGACTTCACAAGAGAAGAAACTGATCAAGCTGGAGAAAGATGCATTTGAGGAAAAATACAAGACTTGTTTACTCAATGGAAGGAAAGAGCAGATTGGTAATTTTAGAATCGAACCCCCTGGTTTATTTAGGGGTCGTGGTGCTCATCCTAAGACAGGTAAGTTCAAGAGAAGGGTGCAGCCCGAAGATGTTGTTTTAAACTTGGGTGAAGGTGCTCCTATTCCACCACCACCTGAAGGTCATGAGTGGGGTGAAATAAGACATGATAACACAGTTGCATGGTTGGCTATGTGGAGGGAAAATATCTCCAACAGTGTCAAATACGTCAGATTTGCCGCGTCTTCTTCATTGAAAGGTATGAGTGATTTCAAAAAGTTTGAAAAGGCTAGAGAATTGAAAAGTCATATCGAGAAGATAAGAAGCGATTATCGAAAGGATTTAAAATCAAATGTGATGCTTGATAGACAGAGAGCTACTGCAACTTATCTTATTGATGTATTCGCCTTGAGAGCAGGTGGTGAGAAGAGTGAGGAAGAAGCGGATACGGTGGGTTGTTGTTCCTTACGTTATGAGCATGTATCATTGTCTCCACCAAACAAAGTTGTATTCGACTTCCTTGGTAAAGATTCTATCAGATTTTATCAAGAGGTGGATGTCGACCCTCAAGTCTTCAAAAATTTGAGAATTTTCAAAAAACCACCAAAGAAGCCTGGGGATGACTTGTTCGATAGATTAGATCCATCGATCTTGAACAAGCATTTCCAGAATTATATGCCCGGTTTGACTGCTAAAGTCTTCCGTACCTATAATGCATCAAAAACGATGCAAGACCAATTGGATTTAATTCCAAATGAAGGCACAATTAATGAGAAAGTTGTCAAATTTAACGCTGCCAACAGAGCTGTTGCCATCTTGTGTAACCATCAACGTACTGTGGGTAGAGGTCACGAGGCTGGTGTGGCTAAAATTCAGGAGAAGATCAAGGAGATGATGTGGCAAAAGATCAGACTCAAAAAGATGATGCTCCAATTGGATCCAAAGTTGAAGAAGAAGAGACCCAATTTCTTTGAGGAATTGGAAGATTTGACCAAAGAGGAAGAGGAGACAATTCATGTAAATGTGATAGCAAGGGAAAGGGAGAAGTATCAGAAAAAATTTGATAGAGATAATGAGAAATTAAAATTGGAGAAAAAACCACTCTTGACCAAAGTTGAATTGAAGCAATGGATGGTTAAAGTCACCGAGTTGGAGAAACAATACAAGAAGGAATTGAAATCGGGAAAACCAGAAGTGAAAAGTGGGTCCACTGTTGAGAAATTGGAGCAACAAGTTGAGAAACTTGAGCAAAGAATCAGTAATACAACCTTGCAATTAAAGGATAAAGAGGACAACTCTCAAGTGGCATTAGGAACTTCAAAGATGAACTATATCGACCCAAGATTGACAGTGGTTTTTGCTAAGAAGTATGACGTCCCAATTGAAAAGTTGTTCACTAAAACGTTGAGAGAAAAATTTCACTGGGCGATCGAAAGTGCTGATAAAGATTGGAAATTTTAGGTGATCTTGGATGTAGAGAAGAGTGGTAGGGTATTACAGTAAGAATAGATCCTAGTGATAATAAAAGAATAGAATGATATCCGCAATTGATAGGAACCTTGCCTCCATTCCAAGTCTTCAAGCTTCGTATGCGTGTATCTACGTATCTACACACGATATGGCGCTTCGGAAAACTATAAAACGCGATCGATGCCTTGTAAAAACTTCTAAATTCTGGGGTTTAAACTCAAAATTCAAATCAAAATACTTCATGATGGCAATCATCAACAAAAAATTCTACGATAATGGTTGGTATGAGTTTCCATAAGAGAGTAGCAACAGTATCAATAGTAAGAAGAGGTATTGGTGATCGTTAACTCTGTTTCTCTTTGTTTATTTGTTTGTTTGGATTGTGTTTCAAAACAAAATCACTTTTTTTTTTCGCGTTGTTTTTGTTCTTTTATTAAGGTAATTAGGGGCAAGGGGGTGGGTTTCTTCTCTCCCCTTTTTCTCCTGCACAAACAGCCAAATGAGTTTTGTTTGACGGGCACGAGATATAAGGAGGATCCTATATATCAAGTGGGAATCCCATATGTGTTCTTGTTATGCTGAGACAGATTGTGAGAGCAAGTGTGTTACTATATTTTAATACTAGCAGAGATGGTTTGCAAAAGTCATATCATACCCATATTCCTCCAGCTGTTGGTGATAGTAGCTGATGCTGCATCTGACAATGAAGTGAAGGCTGATGGGCACCTCCCCTCATTGAACACGAAATCCACCAGTTCTACTACAACATCAAGCTCTTCAAAAACTACGGAGCATCATGTATCATCATCACAACTACCATCGGTATCCAAGATAGTGTCCTCGTCAATTGTTATTACGTCTGGATCATCAAAGAAGACCACCATGTCCAGGTCAACTGTGATGAAGTCGCTTCCATCTCTAACCAAATCCACCTCCTCAGCATCAAGTACTAGTTACACCTTCAAAGCCGCTATTCCCACCGCTGATGTTGAAAACCCATATGTATCAAAGACAAGTGCATCTGATGGTACCGTTTTCATCTCAGTGGGTACTGTGCTCGGTGCTGTGTTACTTGGATTCTTTGGATTCTTATCGTTCTCATTTTTGATCTCTAGAATGAGAAAAAGTGCCAAAACCAACGACCTATTCGATGATTATGAGGATAAAAATTTTCCATATGATCCAAGTGTATTCGGTGGATCCAGAAGTCATGATGGAGGCTCGATGTTTGACTTTGACAACAAATCATTCTTGAAATCCGGAGCTGTTTCTGTGTCCTGTTTCAGCGGTGATTCTAGCAGCAATGGCTCAGGTGTGCTATTACTGTCTGAAAACTTCGATCCTAATACCCCACCGTCACACCAGGGTAGAGCATTGCGTAATGCTCTAATATACCACAACGGTAGCCAGCTGGGATTCCACACACCCAACGTCAACAACAGTACCAACAACAATATGAACAATAACAACAATAGAAAGTCAAGAGGTCTATCGATGTATATTTCTCCATTGGAGCAAGCCATGAATCAATCACAGCTGGGAATACAACCGCCAGGCGCGTCATTCGATCCTAATAGCTCTTTTGTCAGCATCAGTGGTACACCAACTTCTGTCGGTGATACATCGTTTTCATCTTCCGTACCACGTGACCTCTCACCGTTGTTGCCCTTAGACGAGACCAAGACTCATACGAGAAGGCGGTCTGGAATGGACTTGCATGAAGCACTGGGGCATGAATTATCGACAACAACGGAGAAGAAGAAAGTTATAAGGCCGCCGTCAATGTACTTAAATGAGTTGATGGATGCTTCGGTGGACGAACAGATCGATCTTATGAAGAAGTCCGAGGATAGCGACAATTAGTATTGATCGTTCTGTTCCATTGCTTTCTTTCAGTCGTGCTGTATTTTATTTGAAGAGCCTTCTCCTTTCAATTTTGCATTATAATCTTACATTAATCTATCTATCCTTTAGTATTGAATTCAAATTTAATCAAATGTAAAATATAAAAAAAACAACGATAATTAATAAAAAGCAAGAGCCATACTAATCTTTCACCCTGAATTCCCCATCGAACAATCATTAACAAGCAATTTCCATTCCCAAGTAACTCGAATAACAATCATACAGAAAAACAACTTATCATCAATTCAAACGTAATCATCCATATAACATAGTCATAAATAATATTAAAGGCCCGCTTACACTCAGGTCACCTTCTCTGGCGGTATCTCTTCTTTCGCTTCTGAGTTTCGCATGTAAACCTTGTTGCGGTAAAATCCAGTTTTGCCCTTCTTATTGTGGGGGTATCGCTTGTTAGGCTTCTTTGGACACTCTTTATCATCCAGGCGCTCTTTGGAGGAGGTGGTGGAATGAGGCATGGTTAACAGATCTGGGATTGAGTTCGGCGTTGAAGTTGTCCCTTTGATATCAGTTTCTGAGGTAATCTGTGGTCCAGCCAACGGCAGCGCTTCATCATCAGGGGACAGTATCTTGTCAAGTTTTTCTTTCTTCGCAGCTGAAGAGTGTTTCCTTTCACGCATTTTATTTTGAAAAGGCTTTTTTGCTTTAGACGATGAATCGATTTCTTGGTTCGAGAGACCATTATCCGAAGGCGGACTTACTTCTGACGAGGTGATAGGCTTGTTCTTCATATCAGCTTTGATCACCAATTTTCCCTCGGGTCTTCTTACAGATGGTTGTGACGTTTTATCTCTTTTCAAAATCGTAACTGGTTTAGAATTAGAGTTCTTGGAACCAACTAAAGGAACTTTTTGTGGACGGTTCTTTTGAATTGGGGCTTCCATCATCTTGGTCTTTGTATTATCGACGTTTTTCGTGCCATCAATATCAATTGCACCGTGGGTTGCGTTCTTTTCAGACGAATCTTCGGCATCAAGCTTAAGCGGGTCTCCCAATTTGTAAACGTGATTTTCCATTGTCAACTTTTCCAACTTCATCTTAAGCTCCAGTTCAATTTTAGATTGATCTACAGGCTTAGCATTTCCAAATGGGTTGGGCTTTGGTTTGTTTTCAACCTTGGTTCTTTCAGAACCATTTTCCGGCTCATTTAGTTGGGCATTTCTGTTGTAGGGCATAGACAGAAACCCACCGCTACTTTCATAAACTCCGCCACTGTAGTGGCTGTCTCTATTCCTCACATCATAAACCCCGTCGTATCTTGAACCAGCCCAGCTGTCATGGCTATGATTGTAATTGTCACCAGAAAACTTCCTGTACTCGGAGAAAGGTTTAGCATATTGAAAATTGAAGTGTGTGTTCAGTGAGTGACCTGCATTGGCTTGATTCGCATGGTTGTTGTTAAAATGATCGTAAGTCAGCCTGGCATGGGGCTTGGTTGGTACCAAGTGCGGGTATGCTGCAGATGTATTGGTGGATTTTGTGTTCACCGATGAAAGCGCAGTCAATTTGTCGTAATCAACATCATCATCAGCCCAACTATTGCTACTGTTAGCGGTTGTCACAAACGGATCATCGACCACTTTAGGAAGCTCAGCGTTTTGGGTCATCGCGACAGTTGATGGTAGTGAGTGCAATATAACCTTTCAATTTTTTACTCAATTATATATCAGATTTCTATTCAATGCAGTTGATGATTATAATTGTTGACTAGTGATTGGGTTTAATACTATAAGAACTTCTCGGGATTTGTTGAGTATTGATGATTGTTTGACCTTTAATCTAATATTATCAGCAGTGCATGGCTTTACTATATTCTGGTGTACTTTTTTTTCTTTGTCTGTCTTTTTTTTTTTTCCTGCACTGCTTGGTAGAGGTCGATTGCCTCTTTCGTGGATTAGATTTCATTTTATATCTTCATCACTTTCGAAAAAATGGCACATTACATAATACACTGGTGCTGAGAACTAAGATCTCTTTCTTCTCAACTTATAAAGAGATGATGCAACAATAGAAAAAACTTTATATTCTTTTTTTCTTTATTGCTGCATATGCTAAACGTTGCTTAAATGCCACCAGCTTCTCTGTACCACCTGACACCTTTGTCGAAGCTGATGCAACATATACCCTCATTCTTCTCCCCTCCGGTAAGACCAGATCTAATACCCTTGGCAATAAATTTGACTCCAGTTACAACAGAATCGTCCAACTCTTCGTCTTCTTCCGATATTTGCTCTGTAAAATCTGACTTGCTGATATTTATTGTAGCCTCTCTCTCTCTGGTTTCCACGTTCCAAACTCTGACCTTCTTATCAAATCCTCCACTCGCTAAGAGGTTTCCTTCTTCATTGAAATCTAACGTGAAACACCATCCATCATGAGCATATCCGCCGATTCCAATATTGGCTGAATGTGTTGCTGCAGTCAACGTTCCTATAGTTTCACCATAGTATGCATCATACAAAGTAATCGTGCCGTATGAACCTGAATCCCTTGCCACCGCAAGCAACTCTCCAACCGGTGAGAACTTTACCGCTCTTACAGTGGTTGAAGATGACTTCAAACCTAAACCTGAAAAGGAGTATGTTGGTCTCAAACTCTCCAATTCAAACACGTGCACATCACCGTTTTGAAACCCAATGGCAATGTTTTTACCATCTGAGTCAATGCCTACAGCAGTTGCAAAATTTTGGACCTTGGAATCCAATTTTCCATGGAGCACAAGTGATATGCCTTCTGAAGTTATATTCAACTCGTATACCTTCGCAATACCACTCGGCTCTGTGGAAACAAATTTATGTCCCTTCACGGTATTTTTCAATATTGCTATGGCGTAATTGTTGACTCCACATAATGAAGAGAGTTTCAAGTCGATGAAGCTTTCATTCACCACTCTATAAAAATAAACGACTCCATCGAAGGCAGTCACAGCAACTATCAAATACACCTCATTCTCTATGATATCCTCAAATATGGCCAAGTGATGGAGACCGGTATTACTGACATATTGTTCTTTCACCGAATCCTTTGGATTTGACATGTCTGCTATATCGTTGTTCCAAAGCTTGATGTAGCCATCGGAGCTTATGGTCACAGTGTATTTCTTACTCATCTCCAAGCCCAAAATATCACTGCTATGAGCAGATGCACAGTTAACAGAGGCTATATATTGTTTTCCCATGTTTTATTCTTATCGGTGTGTATCTCTTGGTCAACAGGAGGTTCTTCTCTTCTTGCTTGATGGAAATTTTTTTACTTGTGTTTCGCTTTTTGTGTGTGTTCTACGCAATGCTAAAAAAAAAATAACATAAATTTAACAAAAAGATAGAAGAGATAAGAAAGAGCTTAAAAGGAAGTCAGTAGAGATAACGATAATTATGAGCATTGAGGATAAGATCATTGAGCTCACAATTCCATCAACCAAAATTGAGAATGGTGTAGCCTACTACGACATACAGGTCAAGTTACCTTACAAGAAGTACATTGTATCGAGAAGATTTAAAGAGTTTCAAACACTAAAGCAAAATTTGGAGATATTGAGAATGAACAAACCATTGCCCTATCAGTTTCCTTCTAAGTTCACTTTGTTGACGTCTGTCGAAAGGGTTACTGAAAGAAGGAGGTCAGAATTGGCAACTTTCTTAAATAACTTAATACATGATCAATCCATGAGAAGTAATCCTTTGTTAATTGATTTTCTAAATTTGCCAAAGACAATATTCATGACAGAACACATCGATGTAAAAGATGATTGGTCAAGCAAGGAGAAGGAAATTAATGTTGATAACTGGTTAGCTCAACTAAAAAATGTAAGTAACAACATCAAGAATGTTACGACTAAGTTGTTCAACAATGTGATTGAGAATTCTGAAGTGCGTTCTCAGACGGTAGCTTTGAAAAGAGAGCTTGATAGATTACAAAAATCTTTGTCACAGGATGATAAATCCTTGGGAGTTGGGGAGCTGCGAAGAAGAAATGATTTGCTTACACTGGCTAAAAGGGATTTTGAGGAACTAGAAAATTTCATGAGCGATAAAAACGCTGCCTCTGCATCGAAGACGGCGGTTTCGCTGCTACTGCTGCTGAATTCTTCATGTCAAAAACTGCAATTGCTTTCGACTAACAAAAGAGTGTTTGGTAAACCACGAGAGACAGCACAAACTTTGCCCTTAAATAATGACGAATTATATCAGCAACAACAACTACAATTATCAAAGCAAGAGCAAGATATTGACCAAATCAGAGCCATAATCCAAAGGCAGAAGGAAATAGCAACAGTGATCAACGACGAGGTGACCGAGCAAAATGAATTGTTGGATGGGTTAACACAGCATGTGGACGAAAGCGACGGTAACATGAGGACAGCTCGAAAGATGATCAGGAAGATTCGCTAATGGAATAATGTGGGTGTTGGGGAAGCATGATAAACGCAAAAGATGAGTCTCCACCATGGCCAGTTGTTTTACAATGTATGCATGTGTGGAGGTCACACATACCCTGTGTATGATAGTAGTGTATGCAGTTCCCAATATTTATAAACGCTTGTGATGAAAGAAAGAAAAAAAATTTGAAAAATCGACCAAGGACCGACCATTTTACACAATTCACATTTCATCGAAGGAGTGGAATATGTTTTCAAATAGGACGCTCAGCAATGTTCTCAGTTTAGCAAGATTCAGTCCTCTAGCAGGTATGGTGAGGTTTTACTCCCCAGCTGCTAGACCAAAATTCACTCAACACAGTAGACTCAGACTTACCAAGCAAGAAAGAAAAAGTAGAAGAATAGCCAAGGTGGATAAAAACAAGGCTAGACAACTACAGATCAAAGAGGAGAGTCAACTGTTAGATCCTGTTCTTGGAAGTCCTGATACTCCCTTTATTCATAGAATGAGAGCGGAGGTAGCGGAAAATCAATATTTGGCAAAGGGCTATAAAAAAGAAGAGGTTGATAAGTTGTTATACGGAGCTCAACAAGCTCTTTTATCCAAATTTGATTCCGAATCAGAAGTCTGGCTCAAAAGAAATGTTGTTGATGATTCTGAGAAAAGGAGAGAAGCCATTTTCAGAATTCTTTCGATGAGAAATACCAATAAAAGAGATGAATGTAAATTAGCTGTCGAGTTGGCTAGAAAGGAATTCCAGAGAGCTGAAGGTGATACAGGCTCGTCTGAAGTACAAGCTGCTGTCATGACAGTAAGAATTCATTTCTTGATGGATCATGTTAAGGCTAACCCTAAGGACTTGTCCAAGATCAGGCAGTTGAGAATGTTGGTTCAGCAACGTCAAAAGATTTTGAAATATTTGAAAACTGATAATCCAAAAAGGTATTTTTGGGCCATTTATAAACTTGGTTTAAACGATGAAGTTGTTCATAGAGAGTTCAATATGGATAAGGAATACATGGAGAGATTCCAAATTTGGCCAGGAAGAGTCCTTGTCAAGAGAACAACCAAGGATATGGAGCTGAGACGTAAGGAGAAGAGAAAGCAAAAGAGAGCATTGAAAGCTGAAGCTCTGTCCAGATTGGAACTGAAAAACTCAGCATGATATGGATAAGTAGCCGCCTGGGTCATGTACATATACGTATAAATTTTAAGGATATTTATTACCTTATCAAATAAAGCAGCAAAATGAAAGAAGAGAAGTAAATAACTAATTCAGTTGAATATCCTATACTTTTCGGTATCGTTAAAAAAAGAACATGTAAACCCCTAACAACTCACTTAAATCAACCCAAGAATTCCTTGACTGGCTCCCCAATGTGTTGTAAACTCAACAAGAAAGTATCATGACCATACATACTGATTTCCTCGCTCAATTCAACGTGCTTGACGTTGGTTCCATCGCCCTTGCCACTTTCTCTAGCACCTTCTCTTAATAAATTCACAACTTCACGTTGTTGCCAAGCAGGAAACAATATATCTGACTCAACTCCAATCACCAAGATATCTTTTCCTGAAAAATGTTTCATTCCTTGTAACAAATCATTTTTGCTCTCTAATGGGGACATTCTTCTTTCACGTTTCGGTACTTCTTTGTATGGTGTCTTTGGCAAGGCGCAAGAGTCCAGTGATTGAAATTGTAATTCTTCAAGAGGAATATTTTCGCCATTGAATTTACGAGCAGCTTGTGATCTACCGTTCAGTAAACTTGTCATGTTATTTTTACCCAAGTCAAAAAGGTCCATTGCCTTTGAGATGTATAACAATGAGTTTGCATCATACTCCAAACAGAACTTCTCACCTTGATGGTCCAAATAAGTCTCGATCAAAAAATCTGGACACAATGCAGGTTCCTTTGAAGGGTCAGCTCTCTCTGTGCCGAATCTGATCTCCCATTCTGGACCAGATCTGTATGTTATGGTGGCAATTTCACGAGACAACTTCATACCCAAGTGTGGGGGTACTTTGTTTTCGTAATAGAAACCTCTATTCCAATTTGGATCACTTATCAAGACTTGACGTTGACAATGTCTCATGGCGATGGAATAAGGATGTGATTTAGCACATCCACTGATCGATATCACCTTGTTAACTTCGTCTGTGAATTCAGATGCATACGCTAATGATTGCATACCACCCATGGAAGAACCTATCGAGGCATGTAACTTTGATATGCCAAATTGTTCTCTGATGAGCCTGTTTTGAGCTCTTACCATGTCGTTAACAGACAATATTGGAAATCTTGTCGCATAGTATTGACCATCTGCAGGGTCCCTCGAAGATGGTCCTGTAGAGCCAAAACATCCTCCAATCACATTTGTGCATATGACAAAGTACTTATTAGTGTCGATGTATTTGCCTGGACCAACAAAGTTCTCCCACCAACCTTTCTTTGGATTCAACTCATTCGATCTGACATGAGATGAAGCAGATAAACCAGTGTGGATCAAAATGGCATTAGATTTTGCCTCGTTCAAATTTCCCCAGGTCTCGTATGCAATGTCAAATTTTGGTAAATATCCTCCATAATCCAAGAAGATTGGCTCATTTGAAGTGTAATTCAAAGTGTTGTGTTTACCTACTTTACCATACGATGGTTCTGGCCCCGTTTCCAGACTCAATAACTCCTGGGACCGATTCTCAATTTTGTCGAGACAAGGGAACGACATAGGAGGGTTAGACGGTCCATTGGTAGTATTGTTTGTTGTGGAAGTTGCCTGTCTAGCACTTGATAATGGAGATGATTTCACTGCGGTTGGACGGGATTTGGCAGGTAACGATGAGATCCCCCTGTAAATTAGCTTGGAATTAGATATGAGTCTTTTTGAAAACATTGTGATTAATAATATGAGATGAAACAGCCTCTGCCAGTCAGATAAAAAGATGTGATGAGATGGATTTCAGCGATGGCTAAAGTGTGGATCCCCTTTCTTTTGACAGAAATTTTCCGTTGAGAATACAGGAATGGTTGGTAATGGTATGGAGCTTTTCGTCGAGTTTAGAACAAAGTGGTTGACAAAATGCTATCTTCAGATATTGAAATGTTAATATGATTAAGCAGGGCAACAACTTTTGAAATAATTTGATTGGTATCGTTATGATAATTTTGAAGATTTTACAATTGTGTCAAGTCACATGACCTTGATTTTTTTCCTTTTTTCTTTTTCTTTTTGTAATAGAGGATTCTATTCTATCCTCCACTGACACGGTAAGAGATGTATAAGGCAAATATTAATCTCCAAAGAGCATCTGGTGAAAAGTAGCACAGTATACTTGGTCAGGTCTATCTCGAGCTCGAACGGAATAAGAGCCAAATTGCATAGAAGAAAACTTTCAAACTTGTAGCCGTCTTCAATTACTATGAACATATCGACTCTCCCTTTTATCGATTGAAATAAGTTATGAGAGGCTATAGCATGAAGATTAGATCATCATGGTGGATGTCCTCTTCGCCATATCTATGAACTCTCAAATCGAATAAATCTTCCATAATAACACGAGGAGATCGAATTATTTTTGCTTTCTTGAAGGCTTCCATTTGGTATAAATTACCCTCAAGCAATGAAGCGCGACGCATTGTATTGGGTAAGTGGCCAATGTACGGATACTGAAAGCCAAGGCCCCAACTGAATCATTAAAATTCAGCCAGAAGGCCTTCCGAATAATCATGGACATGTAAATTACCATATATATATATTTAGAATCAAAAGCTGTGGAAGGCTGTGGATGGTTATGAAAAAATCATGTCAAATCATCTTCATCCATACCACCACCGACACCCGGGGCATCCCCTCCACCCATCGAACTCTTTATCTTCGACAAAATGGATACCTGCCAGTCGTTCAATCTTGCAAATTGATCAAACTTTGCACTTGCTTTTCCAATCAGATCTGGGTCTCTCTCCTTGACTGCATCCAAAATCTCTGTCAAAAATGAAAATTCTCTTGTTCTGGTGAAACCGTGGTCTAAACGACCAAATGAGTCCAACTTTGTCATAGCTCCAGGATAATCAGATGCAGCCAATCTACATAATACCAGCTTGCTGAAGTAGTCTTTGGTAGAATACTTCAGTGTAGCACTTTCAAGGGACTTGATACCAATACTTTCATAAGTTTGTGAAGCTTCCACATAATGCCCAATCTCAGCCTTCAAATCAGCAGCCAACAAATAACATTTACTTGAAAGCGCTCTTGCATCATCACTCAGATACCAATCAGCTGCATCTTCATATGATTTGATGGCGTTTTCCTTCTCGTTCAACTGTATATACAATTCGGCCAAATCACATTTGGATGTGCAAGCCCTTCTGAAATTACCTCTACTAACCCAATGCTCAATTGCCTTACTCAAACACCTTGCTGCATCTGCATAACTTGAGATCTTGTAGGCCTTGTATGCTTCAACTAAAGATGCCGCTGCCTCATCCGGTGATTCAGCTTTTAAATAGCTAGCTGCCGCTTTCTCAAATATCTTTCCCGCTTGTAAAGAATTCTTTTGCAACTTATATTGATTGGCCGCTTGTGTGTATAAATCTGCAGCCTCTTCATGTTTGTATGAGGATCCACCGCTAAAGATTGAGAAAAGTCCTGATGATGGTTTTGCCTTCTTATCTGCCTGTTGTTATTTAATCTGTTAATATCAATTTATGTACATGCCGCTCATCTTACAAATATGATAAGCATTATATTCGATATGTTCTTTATAAAACAACCAGATAAAACAGTTATACTGCTATCGTAACTTACCTCAGCTATAAGCTCTAATGGATTCATCGTGACTTGTTCATTCACTATTGTAAGTCAAGGTGTTCGTTCCTATTGCTAATTTTTTTAACCACACAGCAGAAAAAAAATTAATGTCAAAGATTAAGCAGATGATATGGTAAGATTTTGACAAGTTTAGACACGACATGTGTTCTTTTTCAACTTGTATATCATTGAATTTGAATTGGTCTTGCAAATGTGTTGACAGTTCTCTTACTTCAAATTGAATGAGTTGTTGCTACTTCATTAATTAAACTTTACCACAATATTATTACACTAGTATACATCTTCAAAACTATGCTATACGTCTCAATTCTCTTCAAGACTTGCAAGAAGCTCTTTAATCTTTTGATTTACCTCTTCATAGTCCTCCACCTCGTCATCAAGGCCCTTGAAATGGGACTCAAGTGATTTGTTCAGATTGCTTATCAATATCTCTGTTTCTTTGGTCAAGTCGCTCAAACTGACTGCTTGTCTCTCGTTCGCAGCTTTGAGAGACTGTAATTGGAGCTCGTATTCTTTGATCTTTTGTTCCTTAACACAAGCCAATCTGCTATCTATTATCTCCTCGGGAGTGATCTTATCGGGAAACAATCGGGCTTCATCCTGCTTTTTATATCTTAATAGCTCTGCATCGTATATTAAATGATCTAGTTGTGTCAACTTTTTCTCCAAATCTCTCTCTTGGTATATCAGTTGAAACTCCTTCATTGTTTCATTCCTCCAAAACTCATACACTTGCTTCTGGGACAGTTCTAAGTACTTCTTCCCCGTTATGGTCTTTGCAATATTTGGGTAGCATGATTCGAGCTTCTCTAAGCTCAAAGTCTTCAAAGCTTCATCTAAAGCTTTTTTCACCACCTCTTGAAGCCTTTGAAACCTGATCACTTCCAATACCGGCTCGGAAGCTTTGAGTCTCTTCAGTGGCATCCTCAAGTTGATTGTATCTCACTCGTGTTTACCTGGCTATCATAAAGGTAAACAAAGGTAATAAAATATGTAACATTTTTTTTTGCATTTTTTTTCAAAACATTGAATCAGATGCGAAGAGGTGGTTGAACTAAGATAAACCAAATGTGTGGGATCTTGCTCCACTATTCAAAGCTGAGATTACAGCCCAATGAAGAGGACTATAATAATTTAGATATTCCTAGCTATTTGTCAGATTATGTGCTCAAGACAACTTCCCTTGACTACTTCCACGAAACTTTTCAATCAAATCACATATTTCAATCTTTGATACCCAAAATACTATCGCGGGGAAGTGACTATGCCAACTACTTGAAGTACAACGATCATCTCGAGCTATTCTCCTCTGTTTTATCTTTGAGATCACCTTTCACCCAACAGCCTTTGAGAAATGAGTCCTTCATCTTGCAATTTAATGGGGAGCTTTACAACAGTGAAATTAATGGAAATGATCACTTGAATGATACCGCGTTCATCTTTGACAAATTGAACCAAACTCAAGATATAATTAAGGTAATTGGTACCCTAGAAGGCGAGTTCTCGTACTCCATATACGACATCAGAAGTGGCAAAATCTATTTCGGTAGGGACAATTTAGGGAAGAAGTCTTTATGCTATTCGATAAGTGACGAGGGGCTCTTCATATCGAGCTGTTGTCCTTCAGGTGATGCCAATTATTCGTTTTTGGATTGCTTGAATGCTACAATTTACATATATGATATTGAAAGTAATTCGTTAGAGAAAATCGATTATTCTGATAGAGAAGTTTTGCCAACAAAATACATTGTCAACGGAAAATTTAATACAGAAAGTGAAACAGATCTCGTTGAGTCATTGGAAAGTAAACTTACAACAGCAGTTGACTCAAGAATCTCTAATGTGTTTCCCTTGCACTCTGCAGCATCCAAATTTGGGATTTTGTTTAGTGGAGGATTAGATTGTTCGGTTCTAGCGTGGCTTGCAGCTTCAAGATCCAAATCAGGGACCAAAATCGATCTATTGAATGTCTCCTTCAACAACCCGAGGACTCAAATGAGCCCCTCAGAGACCCCTGATAGAAAACTCTCCCTAAGGAGCTGGCGCCATTTGTACGAGCTGTTCATCGACACTGGAGTTGAATTTCAATTAATTGAAGTCGATGTACCCTATGAGGAATACTGTAGTCACCGAGACAGAGTGGTAGATTTGATATATCCAAATGATACCGAGATGGATTTGTCCATCGCTATTGCCTTCTATTTTGCTTCAAGAGGAGTTGGGCAAAGGGTTATCTACGCTGAAGATGAAAGCGATTTTGCCAATCTCACAAGGGAATACTACAAGAGTGACTGCAAAGTATTGTTGAGTGGTCTAGGTGCTGATGAGTTATTTGGTGGATATACAAGACATGAAAGGCTTTTCACGTATGTCAGTAACAGTAAAAAGCGTGAGGTTCAAGGTCTTCCGCCAAAGGACGATACCAAGTACGACTTGCAAAAATTGAACGTTGATTTAAGAGATGAGCTTCAGCAAGACCTTTCGAATTTATATGTGCGAAACTTATCCAGAGATGACAAAGTGGTCTCGTCTTGGTCAAAGGAGTTGAGATATCCATTTTTGGACACAAATGTTATCACTTTCGCTGTCGAAGAGATACCTTTGATGATGAAATTGAATTATGACGCCAATTCAGGCGAGATCACGAGAAAGTATATATTGAGAAAATTAGCAAGCTCACTTGGGATGGAATGGGTGGCACATGAAGCTAAGCGTGCCATCCAATTTGGGGCCAAGAGTGCAAAGATGGAATCTGGAACGGGCAAGATGAAGGGAACAGACAAACTATTAATGGCAGTAAGGGCCGGGTAACGGATAGGAAAGAAAATTTTCCAACAAAACACAAAAAAAAAAACCATCGTTCATTTACAAAAATAAATCGAGGAAAAACACCTTTAGGATAAATAAAACAGTCTGTAATATTGTCAATATATACACTCACAGAAAATTTTAAGAGGTATTATATATATATAACAACATAGAACTCACATCTTCTAGATATCAGAGTCAGTGCTACTACTACTATCACTGAATAACTTTGCCTTCTAAATATATAAATAATGTCTGAGAGCGAACAAGAATACGATCCTACAGTTTCCACAAGTGAGGAACCACAAGAGGCTGAAATTAACCTTCCTACTCCAAGCGAGCCAGAATCACTGCCAAATGAAATAGAAACTCCTTCCAAAGCATCTGAGGAACCTTCTACTGCTGGTGAACAGTCTGAAAAAAGTGATGTGGAGAGTGAGTATAACCCAGAAGCTTCTTCATCTGAACAACCTGAGAATGAATCCGTGAAGGAAATTGAAAGCAAGAAAAAAGATAATGAAGATGAAGACGATGACTACGATCCAGAAGCTTTACTCTCTGATGATGAGGAAACCACCTCTTCTACTACTGTTGCCGCTTCTGCTGCTGATACTCTAGCAAAACCTCAACAACATCAATGGCAGCAGCCATTGCCACAAATACCTGTCACCGAAAAATCTCCACTGATACCACCCTCTTCTACTTCTAATTATGATGATGTTCCACTCAGTAAAAATGAACAAATCAAACAATTCAACTCAATCATCACCCACTTCATGTCTACCCCATACTTAAATGATCCAACCTTTCAAAGTTTAACTCCTGATCAGAAAAGTATGGTTGTTCTTGCAGACTATAATAAAGCTAAAGGTACCAATGTCAAAACTCCGATTAACTTCCACGCAACAACCTCATTCAACAAACAATACATGAAGAGAAATGAAACCGCTTTCCCAATGGTTCCTGTCAATCCTTTCTGTAAAAGACCTGATATCACTGCTCCAAAGTCGTATGAATTCCAGCAAGATTATAACAATTTCATCACAGAAGAGACTAAATGGCTGAGAACGGGTAGAGTCGAAACCTTACCAAGTGGATCAAGGTTATTTATTGGTAACTTACCTGTAAATACGATAACCAAAGAAGACTGTTATCGCTTATTTAGACCATACGGTGAGATTGTTCAGATCAGTATCAAACCAGGATATGGTTTTATCCAATTTGCAAGCGCTGAAGGCTGTAATGATGCTTTGGAGGGAGAAACGAATGTTCCATTACATGGCAAGATGCTTCAATTGGAAATTTCCAAGACCCAAATTAGACAAGCACAAGAGTACCAAGAGAAACAGAGGAGACATGCTGGTCACAGTGACCGTGATGCTACTTCCAATCGTGATAGTGGTCCATATTCAAGAAGAGGAAGATCGAGATCTCCTTCTCCTGACAGAGATTCTTCTTACAAGAAACGTTCACCATTACAAAGAAGAGCTCAACTTCCAGATGATAATGCTGACCCCGAATGTTTCATATTCCAAATGCCTGACACCTCTCCAATCTTCGTAAGAAAGCTAGTCAAAATTATGAGAAAGGAAAACATCAGTTATAAAGTTGAACAAAATGTCGAAGACGTTGAATCTGCTGGAAATGATGCTGCATATGGTGGCGCCATGGCTGTTATTGTTGTCAATGCAGCTGATTTGAATGTCAAGACTTTTGAAAAAACTGCTGATGGAGGTATCAAGTTTGATGAATACACAAACATTTCACTCGATGAAGCTGATAGTATCTTGTCAACTTCCAAGTCAAAAAGAGTTGGTGCCTCTCACAACTTTCAACCTCAAGGTGGCTCCAATTTTGACCAAAAAGAGTACTATAAAAATAGCAGAGGCGGAAATGCTCGCGCCAACCGTGATTCCAGAGGCGGTAGAGGCAGAGGTAACTCCAAGGGCAGAGGTGGTTTCGAATCGAACAACGCTAGCTACCATAATAATGGCAACAGCAATAATTATAATGGCGGTTTCCAGGGATATCAGCAATCGCCTGCCATGCCTAAGCAGCAACAGCAGCAGCAACCATTACAGCAATCACCACCTGCTATGGACCCTACCGCCATTTATGCTCAATTACAAAACTATGATCCAAACACTATACAACAGGTGTTGGCTTTATTAGGAAATCAACAGCAGCAGCAACAACAACAACAACAACAACAGCAGCCACTTCATCACTCGCCACCTATGCCTCAACAACAATACGGTGGGTATCAGCAACCACCTTCACAACAGTATGGTGGTTATAACGCCCCTCCTCCTCAGCACCAGCAGCCTCCACCACAACAGTACTATCAACCGCCTCCTCCGCAGCAACAACCACCACAACAATACTATCAACAACCACCACCACCTTCTCACCAACAGCCTCCTCCACCTCAATCTCAACCACCTCAACAAGGTGGATCTAACGGATCATCTTTACTCGAAGCCTTAGCGAGATTGAAAAAAAACAGTTAGTTGTATTTACGATGACGAAGTCTCTTTTTCTATTTATACGCTGTATCTCTATATATCAATAATTCAAAAAAACAAACTCTTCGAATTTCGCTTTGCGATTGGCTGTGAATCTTTTGCTTTTATTTATTTTTTTCTTTCTGTCTGGATTTTTCAGTTTATTGAGAGCTATCACAAAAGAAAAACTGATCTAACTGGGTCGGAAATAGAATACATTATAGTGCACACACCAGCCATGTCAGATGATCAAAACGCGGATGAAATGCTGAAGTTAAAATCCTTGAGCTTGCAGGATAGCACCTCTACAGATACAACAACAGTCCCAGGTAAAAGCTCCACAAAAAAGCGGAAGAGTAAGAAGAAAGGAGCTATGAACCCAGCAGAGTTGACTCCTGAATACATTGCCGAACAGCGAGCAAAGAAGCAAGCTGCTAAGGAGCTGAAAAATGAAGAGTTGATCGCCAAGGGAGTAGATCCAACTCAGCTTGATTCGCCTCTGGACTTGAGATTTATAAAGAGAGAATTTTTAACATTACCCACTCAAGTTGAAACTGCAGGAGATGATGCTGGGCTATTCAAAGTCGAGATCATGACTTATAATTTGTTGGCGCAGGCATTGATCCGTAGAAAGTTGTTTCCAACCAGTGGCGATGCGTTGAAGTGGTTCAAACGGTCTCAAGTGTTGCTTAATGAGATGAAGTATTACAAGTCAGATATCTTGTGCTTTCAAGAGGTTGATTACATCCAGTTCAATAGTTTTTGGAAGACAGAATTGGCCAAGCTCGGTTATGAGAGCAAATACCATAGGGATGGAGACAAAAATCATGGGATTTGCATCTTCTGGAAACTGGACAAATTTAAATGTATCGATGTATCCCGCATTCTGTATGACAAGGAAAGTACAGGTGATGTTGTTTCTCCGACTTTGACAAGAAATGTTGCCTTAATTGTGGCGTTGCAGTTCAGTGACTCTGTGTTAAAACAACATCCAAATACAACCAAGAAAGGATGCATTGTTGGAACCACTCACATGTTCTGGCATCCATTTGGGACGTTTGCCAGAACTTTACAAACGTATATATTGTTAAACAGCTTCAAAGAATTTGCACACAGAGTTGATGTCTTGAACAAAACAGAACCATGCAATTGGTTTAAATTTTTTGCGGGTGACTTTAATTCACAACCATATGATTCGCCCTATTTGTCAATAACGAGAAAGCCCGTTTACTACGACGGTAGAGCCGAGAAAGTATTGGCGGTGTCTTCTTCCTTCCAGTTTTCACAGTTACGAGGAACCGGTGTCAGTGAAGAAAAAGAAGAGAATGTTGAATTGGTGGGAGAAAACCAACCTGATAGTCCAATGCCACCTATAGATTTCAAAATCACAGATGAACAAAGACAACTCATCAAGAGCATTCTGGATTTGCATAACTCCCTAGACATGAGGGCAATATCGTTGTACTCAGTAGGTTACAAAGAAGTACATCCTGAGAACTCTGACAACGACAGGAATGAGCCAATTTTCAGCAATTGGGCTCATGCTTGGAGAGGTTTACTTGATTATATAATGGTGATAAAGCACTGGGATCCTAGTGAAAATTGCCAGCACGTTGATTCGCTAACAAAATTAGAGGAAGACAATGATTTGAAGTTGTTGGCATTATTGAGGATGCCCATGCCGTTGGAAATGGGAGAGGAACCTAGTGGTCAGCCTAGAGCAGGAATGTACGGTAGTGACCACTTGTGTATGATAGCTAGAGTAGGATTGAAATTATAGATGATCTGAGTAAAATTTTCGTAATTTGCTAAATGGGTCAATTTGGTAATGCTTTCAAAATTTGCCTTAACTAACATGTACGTATACGTATATTGGACACTGGAAAGTTAGATCGATCGGAATCTTGTAATAGTAATATATTGATGAGCAAGAGTTTTGCCGATATTTCAATCTAGGTTTAATTAGCGGATCCTTCGAAATGGTATAAATCTGACTTTTAGATTATAATTTAATTATATTACAAAATTGCAAATCGCTTAAGAGTTTAGGTAAAGTTGAGAGGTTCAATTATATGTTATAAGTGAACTTCATCAATGCAAAGTCTTTCTTCTTAGCTTGGCTGCATATTTTAGTAATACTCTTTTTTTCTAAAACTTCTTCACAGACCAGTTGATTGGATTAAATAAAGGTGTCTCAAAAATTAGTTTTCAAAAAAGAGTAGGCAAATTCACGAGTGGGTGTAATACGAATCGGCTGGCAAATGTGTTGATTGTGGCAGGCAAGAACTTTGCCTCGATATTGGCATCTACTCATCTGAATTAAGTTTTGAATTTCATTAAAGTTTATATACAATTTTTTGTCATTAAAAAGAATGGTTTGGGTTTTTCAAAACTTCAATCATGTCAATAGCCCCATCAGGATTATGCTTATTGTAAACAAATAAGCCCTGTAAAGAAGCAGTACTGACATCTTGAACGTTTAAATCCTTAAATTTTTGCATGAACTCGTCACATTTGATTTCATTATCTGGATAGAACTTTCTAAACAATTTCTCAACTTGATAGTCACTTGCATTATCAATGAGAACTTTGTAATCTACTCTACCTGGTCTCAACAACGCAGGATCTAGCTTCTCAGGATGATTTGTTGTCATGAAAGTGAGAATCTCCTCTGCAGAGGTGACACCATCCAAGGCATTAAGTAACCCACTGAATGTCACTTTTGAAGAAAAACCTTGTTCTGTAGATTGATGCCTATGATTGAAGGCAGCATCAATATCTTCCAAGAGTAAGATACTTCTACCTGGGATATGGTTGATGATGTAATTCAAACGATCATCAGTCAAGTTCGCCTCGGATAAGTTCAACAAACAGATATCGTAGTCCAACTCACCAGCTAAAGCTTGAATGAAACTGGTCTTTCCACTTCCTGGTGGCCCGTACAACAAATAACCTCTTCTATAAGGAATCCCCCTCTCATGGTACCAATCCCCATTACCCAAGAAGCTTTTAACATCGTTCAATATGTCCTCCTTAATGCCTTTATCAAGAACGACAGAGTCTATCAACCTCTTCTTTCTAGGTTGACCAAAGGGTAACCAATCTTTGTTCCACGGTGTATATATAACTGTCTTGCCTATGCTTGCCCTCAAGGCCAATTTCTTAGAGTCATTCAACATGTCTTTGAAAAGGTTGCGGTCTTTGTAAAGTGTAGTCAATGTCACAGTTTCAAAAGGTGCACCACTATGCATGTCCAACAATTTCCCAGATCTCTCCCTCTTGACAAACATATAAGTTCCATTGTATTTCAATAAATGATTACCGGGACCAGGAACTAATGAGATATCGGTCTCCACACTACCATTTTTCCTTTGTGCATAGTTCGTCTCTACAGCCAAATGTCTTGACACTCTGTTCTTATGTTGAGCCATCCATTCAAGAAACCAACCATAAGATCTATCTTTGGAAGAAATCTCCAAATCAACTAACAACTGACGATACACAAACCCTGCACCTCTTGTGATAGAGGACTTGAGTAATGCCAGAGCTCCCCCAATGATCATCAAACCACCACCTGCAGCGAAGTATGGGTTATTTGAGACAGCTTGATCGAAAATGTTCTTGGTAATGCCAGTGAAAGTGCCGTCGCTCTCGTCGTATATCTTTTGTAAATTCATTGCAGGCGGCCCCAGATGAGACAGCAGGGACTGCTGGGGCAAATGAGTGCCAGTAGACGGTATATTTGAGTCCATTGCAATGACCGAGATTATTGATTCCTGCGATGAGCTTATTAAATTTTATCTTAAACACACAGGCATTTTGAATTTTTCACTTTTTTCCCAATAAATTTCTTATTAGGCGGCCATTAGAAGTCGTTCATGTAAGATCAACAGCGAAACATGACGACAAAAGCACCTTCACCCCAGCTCTATATGAGCTGGATTTACACTAACTTGTTTCATAATTCAGAGAACAAAGGTTTGATATGACATAACTATTGACCTGGTCGTTGGATTGGATCATACCCCACCGAGGAGGTGTCGTTGTCAGCAAAAGTGATATTTGGGAGGATTCATTTTTATTGTCGTGTCTTCGCGTTCGTGATTGAATCTGGAACATCTCGTTAAAAGCTGAACGTACACCAAACTAACCCTCGAATTATATAGCAAAATGAAGATGTTTTCTTGGAAACGTAGTTCAACTTAAATTCAGATGTTACTATCTACCCGTGGTATTGCTTTTCTCTCCAGATTGGATAGTAGCGAGTAACAGCGCACCAAAAATAGATTCCATCATACAGAACAGGTTAACTCTTCAAGGGCTCATATGCCAGAGTACTCATCACAAGAGAAATCGTGTGAAATCCGTCCAGTTGTAGACCCAAGCTCAGGTCCTTACCTCTTAACTATGAATTTGTACTGATCCAGCTCGAACGAGAGACAAAGAGAGACAAAGAGAGACAAATAAGAGAATTGTAAAGATTCTAGACCACACGAGACTAGCCTTAGGTGATGACGGCGGTAACAGTGGTAAATAGACCGCGAGAAAAATCAAAGAAGCTAACAACATCAACAGAGGACTTTCCTGAGCCGCTCCTCTCACCTGAAATTCGTTCAGCATTTTAGATCGCTTATATTGCACGACATTGGAGAGCTGAAGCGAGCGTGGGATGTAAGATATAGGAAGAAAGAGGCAACCTTTTATTAACAAAACTATATCTATCCCATATCAAAGCCTATGTATCATAAACACTTTCAGGACGAGCGATATGTCATTGCTCTTTCTGAAAACACACACACACGTGTAACTACACCTGTTTTGTATCATTTGTTTGTTTACTTGTTGACATCTTTGTTTGTTTTTGTTTTCCCATAGCTTAAAAACAACAATCCCGAATTTTTCCTCCCCCCTGCTGCTGCGGTTTTGTGCGTCAGATTCAGAACTATTCGGGATAACATAAACAATACTACCATGGTAACAGCTGCATAGAACGACAGAGAAAGCTTCACCTTCCTCCTTTGCCTCCCTTGTTGCCCTGTCTGTCAGCCATAGCCTATTCTTTTTCCCACATTATGAGCGATGATCCAGCCATCGACCACACTAGTCACCCTGGTTCAAAGTTAGCATTTTAAAATTTTCATCTTCTGTAAACAAATCATCTACAAACAAACAATCTGAACCTATACACAATCAAATTTCACCAATATTTCGATCCCATTCTACTCATTCACTCGCTCGCTCAACGTAGAGTATACCCCTAAGGGATCACAGTCAGATCACAAGAATTCGTCTCGTTCATCTTGTTTACATTGATTTACTACTTATCAACACTGAACGACTCCCCTATTTCAGATCAGATATTCATATCATTTCACAAAATCACAAAATAATATTGACGGAATCATTCAGCCAAACCTGCTTGTGGATAGCATACAGCTAGTATGAGGCACCCAATATTGGCATCGATACTGCTCCAACTGCTGCTATACCAACTCGTCTCAGCAGACACGTTTCAATACTTGGGATGTTATCAAGCTCTCTCCATCCAATCCATGTTGACTTTCAACAACGATTACACTTACCAATCCTCATCGTACTGTGAGAACAAATGCATGGGAAGCAAGATAGCGGCAATGATAGATGGTAGTAAGTGTTATTGTGGTGATAGTTTGCCGGATGTAGACCTGGCAGATGACGCAAATTGTAGCGTTGGATGTAATGGTTATCCGATAGATAAATGTGGCGATGATGGCAATTACTTCTCCGTTTATCAAGACGAGGACGTTCAAAGTGAGAACAATGTAAACGATTCATCCTCATCATCTGCTTCTTCGTCATCACCGTCATCAACAGAATCGGCACAATCATCATCATCATCATCACCATCATCCACAACAACAACAATAGCATCATCCACACAGCAAGAATCCACAACGTCATCATCTGCACCTTCGTCATCATCATCATCAATCCCATCTACCTCATCAGCATCAGCACAAATATCATCATCTACGACTGTTGCTCCATCAACGCAATCGAGCTCGACCATACTGACTTCCACATCCTCATCGTCTTCAACTGTGAAGAATCCTACCACATCGGCAGCTTCTTCACCAACTACTTCTGTAGTGTCGTCAGTGACGGTAGTGACTATTACGAAATCTAATTCACAAGTCGTCGTCACTAAAACGGCATCGGTGTCGGCAGCGGCAGCATTGTCGGGGCAGCGAAAGGGTTCTGGATCGAAATCTTCATTGAGTGGTGGCGCCATCGCTGGAATAGTGATCGGTGTCATTGCTGGTGTTCTGCTGTCAGCAACATTGTTGTTATTCTTTTGTTGGAGAAGAAGGAGAAGTCATCAACAAGATGAGACAACCAATTCCGATCAAATGATACAGAATTTCGTACAAAAAAATGCAATGAATTTGAAGAATAAATCATCAAATTCCACTCTTAACGATTTCGTCGATGATGAAAAGATGATCTCTGATGATTCCTACATCTTTGGCTCAAACGACGACACCTTCAACAAAGGTAAAAGGAGATTCAGCGATGGATCATTGCCAGACGCAAGAGAGAACACTAATGGTAAAGAGCTTCGGATAACCAATCCAGATTTATGATTTTATAGTATACGTTTTGTATATATGGTTTTTACGTATGTTTATTTCGCATTTCCCCAACTCATAAAATTTAATATTAAGAATAATTATAATACCAATAAATTGTTTCATTGCCTGTATAAATCTCACAAGTTCAATACAATTGCTCCACCTTCTCTCTCTTATCAACTCTGAAAAACACTTCTAACTGATCTATATATTCCAAACTCTCGCTGATAATGCTATTGAAAATGTTGTTCCTAAATTTGTTCAAAACAACTTCTCTGCCCCTTTTTCGTATTTCCCTTTTTTCAAACTCTGTAAGGTCCTCAACCTCCAATATTGATTCATTTAAATCTTTGAAAACTTCTTTGAAATGTTCATTAAAATCTGGGTCTTCCTCACTCTTGAAATAGAACCCTGTTCTTGTATCATCGTTATATTCCTCAGCAACTGTCTTCTTTGGAATTGACCAAGGCACCACAATGTCCATCAATGGACCTGCTGAGGCATGAACCAAGGGAATTAACCCTGCAGCCAAGTATTCAACGACAACAATCCCGAAATGTTCATTCCACATGGCGTTAAGACCTATTTCAGAATGCACCAAATGTTGTAAGAGATCTTCATATTTGCAATTGATAACAAATTCAATTTCCGTATCCTTTATTTTTAATTTTTGCAGTAACTGTTTTAAATCTTCTACTTTTGCCAAATCCTCATCAGACCTGATCGAGCCTATCAATTGCAATCGGTATGGAGTTGATGATGTGGTCTTTGACAAGTATTTTGCATACTCTCTCATTATTAAATCGTGTCTTTTTTCATTTCTGAATTGGGATAGCGAAACAATCGTCTTGTCCCTTTTGTCGATTTTCTCACTCAAGTCTAACAATAAATCTGGTGAACAAACTGGGTAACATTTGATTATGCGTCCTTCTTCCAACCTCCAAATATTGATCATGTGATTGTAAGTCCAAGTCGAGTTAACCAACGCTAAGCTGACAAACTTTCCACATATTCTATACAGCACCAAAAAGCAAAACCAATAAACATACTTGGCTAAGCCGTATGGAGAAAATTTGTTCAATTTTCCCAACATATCTGATTGTATGACGGGGAAATGGGTATATGTGAGGATAGGCACTTTCAAGCTCAAGCCAATAAACGGATAAGAGAAGGGCAATCCAACGGAATCCACCCAAATATCAGGTGCCAATTGATAAACTGCTTCAACGGCAAGAATCACCGATCCAATCAGTTGTCCTAACAATGTCAAGACAGGCCATGATTTAGGGTCAATCATCCAACGTTTGGTGAGATAGATGAACACTATTCTATCAGAGTTTAACTTCAAGTCAAAAAGACGGGACACATTCGTCAAAATCTCCTTTGGGGTGGCAGACTCACCATGGTAGATAGCAACAATATTGTTTGTGTCCTTGATCAATATTTGATTCACCAATTCCCATAAAACTTTCTCACCACCGCCAGCAGAATTGCAATAAGGATGGAACACACCATATATCTTTTTTCTTGTATCGTCATCTGGTTTCTTTAACTTGCAATTCGTCAAGAATTCCATCTCATTCTCCTGATCGATTTTGGCAATTTTCAAGCCCTTGATCTTGTCCGTAGTCGAATACAAAGACGGTTGCAATGAGCCTAGCACCAATCTTCGACGGTAAGACCCAACTTTATTTGTTGCCTTGATTCTCAAGTTCGGCTTTTGTAACAGCTCAACAATTTTGTCAACCCAATTGCTAGGAGGCACCACAAAAAACTTGAGGAGTACCTTGGTCACAATTGAATATAATAAAAACGACAAGGAGGCAACGATAATGGCTACTTTCACGTGCAATGGTTGTCGCAAGACTCCATTGAGTAAATTGTCTGAGAACTCAAGATAGTTCATCATCTTGAAAATTACTCTAGTATATTGGTTGTGGAGTAAAACGTATTTTCAAAAAGGCTATCTATCAATCGATCTGTCTACACTGCTGCTGCTGCTGCTGCTGCTGTTGCTTCACCCTTTTTTTTTCCTTTTTTTTGTTTGCACTTAAAGGTGACAAAACACACGACCCTTTCCCACTCTCCTTTTCAGCTCAAAACATTTACAGTTGCTGCGATGTAATTAACTATCAGCCGTTCATCACAAAACGAGAAAGAGATGCAGATCACATTCACTCATATGTTCAAGACTATGCGATCTTTGGTAAAAGTAAACTGCTCTACTCCGTGACTTCTTTTTATTTCTCTATCATCAGCCATTGAAACATCCATCCATCCCTCCTTTAGAGTTTCATTGCAGATAATTGATAGTTGAACGATGTAGGAAATAGGTGAGAAGCGAATTTACACTTTCTGAGTTCCCACATCAACGGCTTCTGATCGTGTAGTTGAATTTTATAGTGGCACCACTTGTTTGGTTACTAATTATTGTTTGTATTGACAAATTCGAGGGGCTATATATTCCCTTTACTATTGTGTTTTTTTTTTTGCAAATATTCATCTTTATGGAGGCATGAAATTAAGTAACCAATATTTATCAACAGGAGGTACAAGATTGCCGATGCTTGATCAAAGGGTTTCCCTTGGCTTTCGTCATTTGATATAAGCGGAGAACTTACGTATATAAAAATTGGTGTGCCTTGCGCCACTCTTTCAGTAAACGACCTCCTTGCATATATGGATCATATAGTATGAATGAAAAATTCTGAGACACGACGACCATCGTTGAGGGAGTGAAAATAAGCACTGTGCATTGACATAGGTTGTATATATATATACATATATATATCAGAGTATCTGAAAATACACTTGGTTCTTTATGAAAGAGAGCGAATAATAAATATCGATAAATTACAAACTGAAAAAAATCATTTAAAAAATGACAAAAAGACAAAGATAGATAAGCAACATCAAAAAGAGATGAAAAAACAAATCTCACAGAGACAAACGAACAAGGTCAGCATCAGAAAAAAGAAATGATAAAACTTGAATATGAGCAGCGATCAAAATGAACAAAATGAAAAATGAAAGTGGGTCAAAAAAATGAATTTTAGCAAAAGGGAGAAAAAACTGAATCAAAAGCGAAGAAGATAAAGCAATAACTCAAACGAAAATATCTGATAAAGATGCAAGTGCAAGGTGGCATATAAAGAGAGTGAATGAATTCCAGATGCACGGTGTGAAACAACACAGAGAGCGATTGATGCACTGTGTGAACAACAATAAGAGCGATTGATTTTCTTTTCGATGGGAGGAAAAGCAAATGGAGATTAGGAGAGGAAATCATGGTGACTCAACCACAACCTCGTAGAAGCATACGCACACTATTCAAAAATTTTATTAATAGGAGAACGATCATCCGCAAAGGCATTTCTCTCAGTTTCCATAGAGTACCTCTTAAAGGCCTGTTTCTGCGAGTCGTTCAACCGCTCATACAAATCAGGTGGAGTCACGAGGCTCTCCTCAGTAGTGGCAGTCTTTGGTTGTTGTGCTTGCGTGTCAGATATCGTACTGTAGTCAATGTCTGATGATACCGTTGTATTGCTCAGATCTTGAGCACCAGTGTTGTTATTATTGTTTTCATTAGCGATGTGATTGGCAATGCTGTTGCCATTTCCGGTGTCGGCAGTTGTATTGTTGCTACGTCTCGGTGGAGTCGAAAACAGCTGATAGGATAGTGGTCCCATACTTGGTTGCCGGTTTGATTGAAATTGTTGTTGTTGTTGCTGCTGCTGCAACTTTTGCTGTTGGTCCAAACTGATGACACCAGCATTATCCAAGACCCCTGTAGGTGTGGAGTCTGAAATAGGAGGTAAGCTTGTTGTATGATGTGGAATGGATAACATGGTATCACCTCTGTTGTTGAGTATTGAAGGCTGTTGTGATGTCTGCAGTTGCTCTTGTTTTTTCGATGCCTCTTTTTTCCTTTGATCTGCCAACACTCCAGATCTAACAAGTGGGTTGGGTAAAGCAGTCAACTTTTTGATATCATTGTACCATAACATCATAGAATCGTGTGATTCAGCTCGGAAGACAACTTTTTGTCCCCTATGAATGATCCCATTTTGTTTTTCATGTAAGACAAATTTGAAACCGGAAGAACTATCGCTCTCCTTTTTGGAATGTTCACCAATCTGTACACTATCCAACGACAACGACATCACTGGTAATGGATCTCTTTTACGATCAGATGACTTAAATTCGTGGAGAAAAGTAGGAGTCAAAACATACCAGCCCTTGGAATAACTTTTTAAGTATTTTGATCTTCTCTCCAAGAACCCACTTCTGACTTTGTAAGTCAATGGATTGTTTTGTCCCTCGTACAAGATATCGTTTGCATTTCTCATTGGAAGGTTTGGATCTACAAAATCTGCATCATTGGAGATAAAGCTTTCCCATTCAAATGTTGCATCCTTTGTGATGAATCCAGTATCCAACTTTGAGATCAAGATATCAAATGTCAATTGTGCCTCTTGTCCCAACAATTTAGCAGCTATAGTCAACAGTGCTTGTAATTCAATGACAACGACTTTCTCCAATTCTTTACCAGAGTTTTGTAAATTCAAAAACAGTTCATGTAAGAAATTTTCCTCGTTCAACTGTTTTCTAATTTGTTTATCCAATGAAACTTTTAACAAGTATGGATCATTTTTGGGCTGTAAACTTGATGGATTACTTTTACAAACTTCAATGGAATTTTGATAACCTTGCAATTCCAATTTTGTCTGTTGTTGTTCCTTGTTAACGGTATTTTTAAAATCTGATTGTAAACCTCTAATTTCTTTGATTTTCACCAACAAATCTCTTTTCAACTCTTCCAACCGCGGTATCGTTGTCAAACTCAATTCCTTGGCAATATTACCTGCCATCTGGGAGCTTGCCGTATGAAATTGGAATAATGTCGAGGGTAAATCCAGAATTGATCCATTACCCAATGGTAAAAACAACTTGGACAGGGCATTGACTTCATCGTGCAACGAAGTCGTCAACTGTGTTTGTTGTGCAAACGGCTGGTATAACTCACCATTGAGACCTTGCATGTTGAATGGGAAGCTGATCAGATGTTGCAATCTTGTCTGTTGTCTAACGATTTCCTCATGTACAGAACTCACCTCTTTCAAATATGTGATGAGCAGTTTAGTGATGGATCTCCAAGTGGAGAATCGACCAGCCAATATATCGGTTGGATTCGAAGTAGTTGGGATCTGTACTGTGAGTGGATCTCTTGGATCTTTATGGATGGAGGATTTACGATGTGGGAGCGTCGCTGTCTTCATCAAATTGACAGCAGTGTCCTGAGACCTAGTGGAATTGAAGGATTTCGTCTTTTGTTGTATCAGCTGTTGCTGTTGAAGATTCTGCAATTGTAATTGATTCTGTAAATGCTGCTGCTGAGATAAGATTGACATGGTGTGATTTGTTACATTGGAGTCCATGGTGTGGTGGTTGGACATTGTTGTTGTAAACTTAAGATGGTGGTTATTTGCGTTTTCGGCGTAGTTTCGTGCCCAAGAAATAATACTTTCTTTGCTGCGTGCGAATGTGAGGGAATGATTGAGAGTGTATGTAACGTTTTGTGTGAGTTGTATTTGAGAAGTGGTTGTTAAGAATTGAGTCAGGCCAAGGCTATTTTTCTTTTGTGGTTGAGGTTGAGGTTGTTCTGTTGTGGTTTGAATATGATGGGATTGTAGTAGTAGTACAGCAGCAGCAAATATTTTTCTTTTCTTCTTCTTCTTCTTCTCGTTTCACTTAAATGCAATTGTTTTTCTTTACACAACCCAGCCTTTCTCACTTATATAAATAAACTGACGCAAGTGAATACACACAGCCGCTGACTATCATCTTCATCTATAATCATTTCAGTCTTATTTTTTTCTTTCTAAAAATATATATATCAAAAATCATATTATGTATGTTTATATATATACATATACAACCCACTCTCTCTATCACACCACGACTACTTACCCCATAGCTGACATATGTGAGGAATAGCTTCTTTCAAAATCTCCTACAATCGAAAATCAAACTCCCTCTCTTTTTTTCCCCCCTACACTCTCACCCCCCCCAGAAACTAAAAAAAATAAATATGTATGAACCATTAACTACACTACGCCTTTCTTATCATCTTCCAACATTGCCTGCACTAGCTCTGCCAATGGACCAAAATCCTTCTCCTGTATCAAATGAAATTCTTTACTAAACAACACAAAATGTTTCAACGAGGTGTTCAAATGAGTTTGTAAACCCAACTCTGTAATCTCATCGAAATGATGACAATAGATATGAGCATACACTCTGAATAATCTTTTCAACATTGTCTTCACCAACGTTTGAAATTGTGGTGGGAATGGTGCTCCTGTCTTATTCGGGAACACATTATCATCGTCAAAGAAATTCTGGATCCATCTCATCAAATTCTCCACATAATCTGGAGCGCTTAACGATACCGGTTTCTTGGTCAACGAATCTTGCCAAAGATATTCGTATTCAGGTGTAGCTATCATTCTGGGACAACTCTTTGGAGAACAAAACTCTGTTATCGTTCCATATAACATGTTGATCTGATTATAGAAATCCACCACATGTACCGCGATCCATTCATTCAAGTCCTCATCCTTTGGCAATTTGACCGCCTTGGCTAAGACACTCCCAGAACCTAAAGTCGATTCGGCATATGTCTTAATATCCCTATGAGATTGAATATTGTTTGATGAAGGTTCAAAAAATTGCTGTTGTGGCGAGAATTGTTGTTGTTGTTGTTGTTGTTGTTGTTGCTGTTGCTGCTGCTGCTGTTGTTGTGGCGACAGCTGTGAACTCAGGTAATCACGCTCATTGGGGTATCCGGACTGGTTCTTCTTGTAGCTCCTGGTCGTCTTTATGGTGTGGGTATTAGGTGTCCCAGGGTTTAAATGTCTGTCAATTTTTTTAGTTAGTGTTTGTTTGCATTTGAGCTGGAATATGACAGTGTGTACTTACAAGTTTTGGAAGAAAGACATGCTGTAGAATGGGGAACTGTGGATTTGATTTGTGAAGTTCACAAACGGTGATGATGTGATGACAAGATGGTAGTAGCTAGTGATAGATTATAAGGTAAAAGATATTTTGTAGTCTTTTTTTTTTGTTGTTGTTCCTTTCTTTGTTGTTTACATTTTTCCCACTCGAGAAATTTAAGCACACAAAGCAGATTAGTTCACAAGTGAGTAATTACCACAATTGGCCTATATATATATATAACGATGTTTGTGATGTTATAGTCAAAAGCAGTTGATCAGTTGAACAAAACTATCAATTTAGCATGAATCATTGGCACATCACTACATATTAAAGAGCAGGTGCTCATATTAGATCACATATTGTATACATTTTTGGGTGTCTGTGCACTTCATAAATGATAGGGATAAAAAGATGTTAGCCGATAACGATGCAAGAAGAAATATTCTAATCAAATTTGGACAAAACGTTGACAAATTATAGGTATTTCTTCTTGATTGAAATTTTGTCAACTTCAGATAGAACCCTTTAATATCATGGCTCAATTATCACTTGATGAGAAGATTGTTATAGTTGGAGGTGGTACTTTTGGGTTGTCTACTGCACTTCACCTATTAAGAGACAAATACACAGATGTCACTGTTGTCGACAAGTATCCAGTACCATCCAAACTTTCTGCTGCCAATGATATAAATAAGCTTGTTCACTCAGACTACGCTGATGAATTCTATTACAACTTGGCTTTGGACTCATTAGAGGCTTGGAATTCGGATCCCGTTTTCAAAGATTCTTACCATGAGACCGGAATAATATACACGGGAACTCAAAAGAGAAGTATCGATGCAGAACTTGAGGTGAGAAAACTCAAGATCGAGCGATCTAATTTATCAGAGGATCAACTACCTTTGATCAAGTCTAAACAAGATTTTCAGAAATATCACCCACAGGTGCAAGGAGATTTCGAAAATTGGCAAGGTTACTACCAGTCGTTCAATTGTGGTTGGGGACATGCAAAAAACTCGTTGATAAGTGCCGCAAAGGAGATTGAGAGGATGGGAGGCAAGATCATAATCGATGGTGGTAAGAGCTTCATCTTCAAGAATCGTACCAAAGAGGAAAACGCTGACGATAGTGGTGTCTCTGACGAATTTGAAAAGGAGGTGATCGGATTAGAGTTGGAAAGTGGTGATAAGATATTTGGTTCCAAATTTGTCTTGACGGCAGGTGCCAACTCGATCAGTTTCAACATTGATTTTAAGCAGCAGCTTTTGGCCAAATGCTGGACATATGCTCATATCAAGTTGACTGCCGATGAGGCACTCGCATTCAAGGGAACACCAGTCATCATCAACGCAGAAAAGGGTTTTTTCTTTGAACCAGATACCAATGGAGAGATCAAAGTGTGTAATGAGACCCCAGGATTCACACATTATGTTGATCAAAACGACACTCAAAAAGACAACAACATTTCGAAGAAAACCGAATCTTTACCTATTGTCCGTGAACAGATACCTAAACAGGCAGAAGACGAGATTCGTTCGTTATTACGCATGAGTATCCCACAATTCGCCGATCGTGAATTCACTTTTGCCCGTATTTGCTGGTGTACTGATACCGTTGACAGAGATTTTCTCATCGGGGAACATCCGAAATTTAAAAATTTGATCTTAGGTACAGGTGATTCGGGACATGGGTTCAAGTTCATGCCTGTGATCGGCAAGTACATCTCTAGAGTGGTTGAGTATGGCGCTGAGGTAGGGTTGACGCTGGAGCAGCAGTTGAAGTGGAAATGGAGACCGGAGAAGGCAGTTGATAGAGACGATTCAAAATTGAGGATGGGAGGAGATAGAGCTCCACAGGATTTGAATGATATCGATGGTTGGACTGAGATTATCAATGGTTGAAAAATAATTGATAAAATTTCTAAAAAGGAACAATCTGGTCAATAATGGTTCACTTATATACAACTCACTTGATGTTAGTTATAAGATCATACTTCACTCCATCTAATCTACGACTGGTTGTGTAAGAATTCAATTCATTCTTTATCAAAACATTTAAAATTATAAAACAAATTTTTATCGAAGAATGGCTTTTTCGTTTATCGAATCCTTTTCCTGTTAAAAAAGTGTGGGGGAGAAAATGCTTATCAACACAACTGTTTTTGCCTCACGGAAACAAAAAAAAATTATATATAAAATATTGAAAGGAGCCGAAATAGGAATCTAATAGGTAATGATTTGATTATTGTTGTTATTGCAACACATTCTATTATCGGAGTAACAATGAATTTCAAAAAATTAATACTCAATTACCTCACCATATCAATCTCATCAGCGGCCTTGTTTCCTGCTGTTATTGAAAATTTCTTAAGAACTGAACAACTCTCCGAACTTGGAAATGATATGGAAAGTTCAATTTGGATTGAAAATGAAGGATTGATACAATTACATAAGCAATTGGTCGAGATCCCAAGCGTGTCATTGGAAGAGACGAATCTGGTTGAATTCTTGAAAGAGTATCTCATCAATAAGAATCTCACCGTTGAATCGATAATGGTTGATGAGGAAAACAACAGGTCTAATTTGTATGTTTACTTTGGTGAGCAAAGATATACCAAGATAATGATGATGTCACACATTGATACAGTTCCACCATTTTTTCCTTACAAAATAGATGGTCATACAATTTATGGTAGAGGAACAGCCGATGACAAGGCATCAGTGGCCACTCAGATCAAGGCATTTGAAGAATTACTTCAACTGGGAGAGATCAAGGAAGGTGACGTTTCCGTATTGATCGATGTTGGGGAAGAGAAGATCGGTGATGGAGCACGTAGTGCTCAAGCTATGGGAATTCCCTGGGAGACAGTAATCTTTGGTGAACCTACCGATTTGAAATTGATTACTGCTCATAAGGGTGTTGCCCAGGGAACTTTGAGAGCTGTTGGCAAGTCTGGACACTCGTCGATTCCCGAATTAGGCATCAACGCCATCGACTTGTTAATCGATGCCTTGCAAGATTTGAGAAATGCCGAATTTCCAGGCGGTGAGGTATTAGGTGAATCAACATTGAATATCGGAACTATTCAAGGAGGTGTCGCGGCCAATGTCATACCTGGAGAAGCCACCGCCACTGTTCTGTTGAGAGTGGCATGTCAAGATTCGCTGGAGATAGATAAGGTATTTGCATCGGTGCTTGCAAAACATCCCAGAGTTAATTGGGTGCAATACATGTCACTCGATCCTGTATTTTTCAAACACGATATACCCGGTTACAAGACCAGTATCCTGCCCTTTGGCACGGATGCTTTGCTTTTCAGAAGTGATTTCGAGAAATATCTCATCGGTCCTGGAGACGATAGTAGCATTCATTCAGCAGAGGAGCATATCACCGTGGAAGAATTGGTGAAGGGTGTGGAGGCCTACAAGGATATCATCAAATATAAATTGAAATAATTACATCCTTAACTATATTTTTACTTCATCACTTTTTTGTATTTCAAACCGCTTCGTGTCATATTCTTCTTATGATCTCATGTGGTACATAGCCTGTAAAAGATACGAAGATTAATTCAAATTTTTTCACACAACTGTGGGTCTGTCTCTTGATTTCTAGTGTTGTACCGCTTATCATTTATCAGCCAGGTCGGAGATAAACTTTTTATTTTTTATTTTTATTTTGTTGTTGCCCGACAGAGAGTTTTTATATATAATGAAAACCTGCAATTATCCGGAAACCCTATCTTCACTTTACACTACTTGTATCGTTTGATTCGATTCATAATGAAGTTCAATCAGCTTGTTTTGTGTTCTGCCTTTACCATTTTAAGCTCTGCCGCTTCAATTGCAAGTTTTTTCAACGATTTTTTCCAAGTACCAACAACACTCGATAAAATTGATGCCACAGTCAAACTGGACTCAATCTGGAAGCGAAATGAAGCTTTGATTGAACTACACAAAAATTTGGTCGAAATTGAAAGCATTTCACTTGATGAAGGTGCGGTAGCCAGTTTTTTGGAAACTTATTTCACTGATAAAGGGTACACTGTTGAAAGTTTTATGATCAATGAGGAAACACAAAGAAAAAATTTGTACATCTACTCGGGTAAGAAAAGAGAAACCAGAATCCTATTAATGTCACATATCGATACCGTTCCACCTTTTTTCCCTTATCGTGTTGATGGAAACAAAATATATGGAAGAGGCAGTGTTGATGACAAGGCCTCGGTGGCTGCTCAAATAATAGCATTTGAAGAATTGATCTCATCTAATCAAATTAACGAAGGTGATGTAGCTTTGTTGCTCGATGTTGGCGAAGAAAAAGGTGGCGAGGGAGCCAAGAATGCCTTTAATAATTTGAAAATTCCCTGGGAAACGGTGATCTTTGGGGAACCAACCAATTTTAATCTTATCACGGGTCATAAAGGCAGTGCTGGTGGTGTGTTGAAGGCAACAGGGAAGACAGGTCACTCATCCATTCCGGAGTTGGGAATCAATGCAATCGACTTGTTGTTGGATGCATTACAAGATTTGAGAAAGGCTGAATTTCCTGGTAATGAAATCTTGGGAAAGTCAACTTTAAACATTGGAACTATTGAAGGTGGTGTGGCAGCCAATGTTATCCCAGGGGAGGCAAGAGCTTCGCTATTATTAAGGGTAGCCACAGAAAATGTGGCTGAGGTTGACAAAGTATTTAATGACGTCTTGGTCAACCATCCAGCAGTCAAATGGGAGCAATATGATTCACACGGTCCAGTTTTCTTCGACACCGACATTCCGGGATACAACAAGAGCATCATGGCAGGTGGTACCGATGCCGCTGTGTTGACAGGTGAGTTTGAAAAATATTTGATTGGTCCGGGCACCTTTGACAGTATTCATTCTGCAACTGAACATATAAAAGTGATGGATTTGGTGAAGGCTGTTGGTGTTTACAAGGATATAGTCTTGTATAAGCTCAAGTGAATAAATATAGATCAAAATGATTTTGGAATTGTTTTGACAACCTATGTAAGCCTGACAAACTTGGGATCATTGGGGATACCATCCTCACCTATATCATTTTCACCCATCTTGTGTCTCGTGTATAAGAGTCTAGCTTCATCAAAAGTTAGTCCTTGCTCGTTCATAATAGTTATCACTTCATTCTTCGCATCCTCATCAAGCCCTTTGCGTTGATCATTCTTGAGCAAATTGTCAGAGAACAAGTTGAATGTCTTTGACGAAAGACCGGCACCGATATCACTTAGCCATGAAGTGGACGACGAAGACTCCAAGTCCTCCGTGTTCAAAGGCAAGTAATTCAGTTGTCTCCTTTCACGAAAGGCCACGAGTATTTGTCTGATAGCTGCTCTCTTGTGAAGGGAGACGAGAACGATGACCACTGCGAAGAATATGAAAATATGTTTCAATTTGAAGAATGATAGCACGTTGGTCCACATGATAATGAGTAGTATATTGAATAGATGATGTTTATACCTTCAATTAAATCATCATTGTGTGTAAAATTGAAAACAAAAAAAAAATATGGCATTTCAAAACAGCCCTTAAATTATTGAAAATGACTTCAGCGAATGATAAACGTACTATCACCTATCTGAATCATCAATGACGGTTGATATAATTGATAACTGATGTTATTTTCCTTTTTAAAATCACAACCGAACACAAAACATAAAGAATAACTTTTGATTGTGGTCTGAATTTTTTTTTTCCATTTGAATATTGGCTTAAAGCGAACCCACTTTAGTGGTACATGAATCTCTTATAAGAAATGTCAATAGCAGTTCATTCGATGAAACTAGATGGGACATTATCTGTATGAATATTGCCATTGACACGAGCATCAATGAAACACAAATCACATTTAAAGAAAGATGGAAACTTAAATTAAAGAGAACAATTTTGTGTTTTCTCATGTTTTTAAGAGCCTCGAATTCTTATCAATTTAATTACTTAACTTTATAAAAATATCTTTTGAATATTGAGATCCCCCGTTGATTGATCTATACTAAATTTCGAAGACGAGATGCAGTCAAACTCCACATCAGCTTCTATCAAGGCTCTATTACGGTATAAGATGAGCTCAGGAACTTCAGGGGTACCTTCAGTCAGGGGGCCGCCGACAACGATCCCTAGCGCCGATGTGAACAACAATGATGGGTTTGATGATGACAATTACGAAGAACTTGATCAAGATCCAACTCAATTCATCCCACCTTTGCAGGAGCACATAAGTTCAAGTAGCCAAAACAATGATCCTCTCACGTCGAATACGATCAATTCCAGAATGGATTTTCAAGAGTTGTACAAATTAAAAAAATCAATCATTTGTTGTTTTTGTGTTGCATTAACCGGCTTTATATTTGGATTAGATATTGGAATAATTGGTGGACTTGTCAATTTCCCATCTTTCCAAATCAAATTTGGTAATGAAAATGGCTCTTTTGATAGAATCACCTTGGGCGTCATCATCGGTATGTGTAGTATTAGCTCATGTTTCAGCGGGTTGGCTTCCAATTATTTGACAAATGTGTTTGGTAGAAAATTCACGGTGATTTGGGCAGTCATAATATACGCAGTTGGGCTTCTCGTTATAATCGATAGCGATAACGTTTTTAAGTTGATTTTCGGTAGAGCTTTTAATGGCGTTGGAATCGGAATATCATCAGTAGCAGCGCCTATGCTTATTAGCGAACTACCACAACCGAAATTGAGGGGGAGCTTGGTATCATCAATGCAATTGATGACTACTTTGGGGATATTCAGTGGATCTATTACATTATACCTTGCTAAGGGTCTCAGTGGCGACTATCAATACTTATTACCACTTTATGTGGGGTTGACTCTAGTCATTATCACTGCTGGTCTTTTATTTTATGTCCCAGAGTCACCAATTTTTCTAGTGCAAAGAGAGCTCGACGTGAATGCCGCTGAAATTATTGCAGAACTCAACAATTTAAGTAGAGATCATTGGTACGTTGTTGAATGGATTCAAAAATTGAAACACAATTTTGAAAAACACAAAGAGCAGGTAGTATTGTCGTCAACATCGACGAAGAAGATAAAGAAACCATTAGGAAAGTCGAAGCTCAGATTACTTCAAAGAACACTCATTGGAATTGCAATCATGGTTTTTCAGCAATTCAGTGGCATCAATTATTTTTTCTTTTACGGTACTTCAATTTTCCAACAAGCGAACATCGATGATCCATACTTGACCTCTATCATCTTATCGAGTGTCAATCTAGCAACTTCATTGGTTTCAATAACGGTTTCCGATAGATATGGACGTCGCAATATGTTAATATCTGGTAGCATCTGCATGTTCAGTTGTATGATGATTTTTGCATCTGTTGGTGCATTTGCCCAGCCACAAGCGAAGGTGGTAGGTTATATCATGATCGGAGTTACTTGTTTGTTCATCGCATCGTTTAGTATGACTTGGGGTCCAATCTCGTTCATGGTTGTGGGAGAACTTTTCCCTTACTCTTACAAGGCAAAGGGAATGGCGTTTGCCTCGTCAGCGAATTGGGTAACAACTTTTGCCATATCGTTTTGTACACCTTTTATAACGGAGAGGATAGGATTTCTTTATGGATATGTCTTTGCCACCTTTCTTTTCATGAGTATTTTTTTCGTTTGGGGGTACGTGCCAGAGACCAGGAAAAGAGAGAGTGAAGCCATCGATGCCATATACGCGCTGGGAAACAGGACATTTTGGAAGGGTACCAGTCAGTATGATAAGGAAAAAAAGACGAAGAAGCAAGAGGTTGACTCGAGTATTGAGCCGCCAGTAGTAAAAAAAGAAGGTAATGGTGAGAATTTGTTTCCCCCCTTGAGTTCACCATTAAAGGATGATATGGAAACTTTCAATGACAATCCGTTCAATTGAACCCTTGTGTATACCTTCTTCTTCTTCTTCTTCTTGTTCGCTCAACAATAAAAATCACATGCGCGCACCAAAACAAAAACGACAAGTTTAATTACTAAAACAACATTTTTTACTAAAAGAAAAAAAAACAAAAAAAAAGTGGAAAAAAAAACACATAGAAAGAATATAATAATATTATCAATGAAAAAGGGTTTTTATCTTATACATCCATACATTGCTTGATTGGGTCTCACATATTTGTTCTTCTTCTGTAGTATTACTATTATTATCATTATTCTTATTATTATCACATATTGCCCTTACTTCTTAAATCATCACTTCCCCATTTCTATTAGGCCTATATATCGTTCCAGATAACTTTGGGCTCACATATTTCATTTCAATAAGTTGCTTACACAATGGCAAATAACACAAAGAAAACGTCACAACCGGGAACACCTCAAAAGACCAACAACAATCAGGTCATCAATTCCAAGCAAAAGAAACATAATGTACAACCAGCAGCAGCAGCAGCTGCACTGCCAGTTGTCAATGAGAAGGAGAAGAAGAAACAGGCATTTGCCGTGAGAACTGTATGGACGGTGATAATGATACTTGGGATGTTCTCCATATTAGCATTTGGACATTTTGCAACTATTATCTTTGTATTGATACTACAAACTCTTGTGTTCAGAGAGTGTATAACGATCACTACAGAACATGCAAGGATTGAAAAATTGCCATACACGAGATCATTAAATTGGTATTTCTTATTCGTTTCGAGTTATTATTTGGATGGTGAAACGGCAATGGTTTATATCTTGAACCATTTCAAGAAACCGGTTCAATTTGAAGAGATTTTAAAAGTAATGGTGATGAATCATAGATTCATCTCCTACATGTTGTATGTTTTAGGTTTCATCTTATTCGTTGCAAGTTTGACTAAAGGTTATTACAAATTTCAATTTGCTCAATTGTGTATCACCACAATGACTTTATTATTAGTTGTTTTCCAAGCTCATTTGATCATTGAAAATATCTTGAGTGGGATGATCTGGTTCTTGTTACCAGTTGGATTGGTCATTACAAATGATATCTTTGCCTATTTATGTGGGATCACTTTTGGTAAAACTCAATTGATTGAAATTAGTCCGAAAAAAACAGTTGAAGGTTTCGTTGGAGCTTGGATATGTACCGCTGCCGGATCATTGATATTATCTTATATCTTCTCCAAATACATGTACATGATTTGCCCCGTTGATCCAGATTTGAAAAGCAATGCTTGGTCAGGAATGACATGTGATATCAATCCAGTCTTTATCTCACAAGTTTTCAAACTTCCACCATCAATTGCCGAACTATTATCCTTTGAATATGTCTCCATAAAACCTATTTACTTCCATGCAATGGTTTTGGCAACTTTTGCCTCTTTGATAGCTCCATTTGGTGGATTTTTCGCAAGTGGATTGAAAAGAGCTTTTAAAGTGAAGGATTTCGGTGACACCATTCCTGGACATGGAGGTATCACTGATAGAATGGATTGTCAATTCTTGATGGGAAGTTTCAGTTACTTGTACGTGCAAACATTTATCGATCAACATAGAATGAACGTTGGTACTATTTTGCAATTGATCATTTTAAATTTGAACAATGAGCAAATTGCTCTTTTAACTAATAGTTTACAAAACTATCTTGCCAATGCTATTGGAGAAGTTGAATCGGTGATTTAAAATACAGATGATGAAAAAAGAGTCTATTGAGATGATAAAGGACAAACTTGATGGCGGCGGCCCATCCCCCATATTTCTATTTTTTTTGTAAGCTATAAACACAAAAATGAGACTTTATATAGCTGGGCCCCGAGTATTATGTAGTTTGCATCAAAAACTCATCTATATAAAAATAAATTATATCATTATAAAATCACTACAACAAGCCGTTTGTAGGATGGATGGATGGATGAGGCTCAGTGGCCGATTCATCACAGATATCTATCTCGAGGTGAAGTGACAATAATGTCAAGAATGTATCGCCTACAAGGTCTTTTTCAATAAATTTTTGCTTATATCACTCTGCATTTCATCAATGATGATATCATTTATTGAGATCCAATTTTGAATACACAATAGATATATATATAGAGAAAGAATTAATTACATTATACCAAAAGTTTCAATTTCTTTCTTTCAATGCATTCGATTTTTTCAAATTTAAAACTATTATTTTTTATTCTTCTTTGCAATTCTTCTCAATTGCCTTTGCTCATTCTTCAACGTACCATCCAACATCTTATACCTACCTTTAACACCTCTTGGTCTACCTGCACCTTTATTAGCACCTTTGGCGAATACAACTGTCACTTTTGGTTTCGTATTCTGTTTCTTTGATAATTTTCTAAAAAGTTTACCAATTTCTTCACTCTTATCCAGTTCCGATTTGCCACTATCCTCGGCAATCATATCAGATTTCTTCTTCATCTTTTCCAACCTACGTAATGCCCTCAATTTTTTACGACCTTGTGCCTCCATTACTTTCTTAATAGGTCTAGCATTCAATTGTCTTTGTTTCTCCTTTATAGCTAAAGCTGCCTCCTTAGTGATAGGTTTGGCAATCTTAGAATGCTTTCCCTCATCATCCAAAAACCAATCAGGTAAACCATCCTTATCACGGAATGAATATCTGTTGTAACCTTCTTCGATTAAATCGTGCTTTGTCATCTTCCCCAAGGCAACTTGATGTGCCAATGTCATTGCTTCAACGGTAGCGAGCTCAATCTCATCTCTGTTCTTCTTCAGTCTCTTCACTACATCTTCATCTTCTGAATCACTCATGAAATCGGACTCTCCTCCATCGCGCTCAGTAGGCACAAGTTCAAAACCGGTATCTGAATCATCATCATCGTCATCATCACTAGAGTCAACAACAAATCCATCAACAGAAGAAGCCTTTTCAGGTTTAATTTTCGTCAATGCCTTAGTTGAATTATTTTTACCAGTTACTAATTTCATCTCTTGAGACTCATGGTCGGTGGTATCATTGACAATAACACTCGTTTCATCTCCCAATTCGTTGAATACAGCGTCATTGAAAAAGACTTTAGCCTTTTTAGACAAAGATTCATTTTCTCTCTCTTCTTTCAAATTTGCAACCAACTTGTTGATGGCTTCGTCGTCATCGCTATCGATGTCTGATTCGGAATCTGAGTCTTCTTCCAATTCACTTGCTCCAGAATCATCATCATTATTAACATCATCTTTTATACCATCCCATGCTTCTTCGGCGTCATCTCCTCTTGCCAACTTGGCTTTCAATTTAGCATCTTTTTCAATCTTTCGCTGTTGATAACTGGAATACATTTCATCCAATTCCCCTTCCAAATTGTCCAATTCATCACCTGTATTGTTCTCGTTGTTGTTGTTGTCTTCAAAATTGATCTCAGTATCCTTGATAATATCTTCACTATCCAAGACCATTGATTTTTTACCTTTGATCAAATCGTTCAATTTACCTGTCTTTTCAGCAGTTTTCAAACTAAACATGGAATCCTGTCCATTTTGACCAGCATCAACACCAATTTGCATATCGGTCAACATATTCATTTGCATTCTTTGTATTTCTTTTTGTTTCATCTCATTCTTTCTACGTTTCTCCCTTTTCTGTTTCTGTTGTTGTTTCAGTTGTATCTCAGACAACTCCTTGTCAATTTGTTGATCCTCATTTAATGGCTCAACTTCAATTTCGGTTTTTTCTTCTTTATCATTCAATCCTAAGATATCTCTTGCGTGATTTCTCCACTTGATCAACATTCTAAAATCCTTCTTACCCAATACTTTTAAATCTTTACAACATTCAAAAAACTCTGGTGTTGTTTGTTTCAATTTTTTGACAATTCTCCACTCTTTGTCATCATCGTCCATTGTGAATTTATTCAATGAACCCAATATATTCACATGGTCTTCTTCAAGCTTAACCCACTCCATCAAGGGCATCTCCTTATATAAGATATAATCACCTTCCTCATAACCTTGTCTAGATCTCTTCTTGATCTCTGGGTTGAAAACTTTTGACTCATTATTAGTGATTTGGTCAAGCTCTTCAAACACTTCTTTTGGATCTAACAATCTTGGATCCAATTTCTTTGGTGCCTTAAAACCTTTACAAACGACAAATATCTCAGCAGAGACGTTACGTGAAGCTGGTGGTTTTGTAGCTTCTACTTTATCGAACAATTGTTGGAAAACCCACATAAGATTGTTATAATCTCTTGATCTAAAAATCTTGGTAACAAATGTACCACCTGGAACCAAATACTCAACAGCCAATCTCAAAGATTGCAACGTCAAATGAGACTGAGTGAAGGCATCTTGGACCCAACCTAAACCAACATTGGGAGCACCATCATGTAAAACGGTATCAGCCTTCCAAGTTTTCATATGACCTCTTAACTTGGATCTACAATCATCTGTCGTGATATCTGCTTGGAAAGTGATACAGTTAGGCAATGATTTGATCGGTACTATATCAACACCGATAATTAATGAATTGACAGGGCATAATTGAGATGCAACTTGACACCAAGAACCTGGTGCAGCACATAAATCAATCACCACTTTAGATTTTTCCAAAAAATGTCCATATTTTTCATTAATCTGTAATAATTTAAAGGATGAACGAGCTCTGTAACCCTTCTCCTTGGCTAAGAAGTAATATCTATCTAAACGACCTTTACTATTCTTCTTTTGAGTTTTACCCATTGTTATTATATGTGTAGTTGGTCTGTTTGGAAAAACAAGTCAATTAAATTGATATATATATAAAAACTCCTTTATCTCATCTCTCATTTAGTAAAATAAAAATATTAAAAAAAAAAAAATTTTTTTTTTTTTCTCTCTCGCCGCATCGGGAATTATTAAGCCATTGCGCACTACAATCTAACATGATGATAAAGATTAGAATTATATACTAAGAAGAAGGTTGTTGTTGTTGTTGTTGTTGTTGTTGTTTGTCAGTATCAAAGGTGAATAAAGAAATAGATTTAATTCTTCCAATTATTTTCAAAGTAATGCTTGACAAATGCTAATGGATTATCCTCACTTTGAGATCCCATCTTACCCAAACCTGGGGCGAAACTCGTTATTGGTAATACCAACACATCACTGACCAATTTAGGGACATCCAATTTGGTAAAATCTTTCCAAGTAACTTTGGAGTATATACCACTTTGTACATAGTCGTTGAAATATGTGAATATCACATCGGTCCAAATACCCATACCGGTCCATTGCATGATATCCAAATTTTTAGTTTTTAAAGTTGTAACTGATGTATCAGTTAAAGTACTTAAAGTTAAATCATTATTTTTCAGTTTCTCCAAGGTCAACTCGGTTATCTTTGCCACAATTTCTCTTAAGATTGGGTGGCCAGGTTTGGATTGGACACACCAATTACCGAATTGTAATCTTCTTGCATAATGTTGTCTCCAATCAGCACTATCTGGGTCAGATGAGATACCAATAATCATACCAATTTCAGATGGAGAGACATTTTCAGGTATCCAATTAGGTACTGGTTGTAAGGGTAAAGTATCAACATCTGCATATACACCACCTTTTGATAAAAGTATTAGATATCTGAAAAAATCCATTTTCAATATCACATCTGGTAATATCTCATATGCTTGCACTATTTCAGGGATTTGTTTGAACAAATAATGAACAATAGCAGAAGAAGTATCATCATTGAACAATTCATGAACAAATCCAGGGTTTTTAACTGCCCATTGTGTTTCACCTTCTCTAAATTTATCACCAAATCTTTCATCATTCAAACCATATTTCCAAGTTTGCCAAATATATGCTGGGAATTTTCTACTTTGATCATATGGGAATAAAAATGCCAATTGTTCTCTTATTGAAGCACCATCTGGAGCTCTTCTCAAGTCTTTTAACTGCTTCTCCAAATGAGCTCTTTCCTTTTCTAACTTCAGTAATCTCTCCTCTTGTTTCTTTAACAAATTCTCTGTGATTTTCTCCAAATTCTGGGTAAATTCCTCTTGTTGTTTCTTTGCATTATTACTGTTGATGAATTCTTGTGGTATAATATTGGCACTCTGTTTTAGCACCTCTTGCAAATCGGAGGACTTATTAGAAGAAATCTTAACTATTACCAATAATCCAATGACAACACTTATGGCAAATATGATTAGCTTTCTCAATGCAGCTGGTTTCATGTTTAGTACGTGTACTCTGTTATTTAATATTGAGAAATGAAAAATGATTTAATGATAAAAGTATTAAATCTGTTGAATAGATCCAAAAAGCAGATGAGTCTGTATGAGTGGGTGGATGATAAAATATTACTATTTGGAGGTGGTGAGTACTCTACACCTTGGAGATCCAAGAAGTTTTATTGTGGTGTTTTAATAAAAATTAATTTCATTCTTTCTTTCTCTAATTTCAACAAACAAAACAAAAACAAAAACATTTTTTTAAAGAAAAAGCGCAAAAATATAAAAAAAAAAAAATTTACATTAAACACACAGGTACACGACCATTTATTATCTATAATTATCATTTCATATTTCTTTACCAATTTTGTTCAACAAGACATCCATCTCATTGATCTTAGCTTGTATCAATAAAGCCACTTTCATCTTACCTCCAAGGTCAATAGTCTTACTGAACAACTCATTCAATTTAGCTACATCAGCTAGTTTCTCCTCCCATTGATCTCTATCCCGTTGCTTCTCCGCATGGATTTCAATCCGGCGTCTCATGGCTGCCACTTTAGAATCAATTAGAGCTCTTCGCTGCACCAACAATTCAATCGTATATAAAGATGTACCATTTTCGCCTGCTGGTTGCTCCACAGACATTCCTAAGGGGTTAAAACATGTGTCTCGTTGTAGGTGTTTTAAAGAGATGATATGCAATGCTTTCTTTACCGTGGGTTAAATGCGATTTATGAAAGAAAATTATTATTATTATTATTAAGAAAATATTATATATATATATATATATATTTTTTTTTTTTGTTTACACTAATGAAGGAACAAAAACGGAACCTCAGTCTATTGTCAACATTTTAGCAAATTACTATGATTTATTCCCTCATACAACAGTTTCACATACTCCTCGAAGATCTGATCCTTTCCCCACAATTAACTTTAAATCACTCTCACAAGGCAATCAATTTCATCCACCTTTGACCTCATGTAATAGGTGTTCTGTACTCAATATTTCTTTTTAATCGTTCGTGGGGTCTCATTTCCCCCCCATCCTCTCCACTTTTTTTCCGACCTAACTATGATTTGTCACCTCTTTACTCTATTCAAAAACAAGTATATATTTATCTCATTTAATTCACATTATATAGTTTTCTATAACCATATCAAAGTCAAATAAATTCAGGTAATCAAGCTCAGAAAAACACTCATTAATATTAAAAGTTGTGTTTATTGCAATACATGATGTATGAAACCTGTATTTACGTGTAATACGAGCTAACACTAGGAGAATCCCATTATTAAGGTGTAGAAGAACTTCTAAAGAACATTGGAGTTTTCATAAATAGAATTCTAGTCACCTCCTAATGGGCAAAAAACTTTCTGGTGATTTGATTTCTTTGTTAAAATGGTGAAATAGAAGATAGAAAAAAAAAATATGAAAGTGAAGAGTCAGAGAATTTGATTGGGAGTGTAGAAAGAGAAGAAATGAAAAAACTATCGAAGTGAAGGTTTCAGTCAAAGAGAGAGACACACGAAGTCAAAGGAAGATAGTTATTATACTGATGATCAAGATTTGGCCTTTTCAACAGCAGTGTTCAACACCCCCTTTAGTACTTAATCAATGCAATTTTTCCCTTTTTCTCCTAAACGTTGTTACTTCAATCATGAAGTCAAACAACACTTCTCAAGCCCGAGAAAGTATTCAATGGGATACAAATATCTCTAAGAATGATTCATCAGAATCACACTCCGGTTCTACGCTCAAGAGAAATGGTATCCGCCACCATTTCCGGCCTCATCGTCTTCGACATCTTATGCCAAAGCTGTCCGAAAAAATATAAAAAGACGATGTTTTGGAGACTAAGACACTACTTTCTGCTCCCCTTTTACCTGAAGTTAAAGGCCTGTGCACGTTCTTCAAATGAAGCTGCCCAAGGTGCAACCAAAGTCAATACCGTCATTGATAGAAGTCACATCACCAAGGAATACATTGCTACAATGGTCAACGAAATTTTTCTTTCAACTTCTGGAGAAAAGTTCACCAAAACTCCTCTCAAACCACGAGAAGAGACAGACTCAATGTTATTCACTATTGCTGATGATGATTCATTCGGAATGTGCTTCTACTTCGATGAGAACTTCATTTCACCTATGGATCAAAAGGCAGTTATTTCATATCTGACTAATCAAGAATTTAAAAGTTTCACCTCTCTCTTGAGAATTTCGAGAATTATGACCATTTTTTCATTGTTGAATTATCCGCTCAAACCCCTAAATTTATCCCCTCTTACAATGGCTTTAATGCAATTTTATCTCCAAGGGACAAGACAATTGAGGTTCTGGAACAGACTCGTCAATTCAATTGGTTCCCTCCTTCATCAATTATATTTCAACAGTGTTAGAATATTGATGGAATGCTCATATAATGCATTTCATCATATCAATCCTTCGCGTCTATCGTTTGGCGTTACGCCGCATACGTGATCAATGCAACATCTTAGTTTAATTAGTTATTCATACAAAGATGTCCAATAACGCCGTAATCAAACAGATCCGACATTGGGGCGTCAATCCAAAACGGTGGGTAAAAAAAACTCGCATGCCGACCATCCATCAACTAAAAAAGGAGTCTGGTGAGATAGAGAGTTTGAAGAAGTGGAGGAAAATTGTCAAGATTTCAAGTTGTGGAGATGAGAAAATAATGAAATGAAAATTGAAAGGAATAGGAGTCAAAGAGGAAATGAACTTGAGATGACTGTAAAAGAAATGAGACGAACTAGGTTAGTAAGGGGCTAATTAAAAATATATGCCATCGAAATATGAGCCAAATTAATTGGAATTAATAAAATCTTCAGTCTTTTGTAACCATCAAGTATTTTGGCAAAGGTATGGGGGAAATGATGGCCCGTCAAAAATTTAGATGTCTTTGCTGGTATAGTCGCAAAACACCTATTTTTGCGTCATATTATCGCCCTTTTGGCCAAGTGGTAAGGCGCCTCACTCGTAATGAGGCGATCGCTGGTTCGATTCCAGCATGGGGCAGATAATATTTTTTTCTTTTTTTTTGCTACATGACACTTGTTTTATCAACTGAGTTCGGAGGCTTCTGAGAGCAGTGCAACTCCCACATGCCATCATGGTATTGCAGTGGCTGAATGTTGAAAGAATTATACGAATTGAATTTATAATCAAGAAAAAAAACCAATCGCTGTGTAGTTAGCAAATAATTCAAAACATCACTTTCCAAATTTGGTGACAAAGTGAGGCTTCTCTTTTTATTTTGGTTGAATTATGAACTTTGATTAATATAAAAAGCCATGTTTTCTATGAATAACAATGTTGATGATGATGAGTTTACAAATCTTCTTTTCAACAAATGGTGAAAATAGCCGCCATTATTAACTGATGATTTTATGTAATTGTATTTGATAATTCATAGCCAGATCCTATGAATCAATCATGGCTACAGTTCCAATTCAAATGGATGAGTTCTTTCCGAACTTTATTTTCGATCACCTCAACTGAATTATCTCTTGGATAGTCCTGTCAGTTTTGCATTGGAGCTGCATGAAATCGAAAGCTGTGCACCTTAATTTTATACCAAGCCTCTCGTTATATGAGGCTGGAAAGAATGGGGAGAGAGCATATGTTTGTTGTCCAGCTACTCAAGAGAGCTCTAACATCCGTATCTTAAAGGAAAAGCTTATTCTGTTACTTTTTAATTTAGTTTTCTTTTCAAAGAATTCAACAGATTTGTCTTTGATATATATATATATGTATATACAGCCCAATACTGAAAGATTGTTCAGTATAAAAATTTTGGTGTGCAGCGATCACTCACTTTTGGCCAGTTTATCGGCATATATCTGGCCAGTATATGGCTCTTCGAACGTCAATGCGAGTTTATAATTGAAATAAACAATCAAACTAGCCAAAATGCCAGCTGGCTTTGCATAGTATAAAGCAGTACCAAGAAAACATAGAGTAGATCCGTTGTACATTGGATTATCATTCACACTGAATGGGAAACTAACAACTCTATGATCCATCAAGATACCAAAATAATCACCGAGATAAGTACCAGTGATACCTAACTGGTACATTGAAGTAAGCACAAACACAGATCCGATACCAAAGGAGACAACACCAATCAGTTTGAATAATGTTTGATCAAGTAATGCAAGAGTTGGTTGTTCAAGTAATGCCTCGTTATAAAACTTGTCTCTAACCAAACCTAAAGTGAAAATTGAAACGGCCAAGGCGTAACAGCCCAATTTCAGAGAACCAAAGGCCAACTTGGTCAAGATATGAGTTTTGTGCTCCAATCTTGCCAATGTATTCCAGTAAATCGGATTGAATATAATGAAAGCTATGGCAATTTGATAGTTTTTGTTTTGGAAATCGATATGGTTGATGAACTGTTCAGACAAAGTGAGCAGTTGCTTTTGGTAATCCATTGTAGAAGACTCTTGATTATTATTGTGTATTCAATTTGATATCTTTCTGCTTTGTAATTGTGCTAAGTTGGTGTGATTTGAACTTTTCTACTCCATTACATAAATAATCGCATACGAGATTCTTATTCTTATTCTCTTGTGTTGTTGTTGGGTTCTTTATTATTTTAGCCACGCTACTTGCGCGCATGTGATTTTGGATTAATTTATTTGAGCAAATTATCAAATTTACAACTTCTATTGTGGCATCCCAAAAGGGAAACTCTGATGATTATATATATACTGTTTCAACGAAAGTGACTACATTCTCTCAACTATTCATCTTCCCAGACTAATGGTATCACTCATCAATATTTATCATCAATTCAAAAAAGCATATCAATAATGAAGAGATCTAGTTCGTACTTTCAAGAACAACAAGTATCAGATGAAGAGTCAACAATTTCCTCTAAAGGGAAGAAGAGTAGAAAACATATTTACATGTTTCTACAAAAAAATGACATACCACCCTTGACCTTAGGCTTCTTCGCCATTATTTCTTCTTCCATTGTGGCTACTGGTCTTTCTATCTTAATGGGAAAAGTCTTTGATGTCTTGAGCAAATTAGTATCTGGTCACTACAAAAATTTTAATGACTTTGATACCCACTCCAAGATAATTTGTTTCAGTATCGCCGCACTTGGTGCTGGTGCACTGGTAACTAATTGGATATTTATCAGCACTTGGATGGAACTTGGAGAAAGACAACAGTTGCGTGTTAGAAAACTTCTCTATTCATCCTTGTATAAAAGATCTATCGAATGGTTTGAATCTAATCCCAGTTTGAATGGTGATATCATTCAAGTCAATCGGTGTATCGAGGAGCTAAGAGAAGGGGTAAGTGAATGCACTGCAATCTTGCTTCAATCTGCTTGCTCGTTTATTTCCTTGGTCATAACCAGTCTTATTTACAAATGGGATTTGACACTTGTTATACTATGTTCGTCTCCCTTAATAGTGACGGTAGCCTGGTTTTTGAACAAACAGATAATAAAGTTCGCTGAAAAGGAAAATCAGTACAGTGCATCTTCAGCAAAGATATTGGATTTCACTTTGACACAACCTAGCTTTATCAAGATTTTTAATACGCAAAGAGTTGAGTTTCAGAATTTCAAAAAGGAAACAACTCTATCCAAGCTGGCCTTCAACATGCTTTGTTTTTATTCGTCATTGAACGTTGCATTTTTAAGAGTGATGGTGTTGATGATGTTTGTACAAGGGTTTTGGTACGGTAATCATTTAGTTAAAACTGGGAAGCTGACAAGTGGGACAGTGGTTACAACCTTCATGTCCTGCTTATTGTTAACAGACACAGCACACGCTATAACAGAGCAATTAATACATATACAGAAAGCTAAGGTAGCATTAACCATAATACTTCACTTCATAGGGGAAGAAAACATAACTGAGGATTGCCATGTTCTCGAAAAAAAACTCTACCCTCAGTCATGTCAGGGAAGAATCGAGTTTGAAAATATAAGTTTTGCATATCCTTCAAGACCAGACCAATTGGCATTGAAAAACGTTTCTATCAAATTCCCAGAGCACCAACTTACATTTCTCGTTGGAAAATCAGGATCTGGAAAGTCAACTTTACCATCATTACTATTAAATTTTTACAAACCAGGGGTTGGAAAGATAAAAATTGACAATCTTGAACTTGATGAATTGTCCAATCTTTGGTTATTAGATAACATTACATTAGTGGAACAAAATACAACACTATTCAAAGAATCATTGAGAGATAACATTGCATTTGGAGTTGCATCTAAACAAGATACCTCAACAGTATCAACTTTTCAAATAAATCAAGCTGTTCAAATGTCACTTTTGCAAAACTTAGTTCTTGATTTACCCGAGGGCCTTGAAAGCATTATTGGTGCTACAAACAAATCATTGAGTGGGGGACAACTGCAACGTGTAGCAATTGCAAGAGCAAGGTTGAGGGACACTCCAATTTTGATTTTAGATGAATCGTTGAGCGCTTTGGATTCCATTCATAAAGAACTATTGATCACAGCTATAAAGTTGTGGAGAAGAAATAAAACAACTATCATTATGACGCATGACTTGAGTCAAATTGGTGAGGATGACTACGTCGTGATGATGGAAAATGGAATTGTTATAAATGAAGGGTTGAAATCGGAAATTCTCAGCAATATTAATAAGGTTGATGTATCTCCAGGCGTTAATTGTTTTGATGACCAGTTCAGAATTCTTGATTCTCTGACCGAGGAAACTGAGATGTTTGATGATTCATCTTCAGATTATTTTGAGTTCGAAATACGACATGACGTCAAGCGTGTCAATTTGAGAACAAGTAGGCTCATGAATTTAGGATTGAGCGAGTTCGGATTACCACGACAAAATTTCACTGTTGCAAGTAGAAGGAAATCAAAACGAACAAAAACACTACCGGATGATGATGAAGGAAAAATTGAAGATGAAAAGAGGCCCGAAAAGCTTATGGGACTAACACAAATCTTCAAGTATATGAATCATCACATGAAAGAAAAATGGGTACTTTCGATTGGATTGATATTATCGATACTGAATGGTGTCGCAAACCCGCTATTTTCATTCTGTTTCAGCAAATTGTTAAGCAGCATTACCTCAGCAAGCGTGGCACATCAACCAAACCATCCAACGAAATGGGCATTAATGGTAGTGGCAATTGCGATTTCTGACGGTGTCACTACTTTCGGTAAAAAATTCTGTTTGGGATTTGCCGCCGAGAATTGGATAATTCAAATACGACATGCAGGATTCAAGAAAATTTTGAGTTATGATGTGAATTGGAATGATTCCAGCTTGAATAAATCGAGTGAAATCAGTGCGCTATTGATCAATGACACAAGAGACTTAAGAGCACTTGTCGACGAGTTCTTGGATGTGTTGGTCACAGCCTCAATTATGGTGACAATGGGACTTTGTTGGTCAATAGTTAGTGGTTGGAAATTGTCACTTGTTGGATTATCGTTCATCCCCTTATCCATATTGATCACGAGCTTGTACGCCAGCATTCTTCAAAGACAAGAAAACCTTTACAAGACAGCAGTATCAGAATTGGAGAATCATCAACATGAAGTGATATCTGGTTTTAAAACCATTGAATGTCTCCGATTAAATTCTTTTTTCAATAAAAAGTATAAAAAGCTCGCCAAGACTTTGGCATCCATCGGTTCATCGAGATCATTTGGAACAGGTTTCGGTGTTGGGTTATCTAATCTTATGTTGTTGGTCTCACAAGGAACAATACTTTACTATGGATTGAGATTGGTTGGTTTGACCGAGTACAGTTCGGGAAGATTATTAGAGACTTTGACACTATTAATCTTCACATTAACAAGCTTGGGTGATTTCATGCAGCATATACCGGATATGGCCAGAGCTCAAAGGCTGGCCACATACTTAATAAATCTTTTGAATGAAAAGAATGCCTCAGTGGAATTCAAAGGTAGCCAGTTATTGGAAAAAATCAACGACAAAGACGATGTTGTGGAATTTGACAACGTATCGTTCTGCTATACATCAAGATCTAACCAAGTTTTGAGAAACGTTTCGTTCAAAATCAATTCAAATGAAATTTTTGGAATAGCTGGTGAATCTGGGTCAGGAAAGTCAACAATAGCATCCTTGATTTTGAAATTGCAGGCAGCAAATGGAATAAGAATAGGGGGAGCAAATATTGGAGATATTGGTACGAACTGTCTTCGTTCGAAAATCAGTATTGTGACTCAAAAACCTATATTTGTTGAGGGCTCAATCAGAGAAAATCTTTTGTACGGGATAAATGAATCGAAGAATGATGACGATATCGCAAAAGTATTGAAGCTAGCGCTGATATATGACTTTGTGACTTCCTTACCACAAGGGCTTGAAACCAACATCGGTACCGATCAGCACTCCTTGATTTCTGGTGGCCAAGCACAGCGATTGTCAATAGCCAGGAGTTTGTTGAGAAGTCCACAGATCCTAATATTGGATGAATGTACCAGTGCCTTGGATCCATTCACATCAGCAGAGATCACTGAGATGATCGACAAGAAACTCAGATTCATGAATATGACCATCGTTATCATTACACATCACAAGAAGATGATGAGCATCACTGACCGCTTAATTCTCATGAATGATGGAGCTGTTGTTGAAACTGGAAAATTCCTGGAATTGCATAGGGATAAAAATAGCCAACTTTCGAGACTCATAGATTTCGGGAGCTAATTAGTCCACAAATTCAATTTAATAGTTTTTTTTATTTTTGGGTCACAAAAAAAATGTGTAGTTAGTTCTTGTAAAAGACAAGGGGTGTACTTCTTAACTCAATCAATTATCAAGAAACATCTAATATGTTCTTCATCTAGTCCAAATGGTGATTTGTCGTATTCCGGAAACAATCCCTTACTCAACTTATTATTACGAAGGCTCTGGGTTTAAATTATCAATCATGGAAAATAACAAGTTATTGAAAAGAAACGGGAATGCCTCTTCATCGGAGGAATATTACCAAACACTAGAGCTGATGATTGAGCTGAAGGAGTCAAATCTGACAGGGATATTGATCGAGGCCGGGTTTTTGTTTGGTTTATTGGTGATCATATGTGTATTTTGCCTATCAGTTTATTATCTGATCTCAGCGCTTATATTTAAATCACAGAAACACAAGGATCGAAAAGTCACAAGAGAGGAGAAAAAGGATGATGAATGGGCACCAGGAGATGTAATCAAAATACCCTTAGATTCAAAACGCTATCAAGCTATTTCAGAGATAATGGATAGTGGACCAATGCCAAACCTTCAAGTGCTCTCGGAATTGAGTAGAGGGGTTTCAAATGGCAACTTTCCAAGTTGGTCTGAGCTGAGGTGGAATGATAGGAACCCAATCTTTCAATTTGATCAATCTACCAATGTTGCTACAGGGCTCAGGAATTGCGAAAAACCATATTTAGATTCGTTAAAAATGGACCATAACACAAAGACGAATATCGTCAAAAACCAAATTCAGGATGATTCCAGTGAAGTTATGACGGAAGGATTTTTGACTGGCAATTTATCTGAAAATTTCGACATAGACAAGCCAGGCTCAAGCATTATACTGACCGAGGGTATTCGCAAGTATACAATAGAGAATTTGATAGTGTTTGAGTCACGATGTCCCACATTTGAGATAAGTTCCCCAATCAGAAGCGAGATTGAATTTGACTGCCATAGAGTTTACACCAGAGCTGAAGTACTCCAAGAACTTAAAAAATGCAAACAACTAACGAGCATAGCGTTTAACTTCAAGTATCAATGTGAATGTGACAAGTCTCTCCTTGAGATTGAGCTGATGCTCATGCAGCAATTCCATCAAGCAAATAATGTTAGCTCTTCAGAAAATCTCACTAAGATACTTGCAATCGTTAAATTATTAGCCATTGAGCTGAATTGTCTAATTTATCGAAACCCAAACATTTTCTTGTATTCCTACACCAATCTCATAGGCAGAATCATTGAAAGTGGGGCTTTAATTGATCTAGTGAGAATAGAAAAGTTGGGCAATTTCATCATTTTCTTGATTTTGCGTTATATTTATTGCCATTGGTATTTTTATGACTCAGAGCGTTCAGAAATCGAAAAATGCTTTGCCGTGTGGGATACACCAGTTTTCGTCCAACAAAGGTTTTATTTATTCAAATATCTCATCACACTAAAGATGTGTGGAGTGTCTACCAAAGCAGTTGATTTATTTTTGCTACACTTGAAAGTTGAAAATTCTTTCATCCCTTTAATCAATCAAGCAATAAAAATCACCGAAGACGCCAAAGTATTGAATCTATTCCAAACCTTGAAAAGCCGATACTACTATAAAACTTCAGAAAAAAAAAGCGCCTTCTCAACCGCTTTAACTATGACAGGTGAATGTTCTCCGCGTCAAAAAAACCTGTCAATGCCTGGGTCATTTAGTGGGTGGTGAGGTCCGACGGAAAGGTTTTTTTTTTAGAAGCCTCGTAATTTCCCGTTTGAACTGTTCGTATTATTTTTTTCCTAATATTTACAGTTAATCACATAAATGGTTTCCTATCACTAACGCATATCTCTCACTGAATTGAATAGACATTGAGAGATAATGAGTCCACCATTAGAGCACGACCCAAATGTCTGTTCGTTGATCAGAAGAACTATTGGAGGCATAAAAACATCTTTTTTCAACTTAGATCAGCTACCAGCGCCATCAATCACTAGTCCAAAGGATGTCGCTGTACTATACATACTACACGGAAGAGGTAGCTCAAACGAATTCTCAGAGTCAGTTGCATTTAGTGTCCAGCTGATCTATCAGGTAAGAAAAAGCAAAACAACGTTACCGTTGATCTGTGTATCTTTTGACTTGAGAAATCATGGTGAGAGACTTATTGATCCTGAAAGGAACAAGGGATGGGGTAGTGGCAACACAACTCATGCTATGGACATGTGTTCCTTCATCGATGGAACTGTACAAGACTGCCAGTTACTAATCAACTATTTACCACTGATATATCCTGGTTACAACTTCAGAAATTTTCTCACAGGATCTTCAATGGGTGGCCATGTGTGCTACCGACTGGCAACGGAGTTGTCACGGAAAATTGAGCTGATTATACCTGTTATTGGATGTACAGATTTGTGTACTTTAATGGTGAACAGGGTGAAGAACCTTTCCGTCGAGAACTCCATGAAAAGCGTCAGAAAGTTGGCATATGAAGACTTGAAATTAACTGATGAGGAACAAAAGTTGTGGCCAGAGTATTTACACAATTATATTTCAAAACAAGACTTTCAGGTTGCTGAGAATTTCCCCAACCATGTTAAAGTATTTGCAGTCTTTGGGAAACAAGACAAGCTAGTTCCCCCTCAATATTCCGAGGAATGGTACAATGACATGGAGAAGGAAAGGTGTTACGATGGCTCTATTGAGAAATATGTCTTCGTTGAGGCAGAGCATGAATCTACTAATAAAATGTGCACTCTGTATAGTGACTGGCTCGTCGGAGTACTTACACTCTAGTCAGTTTTCAAAAAGTTATTTATCTTATTTATTTTACTATGGTCAAGTTGTAAGTCATAGAGTGGAACTCTAATAAAGCATTTTGCATCAAAGGAGAAAAATTATTGATCTTCAAAAAGCGAAGATTAACAATAAAATAAAAATCTAGCTATATAAAGCTCATTATTTATCGAGATGAACAGCAGCGTATGGAATTTCTACATCTTCACCTTCCTTATCGTCGGCACAGATTTCAAAAATCAAGGTCGATTCATGACTTGGAACTTCTTTCTTACTGACCTCTTTGATCAACTGAGTCAACTTCATAGGATATCTCTCCTTCAATTTCTTTGGAGGATAAAAGGAAGCATATAATAATGAGACTCCATAAGACAACATTGAGACGTCCAAACCTTCCTTCTCATGAAAGTAATCCAAAAATTCTTGTAAGGTCATATCTCCGTTCAAATCAAATCTACCCCAGATACGATCAAAAGTCTTGTCGTTGTACTTGCCCTGTGGTGAAGCAATTGGCTCTGAAAAGGCAAAGAAAGGTAATGCCAAGTTTGCGAAACCATTCTTGTATTGCTCAATATCCGTTTTCTTGTCAACAACTTTGTACAATTCCAAGCATACCAAACCAGTGACCAAAGCGGTAGTAGTGGCAATTGCAGGTATGATTTTACCGGCAATAAATTTGGTTTTCTGAGCATCAGCTGTTTCAATGGAGTAATTCAAAGCTCTGCAATTTGAAGCGGAGGCCATAAACTCAATGTGATGATTGGTATCGTCGTCTTTCTCAAATTCAACTGGTGTCAATCTATAACCTGCCAACGTCGATGGGGATGGTAATGAGTCCGTAATTCTTTGAATAATATCATTATCAATATCACCTGCATTGGCATTTGGATCAGGATCAGAATCATTCACTTGAATTTTGAGATCGCTCAATGGTGTGAAAGGTGGGACTTCCACTTCGTTGAGCACCTTAGAGTAGAAAGCTTTGTCAGCTTCACCTTGATCACCCTTCAAACCGTATATGTAGGCCAACAAGTTTGCTCCTGCAACAATAAAATGGAAATGGTCGTCGTTGTTGATATCAAACTCCAAGGCATCGGGAGCTCTCTTGGCACCAGACCAGAATGGTTCACCACTGGATGTAGTGGCATCTTTAGGAAAATTGTACAACAATTGCTTAATGTCATAACTAAACTTCTTCTCGAACTCCATTCTTGCCCATTTGATACATTCTTCAAATGTATATGGTCTCTTTTTCAAATAATCTGAAATTGTCTCCAAAATTCCCTTGATATCTCCACTTTGCTTCAATGTAGCCTCAACAAAGTTTGGTTGAGTGAGGTACAAGTTAACATTTTCAGGAGCGTCTGTGAAGTAGCCTTGGAATAATGACTTAGCCCAGGCAATTGTATGATCAATTTTACTAGGAAATGATCTTAAGGTACACAATGGGATCGACTTTTCAGGTGGATCTTGAGAAGAAGAGTATGACTCAGTCAAGTTTGGAATAACAACTTGGGTATTTCCTTTTGTACCCAAGGTACCCGATTCCAATAATGGCTTTTTGAAAAAGACACAACGGCGATCAACATATGTTCTGGCATCAACATTATCCAAGGCATTTGTGACAAAATCTAAATTTTCCCAGAATTTTTTGTCAAATATGTGCTCAGTTTCTGGACCAACTTTTTCCAACCTTGCCTCAATCTTATTTGTTAATTCAGGGTTCATCGTTGCAACAGCAAGTGCTGCACATTCAGATTTGTTTTTACCAACATCCTTAGGTCTGAACAAAAACTGTCTGTTTAAATTGGACTTCTCGATTGAATCCATATCTGTGATGGTAATCTTACCTTCTGGCCCAGAGGCGAGACCCATCATAGCCCAATTTTTCAACATTTCACAACCAATTGCACCTGAACCAACAAGGAAAACTTTCAAGTTGGCTATCTTTTTTTGGAAATCTAAACCAAATACCGCAATTTGGTTATCATAACGGGAGTTGATTGGTTTACAGGTCTCTTCTGTTCTTGGGTATTCCTCAGACGATGGTAATGACTCCAAGGAATCGAAGTACAACCATTGCTTAATTGGGACAAATTTTCCAGAACAAGCTTTCAATGCCTCTTGAGCAACAAGACCACCGACAAATGCTACCACACCTGGAATATCACCTTTAGCTTCGTATGCTAACTCAGTAATCAATTTGGTATTGATCTCTTCATCATTTAAAACTGAAGGGTATTTTGTTTTCAATTCTTGGGCAATAGATACGACTTCCTGAGCATCAGCATCGTTATGTGGTCTTGGGGATTTGCCATTTCTCAACTCAAAAAGTTGTAGTGCTTGGAAACCCAAGTGTAGTTGAGGTGGACGATCAAATTTGGCGTAATCAGAATACAAATATTCAGGTTGCTCTAATTGCTTTGCAAGTGGCTCAAACAGGAAATCTTTTGGCACTTTGACCTGTGTATAAAGACCTCCCTTCTTATATTTTCCAATGGAAGAATCAAATTTGATCTTAAAGGCATAAGGTCCCAAAACTTCAATTTGATAAAGGGTACCATCATTCAATTTTTCCATTCCTTGAACTTCAGAGAATTTTACCCAATCACCATCTTCTAAACCGTGACGATTATCATCCAACATTGTAACGGTTCCATCTGACTCAATATCAGAAACAATACCAGAGTGAACGTCCTCACCAGTTTGATCAAACACTGTAAATTTGTTACCAAAATCCACAAATACATTGGCGAATAAACCCCTGACATCAGCCATGATGAACTTGATATTATTTGTATGAGTGAATTCATTGATCTTCAAATTTTCCTCTATTGATAATCCAGTTGAGACTATAACTTGATATGATCCCAATTGCGTCAAATCATTGACAACTGTGATAGGAGTATATTGGTTCAATTCAGTCAATTTTGGAGCAGTGGCCAAAGCTCTTGGCTTTCCGACATCTGCTTCGGTCAAAAAGAATTGAGAAGACAAATCTTCAATGGCTACCAAAGTTGGGTCACATAATGTTAAGGATTTGACACCAGCTAAAGCCACGTTCTTGGCAATTTCGACACCTAACCCTTTCAAACCAATAATCAAAACGTTTGATTGTTGCATCTTCAACATGGCATCTTTACCCAAGACATAAAGCTGTCTCGAGTACAAGCCCTCGTCAATTTGATCATTCTCGTTAGAATCAACTTGCATTTTGTTTGAATCCTTCAGAGATCAATGTTAGTATGAATATCAAAATTTGTAATTTGTAACGGAGTTATATATTATTTCTCGCAATCTTTCAAATACATACACTCATTTCCTGTATCACCTCGTTTCAAAAAGATATACAATAGGTAGAGTTGAGATGTCAATCAAATATAATGTTGCTAATTGATGGTCTATTCTGTGGTAAACTGGTATCTGTAAGGAATTTACTTTTTTCAATTTTTCTACGTCTGCTTCCTTCAGGTAGTGGCAAACTACAGACATATTCTGCCACTCTCTGACTAATTGTCTGACTAATCTACAAAGACTAACCTACAAAGACTATACAACTAAGGTCATCTATCAAGCGATATAAAAAGCAAGTATTTGTAGGATGAACCTTTCAGGCTCCTATAAATGATGATGGAAAACCCTGATTGAAAGCTCATACTGAGGGGGGGGGGCCTCTCTTAAATGTTTGGGATAGATGACTTCCTATTAGGGCAAAAAACCTCATAATGGAGATTTCTAAAAATTCTAGCCATCGCTCAGCTTTGTCAAAAGTATTGAGAAGGATAATATTGATACTATTTATTCTCTAATCCCATACTCATCACAAATACCATGTACCGCCTGCTCCTTACCAAAAGATTACCCTTTAGAGCTCGTTATTCGACCACCGTTGAACTTGCTAGGACTTCTGTATTACCAAATGGTATTACAGTTGCCACCGAGTATATTCCAAATACATCTACTGCCACTGTGGGAATGTGGATTGATGCTGGATCAAGAGCAGATGTGACTGATAAAACTAGTGGAACAGCTCACTTTTTGGAACATTTGGCTTTCAAAGGTACCCAAAATCGTTCACAATATAATCTAGAACTCGAAATCGAGGATATTGGTGCTCATTTGAACGCTTACACATCGAGAGAGAACACTGTATACTACGCCAAGTCTTTAAAGGAGGATATACCAAAGACAGTTGATATTTTGGCCGATATTTTGACAAGGTCCACTTTGGATAAGATGAATATTGAGAAGGAGAGACCAGTTATAATCAGGGAAAGTGAAGAAGTTGACAAAATGTATGATGAAGTTGTATTTGATAGACTTCATGAAGTCTGTTTCAAAGGTCAACCTTTAGGAAGAACAATATTGGGCCCTATCGACAACATCAAGACCATAAAGCGTGAAGATTTAAAGAACTACATAACGACTAATTATAAAGGTAACAGAATGGTGTTAGTCGGTGCTGGCTGTGTTGATCATGATGAACTTGTTCAATTTGCCAAAAATTCATTTGGTCACGTTCCAAGAGCGCAAGATAATATTCCATTGGGATCTCCTAGAGGAGAGTTACCTGTGTTTTATCAAGGTGAGGTCAAGATTCAAGATGATTCTCTTCCAACCACCCACATTGCTTTGACATTGGAGGGTGTTTCTTGGAGCGCTCCAGATTACTTTACTGCGTTGGTAACACAGGCAATCGTTGGAAATTGGGATCGTGCAATGAATGCAGGCAGTAACTCACCATCACCATTAGCTATTACCGTTTCAAACAACGGTGATTGTTTGGCAAACTCATACATGTCGTTTTCGACATCGTACTCAGATATTGGATTATGGGGTGTTTACTTGGTGGCAGATAAATCCAGTGATTTGAAACCATTGATTGATGCGGTTTTGAAAGAATGGAGAAGAATCAAAGACGGTAATGTTTCAGATGAAGAAGTTGCAACAGCAAAAGCCCAATTGAAAGGTTCATTATTGTTGTCGTTGGATGGCTCGACATCTATCGCTGAAGACATCGGTAGACAAATAGTAACAACAGGACACAGAATGTCACCAGAGGAAGTTTTTGAAAGGGTTGATAAGATCACAAAAGATGATGTTATCTTCTGGGCAAACTGGAAGCTCTCCCAGAAGCCTATTGCAGTTGCTGCTTTGGGAAATGTTGCTACCCTCCCTTCTGTTGAATACATAGCCAAAACATTGGATTAAAAATTTTGTATATATACCTAATAATATTTATCAATTTGACATAAATTTTTTTTTAATTTTTTTTTTCTCCTAGCTATGCAATTACCGATAGGGAAAAGAGTACTGTGACTCGTCGACATGTCCACAAGGGCAACCGCACAAGATATCGATGCGTTTGTAGCAAATGGCATTAACCTCTACGAGGTACTAGACATATCATCGACAGAGCTGAAAAATGAAAGAGAAGTGCGAAGAAAATATCGTAAGAAAGCGTTGAAATATCACCCAGATAAGAACCCATCTGAAGAGGCCAAACAGCAATTTGATTCGATATCGAAAGCATTAGAGATTTTTTTGCATCCTGAATTGAAACTGGAATATGATAAAAGATTAGCTCAACAATTACAGTCAAAGCAAAAGATCGAGAAGCTTTCACAAAACTTGCAAAACTTGAGAACAAATTTGCAACAACAAGAACAAAGGCATAAAGAGGATATAGCTAAAAATAAGAGAACACAGCTGAAAGTCGAGATTTTAAGAGCAGATGGAGTCAAAAGAAGAAAGCTTAAAGAGCTGGAACTTAACAATAAGTCTTTTGTCAACAGCAATAGCTCCAATCGAAATAGGGACTACAAATTGAAATACTCATCCAAACCACCGTTATTGAAATTGAAATGGAAAGTGAAGAAAGACATACCGTCTTTGCTAGACAGTGGGGTCATTTTAAAGCTTATGGAGATCTTTGGAGAGATAGCTAGTATTAAAGAGATAACCACGAAAGCAAGCTCGAGGTATGCTTTTTGTTACATCGAGTATGCTGATTTTGACAGTTTTTATCGCGCTTTGAAGCACGATTACTCGAAGACATCTGATATATGGGATGCCGTAGGATTGCGAAGACTGAGTAGCTTGCTAAGAAGCGTTGAAGTGCACAATGAAAAGGGTGATGGTGGCGAGATATATTTTGAGGACTACTTTGATGAAGTAGTTGGAAAAATGAAAAACGTGTCTGCAAATCGAGCACACGTAATGTGATGATCATTTGAATTTAATCGGAAGAAAAGTTTCACTCAGTGATTGTAAATTGCGTGCTATACAACATTCTGTATTCTATTTGAACACTTTGCCATCAGCAATTTCTCTTGGTTGTCCTCCAACAATGACAGGTTTATCCCAAGCCCACATATCATTAACGAACTCTTTATCCGACTTTGTGTTTGGGTCCAACTTAGTATACTCAAAGGAGTCCCATTCTGGAGCAACACCAAATGCCAATTTGAAGTCTTGTCCTCTCACTAAAAATACTCCCACAATACCATTGTTATTGTTTTCACCATATACGACGAGGCAACCAAACAAAAATTTGGTAGAAGCTAACAATCTACTGAAGAAACCGCCAATCAAGTTGTTGGACATGAACGTTAAAGTCAATTCATCGTTGTATTTGTATTCGACTTTGTACAAAGACCACTCAGCTGAGTCATAAAATGTTTCCCAGAACCAAGGTAACGCTTTTTCCCTAGTATCCTCGTTTGAATAAACTTTTTTCCAAACCTTAATAGGTATTTTAGGTTCGCCCAAAGACACTAGTGGATGACGTCTATCTGTGTGTGAACTCATAGTTGTGTTATAAATTTTTGTAGACTTATCAGCTTGTGCTGAGTTTCCCTTTTGCAGCGTAAATCAAATTCTAGATTAGAGTTTACTGTATAAGATAATATAATATAATTAAATTAAAATAAGATGATAGAAATAAAGAAGAAATAGAATATTGTTTAATTAAATTTATATGATTTTCTTATTCTAAAATGAGTCATTAAATTTTTAATTTGAAATTTTATTTGAATTAATCTTGTTTAAACTAGAATTTTCGCAACTATTTATAGAATTGAATTAGATTAAATTAAGGCAGGTCCTGCTTCGGAGGCAGCATAGTCAACCTTTTGGGAATGATTCGAAATTCTCCATACGTATAAGCAATCATTGGGTGGGTGATGATGGTATTGAACCATCTCATGATATTAGGATGCTTCGCTGCCCAGTCGAGATCCAAACATGTCTTCAAAGCCGGAGTGTATGTGAGAGCTCCATAGATATCGGCAATTGTGAGTTCCTCACCCACCAAGTATTCATATTCTGCCAATCTGTCCTCGACGAGGCTTGAAATGTCATCGATGAGTTTAACCCCCGCATCATATCTCTCTTTGTTGTACCTCATTTTACCGACAAGTTGCAAAACGACATCCCCTAACGCATTCATCAAATCTTGATTGAAAAGTGAATTCCATTTGAAAACTGAAGCATAGTCTTCCTTCGTCTTACCGAACAATCCCCTCTTTTTCTCTTCTGGCACAAAAGAGAATAAATACTCGATTACTGCCAACGTTTCATGAAGGTGTAGATTCTCCTCCCCTATCAAGTAAGGGACCTTTTTGAATTTGAATGGCAATTCCTGTGAGGGATTGGATACTGGCTTGATTTCAAAATCCAAGTTGTAAAACTTGACAATGTCTGCAGCTAGCTTTGCTCTTGGAGAGAGAGGGATCACGTATAATGAACCGGTCATTCTGCAATATGCTTAATTTGTGAGATACATACAGTAGATTAGATAAAGTTGTAGGAGGGAAAAAAACCTTTTTTTTTTGATTTCTAACCACGGGACTAAATCATCCACGGCGAAAAGAGAGTTGATCGAGAAAAAATGATAAACTTGATTGATTGGTCATTTGATTGACAGGTTACAACTTTCATCACCTGTTTCAGATTTGCGTTAGCACAAAATTATTTGGTTATCCCAAAGAAGAAAAAATAACACTATACATGTTTATTTTGACAGAGTATATGATCGAGAGTGTATAGCATGCCATTTTTGACATGACAATTGATTATATCATTCTTTCTTTCTTTCTTATGCTACTTTGACAAGGACCGTAAACCCTAGTTGACGGTTCCACGAGTGAAGGGAGTTCCACACAATTAAATATATCACTATACTTCAGTTGAACTATTGCCATTAACTTCTGGGGTAACGTTCTCGGTTACTGGTGCCACTTCTTGCATCAAAACATCTTCAACATTCTGTCTCTCGGTATTGCTGATTTCCACATTTGGCTGAGTAACCTCGGTTGATTGAGCCAGTGCTAGTTCTGAAGCCTGCTGTATCGCCTCGACAACTGGGATCTCAGTGAGCGTCTCTACATCTGCCACTATCGGCTGTACCACTTGAGCATCCTTGCTCTCTAATTGACTCAAGCTTGAGATTTCTTCCTCCTTTTCTACAGTGGAGGCTCTCTCATAAGTCACCCTTTGAGACTTAAATTCATTTCTTTTAATTCGGTAATGAGGCTCAATCATAGGTGTCACTTTCTGACCCATAGGTATATCTTTTATTGCTTGTTCGAGGTCCACATTCAATTTTGCTAATCGTTGATCTGTCTCATTGTCTGCAACCTCAAAATTCTGCTCTTTTTGCTTTTTCAATAATTCGCAATCCTTTTGAAGTGTACTCAACCTTCCTTCATAAAGATCAATATCAATGTCATCATTCGCATTAACGCCGCTTTGGCTTTTCAATGCACCCAACAGCTCTAGAAGAGTTTCATTGAGTAACGTATACTTGGACGCTATCACAGATTTAAACGAAATATTTCTAATCTCGTTATCGTCATTTGTCGATGATAATAGAGCTGATGGGTGGTTTTTCTTGAGTTCGAAGGTTTGGATGGTAACATCATCAGCACTGGTCGGCTTGGCTGATTCAACAGTCATGTTTGATGGTGTCACGTAATTTGTTTATATTGGTGCAATGGATTTTTTTCTTTTTTGTTGATAACTTTTTCATAAAATTCTCAACACGTACGATTTGGTATGACCGAGAAGAACCCTTGTGGACACAGCATATCATAATGAAACACAGCGCAGTAACCAGCCCATTCAAGATATCTGATTATATTTCGCAGAAGCTCAGAGTGAGGGTCTCAGATGGTCGAGAGCTTGAAGGTATATTGGTATCAGTAGATGACCAGGCAAATATTTTGATGACCGATGTTGTGGAGAACTTCCACGATGAAATTAGCTCTGCTAGCAAACTGCGGCTGATTGGTCTAGTGAGCGTTCCTAGAAAAACAATTGAGAAGGTCCAAATGGATGCATCTGATTATGACAAAGCATTGAAGTGGAAACTGTCATCAAATTCAAAAAATTGATCATTTACCGAAAGTGCGCTCAGCGACATCTCAATGAAAATATGACGACACCAACTGATAAGTCCGGATCCAATACTGGGCTTTTGCATCTGACGGTTTTTACGATGCACATTTGGTTAATGAAAATAATTTTCGGAAAATACCATTAGTAAGGAAGGCCACCGCAAAATCGCCATTAATGATATCAGTTGTAAATTTGTAGGCAATTTGGGTTGCGTCTTGGAATACGACGATTAGCCGTTTTTGCTGTTGGAGGTTATTATGAAGAATAGCATCAGAATGTGAGACCTGAAATGTGGTACTTTGTTCATTAGACTCTTTAGGAATTTAGTTTCAACAATTGATCTGCTCGTCATTCAGGGACCATGACCTGATTAATTAGACAGTGAAGCCAAAATCCACATAATTGAAATCGAAGTAGGTTTTTAATTATAAAGCTTATTTATTACTGTATCAAAGTCAATCCCAACATCGTAACGCTCTAAATACAATTTGAGTCTTTCTTGTACTGATTTACCATTCCATTTGTCACCTTCAGTCAACTTCGGCATGCCAATTTGCTCAATGGCCAATCCACTAGCAATGTTACCGCAAACAGCCCCGATAGTCCAATCACGACCACTCTTTACAAACCCAGTGGCTAATCCTCCAATAAAAGTGTTTCCCCCACCTGTGGCATCCACCACTTTATAATCTGAGTTTCTTGGATTGTGATACGCCGGTAACCACTTTGAATAACCTTGATTGTTCAAGATGTAACACCCCATCTTGCCACATCTCAAAATGATTCCCGCATTGTCTCCTGTCAAGTGTGGTAAGAATTTCGAGGCAACAACCTCCAATTCCAGTTCATTATCTGGTTCACTCGCACCAAAGAACAGAGCAGCTTCTTGCGCATTTGGAGACAAAATGTCAATCTTGTCCAAGATCTTAAGACATTTATCCAAATGCTCTGGACGACAATTGTCAGGAACTGGCTCCCACACTATAATGGGCTTGTCGGTAATGCCTATCAATTGGCGCTCCACACCGAGTCGCTCCATAATTTCGGTACACCTCTCGGGAGAGCAGATCAAATGAAATGACTTGGACAGAAGCAATCGCTTGTAGTGTATCAAATCATCAACGTCAATCCTTTTTTTCGGAGACAAGTACTTGAAATATCTGATCTCGTTATCGCCATAGCTATTCCAACCTCTTGTAGTCAATCTCGAATTGTCCTCTCTCACTACGACATCAGTTCCCCAGCTTGCTATCTCTTCTTTGATAGAAGCAGGACAATCACTTCCATAATCAATTATCCAACCCACCTGCTTGGAATATTTCGCCGATAGTATCACTCGAGATCCGAGCAGTCCATAAGTTCCACCTCCGCCACATATGTTGTAGACTGAAGGAGCATCTGGAAAATGGATCTCATCAATGATGAACATCCCCATCGAGGCGAAGACGAGATCATCTGTGCTGGAGTCCATTTGTAGCTTGTTGTTGTGAGGAGATAGATTTTGCGCCGTGACAATTTTCCTTTACTTTTTCGCGTTAGCCGAGATGATAAACCGGTTATTGATTAGATTATACCATGTATCATACTATAAGTCGTTTCTTACAAACAAGTACATATAACCGCTCATTTCCATCTCCGACAAATTCGCCTCATCACCCAACACAACCTTTTCGTCGTTGAACAATACCCACTTCGGTTCTCCATCTACCAATTTCTTGATAAAGCAGACGTAATGCCCCGACTGGACTGAATTTCCTTTGTGACAAATGATGGAGTGAAGCGAATACTTGGTAGATTGCTTACCGCTTGCAGCCTTGCTTATCAACAGCTCTATTACTTCGCTATTTGATGACGCGGAAGCCTGAACCTGCGGGAGCTCACCATCATCATCGGGATGCTCAAATATCCAATTGATGGCCAGATCAGGATTGTTGTCGTTGACAGTTAGAGACTTGATAGCCAATTTATTGGAGAATCCCATTCCCATTATTTGCTCAACAAGGTCCAGCGGTGGAGCTACATCTTTTTTCAGCATTTGAGTAAAGCTCACAGGCTCATCAATATCAGAATCCTCCATGTGTTGAAATAACCAATTCATCGCATCATCCATCGAAGAATTTCCGGTGTTATAAAGCAGCTTAGCACATCGGGCAGCTGGAAATCCCATTTCTTTCAACTGTTGTAGCGCTGTTGCATTCGGCTCCCATTTCTCCCCACCATCCTCTACGTCATCATCGGGTATCAAAGACTCCCCGGCCAATTGACCTTCGGCGATATATGGCCCAATATCAAGGGTCTCAGGTAATTTTATAGGCACATCAACTTTGATAGGGACCCAGTTATCAAGTTGAATTCTTTGGGGATTTATCACCAATACCCTCGGGCAGGTTTTGAAGCCCGATGTTTTGGTGAAATTTTTGTTAGAAAGTTCGATTTGTTCTGATGTATGCCATTGCTCAAGCATTGATTGAAATGTGATAGGCTTGTAAGTTTTGCGTCCATCATCATCCACAGAGGCAACCTCAGCAATCATTGGTAACGACAACGAATTGTTCAATTCATTTTTTAACTTTATTTCGTAATTATCAGAAGTCAATTTATTTTCAACCACGAATTTGAAAATGTTGGTAGGATTCCGGTCTGGTGAACTTGAATACAACTTGTCTATTTCGTCCAAAAGAAAATTCCAAAACTCAAAGCTATCCTGTTGCTTCATCGTGCTGAATTCAACGTGATCTTTACCAATCAATGATTTAAAACCAGACGGCTTGATGCCTGTTTGATACTTTATAGAATCAGTAGTGCTCACATCTGGAACAGAGTAATCACCACTTATAAGGCCATTTGCCATCTTGATCAATTGTGTTTTGATATCCTTTTGTGAAGCTTGGTTGGTAAAATCGAAATCCTTTTGATAAAATTCCTTTTCAAAAGCCTCAAAAGAGAACAAGACTTGCAACACGCTGGCCATGTAACAGGTATTTCCTAAATTTCTCATTCCTGTTAGCTTGCGGCCAAAGACAGGCCTTAACAGCTCACCATTATTACCATCCATATTGAACTCCCATTTCAAATTTTGCTCAAGTTGTAATTCAGTCAACGATTTCTCAGTCTTTTTGTACTTTGCGATACTGATACCAAAAGTTTTGAGTAATGAGGATAAGTCCGGTACTTTGATTTCATCATTACACTTATAACAATACGCGTCTGCAGAGTCCGTTGTCAAGGATCCCAACTTTACTGCAATTGCATGGCCACTGGCCTCGAAATGAGCTTTAGCATGTGAGTTACCAGGAATGCCTCCAAATTGTTCTCTACCACATCCAATATTACCACATTGTAGGCAAATCCACAAATTCTCTCTCAAATCACATGAAGTACACTGGTGCAAATCTATACCTGATATTGGAGTTTGCAGTATACTCGATGAGTGTTCGCATGACACGATTTCTTGCTCCCAAGCCTTAATCTCTTCTTTCCTTTCAGAGGATCTTGAGCTCAAGACATTATCAATTGTCATCGCTATCGACATTGGAAGATCCTGTTTTTGGTATTCGAACAATTGATCGGTTTGCACATTGTAAAGCTTGGTGTGCAAATCAAACAATTCGTCTTCAGTCTTCTCTCTGATCTCCAACTTGGCTATCTTCGAGGGCTGTTCCTTTCTTTCAACTTCTGGTTTGAGTGACTTTTGATAATTTAGATAAATCAGATGACCTGGAAAAGCATTGTGGTGATCGTTGACGTGCTTATGGCAGAAACACTGAAAACAATGTAGACAAACATCTACTCCATACTCTGAGAAGCATGTGGTGAAACAATACATGCAATCATCTTTGAATACTTCTTGAGATTGACCAGGAGGCTGAATGGTATTTACAAATTCAGTTAAGGTGTTCATTGTGTTCTTCTTATGATGTTGAAGAAAGTGGCAATCGTATACATCTAAGATTTTTTTTCTTTTAATGGTCTAAATCTGGTATGAGATCAAGTGAATGAAATTAAATCACAAAATGAGCATGTTGTAAAATAGTATCTCACACCATTTACGGAAAGCGGCTATCAAATTTGAGACCTTTCTAGATGGGCTTTAAGCTGTTTCTTGAAGCTAACGGCAACTCATCTTCTCTCTTGATGCGTTTGGACTTTGAAGCTACTCGGTTGTAAGTTGTTAAGGCGACAAGTCTAATGCAACTCTGATGTTGTCCTCCCTCCATGGTACTCTTCCTTGATATTTGAGATTATAAAGTGAGTATTTGGGTATCTGAATGAATTCATGGCTCCATGGGGCCAGTAAATTTGATGTTAAGAGGACACTCTTTAAGGAGGAACGGATGATAGAATGTCCTTTTGTGAATTTGAGCTTTAAGTAGTTTTTAGAGTGAAATTTCAAAGATTGGCGGCAGCCCGTTTGACACAGACAGTTGGCGTATAAGTAATAGAATTCGGGAGATTGTCTCTCATGGAGTGATACCCTTCCTTTTCTCTTCGATGGGTTGATTGGTGAGGCGAGGCAAAACAAGGGGCTGCAGAGCCAATAGGTTCAAGTAAAAGAAAATTAAACGAATAGCTTCAAGAGAGTCGCACATATTCTATTCGTTGTCTGCGACATTCAGTTGTCCCAGTTAACTTTGTTTTTATTGATGGAGGAATTTATTCTACCCCTTTTCGATTGTGATATAATTTTCAAATGATTTAAATAGTGAACAAAGGAGGTTTTTCTTATCACTTGATTGATTCTGACTAAACAACAAAGCCCAACAATACACAAAGCACAATTGAACTCCAAAGAGACCAACCTTACAGTATAAAGAAGAGGGCCTGCATTCATTAGCTGCTAAAGAGACTTGAACTTTGATCACAAGAGTTGCAAGATAAAAATAAGGATTATACTAAAGCATAATATTATAAGGATAATTAATTGCATCTCAAAATTTCTGTAAAGGAATGGACTTCAGGTCGCATTATGGGTTAAATGATTCTGGTACGACAGAAACCCAATCACAAAGCACCAATAGCTTAGCTTTCAGTACTTCGAGTTTCAGTCCGAAAAACTATAGGCCCCAGTTGAATGCAATTGGTGGTAGTGGAAGTAATTTCAGTAACAATGCTGTTGCTGATACATCAACAACTGGTATACCTCAATTGAACCAGCTCCAGAGTAACTGGAACAGCAATGTTAGTTTCTTAAGCAACAACACTCACAGTAGTGGGCCACAATCTTTCCATTACTCCCGTCAGATGTCTCAGTTTCCAACAAGAGAGCAATCCATGGGAAATTATAAGAATTTGGATTCCTTGGATATGAACTTTCAGAATCCATTTCCAAGGCTGAAGGATGAGCTGCCTTCATCTGGACTGGCTGATTTGACACTGAGCACAAACCAAAGCTTTGATGAATCAGAATTTGGCTCGATTGATGCAGTGCAAAAGTTGGAGTTTGAGATTAGAAAAAGGGATGAACTGATCAGCAAGTTGAAATTGGAAATAAGCAAATTGAGAGTTTCCTTAAAATCATATGAGCAAACTGAAGATTCTCTCAAGCCAACTGGTATGCCTTTGAGCCATTTTAAGCTTTTTGAAAAATTGTCATCCAATATGCAACAATTGCAAAAGAAATATGACGAAAATGAACTTTATTTAGAGAGCTTATTGACTGCAATTTCGATGAATCCAAGTCAATCGGTCACAGTTTCAGGAAGATATGATGTGGAGGAGATGGCTCACAAAATCATAGTCAAAATTAAATCGTTGCAAGAAGAGAATGAAGAGATGCTGAAGATGTTGAGTTATGGGCGATCAAAGCAAAAAGATATCGAACTAGTGCTGTTGAGAGCGAAAGTTACTGAATTGATGCAAACTGTTCAGAGGATGACAGAACAACTCGATGAACGTTCACCTTGAGTGCTTACCCACATTCTTTTTCAAAACTCATGGAAATTTATTTGATGGCCTTTCTTTCAAACAGTTTTTTGGCAATTATTATCTACACTTTATTTCTGGATTATTGGTAAAGATTGCGAAGAAGCACTGGAAGAACTTTTGAACTTCAAACTATAAATAAGATTATATACTTTTTATATATAAATTTGTTGAAGAGAATTTATTGTAAGAGAAACACCACCATCTATTTTGAACCTGACTTTGATAACGATCTACGTGTTTTTACAGCATCAGCCAACATATGCAAAACATCAGTGGTATCATCCCAACCAATACATGCATCTGTAATTGAACATCCGTAAATCAACAGATCCTTACCACCTTTTTCCAATGGAGGAACATCTTGTCTGCCTTCTACCAAATTACTTTCAATCATCAACCCACAAATTTTAGTTGAACCTTTTTTAATCTGATCGGCCACAGTGGATGCCACTATTGGTTGATTCTTGTGATTCTTACTAGAATTTCCATGGGAGCAATCAACCATAATTCTTGGTCCGGTAACATCGATTTTGGCCTTCTCCAATTGTTCTTGAGCTTTATTGACATTAGCCTCGTCAAAGTTGGTACCTGATTTACCACCTCTCAAGATGACAAAAGTGTCTTCATTTCCCTCTGTACCGACAATGGCCACGACACCCGGTTTTGTGACGCTTAAGAAATGATGTGGATGCAGAGCAGATTTCATAGCATCGATGGCAACACCTAATGAACCATCAGTACCATTTTTAAATCCAACAGGGAAGGATAAACCAGAAGACAACTCTCTATGTAATTGTGATTCTGTGGTTCTAGCTCCAATAGCTCCTAATGAGAATAAATCGGATAAGAATTGTGGAGAAATAGTATCCAACATCTCACCGGCAATAGGTAGTGTTTCTGTCAACTTGCAAAATAATTCTCTTGAGATTCTCAAACCTTTATTGATCTTGAAAGTGTTATCGATATCGGGGTCATTGATTAAACCTTTCCAACCAACAGTGGTTCTTGGTTTTTCCAAATACGCTCTCATCACTATATGTAATTCATTCTTAACCTCATCGGCAATTTGAGACAATTTTTCACAGTATTCCAAGGCCAGCTTTGGATCGTGAATAGAACATGGGCCTATCACTACCAATAATCTATCGTCCTTACCGTTCAAAATGTCGCAAGCATTATCTCTACCATTTAAGATGATCTTTTCTGATTTAGGAGTCAATGGGAATTCATGTTGTAATAAATCTGGCGGAGTCAACGGGTCGTAACCGCGGATCCTCCAATCTTCTAAACGGGAGCGGTCTCCCACATGGTCATTTTCTATGAACATCTTTGATGGAGCAGGTACCTTTTAAAGTTGACTCAGTTAGTATTTGAGATGAGAAATTGTATGACTAAAGTGATGGATATGATTGGGGTTTTGTGGCATTTGCAAATTTGAGAAAGCCCCATCTTGTTCTTTTTTTCAGTTAAAATTTTTTTTCTTCCTTTTTCCAGTTCTTTTGCTCAAAAATCTTGCGCCATTTATTTACACAGAAGTGAAAATTTTTTTTTGTATTGGGAAAATGAGAAGAGGAATCTATAGAATGAGACAGACAAACAGACGGATAGACTATCATATAGCCTAAACATTGAACAGTTGGCCTGATGACAAAATCCACACTCTGAATAGACTTTATTCAAAAATGTCTTCGAGCAAATCCATTAGTGTTCCCAATTATATCATCTATATTCAAACACTTACTGGCATCTTGATCTATTTATTTCAATTTATATCGATATCTAATAATATGTAGAAATGGTTTGGAAAAAAAACGAGACAGATCATTTTTGTACTTATATAGCTTGATAAAACTAGCCACGATGACGAAACATGAGTCATTTTGAAGTTTCTGCACTCTCTGGGCGACTCATTTAAGCGGAAAAACTGAGTCATCTTACATAAGCCTTGATTTTGAGTCATGTGAACGGCATTAGTTCCCGTGTTGTAAATTTTTCGTGTGCAAACGCTCGTATACTCAACAAAGACGTCAAGCGGAAGCTTGACTACCACTATCCAAAAGGAATTTGCATCAGTTACCTTCACAACGAATATATCTGACAGACCATTCCATGGAAAAGCCCTTACTTCGTAATGAACAATATTTTTTATCAAGCACTAAAGACTCAATTAGGGCATAATTTACATCAGACACGGTCATGACGTTTTTTTTTTTAGAATAGTATACGAGATTTGGAATGATCATACTGATACCCAAAATAAGATTATGAAGCCTAATCAATCGGATTGTAAATAGCTGACTATTAACATAAATTAAGAAACTCTTAAAGATTGAAATGGAAATCTTATCAATATAAATGAATAAATAGTGAATGAAAATAATCAAGATAAAAAATAAATAGATGCAAATAAATAGGATAAATAAGGATGATGAGTGAGATCAGTGATTGAGGAATTAATTACAAACATTCATTTTGGCAGTTCCAGCAGCTCCTTATCCAGTGAGTTATCTGCTGCCAGTTCTAACCTTTGTTTCAGCTCCGGTTTCAACTGTAAAGGCGTTGCCTCTCTAAAAGTGACTTTAAAAGGAACTTGTTTGATGTTTCCATTCTCATCTTTCTCAGGAGGAGTATACTTGACAAATTGATAGTCTTTGAGAACGAGAACGTAACCCATATAATATCCCACAATTCCACCAACAAGCAGAATCCAAAACCTTGTCAGAGTGGAAGACGTCCTTCTCGGGATTGGTAAGAATCTTTTCATTTCTTCAATCCAACAAATGTACTTCCCTACTAGGCTCGATATTAATTGATTGATCAATTGTTTGTTTGTTTGTTTGTTTGTTTCAAGATAAGATGATACGGTCTAATCAAGAATTGGCCACAAAACGAAAAAATGTAGTTCAAAATATTCCAAAACATAAAAAAACCAACATCAAAAGAAAACGCTCATATCTATTAGCAGATAGCGTTCATATTATATTTGATATATATAAAAACAATGTCTCTACCAAAAAGAATCATCAAAGTATGTGCATTTATATATAGGGCACCCTGGTCCTTGACAGCTATGTCAATTTACTAAAATGAACTCCAATCACACAGGAAACCGAAAGATTGGTATCTGACCCAGTTCCCGGTATAACTGCTGAACCACACGAAGATAATCTCAGATATTTCGATGTCACTATCAGAGGCCCACAATCCTCTCCATATGAAAATGGCGTTTTCAAATTAGAATTGTTCTTACCAGATGACTATCCAATGGTTGCTCCTAAAGTGAGATTCTTGACAAAGATATATCACCCAAATATCGACAGATTGGGAAGGATATGCTTAGACGTTTTGAAATGTAAGTCTTTGTTTTGAATTTGAAATACACTTATCTGCAGGAAAAACACAGATGAATTAATTTTACTAACAGCACTATCTATCAATCATTAGCTAATTGGTCTCCTGCACTTCAAATAAGAACAATTTTGCTTTCCATTCAAGCGTTATTAGGTGCTCCAAACCCAGTAAGTAGCAAATACATGACGAATTTTACTTTGAGATTATACAGACATGGCATACTAATTTAATATAGGATGATCCTTTGGCAAATGAAGTGGCAGAAGAGTGGAAATCGAATGAAGCTCAAGCGATAAAGAATGCCAGAGAGTGGACGGAAAAATACGCCAAGCCAGCTATTTGAATCTGTTGGTTGGACTCACAAGTTGTGAATGATTCATTTTCAATGTACTTTACGGATGAATGCTAGATGAATCGTTATTTTGATTGTTGATTTTTACTTGTCGGTGTTTTCAATGTGCTTTGCAGTTTGGTTGTGGTGAATGAATGCGATACTTAAAATGGTTTAGCAACTTCTTGTAATAACATTATTCACCATATATCTTTGATTCCCTACTGAAGAAGGTCGTATGTATTTACACATCTTTCAAATGGAAACACACACGGGAAGTGTTGAATGGGCTTTACAAAGCGTCAAGGCAATAATTAAATCATCAGATCATCCCAAAACGCAGCTTTTTGGCACATGAGAGGAAAAGCAAGAAAAACAAAAAAAAAAAAAAAAATCGAAACATTGTTTCCCCAGATTATATATATACATATATATATAAAGCAAATACTATTCGAAATTAATTTGCCACATCGATCAAATTAAATCATTGAAGTTGAACGACATCATACCAATCTATCAAAAATCACATATTTTGAGTCCTACAAAACACCCATGTCCAAAACAGCCATGAATGAAAGCAGCAACACGAACGAAAGCAGCATAATTGATGGTAGCGACATCGTACTGCCCAAACCTATTCATCGCAGATCTCCATCTTATTCAGAAAAGTTTTTAAAACCCAAACAAACTCAAGAGAAGATAGATCCAACACCACCAGAACCTGTTTCGACTCCAAGTATCGACGATACCACTTTTATGAAACCATTTTTGAAAAGATCGAGTACGTCTCATTACCGGTGGGATTTGGAGCATAATCCTGAATTAGGAGGAAGACCCCCATTGAAACAAGTGTCAAGTTACAACGATGCTTACCATACCCAACAGAGACGTAAAAGCGAGGGCAAAGATATCAATAGGTACGACTCCGAGGAAGATCTTAACCTGACAAAAAAGAATGTCGAATTGACAATATCAAACACCACTGAACCAAATGGTGTTGATCATGGTTTTGATGACGTTGCTAAAAGCCGCAAGGGTCAAACCGGAGACAATTTTTCCAAGGCTGATTTATCAGAAGAAGAAGTGAATGATGTTGATCAGTTTAAGAGACGGTTTTCATGGTGGTCAAAAAAGTAAATGGAAAAAAAGATGATTCAAGTAGTTTTGCAGTTGAATTTCCCTTGGTGATTTTTTGGAGTTTTCCTCTCTATGATGAGTGAATATTTGCGCTCCATTGTTCATTTCAGTTGCGCATAATACCACAGCTAGCTCAAGCAATATCAATTTGCAAGATTTGCTGTTTTGAAGAAGTCTATTCCAGATGATGAGTCAAAAACAGTTTTTATAATTTCGAAATAGAGGTATCCATTTCCTTTTTGGATTGAAACTATCATACATGTAGTGATTATCTGTACCAGACACTCAACAAATGATAGAGTGGTACTCGAAGCTTGAACATCACAAATTAGCAAAAACACATTATATTATTGTGGCCGATCTTCGTTTATTGTCATATCGCATATAATTGGTCTCATACGAAGTAATTGATCGCAAAATCGTGAAACTCTTTGACACATTAAAAGCTCATCACCACCAGTAAATTATAGAAGATGTATATCCCGATACTTTTAGTTCAAGCATTATAGACTTTGTGGAAGAAGCAGCTGAGGTGTGTTGTCATTACTTTAAAAATATCAAGCTACCAAAAGCCGTGGTCGGCGTGTTTCTCAGTGGCCGAAGATGAAAGCTAATCTCAGCTTTTGTCAGCGTCACCAAAGAACTAGAAAGAAACAAACGATAGTACAATGAGAACCACATCGCGTGTATCATAAATGGATCACTTTCAGTCAGGTACCTTGACTTGCTCGCTCCGATTGAAATAGACAGCAACTAGCTTATTAGTGATCTAGAAATAATGCATTCTCGAGAGCCGTTTTAAATTTAACTTTTTTGTCCAGATCGGGAAGTGGCTGGCTTTTAGAAACGCAAAAAAAAAAAACAGATCGAGCCATCATGCATGATTGGTTTCGTGATCTTGTTAAAATAAAGTAACGAGAAGGCTGGTGTTGGTTGAAAATTTAACTGTTTTGGCTCACAACTATGATCCAACGAGATCAATTTTATAAATAAATGATATCTCGCTACAGCCATGCTGTGCTCTACCCAATCATTTAATTTGACAATAATCCATTACACTCATTTAATATCAATCGTCTCGTTTGAAGACTCTCTCAATCGCTCATTTACGACCATCTAAATTGTTTCAACCTAAGTCACTCATTTGAATTAATAATATTATAGGTCAACATCACAGATTAGGAGCAATACAGCAATGAATAATAAGACTTTGTTCTTCATTTTACTGCTGACAATCTGGTTGCAATTGACTGAAGCAGCAACATCATCTACGTCTACAACAACAAGATGGCACACAACTAGCAGGATTCACACTGAAACAACCACTTCCACAGTAAGAAAGGGGGTTCTGTTGTTCACTATATACAAGGATATATATGACGACACTACACTTCTCAATACAATTTCAGCTCCAGCATTGACAAGAGTCTCGGCAACACCACTGGCACCAATTACTTCGCTGCAAGTGATTACCACCTCAGCAAGGGCTACCACTAACAAGTTGTCCTCTTTAATTAAGTCATCGGCTAAGACAACCACAAGTGTCGTTTTTTCATCATCTGCCAAGATTTCCACATCTATTGCTGGAAGTACAGGTTCGAGTGTATCACAAAATACCTCAAAGAACCCATTGATCACTTCATCGATTGTTGTCTCAACATCAAATTCTGTAAGTATCAATACCGCTACTTTGACATCAGCAACTGTTATCCCTACATCGTTGGACACAACGGCGCCAGCAGTGACCGTGAAGCCAAAATCATCATCTTCGAGTTCCAAGGTTTCATCATCATCTTCAAAAGCGGGAAATACTGCAACAACAAGCGCAACGAAACCTTCTTCATCTTCATCTTCATCATCATCGTCTTCGTCGTCAACGTCGCAAACAACTTCAAGTTCTTCTTCTGCCGTTGTTGTGCTGACACCAACTAGTTATTCCGGTGATTTATTTTTGGCCGTCGATACCAATGAGCCTCCTTCCGTTTTCCCACGCGAAGACTTGTTCCTTTCACCAGCTTCTGGTGTTGATAATGGTGATAGCCCATACGAGACCAACAAGTTTTTCACCAATATGATGATGGGAGATCAAACCAATACTGTATTTGTTCACCCTTATAGCGTTTGGTGGGATCAGAGCACCAATTATGGTGTTGCTATCGGTCATACCACTTCAGCTCAATACGTTTTCGGATCACACGATTGGGCCACTTCTGGTTATTATTTCAATCCTCTAGATATCGGACAGTTGGTTTTATCTGCTACAAGCTTTGATTCATCAGTTTCATTGGAATTAACTCAAATGAAAGAGTTGTCTGCGTTGGCCACTTTGGCTTTGGATGCATCTAATTTTGTTCAATTCCCATTAGTTGAGGGCATGGGTTTCGTTACAGCGATCTATAATGGTGACTTGATTCCACAGATTAATTCTGATATGGCTATTTTGACTTTGGCGAAGGAGACTTCCAAGAACTTGGCTAGTGGTATTATCAAATACCGTGTAAGCTTGAATAACAATGTTGATTGGTTATTATATATCACTTTGCCAGATGGATATGCTTCAACATCTTTTAACTTGAATGTTGATGGTTCAGTCATCAAAGGAACTTCTTCTATCGATGGATTGATCATACAGCTGGCAATTGCCCCAGACACTGACTCTGCTGAAGTCTACTACGACACTGCAGCTGGAATGTATGCCACTAGTGCTTCTGTCTCTGGATCTGTCGTTGACAGCAGTGCAGCCGAGTACCTGATAACTTATATGACTTCAGGTATGTCATTATCAGGTGATATCATCGTTCACTTGTTGCCACATCAGGTTGAATCATTATCTGGTAGTTTCACTGGGATCTCCACGAATTTTTATTTGGACTCTACAACAAAAGGTAAGATGTATGCTTACTTGACCACTCAAGTCATAATGTCTGAGACATTAGAAACCGATATTCAGTTCTTGCCTTGGGCTCCTGGTATGGGCCAGCTTACTTATACCGCAGATCAATTGGCTCTGATTGCCGATGCAGCTAATCTGGAGTTGGAAGTTGACATCAAGCTGACAGTTGCCGATTTAGACTCAAACTATTACAGCGGCAAAGTCATAGATAAATATGCCTACATTTTATTGACTGTCAGTGAGATTATCGGTGATGAGGATGTTACATTATCGACCTTGGAAAACTTGAAAGATGCATTCACAACATTCACTACCAATACACAATATTATCCATTCATTTATGATACAAGGTATAAAGGTGTAACTTCATCTGGTGGCCAACAAAGTGGAGATACTGGTGTTGATTTTGGATCGCCTATTTATAACGATCATCATTTCCATTACGGTTACTTTGTACACGCTGCTGCTGTTGTTGGTTATGTCGATGCTAAGTACAATGGTACTTGGGCTGAAGATAACAAGGACTGGGTAAACTCATTGATAAGAGATGTTGCCAATCCATCTTCCGATGATACATATTTCCCAGTTTCAAGAATGTTTGATTGGTTCCATGGCCATTCATGGGCTGCTGGTTTGGACGCATCTGGAGATGGTAAAAACCAAGAGTCATCATCTGAAGATTACAACTTTGCATACGGTATGAAGTTGTGGGGAAGAGTCATCGGCGATCAATCCATGGAGTCTAGAGGAGACTTGATGTTGGCCGTTACCAATAGAGCTATGAACAAGTATTACTTGTTCTCAGATGACAACGACGTCGAACCATCTGAGATGATTGGAAATAAGGTTGCAGGTATCCTTTTTGAAAACAAGATGGATTACACTACTTATTTCGGAAGCAACTTGGAGTATATCCATGGTATTCACATGTTACCGATAACGCCTGCTTCATCGTTGATTCGTGGTGCCGAGTTCGCACAACAGGAATGGTCACAAAAATTATCGTCGATTGCCGATGGTCTTGATTCTGGATGGGCAGGTATTTTGCGTCTTAATCAAGCTTTATTCGATCCAAGCTCGTCATACTCATTCTTTTCATCGTCTTCGTTTTTGAGTGATTACCTTGATAACGGTCAAAGTCACACTTGGTGTTTGGCTTTTTCTGCTGGTGTTGCAAATGCCTCTACGTGATTTCGCATTTGAGGTTTGTATTCTTATATATGTATATTATTATGATCTTTATATTTTTATGGGAGATATTGGTTTACTTTTTGAACGAATAACAATTCAACGTAACGTTCTCCTCTACTTAAGACATGTCTTCATCTGGAGGTTTACAGCTTAGCAGATGCCTAAACCAGGACTCAAATAACCCACCATAGTTTGTCTGTTGCTCTGGGTTTAACTTCTGCCACGTGTTACACATCCCGCACAAACAAGTTGTATAATAACCTTTCAAGGTCAATTGTTCATATATCAGCTTCGGGTGTGCCAAAAGAGTCAAAGAACCACCTTCTACCACTATCCCATGCGCTACTTTCAAATGATAAAAATGGAATGTGATTGGAATCCATCTCAACCCTTGACAAAATTGGCACTGGAAACTCAGCTGCGGGGTCCCATAATCCTTGATAGCCCTGAGGTCAAGCAAGAACATACAATACTCTTTGGGAAAGGTCACAGTAACAGTTCTCATCATGAACAGATGCTCTTCGCACACCGCACAATCTAAATCGGGGCAATACCAATGGAAATTATCCAATGTCTCAACTTCAGGATTGACACAAGAATCTTGAGTTCCATATTCGAAAGTGAGTTTGCGTGGAAACAAAATCTTGTTCAGTAGTAGATGTGGATTCAAGTAGTTGTAATATCTTGTACCGGCGCTTAACGGAAGCATCATATTAAACACTGTGGTTTCATCGTCGCACCCATAGCACTCATCAAAACTTGGTGATCGAGACTCCGTGATAAGTGTTAGCAAGGAACTGGGAGGTGATTTTCGCAGACTCCAGTTATCATCAAAACCTTCAAACCAATCCATCTCGTCATCCAGTAAGCCAGCTTTGGCTATTGACAACAGAGACTTCTCGGTGGTGAACGCGGTATCAGCGTCTAATAAATTCATCTTGTTGGTGTCACTGTTTTGAAGTATCTTTGGCTTATCAAATTCAAAGGGAACTTTGGTCTTTGGAAATGGATTAAGAGTCTCTAGTTCATCCATTCGAATATTTTTGGTCTTACTAGCCGGTACCGAATGAATCCAATTCTCTATGTTATAAGGGTCTCTTGAACCTTCTTTGAGTATAACGGATGCCATCTTCTAGCCATTGAGTAGCAATATTGTTAAGAAAGCAATTAAGGTATATAGCGCCAGCCGCTTTAAGAATATTGTTTGATCAATAGAAATTGAATTTGCGTCTCATGTTTTCATAAATATGATGTTTTACTTTTATTAACTAGTTTCGTTACACAAAAATTGAACTCAGATAGAAGGAGAGAGAAAAAAAAATAAGTTTATAAACCACTAATGTTAAACAAAAATAAACCACCCGTACTTGATTGTTAAAATGAAGTGATCCAGCTTGATAGAAGCCACATGCAAAAAAAAAATGCCACCATATTAATACACTGAATGATAATGAAATTGTGGAATAGCTGAAAATCAAATTTTTCCCAGGACGACATGAAACAAAGCTAAAATAATATAGATATATGATAAATAATAAAGAGTAAAGAACGGCGAGTTCTTGATGATAGATGCAATTACTCGTAATCAGCACAGCTGACGTGTTAGTTTGAAATGACCCAGACACACATTGATTTGGCTTCCCCTTTCAGGGAGCTCACATCCACTCACCTTGAACGGGGTAAGGATGTGCAGGAGTCTGCGGTTGAGACACAGGCACATAGGAGGGATGATATGGATAACCTGGTGGTGCACCCTGTTGCAGTTGATGTTGCAGCAGCAGCAGCAGTGGATGCATTGGGATCAGTTGCTGTTGTGCTTGCATGAGCCCATTCGGTGACAGAGAACCATAATAGTACCCGCCTGGCAGCTTTCCGTATTGCTGCAGGCCGTATATAGGTGTTTGTTGTTGTAAAGCGCCAGGGGGTGGTGGTGGTGGTGGTGGTGGACCATGTTGGACGATGTGCATTGAAGGTGGCATCCCGCGGCGGGACTGGGATTCAAATTGTGGCGGTGGAAGTGGTGGAGGACCTTGTGGTTGCTGTAATGAGTAATGTCCATTGTGCTGGTTCATTGGAGCTACTTGAGGAGGAAATTGTGGAGTGTGTTGTTGGGAGGCCACCCTCTGAGGTGGTAATTGTTGAGGTATTTGATGAGGTATTTGTTGTTGTTGTTGTTGTTGTTGTTGTTGCTGCTGCTGCTGCTGCTGAGACGGTGGCGGAGGTATCTGTTGAGGCTGGTGTTGTTGTGGTTGTTGCGGTTGATGCTGTTGTTGTTGTTGTTGCTGTTGTTGTTGTTGATGTTGTTGCTGTTGTTGTTGTTGTTGTTGCTGCTGCTGCTGCTGTTGTTGTTGTTGTTGTTGTTGTTGTTGAAGCTGAGCAACTGGTGATTGTTGTACACGGTCTGGTAAATCTGAGTTTGCAATTGAACCGTCCTGTGAATGGTTATGTGCAGAATTTCTGTGTGGAAGTGGTGTAGGTTCTTTCAAAAGCTCAATCCTTTCACTTTGTGACAATGGAACTAGGTCTCTCAACAAAATAGCAGGGATCTGAGGAGCTTCTCTGAATGGTGGATGAGGAATTTCGCGTCTGGCCAGTTGACGAAGCACTTCGGCTCTCTTTTGAGATTCGGCAGCGGACTGAGCGTCGCCAGCAGACGCATAGCAAGCACCGGCCCGCATCGAAGCATCTGCTGCATCATTAGCTTGATCATCACACCTCTCATAAACACAAGATAGACCTTCCCAAGCAGTAGCAGCAGCGATCGCTCTAGAAGGATTCATCTGTTGCTGCAGTTGTTGAGGCGATAAAGTTGGAACATCATCCGACTGCAATCTCGCCAGTTGTGAATATGCCGAGAGGGCATCGGCAAGTTGTCCCAAATGCAAATACAAGCCACCAACAGCTAACCAAGGGATCGGAGACGAGGGACATCTTCTCAAGGCCAATTGGAATGCATCATACAGTTCCTTATAGGATTCCATTAATGTGTATGCGAAACCTTTCAAATATACGGGTAGAAAGTCTTCAGAATAGTATGATTCCAGATAGCTTTTTGGGATATTCTGTTCCATTTGCAATAACTTATCGAGCAATGCAATAGCATGAAGAGGGTTGAAGAACTGGGTTCCATTAAGTAATAACAAGTAGGCATGTGTGATTATTACCCTTGGATAATCACCGATTGCCGTATGGGCAGCATTGCACAGTGATAAGGCACCAACGATGTCACCAGCACGCTCTCTCAGTGTGGCCAAGGCACACCACAATGCGGCATGTTCATCCACTCTATCTGGTGGTGGTGGTGGCAAGCTCAACGTGATTTTCAATTCGTTGGTAGCCAGTTCGATATCACCTTCCGAGGCGTAAATGGCAGCCAATTCGGCATGTATCAGTCTCAGTATATCGATGTTTTCGCTCGAGTTTGAGTCTGGGAGGGATTGCAAAGCTTGGTTCAACGATTGTACGGCACCGTTGATAATTCCAGCTCTGACAAGCGCTTGACCACTGAGAAGCCATAAGGAAGGATCCTTTGGATTGATCTCAATAGCTCTTTGTAAAGCGGAATGGGCTTGCTCTGCAGATCCAGAGATTAAATGGCACTCAGCCAATTCTTTCCAAAAATTTGAATCATTACCCAAATCTGGGAACTGTTGTATACAGTTTGTGATGATCTGAACCACTTTTTTCGACCAATCCGAGGTGTTCTCCTTGATATCCTTCAATCTTGATGCACTTGCCAATCCACATAAAGCCTGTCTATTATATGGATCATATTTTAAAGCGGAATTGAAGGAGTTGATCGCTATATCCAGGGCCCCATATGCGTTAGCACATTTGCCACAAGCCAACCAAGTTTGGAAGGCCTCAGAGGCAAACACTTGAACAGCAGCCACTTTGGTCTCCACTCCAACGATGGAGCCTCGACTTGATCCGGGAGATTTGATGGTCTTTTGTCGTTTGGCCTTGGGAGACACACTTCTTTGCTTGGTATTATTAGCCATTTAATCGTATAGTATTAATATGTGAAGATGAGCTAAATGATCTAATGAATTCAAACAAGAGTATCATCTAAATAAAAAAAAAAAGTGTGCTGTGGTTTGTCTGTTGTAATGTTGTCAATTTTGCAAATTTCACAAAGCAAAGGGTTGGGTCGTGGTAACAAAACTTGAGACAATCCCATGCAGAAAGAAATAGGAAAAAGAAATCGCGCATTGCATATAGATATGCACAGACTGTTGCATAAAATATTTTAAAACTCACATATGCACTGCACTGAACTGCATTACACTGCAATCCTTAGCACACACTGTTTTCACAAAACATAAGCCTGCTTTCGCAGATCCTCTTGTTATAAGGATCGTTGCAGCCAGTAGATCCCTAATGATACAAATCACATCCATCAAAGGTATAAATGAATATATATATATATATCTATATGAAAGCTCGCTTGCCTCGACCTCCTTTTTTATTTTCGGCAACAACAACATGTATAGATTGCAAAGCTTGTTGTCTTTGTCTTTAAAATGTTGAATGCTTCTCAACAAATATGGGGAGCAATTTCCACTAATAGACAGAGAGCCATTTTTTTTTTTTGTAGAACAGAGGCGAGTCGCATACAAAACAACTTGTCTGTACAAGTCTCAAGAAATTGAATCAAGACTGAATCCATTTTAGTAGTTGGTAGCGTAAAGATTTCCTTTTCAATTTGTTTCGTCATATACTCTTGTTGTAAACCAAAATTGCGCGTATTGTGTTGCACTGTCTCATTTTTTTTTGGCTTTTCGTTTTTCGGTTGAAGTAAGTTAACCCTGTACGATTTGCGTCAAAAACAACTATAGCGAGCTGCACTCGAGTCACTAAACTTTACAGTCACATTTGAAACAATCTCGACGACGATCACAATTGAACCACATACGCACATGAAGTGTAAATGCTCCACCGCCGACTAACGCTGGCTTGGCAGTGACATCTACTGTTGTTATTCCTCGCAATTCTTTATTAACATCCCGCCCGGTCAAGTTGAGAGTGTTGCGGATACATCCCTCGAAAAGTGAAGGAAAAACTGTTTATTGATCAATACTAACACTGTTAAAGTGACAGTTAACTAATCTGTCGCAGGCCATTTTTCCTTGTCGCCTCAAAATTGTTGTAGTTTCTCATTTTCTATCTTTCTTTTTTTTGCCTACTGGGTTTCTTTTTCGGTTCTGCTTTTAACGCCTGAAGCAGTTAAAAAAAAATGGTAATGGAAAAGAGCAATCTGATGTACACATAAACACATGAATAACAACGCAAAAAATTAACAAGGTGGATCAACGCAAAATAAGGAAATGGACCAAAGGATTTAAAGCTTTCGGAATAATTGGTGTCCTGGGTAGACATCGTTTAAGGAGCTAGTATCTGATACCATCAACACATCTTTAATGGAGTACGTGTGTGTGTGTTGTGTGTGTGTGTTGTTTTGAACTCTAAAATGCAATTTCTCCTCGGAAGTGACATATATACACATACGTACATGTACATACACATAATACAGATTCACTCATGAGTGGGCCCTTTCGCCTAGCCTATCCCACCTGTTTCCGCCAGTCTTGAATAACACTTTAATATGATTTGTTAATAATTTATAATTAATGGTCCAGAAAACTTCAACATACGCTACAACAACTATGGTTGTTTTTCTTTCATAATGATCGCCTAATAAGTCTCTCTGTCTTGTAATAGAATTTTGTTTTTAAATACGACTGCGTATAACTTATGTGGGTCTATATATGTATAATAGATGTGTGCACGACAAGGAGTTGATAGCCAAATCACCCAAATCAAGGAAAGAAATGAAATTTAAAAGGAACGAACACCTTTAGGACAGCCCCAAATAAGAACTTTTTTCTTTTCTTTCGATTCTTCCGTTTTTGCAGCAAACGAACTATTTGTTGTGGCGTGTGCTGCTTTCCTCATCGCTTCGATGAGTGGCTGGTGTCTCATCCCGATTAACTCAAATATCCGAAGATGAACATGAATCAAGTTTTCGCAAGGTATCTCATAGAGATGTCGATTGAAATGATAGATAGCTTCCAGTCTAAACTGTTCTAAATCTAAAGAACTCTTTCGTATCAAAACATTATTGTATTTGATCTAAGAAAGGTGAAGACACTCAGCCACCGAGATTATGTATGTATCACCTTTTTGGGTCAGACATCGGTTGTAACGTGTGCGTACACTTACGGTGACATACGAGCATTTAATCCCGATCAAAACGCTGACGAGTCAACAGCAACAGCAACAACAACAACATAGTTTTGAGATCAACTAGATAAGTCGGGATTTGATGAATCGAGACCTTAACGGTAAACACAATACCAACACAAAACCGTTCGTTGCCACATCGATGAGGATGATTACCTTTAAGCAGTAGTAAAAGCTATTATTATTCTCTACTATAAATATCTCTCTTTAATGAACCAACTGCAACTACATGTAATATTAGTGGGTTATTTTGTTTCTAGCGACAAAACAAAAAACTCATCTGGAACCGTTTTTTTCCTATTCTGCTTCTTTTTTTTTCCTTCCTTTACTCCTTCCTTTTCATTTTTTTTATTTTTAAAAAAAAAAAAAAAAAAAAAAAAAAACAATTGCTTTTCCAAATTTATGCATGCACATTTTTATATGTTGCACATACATGCATACGCATAACTGTAACTACACATTTGATTCGAGCACATATAGAGGAAAAAAGAATACTGCATCAACATTCCTTGCCAAACCTTTTTGCTGCTTCTCGTTACGATGTTTTATAACCGCCTCCAATTCTTAGTGGTTTATTGTTTCCTTTTTTTTTTTTTTCTGGGAAAGTAGTTCTTTTCGAAAGCAGTTCTTTTTAAAGTTTTTTTTTTACAACACAGCTTGTTTGTAGTTTAACTTAAAGTTCAAAGTGCAGCCAGAATTCGACTTTAGAAACTATGACGAAATAGGTACCCACCCCTGAAATGTTTATGAAGAGATTCGGTCAAGGAAAATGAATCGCTTTCATCTTTGCTAGAAAACCGAATCGTCCAATAATCATCAGCATGAAACTTTTTATGTAATTTGCAACAAGCAATTTGTGTGAAGAGAAAAAACCATTCTCTTTACATGATTATATCTTGTAAGTTGGTTGTCTTTTTTAAAGATCAACCTCCGCCACCGGTGATGCAAAAAAGCAATTACATCTTCTTTTTTAATTTTTATATTTTCAAAATAGTAGAGAGAACAAACATATTTATAATAGACAATTATTTACGTACGCACATGTGTATGGATACGTACGTTCAATTTCATATACAGATTTGCACATGATAGCTTGACGTTACATCTTCGCAGGTGCTGAGGAAGCAATTATTAGAGAACCGGTGATGTTTGGAAGTTGGAAAGATAACCTAAAATTTGGAGCATGTAATAAAACTACTTCAATTTACCAAATTTTATCATGGGTGATAGATCATCAATTAAAATGATATAAACGAATAAGTAACGTTGGCGGGATATTTTTGAGGGAGGATGTTTGGAGAGCCACTAATGATTTGGTCCCTCATGATGATAACACGATCACATTATTGTTGTAGAGATAGGTGTTGCAGATATGAATTTCTCCAACTCGTTCCAACTCAGTATTTCTGTTGAATATTGAGTATGTAAGTTTGCGTGCACCGTTGTGGTGTGTTTGCTTTTCATCACTGATGACCACTACCAAAAAAAAATAGCAACAGCTACAACATTGGAGCTAGCGTTTTTTTTTTTTTTTTTTTTTTTTTTTTGATGAAGAAGGGAATCAAATTGTTCAAAGTGGATGATCGCTTGTTGATTGATCTCGCTATTCAGCTACTCACAGTCTTCTTCATCCATGTTCTCACTCTTTTACTGCATACATAAATTTAAATATAACTGCTTAGCTTGTGGTTTATGCGATGCGCATCAATTGTCGTCGCGAAGGACAGCACAAAATAAAAGAAAAAACTAAACTTCCGCTCGCTTTTCTTCTTTTCAAAACAACAACTTGTAAATTGTTGCTGCTGCAAACAAAACCCGCTTAATTTCCTTTCGCACTGCACAGAGATGGATATAAAATAGTTTCTGTACCTGGAAATGCATTGAGCTGACTGAGCATCTATTATATGGGAGCTGCAAGATAGTTTTTATGACAATCTCCTATTGACCACTCGATGCATGCCTCTGCCTTTGTACTTCAAACATCATAGTATAAAATTTATTATTGAATTTTAGATGAAATTAAGGGGGGCGGTTTAAGTCTGAATTGTTCTTCAAAAGTTGGCATTCATTTACTGAACATCTTAAAAAATTGGTGGGAGAGCAAACATGTAATGTAATCTCTATCTTGTTAACCCCATACCCTGTCTGTATTATCTGTGCTCTATTTCTTTTTCCATAGCTCACGTGGTCATCTCTACATACTGAAGAAGGAGAGACGAGACACAAGCAAAAAAAAAACAAGTCGCGTTTTTGTTTTTTGAGGGAGGCGAGTTTATTTATCTTTTTATGTCGTACGTATTTAGAAGTAGCAACTGTGTTACTAAACCCAGGTCCTAGAGTAGGGATATTATCAATGTCACACTGCGTTCGATCAATTGGGCACGGTACTTATACTTTGCAGCTGACTCATACGATATTAATGTTTTTATCCCTATTCACTTGTAATTGCATTGGTATAGTCGAAATATTGGGCCACAACTTAAAGTAGTGTGAATTATTTTGACTTATACTTTGCACCTATATTTGCTCTGCGTTGCAGCTTAAATACTTTCGAACAGTCTTCTTGTACGGTCTTTGTGATATCTCTTTCTTTGCATTTGATCCGCGGGGTCACATTCCACACTCTATTGCCTAATTCGGGAGTCTAATCAGCTAGATAAGAGACTTCTAGAAAAATATGTGTGTCCTAAATGGATAATTGATTTGACTAATACGAACGGCTACAAAGTTGGTGAAATATCTTGATTCTCCCCAGCTCGTTGAGCCATCGGTACCACTCAATTCACTTCAGAGAAGTCGATAGGTGATGTCAAACAACGCTAAAGAGTTTCCAAGAACTCACAACGAATTTCGAACTATGTATCAAATTTTACTCAATTTCACTCGCTTTTCGAAAATGAACATCAGCTCCAGCTCTCTCTCATAAATTAAGAATTGAGGAAATTGACACTTCGCTCACAATCAGAAAATAAGTGATACCTTCACTGCACCGACGTCAAGGATTTCGCCCTGATCGCACACAGATTCTTAGGTGACGCAGTTTACAACGAAGATGAAGACATCATCTCTTTGGAGACAAAGTTGCCAATATGGCTGGCAAGGAGGCTGGTTTGTACTGTGTCAGTGGTACTCCATCCAATCAGATTGCAATTTGTACGTATATCCAACAACCACCAACAAGTATTGTCCGTGATTACAGGTCGCATGCATCGCGAATGAAGCCGTGGGAATTGCCACGCTTTGCCAGTCGATTCCCATTGGAGTAATTCCAAGTAATGGAAAGTATCTCGTCTTGGAAGATATCATCGAGCAAATTGTTCTTGATACGGAGAATACTCATTTGGCACTGACACTGGTTATCTCATTTGAAATTACCATTCAAGGTGTCGAGATTCCACTCGAAGAGATTGCAAGAATTTCAAGATTTTGTAAAGAACATGAATTATATTACATTGTGATGGGGCTAGATTGTGAGACGCTGCCATTGCAGATGGAATTCCCATCAAGACACTATGCCAGTATTTCTATTCGGTCTCGTTGTGTCTGTCAAAGACGTTGGGTGCCCCAATCGGGTCAGTCTTAGTCGGTGAAGGAAATTTCATCAAAAGAGCAAACCATTTCGAAAAACCAAACGGTGGTGGGATTAAATAGAGTGGTTTATTGCTGAAGATGGCAATTCATGCCATCGATGAAAATTATTGCAAACTGGCCAAAACTCATGAGCAGGCTGAGGAATTGGAGCGGTTTTTGATCTCGAAAGGTATTCTGATATGACGTAAAGTTAAGAGGGGCCAGATATCAATTGAGCGAGAAGAGTTTGACAAATTTGAAGAAAGCAATCTACGACAGTTATCAAACAGCCTTGCAGCACCAAGATGACCCGATCGTGCCTGTGTAGTGAACTACTGATGGCATATATATGATAGATAGGTCCGCGGCCAAACTGTTTATTGTTCAGGTTGTTATCGTGTTTCTTCCCTTTTAATAATAAAAAAACACACAAACACACGCGCGCGCGCGCCAAAAAATAACAAAAAGAAAAGTACAAGGGGTTGTTTTAAAGTGGCAGGACATCAGCGAAATTTTTTTTGAGATCAACAATCAATCGGTGAAGTGTTTGTATCAAATCAAGTAGTACTTCATTAATCCCATATATGATCTAAAACCAAACTATCTGCTCAACTGTGCTTTCACCCCACCATCACAGTAAATCAAGCGATAAAGCAGTCAGCCAGCCAACTCTTCCGTCCACTAGTTCACTTCACTCGTTCACACGCATCTATCTCATCAGAAATCTAGCCTAAATCGGGGGCTTTTTTTTCTCCTTACTTTCTGGTAACGTCAATTGATATTATATTCGTGTCATTTCACTGATTAACGAACAAGTCACTTTCCATAATATTCTCATTTCAAAAGCATTTGTCAGAGCTGATCATTTCAAACAGTCTCAATAATAATACACTACAAGTCACATCCCCATCTCTGAGTATACAGCACCCAAATATGCATAGAAGCAGAAGCATCTTATCTTCAAGACTGGATAAGGAGAACACCAATAATGGTATCAGCGATATTTCTACTAAGAAGTCACTCTGGGGCACTATCAAATCCAAGAGAAGAACAAATGGTACCGAAGAGATCCTGAAAAAGAAATCATCGGCCAATCCATTGCATAGACTCTCGTTATCTGCTTCATCTTCATCTACAACATTAAACTCGGAACTCATCGAAACCTCCATCCCAGCCGATAGACATATGAATGTCGGCCCAGCTATGATATCCACATCAACGTCACCATCAATAACATCACCCTCATCTGCAATATCACCATCTTCATCCAATCCATCAACAGTTTCATCGATGCATTCAAGGCCGCTTGCTGCCTCTCCATCAACAGTCAATTACAGTCTAGACCCGAATAACCATGGAAACAAAGTCATCGGGCTATCACCTTTGGCAGGGCACGCTATTTCTGAACCCGTCTCAAGAGTGGCGATGGTGTCAGGATCAAGACAGAGAGAAATTAGAAAAAGCAAACGAGCTTCCAGAATGTTTGAACCTGATTTTAACATTACCAACGAAACTACAACATCAACAGACTCAGTGCCGACAGGTAACACTGCTCGAAATGCTAGCAAGCGACATTCCGTAATGTTTGGCAAATCAACTATACCTTCTGATTTCTTGCAGACATTGCAGCAAATACCTTCAAATGAGGAAAAGCACACCATTGAGCGCACCCAAATAGAGAGCAACAACAACGACAAAAGACTTTCAGTGACATTTGCAGATTACAAACTAGCTTTACAAGCATACGGAGATTATGAAACTGATAGTGCAGCTCCAACCAGAACAGAACAGATTACAACAAGTAAAGATAGTACTACTATTATAGATGAAAATGAAAAACTGGATATGAAGCTTTCAATGACTGATTCATCCTTATCATCTTCGGGAGGTACCCCTGGTACAGATTTTGAAGATGAACTTGACAGCAAAGTGGAAATCAAATTAATTTCAAATTGTGTTTGTATCGGTACTCACCAATCAAGTATTTTTGATGACGGTAAGCATTTCATGGGGAATGCCAAGTTGAACAATATCGACATCAGAGTGAACGATGATTTGAATGGGATATTCAACGAAGATGACGATGAAGAGGACTCTATGGACAAGTTGAAAAGGGTTCAAAGAACATCACTTTATTTTACCTGAACATGCTCAAGTCGTATAGCCATTCTCATCTGATATTTATTACAAATAGATTTTTAACAAAAAGATATTAGAGCAAGGAAGCAATAATAATAGTAACAAAGAAAAAAAATATATATCTTTCCTCATCGGCTGTGGTTTAGCGAATTTTGAAATACATACTGAAATTAATATACAAAAGATGTTGGGCAAATTGAAGAACTTGAGAATCAACAACAGCCACGCTACACTGTCTGGACCAGTAGCTCCCCTGGGTTCTTCCCCAGATAGAGCCTCAATCTATCGCAACAGAAACAATTTTGGTGTCAACCTTGGCTCTGTCTTTGTACTAGAAAAATTTATGTTTGGAGATTACTTTATCAATGATTCTAAGCTGGAATTGGATGCTGTTGAACAATTGATCAAGTCAAAGGGTGAAGATGGTGCAAGGAAAGTTTTGGAAACCCACTGGTCTGATTATATGAAGGATGACGATTGGAAGTGGTTGCAATCAAAGGGAGTCACTGCTGTCAGGATCCCAGTTGGATACTGGGCCGTTGATGGTGGTAAATTTGCATCGGATACCAGTTTCAGCAAAGTGACCAAGGTTTACAAGAATGCCTGGTCGTATTACAAGAAGTACATTGATAAAGCTGCCTCGTATGGTATTGCCGTACTCGTTGACTTGCATGCTGTTCCTAAAGGGGCCAATACCGGGGATCACAGTGGAGAAGTGTTATCCAAAGCTGGATTTTGGGATTCGCATTCATCGCAGAAGAAACTGGTTGAGATAGTGTCATTTATCGCACAAGATTTGCGTAAAGTGGAAAATATTGCCGGTTTGCAGATTGTTAATGAATCGGAGTTCAATGGTGATGGAGCAGCACAAAAGCATTATTACCAAAAGGCTATCAATGCCATAAGAGAGGTGGACCCAATAGTTCCAATTGTCATTTCGGATGGTTGGTGGCCTGATCAGTGGGTAAAGTGGGTTCTGGATGAAGAGTCCAAGTTGGGCAAATATGAGACGTTGGGTGTAGTGATTGACGCCCACTGTTACAGATGTTTCAGTGATGACGACAAGAACAAATCCCCTGAACAGATTATCGATGACTTGCCTAAAGATTTGTTGACCAATTTATCGGCACCGCTGGATATTCTCGTTGGTGAATACTCTTGTGTCATTGATGGTGCATCGTGGAATAAGGCCAACGGAGACAGGTCGCAATTAGTCACCAAGTATGGCCAAGCTGAAATGAGAGAATTTCAACAAAAAGCCAATTGCGGTTCTTACTTCTGGACTTACAAATTCCAACATGGTGATGGTGGTGAATGGGGGTTCAGACCGATGGTGGAGTCGAACGCGATCCCAGCTAGACCAAGACAAGTTAAACTTCCTTCAAAGCAACAGTACGAAGAAGCCTTCAATAACGAGTATTCTGCCCATGAACAATATTGGAATCAGCAAAATCCAAAAGAAAAGTATGAGCATGGTCGCTACAAGGACGGGTTTAGCACTGCTTGGGCTGATGCCACTGTGTTTGCCGAATTTGACGGGTCTCGCTTGGGTAGATTGCATGCTTGGTCCACGTCGAGGTTGAAGGAGCATATCAAGGCTAAAGGTGACTCCAAGTTTATTTGGGAATATGAGCAAGGATTCAGTAAAGGTGTCGAAGTTTTCAATAAAATGGTATTTGGAAACTAAATCTATCTGCTATATAGACACATTGTTTATAAACTGTTGTCGTTGTCTAATCAGTTTATATGTTTCAAAATTGTCTTGTTTTACGATATCACCTTTGTACATTGATTGATATCACACTGAGGTGGAATTTCATTTTTCACCATCCATTTGTAAAAACGAAAAGCCGGTTTCTCAAGGACAAGTCATAAGCAGTGAGATATTGATGAAAGGGGTTATGGTAAGACTACAGTTTGGAATTTGATGTTTTTCCAACGCTGACTCACCGATTGCACTCATTGGGAGAACATCAACTAAGACAAGAGCACCCGGAAATTAAAAGTCATACTACTAATGAGAATGAGCACTAAAAATAAATGCCTCCTACGATTCCAGGGCAATCAAGTTGTACCGGTGAGTGTGAGTACCAAAAATAAATGTCTGTTATGATTATGGATGAGAAAAATGTGAGCAAAAACTACGTAATGAATAAACCAAGCAAAAAAAAACGGGGAAAAGATTTTGAAGAATGAATTTGAGACAATTTTTCATGGCGACTTTCTCATTATTGACTGTTGACTGTATTTTCTGATACCTCCACTACCAATGATCTTGTTCTCACTGGCGCTCGAGACTCTACTTCTGATCCTGTTACCGGAACTAATTCTTGTAGTTGACTTAGATTTTGGTAATCTTCCTGGGGTATTGTATGGAGGAGGAGATGATGCTATAGTTGTGGTTGTAGTTGTAGTTGTAGTTGTCCTTGTCTTTGTCAATTGGATATTTTTGGATGCTGAAGAGTTCGGATTAGTGATCGATCTCAAAACTTTCCATTGTGGAGTATCATCGTTTTTCCCTTCAATTGTTGTAGAGACAATTTTTTTGTTAACAGAGAGAGAATCGGCATCTGTCAAATCTTCCGCTTGGTCCATTTGATCATCAATGTTACGATTTTCTTGGTCTACTTCTTCAACATCTCTGTACTCTGTTTCTTCATCTGAGTTATTAGTGAGACCACCTTGAGGTCTAGTTGGAGAGTATTTTCTTGGTTGTCCGGGGCTTTGCAACGGTACAGCTCTATGTGCACTTTTCAATTGACCTGAAAATTTTCTTCTTCTCACGGGCGTCGCTGGAGAACCACCTAAAATACTGCTATCCATTCTCAACAAAATTTGGGACTTGCTGTCTTTTCTTCTACTCTTGTAAAGATCGTACTTGATCAATGGGAAAAGACCTCCAATGAAACTATCCGGTATAGTATCGATTACCATTGTATGCCTCCAATCTCTAAATTCATTTTGATGCAAGTACAACCAGTGCTGTTGGGGTCCAACAACCATTCCTGGTCTAATCATTCTCATGTATCCTATACATTCATTGGCAGTAAATCCATGAGTATAAATTAAGTGGGCTCCAATGAGACAACCTGTTCTTCCTAAACCGGCTTTGCAATGAACCGCGATTTTACCACCATCATTGATCACGGTTTCTGCGGCTCCTATGAATTTTTGAACGTATTCCATGGTGGGACAAGTTCCATCATCAAACAACATATCGATGTGTTGAATGCCTCTATTAACGAATTCGTTGGCGTCATAAAGATGCGAATTGAGTCTGACGACCAACTTGACATCATTTGTGGTGAAAAATTCCAAAACTTTTTCGAAAGGTCCATTGATATGACCTTTGACTTTTTGTATAGGTGATGCAAATGCAATAAAATCTTTTGATATAACGTTAAAATCTCCTTGATCAACTCTTTCATATTGTTCATACTCCTCTAGATTAAAAGTTGCCAAGTCGATCATTCCTCTTTCCTTTGCCCTCCACATGCCATAGACTATATCTTGGATAGTTATCTCAAAGTCGGCATGACTATAACCTGCATCTCTAAATGGCATAAAAGGAGGATCGCATTGCGCTATCGGTTGTAACACCTGATGCGGCGACCAATTCTGGATCAAAACCATATAACAGCACAAGATACAAGCAGCGTTCGATCTTTCTCTAGATCCAGTAGAAGAGTAGAACACCACCGCTTTACCCCTATTGTTACTGTTGTTCAAAATGTTATGTAGCACAACGGCAAACCTGTATAAATGTCCAATGTGAAGGGGCCCAAAATCCAAGTTAAACTGGTTGTAAGGCAACGAGTCCTCGACCGTGAAATACACAATATTGTCTGTGTTCTTTGGGAGGTAATCATAAGCTCCTAAGTATATTCTATCTTTGAGGAACTCGATAGCGTTAAGACGCTCCAGCAAGTCTGATATAACTATCTTGTTCATGCTGATTCAGTCGGAGTGTTGAGAATGCAGTTGATCAACTGTCAGTGAAAGTTTTGATACGTGAGGATGCTATGAGCCAATGGCGGTGACTCCTGAACCCGTTTAAAAGTCTGAGAGCAGCTGTTGTGAGAGTTCAACGTTATGTTAATGACAATTTTAAATGAGAGTTCTCATAAGATATCTATATCAAGTTTCTCTATTGTTTATATTTTGAAAAATGCGTGCAATTTGACCTTTCGCTTAATGTTGACAAAATTCCTAAAGAGGAACTACTTTACCTTGAGATAGCTTGAGTTGCCTAATTGAGAATTTTTTAATTAAAACACCCGTAATTGGATATATGAGCCGTATAAGGAAGTTACCGATTATGGTAATCTGGAATTTTTTGGTTCCCATCAGTCAAATAGTTAAATCTGTGTTTCTTTCAAAAAAGAAAAAGTTAATTGAAATATATGTCAATAGAGGACACGGGCAGATATGGATCAAGTATTAACATACAAAGAACTCTTGGGGGTAGCAGCCTTGGGTCTGGCTTACTTGAATGCTAAGCACCGAATATCTGATGACTTTTATATCATTCCTCATTTTGTCAAGACGGTGCTGGAACATTTGATGAACGTATATCGTGGCAGAGTGAGCTATTGGTACACTTTTGAGGCAGCAGCTAAAAAGTACAAGAACAACACCGCACTCATATACCCGAGAAGAATTGCAGGCAAGAAAGGAGACGAGGAATTTGAGATTGAAAAATACACATATGGGGAATTGTATGACATTATTCTTAGACTCTCCTATATCTTGGTGAATGAATATGGCGTTAAAGGAGGTGATACGATAGCTCTTGATTTCACCAATAAACCAATGATCATATTCTTTTGGTTTGCGTTGTGGAATATCGGTGCTACGCCAAGCTTTATTAATTACAATGTGATTCACGAGCCTTTAGTTCACTCGATCAAAGTTGTCGAAGCCACTCATGTCTTTGTTGATCCTGAGGCGGGAAAACCTATGAGAGCCACCTTGCCTGAAATAGAGAAGCAATTACCAAATGTAAGTGTTGTCTTCATCGATGAAAGGGACTTGATGAATGTGTTGAGTAATCCAAGGTCGCCCACTTTCAGAGCCGCTGATGAGACAAGGAGACCAGGTGAATCAGATTGGGGAACAGGCGTTTTAGTTTATACCAGTGGCACTACCGGTTTACCCAAAAGTGCAATAATCAGTTGGAGAAAAGTTGTTTTGGCATCAGCAATGTATGGTCACATTGTGCATATCACAAGTAAGTCTGTTGTGTTTACAGCCATGCCGTTATACCATTCGACTCTGGCGATGTTAGGTGTAATGCCAGCGATGGCTGTTGGAGGTGCCATTGCCATTTCACACAATTTTTCAGCCTCAACGTTTTGGACACAAGTGAAATTAACGGGCTCTACTCATATGCAATATGTCGGGGAAGTTTGTCGTTATTTGTTGAATTCTCCGGTACATCCCGATGAGAAAAGACATAAACTTGTCTGTGCATATGGTAATGGGTTGAGACGTGATATATGGCAAGAATTCAAAGAAAGATTCAACATCCATGCTATAGGTGAATTCTATGCCGCTACGGAATCACCAATTGCTACAACGACATATCAAACTGGAGAGTTCGGTATTGGGGCATGCCGTAACTATGGTTCTATCATCAATTTTATATTGAGTTTTGAGCAATGTTTGGTAAGAATGGATCCGGAAGATGACTCTGTTATTTGGCGAAACCCCAAGACTGGATTTGCTGAAGTGGCTAAGCCCGGTGAAAATGGTGAGTTATTGATGAGAATTCTCAATCCAAGAAAAGTGGAAACATCGTTTCAAGGATATGTCAATAATAAGAAGGAGTCATCTTCAAAAGTTATCAGAGACGTATTCAGGAAAGGTGATGCATATTATAGATCGGGGGATTTGGTCAAATCTGATAAAGATGGGTTGTGGTATTTTGTAGATAGATTAGGTGATACTTTTAGATGGAAATCAGAAAATGTGAGTACCACAGAAGTTGAAAATCAATTGATGGATTTGAAAGAGATTTTGCAATGTTGTGTTGTTGGAGTGAAAATTCCAGGTCATGAGGGTAGATGTGGATATGCAATTATTCAACCAAAGGATAAGTCTAACTTTGATGAAAGAATTTTTTTGAAAAAATTGTCAGCACACGTTAATGAGACACTTCCAAGTTATTCCAGACCAAGATTTGTCAAATTTGCTGAAATCACTACAAATTTCACGCATAAGATCCCTAAGAAACAATACAGAAACGTTAAGCTTCCCAATGGTGAGTTTGGTGACGAGTTTATATACTGGTTGAACCCAGCTTCCAATCAATACGAGGAGTTGGATGAGCCTGAGTGGCTAGCTATTACACTGGGGAGGGCGAAATTATAGTAATGGTCGGTGATTCATTACCCAACCCCTTAATTACTTGAATTGCATTGAAATACATATATATATATTTTTTCGTTTGATAATTTTCTGTTTGGTTATTTTTATGTCATAATAAAATAGTTTAGAAAGAACAAGAATGCTTAGAAATAGAGATGATTTTCTTTGACAGACCGTTGTATGGCTGACTCGGGATTAATCATAAATTCATTATCGATTGTAGTTCTGCTGTGGTCAATTAACAGTGAGATAGAGTCGCTGCACTTCTCCCCAATAGTCGTCCGTCTCACATGACTTTCGGTAAGGAAAAATAGAACGTTTCAAAGGGGCTTCTCTACCCAGTTTACTCACCAGCCCACGATTTTTTTCAATTTTTAAGTGTAATATAAGTAGATGTAGGCGTCGAATCATAGACCGCTGCACCGGCTTTACAACACGATCATCATAATTGCAAGACAATTGTTCGTTTTTCCAGCTTTGATTGCAGTGCGCCTTGCCGACACTGAAAAATTATTTATATAAACTATATTTCTATTTACATGAAGGGCTTTGGGTAATTCATTCAGCAATTTCCTAGAGGATGTGAAGATTATTGACGAGCAAAGGAAACTGTCAACAGACATAACTTCGAGAATTAAACCGCGATCTATATAGGCATATATAAAAAAAACATCAACTCAAAAAATACTTGAATAGTAGATATAAACATGTGAAGAAAATAGTTGGAATGGCGTAAATGCCAATGACTTCAATAAAGCTATTCACTTTCAAATCGCATTCGAATCTAGGGAAATCACTATTGAAATGACCAGTTTGATAAAATTGGCTCAACATTTCATCCTTTTGATACCATTTACGATAAAGCCATTTTTCAAAATTGTTCATATTGATGGCATCTTCTTGTTCAGAGAGAGATTCACCATATTTGAAATGATCAATTTCAGAGATCTCAGTCTTGGAGAAATGGATGTGTACTTCTTTAGGACCTTTTCCCAATAAAAAAATGTTTTTCATGGTGTACACATCTTGAGCAAATTGGTCCTGTCTCACACCACCGTAACCAATGGTCAAATTGTAAATGGATTTGGTGGTGTCTGATAATTTCATAGTGGCGAAATATAAGCCTTTAACTCTTGGTAGTAACATATTTTGTAATCTAGGTGTACCCACTTTATCGCACCAGTTGTTTGATTTTTCCAATCTATCTTGAGACATGTTTGTACCTTCTGGGAAGAGAATCAACCAATGTTTGCGCAATGCAGCGATAAAACGGTCACCTTTGTTGTCGGAATCTCTTGAATAATGATCGATCTTGGCCAATTGGCTTGTCATCACTGACCGATCCTGTTCCCATTTTCTAGAGAGAAATATAAAATTGTAATTGTTCATTCCATAACCTAGTACAGGTAATTTTCTCAACGAATCCTTCATGATGATGTAGATGTTGTTAGCCATCTTATTGCAATATGCCATAAACCAGATATATGCCCAATCGATATATATCTGATGATTGGCAATGACTATAGCATTTTGTTCCAAATAAGCATGTAACAATTTGTTACCCATTGTCGAATTTCTGTGTTGGAAAGTATTAACAGGGATGGTATTGTCATGAGTGACAATCAACTTTGTTGGTGAAGCATTTTGGAGTACAAACACCAACATCACAATGAAATTTGTCTTGGTGTAATTTAGGAGCAATCTTTGTAACTCCTTGTTATAAGAAGTGAACAAGATGATCAAAAATTGAGCTGTCACAATACTCAAGGATCCAGTGATGAAGAATATCACCATTAGTGTCACTCTGCATAATTGTAAGAAAGAGGCTTTTTCTGTTTGGATCTGTGGTTTGTTTTCATCAAGACTTGACTCTGATTGTCTCGATGTTTCATTGGATGGCAAATCCATTGTGTGACTGACAAATAGTACAGTATTGTGTTTAACAATTGATTGTTATTGTTGTCGTTGGCAAGTGTTCAAATTTCAGTGATTCATCTAAAATGGCATCTGATATGGACCTTCTCACAATCAATAAGGGCAATGTGGAGTTAGATGTAGTTTTGTTTAAAAGACAATATAACCCTGTATAACCTAATCACATCAATCAAATGATTTTTTTTTATGTTTTTTTTTGCTACTCATGTCACTGGGAGTGATGATGAAATTGTATATATATATATATATACACATATATACAAGATGAATTAGTGTAACACTCAAGTCCGTGAATGGGATATGGGCTCTTTCTATCAACTTGTTGGGTATAATTATCATTTATTTAATTTTCAACTTCTTGTCTTGACTAATTGTCTACATAACTCTTTATTTCAAACCCCGTGGTTTAAGTAATAAAGATAATGTTCTGAGAGATGAACGAACTGGAGTAGATGATGCAATCAACAACAACATTAACTGTATATATATATATATTGCCCATTATGGGCGTTCTTTTTTCGGTGCAGCTTAAATTATTATTTTCAGATCAAATCAGGCCCCTCTCTCTATGTAGATGTGAGTTGGATATTACATAAGGGGGTGCCTTCATCCACTTATAATTAAAACAAGTGTCGAATTGAGGGGAAGGAGTAAGAGTGGAGAGAGAGAATAACTAACTCATGTTATGTATGATTATCTTCTTATTGAAGGCATTGTACTATAGGATCAAACGGGATTTTGTTCAAATCAATTCAATTAATCATATGAAATCTATCAAAAACTCCGGGTTTCCTTTGTGTCTGTGTGTGTGTGTGTGATAATAGAAAAAGGACCTCGGCATGAAATCAACCCAAATCAAATAAATAGCCCCTGTTTTTTCTAGACGATGATGCTCTACAAAAAAATAAAAGAGAGAGAAAGAAAGAAAAAAAGTTGAAAGAAGCTTTTCTGATAATGATGATTACAACCGTTAATATTCATATATTCCATTCACAAATCTCACAAAAGTGCATGGTATATCACAACTTCATCAAGACCCACCTGCACTGATATATATCTATATATTCATATATGCAGCACAAACACATAAAATTTGACATTCACACATAATATATTCCCAATCATTTTTTTTTGTTTTTCAGTCATCGGAAAATGAGCAGCACACATCCATTGAACTCCACATTTCCACCACAATCGCTGTTAAATTCAATATCATCGAACGTCGATTCACTAGAATCACTCGATAGTGCCATCGTTGCTGATAATGGTGATGTTGCTTCAAATATAGGTACCTCGAATTTAGCAAGACCCCAAACTAATGCTGAGAGCCAACATCCATACCCTTTCTATGCCGTACCCAGGACGCACGGCTTAGCGGAACAACAACAAGAACAAGAACAAGATGACAATAACAACAATGGCAAAAGTGAAGAAGGTGACAATGTTGAAAGTGATGGCGTTACCAAGAGTCGAAGTTACAACAATAGTGATGGCATCTCCAAGAGTCGGAGTTACAGCAATGATGATGATGAGGGCACCTCCTTGATGTTTGGCATGGATAAAAAATTAACGGTACCACGCAGGCAGAGAAGAGGACTATTGGCTAATAGCTCTGTGATCCCAGAGTATGACAATGCTCGATTATATCCTGGCAAGGTGAAATACTTTATCGTATTTGTTGTTGCATGTTGTGCAGTCACTGGTCCAATGGGGACCTCGATCTTGATGCCACTGATCGATGCCGTCACTGCAGAATTGCACACTTCCGTCACGGTGGTGAATGTTAGTGTTGGTGTTTATCTTTTCACATTGGGGTTTTTCCCCTTGTATTGGTCCAGTTATTCAGAGGCCTTTGGTCGACGGTCGATATACATTGTTAGTTATATCTTATTTGTATGTTTCAGCATTGGTTGTTCCCTTTCCACAGGTATTGGTATGTTGATTGGATTCCGTGTATTAAGTGGTGCCGCTGCTGCTAGTGTACAAAGTGTTGGTGCCGGAACTATTGGCGATTTATTCCCACCTCAAGAGAGGGGTAAAGCTATGGGTATATATTATTTGGGTCCCTTGGGTGGCCCTCTTTTCCTGCCCATTATCGGTGGTCTGTTGGCAGATACATTGGGTTGGAGATCAACACAATGGTTTTTGGTGATTTTTGGTGGTGGTTGTTGTGTTCTGATATTGATTTTTCTTCCAGAGACATTGAGAAAAGATGACAATAGAGAGGCTATTAGAAGAATCTTGGCACTGAGATTGAAACCAAGAGATATTGAAGAGAAATCTTCGGATCCTTCCCTTAAATCTTTTGAAGATAGTGATGACGTTGAAGGACAAAGATCTCAAAATGATATCAATATCGAAAATGAAGACAGAGTCATACAGAGAATCATTACAAATCAATCGGTAAGGTCGATACAAAGATCACTTTATTTCAACGAAGAAGAAGAGGAGGCCAATGTTCATGTAGTTGACACCCATCTGCCCTCGATTTCTAGAATACAAACTGATCGAAATAGTGAGATGTTTGAGCGATTGAGAGAACGTAATTTGGAGAAATTGAGATCAAAAGTTGAGGAATTGAATGATCCTCATACACCAGAATTAACAAAATGGCAAAATTTTAAAAAAAATTTGTTCATTTTTACAATTCAACCATTAAAATCGGTTGTATTCTTAAGGTATCCACCTGTTTTTCTTGCCGTTTTATATTCTGGTCCCATTTTTTCAGTGACATATTTTTTAAACTTGACTCTCACTTATGCTTACTCAAGGGAACCATACAATTTTTCGGAAGTGATTGTTGGATTAGTGTACATTCCAAATTCTGTCACTTATATCATTGCCTCCATCTTTGGTGGTAGATGGACTGATAAATTATTGACAGATTATGCCAAATCCCACAATGGTGAAATTGCCCCTGAGGCAAGATTCGGTCCTAACGTATGGCTAGCGGCATCGTTATTCCCCGTTGCATTATTGATCACAGGTTGGTGTTTGGATCAAAAAGTGCATTGGGTTGCACCGTTAGTTGGTACAGCCATCTTTGGTTTTGCTAGCATGACGGTGATTGGCACCACAGTGACATATTTGGTGGATTCGTTACCAGGTCGAGGTGCCACCGGTGTACTGTTAAATAACTTGATCAGAATGACATTGGCAACTGTGGCTTGTTTTATCACTGAACCATTGATCAAACTGTTAGGTATTGGAATCTTGTTCAGTATATTGGCAGGTTTGAGCGCTGTTGTGGCGGTAGTGTTGCTATTCTTGAAGCGTAATGGAACATATTGGAGGGAGACTTATGATTTGTCAAAGTTGTACGATTGGTTGGATTAATTACAATTCAATTGATCTTGTTTTCGTCTTAGCTGATATCCCTCCTCACTTTTCCCTTATTTTGACATTTTGCTGCTTTTTTTTTAGTTGTTCTCTGTTCATGCCGGGTGGAGTTGTGTTCTTAACGAGTTTGAATCTTATGGTCATTTCTCCAGCTCATATCGATTCTATTTATAGGCATGGTTATATGGTGATCACTTTACCCTTTATGTCTTTTGTATTATTTAAATCAACACAATCATTATTTATTTATTTACTCAAATTGACATCCATCCAGCTCAGCCGAATCCGAATTGATTTGTTACGAGCATAAACCTTAGTTTCACAGAATCTCGAATGGATAAAAATTTGGGAAAAGATGACGACATTCGTAAAGTAAATTCAATTTATTTGTCGAAAATAATCCAAAAATAGTTTTCAATAATCAATATCACAAAATACTAGTTAAAAAGACCAAAAAAAAAACACAATAGTGTAAAGTTTTTTTTTGTGTCTTTTTTTTGTTTTGTTTTGTGAGATTCAGAACACTTTCATTATCACAACATGAATGCAGGCATCGCTTATAGAGCTAGCTTTTGGCGTGGTCTCTACTTTATCTCTCAATATCATCAACCAACCATCTTCAAGTTAAATGATTTTAACTTGCTCTTCCTCTCTCTTTTCGGTTCCTTTGTATGTGTACATGATATACACTTTTTCCACACAAACTAATTTGAAAAGTACTTTGTATAAGCTTGACAATTTGGTGGAATCATCAGATGTATCCATCGATGATTGAGAGGGAGGAGGGGTTGAGGCAGCATCTATTAACCAGCTAAACTTCTGTTTTGTCTTATTTATTGCTATTGTCTGCCGTATTTTTCCCAAACCCAGCTATGAGATCATACATATATGGTGGGCTTCGAAGGAGCCCCTCCGAAATTGACTCTGTTTTCATAGCTAAGCGACGTAAAAGCAGCGTCAGTTTGGCCTTGATGCATATCACACACCGGCAGAACATGTATATATGGTGAGAGATAACATATGGAAATCAGTGAAGCCTTGCTCAAACAGTAGAGAACTCCTTTCTTTGTATAGCCCGATGATACTCACTCAAATATTCTTATGAAGAAGGATTAGACGACAGACGACAGACAAGTGGGGTCAATAAATATCAGAAGGAAGAAAAGAAAAGAAAAGAAAAGAAAAGACAAAACAACACGCTCATATTTGCCCTCCCACTCCCAGAATCCTCAAGTGGATATTGTACATTACAGGCAAGATGCTCTGCAGTAGGTTGACTAAGACGAAGAAGAATAAACATAGTAAAAAAAAAAGAACACAAGGGTGGTGGTGGAGGAGGGACTACCGGGTTCCTCTGTTTTATTATAATAGTTAGTGGAAGTGGAAGAGCCAAGTGAGATAATAATATCGTATATGTAATTCTATATAAATAATAACAGATGATTATGTATGAACTTAATTAACAAATCTGTCAAGCTGCCCAACATATTATAGCATGCACGGAATTGAACAAATTCTCCCAGATAAACAGAGATCAGTTGACAGTATGAAGAGAGAAGTTCAAATAGATCAATATCAGTAATACACCCTTGAAAAGGTTTGGGCACTGCCTCTTTTGTCTGAGGCTGTACTCGTTTATTTTATATAAATTCAACTATTACTTATTATTATTTTAATTATCATTTTTATTATCTATTGTGTAATCAATTTTTGTGTAAGTGTCTCCGGGGTTTTCTTTCTCTTTCTTTTTGTGACAAGGATGTGTGGTAAGAGTTTATTTACGCCTAAATACATAGAACATTTGTGCGTTTGTCGTATTTTGTATGTATATACAATAACAAGTCAGTAGCCACTATTTTTCAACACATTTCGAGATGCTGCGTACAATTTTATGTTCATGTATAACTCAGATCAGCATGCCCATTGAACAAAGGCTAGAAAACCTTCTTTTAAGTTCATGCTACTTTTTTCTCATATTGTGAAATATGTTCAAGCGCCCTGCCCTCCACTCTCCCCTCTTCCTCCTTGAGCCTTGTTTAATATGACATATAAGTTAGAAGGATGAGACAATGTTAATATAAATGAAAGATAACGAGGAATACTTCTATATTTCACTGGCATTTCTATCTTTTTTATCATCCATTCAACACTGAGATGCATAATTTACTTTTTTTTTCCTTCTTCCCAAAAAAATGGCCCGGAGATAAATCGAAACGAAAAGCGAAAAGAGAAACAAAGCAAAAACAACAACAACAAAAACAAAAAAAAAAGCGTTGAAATGGTCAGAATGGGTCTTTCTCTATAACTTTGGGATTTTTTACACTTTGCAAAAAAAAAACATCTCAATTGCACCAATATTTCGGACGCTGTTAATATCTCCATTCTGACATATCTATAGCTATTTTCACAACATACTTGGCAAGAAAGAATGTCCCGCCCAAAGAATGGAGATGGCAATTTTTTTTTTTTTCCTAAGGGATTAGCAGGAACTCTCATATGACTAAAACAGCGACCACCTATCCAAGGTGCTTATTGCTCCTCCTGCCCAATTATTACAATAGTACTATTACTACTTCTATGGGGAAAGCTAAAGGGGACAAATATAAACAACTCAAATATATTCATTTTACTCCCCCTCTCCTCCACCTGCCTCATGTTGTTTGCCTTTGACTTTGTAGGAGGCGGGTGGCTGAATTTATATAGATGTATTGGCATGAACTTGTGCCGGTTTCGTGGACGGTACCTGAGAGTTTGCCGTTAGGCGAAAATTTATTGGTGGAATTGCCAAAGGGTAAAGTGGGCGGAAAAGCTTTCTGGTGGTGATTGGTTGTCAATGCTGCATATATATACCTTTTTCCGTCAATAGGGGGACGAGATTTGCTATCAGTTGGCTGGCTCTTTTTTTGCACTTATTACTCCAAAAACTATTAGTTCGTTGCGGTTTTCACAAAGGATGATGCATCTATATGATTTCAATCAATAAAAAATATACACATGTATGTGTATATATTGTTTACTTATTTCTTCATAGGGGAGAGTTTTAGTGTTCTCATAAAAGCAAAAAGAAATTTCTCTTTTTTCATTGTACTCTCATTTGTTTACCAATTAGTGGAAAGAGAGAAGATAGAAATAGAAAGAGTTACATTTGATCGAGAGATACACACTAAGGAGAACAAAAGAACAGCAGCACAGCAAGATCAGAGAAACAGAGGCTGACCTCTCAATTGAGAACAACTGTTTTTTCGATTCGAATTGAATCGGCTACCACAATCTGCTTCAGACACTGCAATCTGCTCAATCGAGATCTTTCACTACAACAAAAAAAACAAATAGGACGGATCCTCTTACTAAAAAAGCCAATACAAAGAAACGGTTTAGGATGTTGTTTCTTCTATTATCTTTACGTCTCTATGGTTTCCCCGGTGTGTGCGTGGGTATTTTTCAGAATTGTCACACTTACAGTAGTACCAGATTATTAGAGGTAAGCGAGATCTGGAGTCAACGTCATACGATCTTCATTGGCTCAGGTAAATAAACAGTTTTTTTATAAACTACCTGTTGCATATTATATGTGACGATGATCCTCCTTCCCTCCAGTATCAAATCATGATTGTAAAAATTTAATGATGACCATTATCTTTTTGTTGTTCTACTCTCTTTCTTCATATTAGACTAAGATTTTTCTGCATTACATGTCAGCTATTGGAACAAATCAGCATTAAACAAGCATGCTTTTCCAATTCATAGTTTATGTTCACTCTTCTTTTTCCTCTTGGTCATTTAGTGTAAATCTGTAATCTGTTTTGTTTTTTCTTGTAAGTTATTCCTCTAGAGCTGTCGAAAAACTACTTGTAAAAATTTATTATTTCTGCTATTCGTGATAATAAGAACCCACAGGCGAAAACATCTAGATGCACAAAACTTGACTTGTGTTTTTTTAAGTCTTCTAGAGTGATTGATGTCTCACAATTCTTGAAAAGTTGTCAAGAAATGGCTTTTAGTAGTTAGTTGCTCCTAAAAAAGATTTTTTTTTCTTTCTTTCCCAGTTCGTATGCAGATTTTTTTCTTTGTATTTATTTGAAAAATGTGAAATTTGCTTATAATTTAGCACCGATTTGAAGAACAATAAGAGATTAGTAGCTCATGCAATCGAACCTTAACGTACCCTCTATAAACCGATTCAACTGCAATTAGCAAATGAACACACACACACACACACACACACATACACCCAATAAAAAAAGCTCTTATTCTCCTTCATCCTAACCAGTACTGTTTTCTTTTTCATCTTTTCTTTTTGCTTAGTGATGTTCTTTTCCCTTCCCATTTTCAGATTGAGAGAGACTGACTGACTTACTGACCAAATTATCTGCTTGTCTTAAATCTGCTTGTCTTAAATACATTCCCATGCACATGTATGTCTATGTACTAATTATGCGAGTGTAGGTACATAAATTATGTATCCGTTCGTTTTTTTGTCTTCTTTCCGCTGTTGTTGTTGTTTTGGATTTTAGGTTGCCAAATTGAGGACCACTTCTCTTGCTTGAAACTAATGACACGGTTTGATCGATGAGTTGAGTTGAGCTCACCTATTTTCCTATTTTGAAGTGCTGAGTCTCATATGCTTACATCATCGGGGGCAGAAAGGAACCTTTTTTTTTCTCTTTCTTTCTTTCTTTTTATTACACAGAAGAATGAATAGTAGAGCAGATGAAACATAGCGGTGCTTTTGCATTTTCGAAGATCTTTCTCGAATCTGGTACATCTGGAAAAACTATTTTTGGTCTATTTTTGGGGGTTTTTTTTTCTTGTCTTTAAACTACATTCGTGTTTAATTTGTCCTTTTTCGATCAATCTAGGGACTTCAACAACCAAAATAAAAATTTCGGCGATAAAACTAATTGGGATGATGTGTAGAGTTGTGTATAGAACATCGATTGAAAAATCATTTAATCTGCACTCATTTGATCCGGGTGGTTGTTTTTTTGTATTCAAATCATGATATGAGAAAACATCGTTACTATTATATATTTTTCGGAATGACATGCAAAGTAGGTACCACGGCTGTTCGGAGAAAGATAGTACATAAAGGATCTGCATCTGTTAAAAAACAGGGGCAACCAACGATGCTAGCTGGATGGGCATGTGCAGGCTGGTACGATTTCTTTTCTTTTTGAAATATCGAAATAGCTCTTTGGGTGAGTTTAAAGTATATATAAAATAAGCTCGGTGTCCTATTGGTATAACAACACCTTTTTTCATATACAGAGAGACTTTTCTTACGCAACATATTCTTCTTGATGACATCGTCAAACACTTAACCTCCTGCTATATATGATTACTCATCCCACTGGCCCATCGTGTTCTCCATCAACAAGTAACTATAAGCCAGCGCTCTTCTCATATTTCGAAAAAGGGCGTATTAACCCTCACATAGTTTTTTCTATTTGGAACATCAAACACATTAAAAATACTTTGTCACGTTGAAAGCTTCTTACAAGTCATATAGTAGCATGAAGAGGAAAAAGGAGGATGAACAAACCCCAAGTTCAAACAATTCTACCATAGATGAACCACCTTTGAAAATATATGATACCTCATCTTTCATTCCACCAATTGTGAGAATGGGACAAGACTCTTCTACCACGGGTATTAATAACAATAATAACAACACAGGAAAGTTGGTACTTCCGCCAATATCATCATTAGCTGGCACTATGATTAAAGATTTAACCCCATCACCTTATACACATCGGAATTTTTCTCCACCTTCCCGGAGTGGGGAGTCAGATTTTGCCATCAGTAATACCACCAATGACATCAGTGATAGGCCAAGTCTAAAACAGGAAGATGAAGAAAACCTTTTATTCAACTTCAGCGAGGCAAATGAGAGCACGTCTTCACTAGCACCAGAACTCCGAAGACATCTTCACATAAGATCCGAACAAAGAAGAAGAGAAAGGATAAGCGATGGGTTTCATCAGTTGAGAGATATAGTGCCCACAATCAGAGGCGCAAATGACTCGAAGGCTTTAGTTTTGAAAAAGACGGTTCAGTACATTGAGTACTTAGAGTATGAGGTGAAAAGTTTGAAACAAATTTTGGATCAGCAACAACAACAGCAGCAACAACAGCATCAACAGCATCATCAACAGCAACAGCAACAGCAGCAGCAACAACAGCAGCAGCAACAAGAACAACAACGACAACAACAAGTTGGGAATTCAATACCACTACTGCAACATTCCTCTATACAACAACAGCAGCGATATCAAGAATATCAATCGTACCCATCGCTGCAGATAATCCCACAACCACCTGTTACCCAACATAATATGCCTCAACTGTCACTGCTTACACTAAAATCCCTTCTGATATCTTCTGCTGAGCATCATCATCAACAGCAGCAACAGCAACAGCAACAGCTATACTATCAGCATATGAATGTCCCCGGATACGCAATCTACGTTCTGGCTCCGCCACCACCTCCAATCCAACATCATCACCATCATCAAATCCCACTGAACCTGGTTACACTGGGGATACACCCGGCAGGTGCACCATCTCCCGTGATGCAGCAGGTTGTCCATCATCATGTCCAACCGCAGCAGCAGCAGCAGCAGCCGCAATTTGGTTCTACGTCTAGTTCTTCTCAAACTCAAATACAAAAGCCCTACACAGTAGGAGAAGGGAAGGAGACCGATACGCAACGGCTGACAACGGATTTGACACTGGTTAGACGCAATTCTTCGTTATCAGCACATGGTGGTGGGATTAGCGAGTTTCAAAGACATGATAGTGAATCAAATGTTTCGTCAAGAACACAGGAATGAATACAAAAAGAAGTAGTTAAAAGAGAGAGAGAGAGGAGGAGGTGGGTAGGTAGGTAGGTAGGTAGGTAGGTAGGTGCCTTGTGAAGAAGCTACCAGGTGAATGAAAAGTTAGATTATTTTCAGAGATTAAGAAGGACATTCAATTCAAATTTTTTTGCCTTTAACTGATGATGAAAAGCCTCGGGATTCGATTAAAGTTTTTGTTTGACATATAGTCCAAGTCATTTTCTTCTTGTTTTATTAGCATATATTGTACCATCAATTTTTTTTTGCATCCCTCTAATTGTTGCACACACAAGTCATCATGCACAGCATTTGCTGTTTGTTGTTGTTGTTGTTGTCGTCCTTGACAGCTCTTTGCCTCTTGTACTAAGGCCGATTTGCCTAGTAAAATAACTCACAACAACAGTTGGTCCCGGCTGTTTCTAATTTTACAAAACAATACAAGCAAAGAATCTCTCTTAGCAGGCGAATGAATCGGAATAAGACGCAGATGAACAGCAGTGATTTCACTTGACACTCACATAGATGAACCCCACTTCGACCTATCGAATTCGACTATTATTTTTTTTGTAATTTTGATTTCCGGTTTCATAATCATGGATCGCAGAAAACTATACTATCGCACCACCTCAATATTACCTGGGCCACATAATTCAAGGTTTGGCAAATAGAACTCATCGATTTGATTTTTCATGCTTCCCTCCAATTTTCTATTATTTTATAGGTTTTTAAGCAGCTACAAAAAAAAAAAAAGAAAAAAAATAACACACATATAGATAACGCCCAGAAAGACCCTTCTACTAATGACTGTTGTTCTAATATCCCGGATGAGTGCCAAAAACAAGCAAGACTCACATCCGATCTACCAGCACACACTGACTTCTATGAAAAGAACCTCTACGAAATTGAGCAGCACCCATAATATTAATAATTAAATCTGTTGCTCCTATTGTTCTCCTTTGAAATCGAATGTAATTGCATCAGATAAGGTTTTGCACTAATAAATCAAGAAAAAAGTCACTAAAAATTTCAAAACAAAAACAAAGAAAAATAAGAAAATTTCTTATTACTACATTTACTTGTTTCTTTTTCTTGTGTTTAGATTGTTCGCTAGGAAATGGTGCTAACATAAAGGAAGCGCAGTTTTAGTGGCCAGTTAATATGTGTCTTTTCAGGAATAAATAAGACACACATGATGTATCTATGTGCAGCATACAATTTCTTCCTCTCTTTGTTTTTTTTGCTTTCTAAGAGTTGATTAACTTGCTACAAAAAAGCTTATATACATGAAATTGTTCTTAAAGTAGACAAAATGATTATTACGACACCTTATTGCAAAAAAACAAAAAAAGTTCTTGCTAACATTTTTTTTGCCTTTGAAGAAGGAGTAAAGACGATGAGGGCAATCTAATCGAAGTATCTGGGTTCATCAAAGACATGAAATCTGTGATCTCTTACCCCATCACCATAAAACTTGTTCGGAAATCTCATGTCGTCTGGTACTTCCTCCTCCTCTATTCTCTTATTGGTGTATAATTTTTCTTCCTCGATATCCGCTGTAGGGACAACGAATTTACCAACTTGTAACTCGGTATCTGTTATTGTTGACCTGCTTATTCTAGCGTACCCTGTTCTCTTCAATTTTTTGAAAAGTATATATTCGCACCATCTATCCCAATCGCTAGGATCAATATCGTGCATACCAGATTTCTCACTGATGTAAGTGTTGTAATTTCCCTCAAGAGGTGTGATTACCAAGTAACTCAACAAGATCGTTGGCCTGTCTGTTGATCCCATTATATCTGCCACTGCCAAACTTTGCAATCTACGGTCTTCCACATCCTCCTCTTGTCCACTGTGAAATACAATGACATCCACCAAATCACCGTATATATCAAGTGTAGCATGAATCGCTGGCGCAAGCTCACCAACCGGTGAAGGTAAGAGATGATGGGTAGAATTAAGGATTGGAAATTTCGAAAGCAATGCACATCCCCATGTATGTTGATTTGGCCCTGGCCCATAATCAGCATACATCTCTAAATCCTCTGCCAAATGTTGTGTCAAATCTCTGTTACCCATTATTAGTCTCTGAGTGTCTGATTCTAATAAACCAACTATATCAAGCTCAGCATCCCTTATTAAGTCCCTCATCCTGTATTCACTGGCCCACATATCATTATCCAATCCAAAATGAATGGTCCAAATGCCTGCTGTTATCAATTTGGAGTCAGGGTGATAAGGTTTAGGCTCACCAATGTTAAATCTCTCAAATGATATAAAACAAGATAGCACAACAAGTGCAATTAAAAATTTAACAGTTTTGTTGATCAATTCTTGGAGTTTGACAGTCCATCTCTCTCCATCTTCAGGGTGATCAAATGTTGATTCATTGCTCAAAACTTGTCTAAATGATGTTAATCCACCTGCTAAAAACAACACAGAAGAGCCCAACACAATGTCTGTTCTTTCTCTCAACAACCATCCACCTGGGACAAAAGCATAAGCAACAACCCAAACATGAGCCAAAATTAACGTCATATTGATCAAGAACCCAATGAAGAAAACAAGTCCAGGTGAGTATTGAGAAGCAGCGGTAAATACCACTGGAACCATTGCAACGAGAAAAATTGCATATACAAACCCTCCAGTGTAACCAATCCAACCATTGAAGCTGTACAAGACGAAAGCTCCGAAAGAACCTAATGAAAAAAATTTCCACGTTCCCACCAATGACAGTTTTGTCAATCCCAAATACGTACCGATTGCAATGGCAATTAAAGTTAAAGCTCCATGTGGAACAGGTAAAGGTCCTGTGACTGGATATCCATCCCAGCACCATAGAATAATGGTTGATGAATCAGTCAACATTGCGCTTAAGCTATACATCAACCCACCAACCCCGAATCCAGCTAAAATTAAAGAGTTTCTCAGTTCTGGTTTGATAACGTTGACAAATCTTGGCTTCGGAGCGAAGAAGGCACCAAATATACCAACGATCATTCCAAGCATGTTGCAACCACCATTTTCATTATGCATAATAGGCCAGATTGGGTTATTTGTCCAAAACATGAATTTAAATATTGAGGACAAAAGTAATCCAATTGTAAATGTAGTGGCATAAAATCTGACACTCAAGTAGTTCTTGAATGATGAGTTGCCCAAAGTTGAAATTTCATTAGCAACAGATGACACAATCAAAAAATTACCAACAGAGATTGACAATAATCTTGAGGCAGGATCGTCAATCTTGTATGCACCGATGGCAAACACCACAGCTATAATTCTTGGTACTGCTGGCCATTTACTAAATAGCGACCTGATGATGGGAATGGTTAATATAATAGGAGACAAAAATGTAATTATGACAGCTTCGTACCCTGATATCCCCATATGCCATAAAGGGAAATGCCACACACAAAGGGGCAACGAGGTTGTGATTGACCAGAACATAAAGGAATTGATTATATTGACCATGAATTGAAACCAGCCAAATTCTATCTCAGTATTTAACTTCTTCAACTTGGTTTCATTGCCAGATGAGCTCTTTCTTTGCAAAGGAATTGATTCAGTAGTTTTATTCATAGTTTGAAGGTAAATAGAACCGTTATTAGATGCAGTCAACTCGATTGTAATATCCTTGAAATCAACAATGGTCCAGGCATCGAAAGCGACATCTAACAAAACCAAACTCCATTCGATGTATGCGTAATAAGAATATGCACCAGGAACTCTATGGACTTTATGTTGAATAAAAAGATACACTAACGGAACGAGAGCAGCGAAAAAAGTCAAGCTAGTGTTTCTTCTACTTCTTCTCAACGCTGTTCCCTTTTCTGTTAACATGGTGATGCAAACATGCCATGGAATGGTCAATACTATGTAAGAGATCATAAAAATGTCATGAAAGTCGTGATCATCAGTAGATGTGATATAAACCCAACCACCACAAGTGAATGTTCTTATTACCCCTGACCCCAATGCAATATTATTCAATTTGGAATTTTCTTCGTATAACCTCAAATAACATACCAGTAGTAATAGGAACCTTGGCCCAGCTGTCAATGCAATCAAAATTTGAAACAATGACCTCTCCGGATATCTGTCTCCAATAGTAGCCGACACGCTGGGGAACCACTCATCAGGGTACCCAAAGAAACCATTCTGAACAATCTTGTAGTAGTGAAGGTATGACCCCACTATGAGTGCAACAAGAAAGGCTGAAGCTGCACACACGGTGTGAGCATATGCTATAAGGACAGCATTAAACTGAAGAATCGGATTTTCCTTGGAGCTCATTCCTTCCCAACTGGACCTTAAATATTATAGCTGCCACTAATTACGCAGCTCAACCTTCTCAAAAGATACTGTATTCCAGTAATATATATGCAGTGAGGGGGGAATTGATCCTATCAATTGAATATAATTTATCATTGAATTTTTTTTTTTCATGAAAAGGAAAAGTAGTGTCCTTATCAAACAAATAGTTCAAATTTAATAAAAAACAAAAATAATATATGGAGAGAGATTAGATAGGTTTTATCAGTGATCAAACACAGGTTCATCAATCAATCGACACACAATGGTTGGTATGTGGTCACCATTATATTTGTAAATACTCCTTCACACATGAATTGTTATACTAACTTAATCCCAGCATCTATGCATCCTGGCCCAGATCATCAAAGATCACCAAATGTCTCCTTCGACGAAATTGACTACTCTGACCCAGTAGCATTGAGCAAAGCACAAGAATCTATGCTTAACGAGCAATTTGTCCGAATTGCTGCTTTAAGATTCATCAGGCGTGCCTTGGAAGGCTGTTACAAGACATCCGGAGTAAATCATCAAGAAGATTGCAGAGAGCTCAGAGAGAGGTATATGAAGCTGATTCCTCATTCGAAAGTAGAGGGATTCTTGGGTTATCAAAGAAATGATCCAACCAAATAGTCAATTTTGGCCATGATGAATTGTTCGAGTATCTTTGCAATCCAAAACTGAATGATCGGCTTATCGGGTTATTATTTATCTAATAATTTATCTATTTATCCATTTCTTATATTTATCTATTTATTTTTTTATTTATTTGTTCTTTTATATTCATGATTGAGTCTCATCAATCAGTCTATTGTGCAGGAAAATTTATGTAACAATTCTCGGGGGTTACTTGCTCAATAACCTCTGCTATTTTATTGTCATAAAAAGAATCCGTAAGCCTAGTCGCACAGCTTGACCAGTATTTTATTGCTGCGACAGTTGAGTAAAGAGTGACTATTGAATTAAAACATCCAAGCTCGAAAGAAACAACCCGACCTGAAATTTGATCTAAAGTATAACATGGTTCAGAATTGCGATACAATGGTGTTTAAGTATTTTTACAAAAAGTGATGATTTTTATAGAGCTAGAGAGCTAACTGCCTTAAAGTTTAATGTTGAATCAATGCTCATGTGACATAATAATCAACCCCAGCAACTAAGCTGCTCAAGCTGGAATTTGAATATTTGCCATGAAGCATCGACCAATATTGCCAAGAAAGTAATAATACCATAAACTTCATCCTTTGATGATGGACACATCTTTCGAAACAAGCATGTTGATTGATATGAACAGGGAAGATGGGGCAACAACTTGCTCTAGACTTATCGACTCTCTGTTCTGCATATCGATTGAAAGGCATGTAAGCTGTCGAGAGGCATGGTCTTGATGATATCTTGGACGTACCATTTAAGTTATGGTGCGGTAATCTCGCTCGTAAATTATGCATCATTACGAGGGAAGAAGTTTCTCGGATGCATGCAAAAAGTTGATTTTCTGTCTCTCTAATTCCAACTTCGAGAATTACAACATCATTGCATAAAAAAAAGGGATTTACTGGGAGAAACTGCAAGGTAACAACACTGAAAAGTATTCGTCATGTATACACTAGCTGAGTGAATCATTTTTTGTCTTCATGATGGTTAGTGTTTGGACATTCTGATTATTCAAGACGGAGAATATTTTTATATCTGTAGATCCCACCCACATCTGTCGAAAAAAAAAAAAAATATAATTGTAGCAATGTTTTTAGGGAGAGATGAAGAAATTAAAATACTCTTAGAATTTACTTCAATGTTATAGGACATTTGGCTATTTAATAACTTGACCAAAGCTAATGCAGTTATACCGTAAATTCAATGTCGATTACACTGTAAACTCATTATTTCTAATCTTGCCGTTTTTCTTTTGGTTGAACGCTGCAAATTTGATTTCACAGCATTATTCCCTGCGTGATCAGTTTGAAGCTATAAATTAACCACATACACAAAGCTTCAATTTTGTAGTCTTCATGACATTCTAGATGTCTACTGAGTGTGGTGAAGACATTTTCACCTACTTCACTCATGATTGAAGTTCCCAATTTACCTATTATTTGTATTTATCAACCAGTTTGTGTTAAGTTCGCACTTGAAGTACTATTTATTATTTGATGATGCAAAAAACATGTTCTAAATAAGATTATTAGATGCATTGAGTGCGTCTTACCCTGGCAAATACCTTCGAGCAACATGGATAAAAGTACATATGATGGTGTTCGGAAAGAGCCTTTGACTGGTAGCTGCCAATCAGCTACTCCTGGGTTGTTTCTTTTTTTTTCACTTTCTATATTTAATGATGCACAGCTACATGAGGAGGAAATATCATTCGCTTATAGCCGAACGGTGTGAATATCATTTTGCTATCTTTACATAAGTCATCAGAAATCATTACTGGAGCCCTTCTCTAAAATTTATCGTCTATTTTTTACATAATGCTTCCCCATTTAGAAGATATACAAAGATTTGTTGCTTCTAAAAAACTCAAAAACGTTTTTGTGGACCCTGTTGATATCAGCTTCATCGTAGTTATCATTCAAATGCAAAATTTGTTTCAGTTTAACAACCTCTAGATCGTTTGCTAATTCGACATTCACTTCTTCAAATGTGGTCTCTGTTTTCAAAAAGAGAGTCAAGTAAATCAAGTCGGCATATGTCAATAATCCTTTCTGTATATTCAATCGTGGGTCAATCTTTGTTTTCATCTTGATTTCAACTTCATTTCCGGGAGTTGGTACAAGAGCATCGTCGGGAGTTTGCAGTTGTCCTACATCTTCCTCATTTATGATCTTTGGCTCAGCTTCAATATCATCAGAACTTGCAATTGGCTGTTCCTCCTCCTTAGAACGATCAGCATTTCCATCTTGAGAATTCTCTTCTTGATTAACTTCGGCATCGATTGTGTCGTTTTTTAAATCGTCGTTATGGGCCACTTTCGGTGAAACGGTCACCTCCTCATCATTTGTGCTTTCCACAGAATTTTCTGTTGGTGAGTCATTTTCCACCACCAGAATTACATTATTCTCACCAGTTTGCGCCTTTTCATCATTTTTATCAACACCATCTCTATTTTTGTTCTTGTTCTTTTTGCTTTTGTTTTTGTTTTTATTCTTGCTTTTATTTTTAATGCCTTCTGTAGCTTTTTGTGATTCTTCTTCGACTTCAACTGCTCTCAGATCAAGAATGTTAACCTCACTAGCCTCTACATCTTCAGCCCCCAGCAACTTTAATTGTGAGTTTGTATCGTTTTCAGCGGGCACGCTTTGCAGCTGTGTATTCCCATTCTCATTGTTATCCACATTTGAGAGTGGCTCGCCATTCATCTTTTTCTGTGATGCAGTCAAATGAGGTAACTGGTGAACAACACTTGCAACGAAGTCAGCTATGAATTGCGATTTCAATTGATTCACCTCCTCGATTTCTAATATGTCTCTATTCTTGCCGCCTTCCAAAATCTTTTCGCTGAGCTTGTACAACTCAAGCACCAAATTATATGATGGCTGTACTGGAATAAGCTTATCATCTGTGAGTTTATCCCACAATATGAGATCATTCACCTCAACCTCTGATTGGAATCTACGATTTAAGTCTTCTTTGAAGTTCTCGACAAAAGGGTCTGCTAAATTTCGAAGTAACGGCTTGAGAACTGTGAGGATTACTCCCAAGTACTTGTTAGAAGGTTCCAAAGTTGACGTGAAAAGTTGGACATTGGATGTATTTGAATTCTCCTGATTTTGGAAGAAGTCAGTCACATTTGGCTTCTTATTCAAGGCTATCAAGCATCTAAGCAAGTTTGAAGCCATTTGTGGGCTTGTGATACCCTGTTCAATGAGATTACTTAAATTTTCAGTAAAACTCATCTCAATCAGAATCACATCCTTTTGAATTTTATCCAAAGAAGAAGAGTAAATGGTGTTGATCTTGGTGCTTATTGAATCCCAAAACAACTCATTGTCTGTATCATCTATGCTCAATACCGGTTTGAGAATAGATGAACTCAATTTGATCAAGTTTAGCATTGTGTTGGCCAACGATTGTATATTCCTAAAAAAAGCTTCAATTTTGAGTAGCAACAGCTTGTATGGGCCTACCAAATTTGATGCTGTTTCTGATATGATTTGCAAATAAACTTCAACATTTGACAAATCTTTCTCTCTGGTGACGAAAAGATCTGTTGTAGAATTGCTGTTTGAAATCACTTCAGTTTTCAGCACTTCTAATATACTGTTTGTGATATCCCTATAATCTCTTATTTGATTGTCTATCGTCTTCAAAAATTCGCCGTGCCAATTAGCAAGTAATACATCAACAAGAAGTGAATCATTGCTCAACTTGAGATCGACCAACGAGGTGAAATTTTTGAAACCAATCAAAATACCCCTTACTTTTTCAACTTGATTCTCCAAAACGCTACTCTCAAAAGTTATTTCTTTCAGATAGTGTTCACTAACATTGAGCTTCCACTGATTCAACTCTTGTTCAATCTTTTCATTTGTCAAGCTTCTTAGATCGGAAATGGACTGAGGAAAATCGATCTCTACTATGGTGTCATAATTTGAAATCCAGTCTTTCCACTTTGTGATATAGGGCAAGTTAAACCAGCTTTTATGGTTTGTGTTTGAAGAATTATTCAAATGTATCGTTCTAGTAGTTACAGTGACTAACTTAGATTTGAATAAGTTTATGTAGCTGACCGTGTTAAATAAATATTTTAACGAATTCTGAAACTCGAATTGATTGACTTTGAGACTTTGAAACTTAGCAAACCTTGCTTGAAGAAATTTTTGAAAAATTTCAACAGGTGACTTTGTGGTGATGATCAATTGTGAGCTTAACAAATTGAGAACAAGTTCGTTTTCCCCGTCCACCACCAAGTTTGTCAACATATAAATGATTTTGCTTAGCACTGCATCTGTGAGCTTTTGATACCTTTTGAATAGTATGGAGCTTTTCTCAAAAGTTTCGGCAAAGAACAAGTTTATCATGTATATAAAGATGGCTATATCAACCAATTGCTCGCCCGATTCAAAATTCTCTTCCTCTTCGTTCAAATCTTTGTTCCAAACGTCGAACGCTTCCACCAATTTCGAAACCTGGGTAGACAACAACTCCAAATCATCAAGTAATCTTACACAGACTTTTACCAGGTTTTTCAGGATAAGATCTTGCCTTTTATAATTTGATATAGTTGTGTGGAATTGATTTACAGTTGATAATGACTTGCCTCCATAGTGTGAGTTTTTGAACACTAGTTTGGTCAAGCTGGAATCCTGTATTTGTACCAAGTCATTCATCGTTATGATATTGTCTGCAACGCTCAACAAATCTCTATATTTGCTACCAACAAGATTTCTCAACTCCTGTTTCTTGTTGAGTATATCATTGTTGATTCGTTGATTCAATTGAATCAACTCTTGAACCGAATGATCAGCAAACATCTGAGATGAAGAGGATATCGCATCAATATCTATTGGCGGTGATTCAGTGGTCATTTTTTCCAGTAATTGAGACTAGTCATTCATCAAAATCAACAATAGTATCACTTTTTGTTCTTGTTCTTTTAACTACAGATCTTGTTCCATGCTGTTCACTTTTTTCTTCTTCTTTAAGATGCAACTTGCACAAAGAGAATTTTTTTGCAATTTGACACTACGATTTACCCTAAATTAAATAAAATTAAACACACAAAACAAAAAAATAGTGTAGTAGTCATTTATACTTATCAAATCGATCTTGAGTTGGCGAAGAAAGGGTATCTCTATAATGCAATGATGAATGCACTACAAGTATCTGGTTTGAGTGAAGATCCATCCGCGGCCACTAAGCTTATACGAAAAGGGTTAAAGCTGGCACAAACGCTGCGAAGGACTAAGACTGGATGTTTGTGTTGCCGTAAGCGTAAGAAGAAATGTGATGAGACTTTTCCTAATTGTACGGCGTGCAAGAGAAATTTTTTGAAATGTGTTTGGCCAGTTGGTAGAGATGAAATGATCAGTGCTCTGTCTAAGGATAAAAGGAGAGTATCTGAAAAATATAGAGAAGAGAATCAAAAAATTATGGATGAGTTAGAATTGACATCGATGGGATCAATTGCACCACCGACCATCAAGCGCTCTGATTTGATCAACATCAAAAATAAGATTAAAACACATACACGACATGACGATCAAGGGACGTATGTGATAAGTGTTGCTAAGGATGACGAAAACAGTAGTCAAAACTCATCAAATACTCGTTGGATATTGAAGAGTCCCATAGTACCCAAACACTTTGAGATAAGGGAAAGTTCGGTCGTTTCCGAGACATACACCGAAAACGATATTGATAGAGAAGAATCTCCTTCTTTAGACGGAGGGGAATATTCTTCTTTGGAAAGCAGTAGTGAACGACAGATGTCAACGTCACCGGTTTTCATACCGATAAATGCGGATAATGATGTGCAATCGTTGAATTTAGACCCATACATGGATTATACATTGAACAAGTTTCGTACTTGGATACCAAACGTGAACTTGTCCAAGGACGATGCTTTCTTATATCATTTGTTTGTAACGGAGTTCATGCCGGCCATTTCTCCCTTACATTGTCACCCACTGTTATCACCTGGTGCTATATGTATACCTCAAGTGATATACTCTCCTGTATTGAGAAGGATTTTCTTAAGTGCGGGAGCAGTTTATTTGGGTAATAAAATTGTGGAGTTCAAGGAATATGCGTTTGCCAATTATTTGAATTCTACTCAGATGTTTCACGATCTTTTGAAAAGTGATGTTATCAAGGGTAACGAAGACTGGTTACTTGTTGCTTGCCTGATATTCATCCTTATGAATAGATCCTCAGGTATGCCACCGACAACACTTGCAAAACACATTGGTGCATTCTATCAAATATGGACTAGGAGGAAATTGTTGAATGATGCTGTAGAGAGCAGTGGCACCATTAATGCCATTCAAAATGGCCAAGTCAATAGAAGTGAGGTGTCAAAACCCTTGTTACCGTTGGAAAGAAATCTAGTGGAAAGTTTCATTTTCAATTATTCTGTTACCATACTCATGTGTCAGCGAAGTGAGATTTTAAGAACGCTACCGTGTCCGTTTGAGATTTTCGAAAACGGATGCTTCCCCGATTTGCAAACGCCGATATATGATGGATGTGCTGTACCATGGATGAATAATCCAATAGTTGGGAGTGCTTTAAACTCTTATATTCTTGCAGCTAAGCTGTCTTGGTTGTGTCGGTTATCACTTCCGTTGAATGAAGGCGATTATTGGAGATGTTTACAGATTGCCAAGGAAATTGATGACTGGAGACCTGCAGTGTTACCAGAATATTTACAATCTGCTTCTAATTACATTCTACTTAGAAACAATATAAGTGTTGCAATTATAATTGTGAGACTGGCAGATATTTTGGTGAGAAAGATGCTTTCACCCGAGTTGACATCAGCAGCAGCGTCGATTCAACTGGATGTCGAGGCCATAATCTCAGAGTTGATTAACATATCTGTTTCTTCAACCGAATGTTGTCTCCCATATTGGGGGATATTGGTTGCGGGAAGTGCCACAATCAATGAAGAGCAATTGGAGTTTTTCAAGGAGACGAATAGGAGGATGGCAAAAGTGCTCAATAGTAATGTTCTGGTACAACTGAACAATTACCTTACTAAAGTATGGGGGATGAATGCTCTTCAACAAGGGTTAGGATTCGAAGCTATCTTTGATTCGGACGCCATGGATGAATTGATCGTGTGACCATATAAAATCTGATTTGATCTGGTTCTCAGCTGGGGCTGGCTGGTGGTAGGGGACGTGTAACTGGTACTAAAAAGATGAAAACCCGGTTGCCCAAATATTCTAGAAATGGAAAAGAGTGAACAAAAAAAAAAAAGGGGGGCAGGAGATTGTCGATTTTAATTTTAAAAAAATTTTTATAATGTTTTTTGGCGCCCAAAAAAGAAAGAGAATTTTTTACTGTTTTTGTTTTTTTTTTCTTTGTTTATACAACAAAATCAAAATAAAATAAAAGATAAATTAAAAACAAGTGTCCTTTTCGAATTAAATTTCATCAAACCATCTTCTTCAATTCATATATATATATATATATATATATATTTGTTATTGTAATATCAAGACAAAGGTTGGTTGCGAAAACATATCTTTGCAAAAAAAAAACACACAAAGGAGATAAGATGGCTGAAAAGAGAGATGACGTGAACGTCAACGTTCAAACACCTGGGGCACCAATAGCTGCAAATTCAATTGTCAATTCGGCTCCAATTTCAATTCTGTCATATTGTCTTGCCTCTATCGTGATGACATTGACAAACAAATTTGTTTTGTCAGCATACAAATTCAACTTGAATTTTTTCTTGTTGGCTGTTCAAGGTATTGTTTGTGTTGCTGTTATTGGTACTTTAAAATCGTTTAACGTTATCACTTATAGAGAATTCAACAAAAATGAAGCCAAGAAATGGTTTCCTATCGCTGTGTTATTGGTTGGTATGATCTATACCGGTTCTAAGGCTATTCAATTCTTATCCGTTCCAGTTTACACCATCTTTAAAAACTTGACAATCATCTTAATTGCTTACGGTGAAGTTTTATGGTTTGGTGGTAAAGTTACTCCAATGGCTTTATTTTCATTCGGTTTGATGGTTTTATCATCAGTTGTTGCCTGTTACGGTGACAAGAGTGATACTTCCGCTGATGAAATCTCTGCAAATTTGAATGCTGGTTACTTGTGGATGCTTTTCAACTGTTTCTCCTCAGCTTCATTTGTCTTGGTCATGAGAAAGAGAATAAAGTTGACCAATTTCAAGGATTTCGATACCATGTATTACAACAACATTTTAAGTATCCCATTGTTATTGGTTTCTTCATTTCTCTTTGAAGATTGGTCAGCTGAAAACATTGAGGCCAATTTCCCATCTGATTCAAGATTTGCCACAATCACAGCTATGCTTATCAGTGGTGCCTCAGCTGTTGGTATCTCTTACACCTCTGCTTGGTGTGTCAGGGTCACCTCCTCAACTACATACTCCATGGTTGGTGCTTTAAACAAGTTGCCAATTGCATTATCCGGTTTGGTCTTATTCCCGGCTGCTATCAACTTCTTCTCGGTCAGTTCAATCTTTGTTGGTTTCGCTGCCGGTTTAGTTTATTCAGTTGCTAAGCAAAAGCAAAAAGCTGAAGAAGCTAAGGCTTTACCAAAATAGAGAAACAACACTTAAGTTACTTTACTTTAAAAATTACACCGTTTTCCCCATTTGAATTGATGTTATCGATAGTATCAGGGGGCAGGCAGCAAGCAATAAAATCTTTTTTTTTCTTTGTTTCTCTCCTTTTTTCTTTTGATTTGTCTCTCAGCATTTTTCATCACAACATTTAAGAGGAAGGTTTCAAAGGCTGGTGTGGTGGTACATTCACTTGGTTGGTGCTGCAGTCTTATTTCATGGGATTGCACATAATGCCAATTGATTACCTTTGTCTCATTCATTCACTATTATTTGTTTATCTATTATCAAGCTACACTATTATAAATCAAGATTAATCATGAACTTCTTCCTTTGTAGCTAAACTAGCTCGTCTTTACTCCTTTGCTTGATCTTTCTTTCCTTATTGAATATCTGAGATTTTGGTCTGGGACACAAATTCTCAACATGAAAAGAAACAACAAGGGCGCATTCATTAGGGGGCTTTTCTTTTTATCGAACACCAAGTTCTTCAATAACAAAGTTCTCTAGTGATAGAAATCACTTCTGCTTACGGTACTGACGAGTTATTGCTTGCTTAGCTGTGTCTATTATCTTAGTTGAGCAAATAGGCTTGTCTCGTCTCTATACCATTTCTTTAAAGTGATAGAATGGGATCTAACTGACTAGTAAGTAGTGCACGATTTATATCAAAAAATCAAAGGCAAAAACATATATACAAACGCCAATCCCAGAAAAAGATAGTCCTGCAATATTACTTATCTTTATCTCTTGTTGTCCATGTTTGTGTAATACTTGACCTCACTAAGGTAACCACCGTATTGCTGTGGACAAAAAAAATAACTAATTTAACTCGCTAAATAACAACATCTTGAATAATAGACGCTAAGTATCTGCTACCAAGGTTGCGACGATGCATGGCTACTTATTTCAAGCTCACTAAACCAGATCTCTTCTAGCTACTTTACTCTAAATATTGTTTCCAGGCGAAGAAAAGGATTGGGTCCAAACAGGAAACTTATATAAGCTTTGCTGTTTATTTTTCAACTTCTTCAATTCAAATTCCTCCTGACAACCAATCGAGGCAATATCGTAATGAAATCTTAATTGATTTACGAGATGATATGTTCATCCCCTTATTGAAACGGTTACGGTGTTTATAGGACAACAGCCTGACAAGAAGATTCGATTGATAAATTGACGAGTCTTGTGTTGATAATCAAAGGATATGTTTATTAAGACCGTGTGCATAAGTACAAAAAGATCTGCATCGCTGTTAAATAGATTATCGGACAAGTTGGCAAGACTTTGTCAGTCAAGTCATTGATTATTCATCTATAGCTGATAAATGTGAAAAAGTTTTTGCTTTTGTCCTATCAGCTAACCTATTAGGTGCAACGGTGACCCAAATATGATATAGTTCAAGGGTACTCAATGATCAGAGAGGAACTTAAAAAGTAGTATCAATATATACATTCATTACTGGGTCTTCAAAATGAGTGGAATTAATTTACAAGCAATCGAAGACTATTCATCTTTGCCACTGATATTTTATTTGCATGTAAGAGTTGTAAAATATCTTAAATTGGACAGTCACAGTATATTGTATCGTACATTTGAAGATCTGATCTTTTTCATATGAAGGCTGTTTGTGCCTTTTTTCGCAAGGGGAAAGAATCGTGTTTCTTTTGTTTTGCTGATAAGTAAATTTAGGCAGGAACGCAAAGATTCTCGGCGAGGGGGCCGGCCACACACACCCTCACCCTCACATACACACACACAGTTAAAACAATAACAATAGATTTTTTTATTAGTTTGGATGAAAAATAAGATAAAAACCATGCTTTTATTTCTAAATACGGCTGGCTATACAAGCATCCTCTTCACCTTCACTTATTCTCAGGCCTTGACTTGGGACCCCAATTCTTTTCTGGGTTTTGCTGGAACCTCAAAATCTTATCGTGTCTCAACCGCTTAATACTCTTTGACATCTCATTAGCTTCGAATTTGATATCATCAAATTTCAAATCCCCTGTAATATTCTTCCCAATTTGGTCGTTGTGTAATATCTTCCAACCTACAGCGTTCTCACTCAACTTCTTACTAGGTTTCAAACCTTCATTCTCCATCCATTTTTTGAAAATCAACCAGATCAAATCCCATGGAGCATCAGTCTTTATCAGCGATGCACTAGCATGTGTCAACGATGCGTTAAACCCAGCATTCCCAATGGCAGCAACAACATCGTTGATTGGGGGCGAGGTCATTCTCAAAACTGACGAGATCGTGGATGGCTTGAAATAAAACGGCGTGATCAACTCGTTCTTGGCCAACGTCACCATACCTTTGATTCTAGCCAGCGTTCCATAAACGTCTTTATCCAGTTTATCAGCTATGGAGAGAATCTTATTTAAAAACTTTTCATTATGCAATTCTGCTGCCCACATTGGACCAGTCAAATGATGAACAGAGCCACAAAATTCACAATGAGTACCACATGGAGGTCCCTGGCTAATTTTGAAGTTGTATCTGTTTTGTATTGTTTCCCCTTTTGGATTGATAATCTTTCTGCCCAATGCCTGGTTATGCGTAGAACCACATCCGGCACATGCATAAGTGATCATGGTATTAGATGCCAATTCTTTCACCTTGATAGGTGATGTCTTCACTTTTATAAACAACCTGACGTAAAAATCAATCGACAAACATAATTGAGGCTCGATAGTTTTCTTATATTTGGCAGCAGTGGTGGCAATCATATTCAACACTACTCTTAATGCACTCTCATGAGTCAGATCTCCCCAGAGATTGGTTCCACCATACAAGGCAAAACATTTTTCAGGGTACCCATTCCCAGCCAATACTCCGAGATCAGTACAGGTTACCAATAATAACCCATCGTCCTTGATTGCCTGTATGGCACCGTCTATAAATGGCGCTGCTGTCCCATATGGATCCAAGTCAATGACATGGAATTGAGATTGTTGTTGCGCCATGTATAAGATCGCATCACCTTCATTGCCAACAACTTTATTGTTCACCTTGTTGTAGGCAATGTTTTGCCTTATTGACTCCACAGCTGATGGTGAAAAATCATTGGCTACAACTTGCTTGATATTCCGTATTTCCTTACCATATCTTATAGCTCTCAAACCGGAAGCACTCAACGCTTCCAAGATCTTGATCCAAGGCTGCTCTTCTTCTCTCTCCTTCTCAAGAGCTATTGTATCATTCTCAGCATCAGCAGTAGCATCTACGACAATATCCGTCTTCGTTTTCCCCGTTAGCTTATTATCTTTATCATCATCATCAGCTGCAACATCTTTTGTCTCCTCCTCCTTCAGTTTTGCTACCAACTCTCCGTCAGCGTTTCTCTTCTTGTTTCTCTTCAGATCCTTCAGCAGCTTGATTTCAAGAGCTTCTTCAGAGCGCAATTGGCTCCAAGCATTGATAGCAGTGACACTCAAGTCTCTATTGAACTGTTGGATGGGGTTGTAAAAGACTTTATCAGCCTTGGGAAACAAAATGGTTGCTTCACCTTCCTTCACCAAGGAGTAGTCTTCAATATTAATGTCGGGTATAGCAGTGGACATATTGGCAAACCGTCGTTGAAATATTTCCGTGGCTGATCTAATTAATCTTATCAACGCAAAACGGCTGTTCATAAAAGCTCTTTTGATCTATCTCATCTATCAAAGACGATGAAAGATAAAATGAAATTTTTTTTTTTTTTCGAATGCAGAGAGGCACGATGGGTAGCAAAGGCACTAGAGTGGAGGTTTATTAGCCAATTGTCCGTTAGAGAAAAAAAAGTCGTCTTGAACTGCTTGTGACCGAGAAGTTATTTGGTCTTAAGGTTTTGGTTGATGAGTAGAGTGTTGTATAGAATTGCACCTTGAATTGGGGGGTCCTGCCCTACTCATCACGTCTCTCTAAATAATTCGAAGGATGAAAAAAAAAAAAAAAATCCCATCATCCTAGAGTTTTGGCCATTTGTTAGCACCGGTATTGAATGCTAAAATTAGTACAATTGCCGTTCAATTCGATATCCCGTTCTCTCATAACTCACAGGTCTTTCTGCACAATGCTATCGTTGTACCAAAAGAGGAAAATTGATCCCCATATCAAGTTGAATTCCACAGAGATCAAGATCAAGAATCTACTAAATGAGTTTTGTAATTATTTCAATTCAGACATCGCTACAACAACTGGTGATAATCCCCACAAACCAATTGTTCTCAGGGTCACTGGTGGCTGGGTGAGAGATAAATTGTTGGGAGATGAGAGCAATGATTTGGATATTGCCATAGATCATTTATCGGGAGAAGATTTCACAGAGAGATTGATGGCGTACATACTGCAGCGTAAAACGGATGATAAAGCATTGAAGATTCATTCTGTTCATAAAATCGAGAAAAACCCTGAGAAATCAAAACATTTGGAGACTTGCACAACTAAATTGTATGGTTTGGATATCGATTTTGTGAATTTAAGAAATGAGGAGTACACAGAGGAAAGTAGGATTCCCAAGATCAGATATGGTACCCCACAAGAGGATGCCTACAGACGGGATGCGACATTAAACGCCTTGTTTTACAACTTGGCCACTGGTGAAGTTGAGGATCTCACAGGGAGGGGACTCGAAGATCTCTCCAATGGCATATTACGAACTCCCTTACCACCTTATAAAACATTTATAGATGATCCATTGAGATGTCTTCGATTGATCCGATTTGCTGCAAGATTTGGATTTGAGATCGAGTCTGGGGCCATGCAACTGATGCGAGATGAAGACATCAAGACAGCCTTGATGAGAAAAATTAGTAGAGAAAGAGTTGGTGTGGAGATGCACAAGATTTTGCAAAGTGATAAGCTGGAATATGGATTACAGTTGATTTACGAGACAAATTTATATGATACCATATTCAATTTTGGCGATCAAACAAGCATAGTGGAGGAGTTGAATGCTGATAGGATACCATTGATACAAAATTTGAGCAAGCAATCCAATCTCGACTTGAGTAAATTCACTGAAAAGATTGCTGCAGCTAGCAAGTTGATAACGCTCTCTAACTTTTTTAGTGGTGACTTTGAAATTTTTATCAGTGATAAGCAAAACAAGAAATTGCTTTACCTATCCTTGATCTTACAAAATTACAAGGGTATCGAGGTGGTGAACAATAGCAAAAAGAAATTTCACAAGACCTCACCTGTCACGAAATTAATAATCCAGGAGGGTCTCAGATTCAGCTCCAAGGACACCGATGCCGTGTCCATGGTGGTGGATCAATCGGATGAATTTGACGCCATCATGGATAAGTCCTTGCAAATAACTGGTGAAGCAGGCAACTTCAGTAGATCAACTTTGGGATTGTTGATGCGCAATTATGGTGCTCAGAATTGGGAACTTGCCATGTGGTACAATTTGGTGAGGAAAATATTTGATTCTTTGCTGTCTCAGTCCTCTTCACCTGATGCTCCCAATCTGTCAATACCAACGACCACTACCACCACCACCGAGATAATCGACTCTTTTGTCCTGTTTGCAGAGCTCATATCATCGCAGAAATTATCCCAGATCTGGTTTGAGAAACCTCTCGTTGATGGCAAGGCAATGCTACTGCAATTACAAATGAAGCCCGGTCCTTGGATGAAGAACGTCAATGAAGAAGCAATGGTCTGGCAGTTGGACCACCCGGGAGAGACAAAACAGCTGTGTTTGGAGTACATCAAAAGCATCTTGCCCAAATATGTCTGATTGGAGGAGAGTATTATATGATGTGTTGTATGTCTGCTATAAGTTTCTGGTGTATCTATAAGAAGAAGAAATTATCAGAACGAGAACAGCTCTTTTATAATTGGAAAGTTGTATGTACGTTATACAAGTAGCATATATTCATGAATGTAAATGAGATATTGTGAGCAAGATGGGCGGTACAAGTTTAAAATAGTAAGAAATTAAGTCTAACTTTATTTTTTTCAAAACATAACAATTTTTCTAACGAAAAGTTCTAATCAGCAACTACCCCCTTTTCTACTACTTGGAATCAGCTTCCGAAGCCATTGTTCAACAGACCGTGGTTTTCGTAATTGATGAAGTCAAACAAGTTAAAGGCATCATCTTTGGAATCCGAAGTATGGTATGACGAATTAGAAAGCATCGAGTCATTGTTGTAAATCAATGAGTTGTTCATGAGATATTCTTCATCATTAACTGCCGCCGCCGCCGTGGTAATTGCAAGGCCAGGCATATGCTGCTTCAGCTGTTGCAGCATATGTGGATCATAAACGGGATAACTGTGCTCGTCAACGGTGTAACAAATCTTCTCTGGTCCAGTTGCAGTTACTCCCGCAGTATTCTCAAAATTCGTAGTAGTTGAATTGGCGGTATTGCTGGTGACGAGTGAGTCAATGTTGGAGAAATTGTCGATACCAGTCAATGTCTGGTTGGATCCTATTGAGTTCAACTTGTCCATACCCCTTGATTCCATTATGAAGCTTGAAGGGTTCAAATCGTACGGTTCAACAGTCGACTGACTCACCTTCTGTAAGTGCTGCTGCTGCTGCTGTAGAACGCTGCTTCCTGGTTTTTGTGAAGTGTTTGGAGCTGCCGCTAGAGATGGTAAACTGCCAGTGGTAAAGCTTGGCGACAACATGTGGAAAGAAGAACCCGAGGCAGCAGCAGCAGCAGCAGCGGCGGCTTCCAGTAACGTGGATCTAGAATTGGTGTTGTTGAATTCAAACAAAGAAGAGTCGTTACTGTTCTGTGTCGAGTTTTCCATACTGGAACTGTTTAAATTGTATAAACTCGTCGAAGCTGGTAATGGATGGTAGATATTTTGTTGAATCGACTGTCTGATTTGCTGATGCTGTTGCGGGTAGATCTTTATATGGTTTCCACCACCATTAGTACTACTACTGATACCGCTATTACTACCATTATTATTAATACCAGATTGATAATAAGAAGCATCGTAGCTCTGAGAAGAGAGTAGAGGAGTAACCTGTGGATTTGACACAGAGAATGATTGAGAATGATGGGCTCTTCTCGAGTTAGACCTCACTGGGGAATGTCTCCTATTGGAACTCGTTGACAATGACGATAGCGATCTTTGATGGGGTGGTCGAGCCGCCAAGATAGGTGAACTCATCGGCGTACCATTCGTTAAGGTCATGCTGTTGAAATTGGAACTGATCGATACTGTAGAGCTTTTCCTGCTCATCTGTTTTCTCTTTGGACCCATCAACTTGGTGAATGCAACGATGGCATCGTTCGTCTCGATCGATTTATCAAACCCCTGTTGTGCCTGTATGCCTTGGCTCGGTAGCTGCGGATGATGATCGTTGGGAACGTACCTATCCATTAAGACACTATTGTCATCATAGTCGTCATCGTCCGTGACACTCAATGAATAAGGTGTGGCGATGGCATTATTCATAAGACCTAATGCTGGAAGTAATGCTGTCTGTGCAATTGCCCTCGGCGATGAACTTGTGGAAGGTGTTGAAGAAGTGGTGTTTTTTAGACCATCCATGAAGCTCAATGGAGGAGTTCTGCTTCTTGAGCTGTTCAACATCGTTGAACTTTTGTTAAATGACAAGTCGGACGTTGAGGAAGAATAGCTCATCGTGTGGCTCAATTGATTACTCTGAGACGATTGATGTTGTTGTTGTTGTTGCTGTTGTTGGATAACAGCAGCTCTTCCATTGTTATCGACTTTGATGCAGAGCATCGATGCTGAGGAATCTGATCTTGGTTTGAGGTTATTGTATTCCAGTTGTTGTTGATGATCCAGCTGCGCAATGGCTCGTTGTTGTTGTAGCAGTGAAGCATAAGTTCTTTTCAACGGAGAAGAGACACTTGGATTTCTTGCCCTCAATGTCAAATCTTGTAAGCTGTTTGACAGTTTTAGTGTTGGTGAAACGGATGGAGATATGGCTGATTTCAGTGCTCTATCCAATCGTGTTAATTTCAGAGGTGAAATAGGCGAAGATGATGATGAAGGAGATGAGGCTGTTGTTGCTATTGTTGACGATGAGTTTACACTCATCTTTTTGTTACCACTATTGAGTCGGAAGAAACTTTTGGGGAATTTTCCTTGTTTCTTTAATATCACCGGGTTACTAAATTCACTATCAACCATTTGATCTGATGTTGTGTCCTCGGCATTTCTTCTCTGTTGTTGTTGTTGTTGTTGTTGTGGAGAAGCATCGACAAAGACAAATTCGGTGGGATTTCCATTTTTATCTATTTTGGGACGCCTGGCCGGCACTCTTCTCGAATGTTTTTTAATCATTGCTGAAGAAAATTGATTATCTGTGTGCTCATCAAATGTGGTTGGAGAGCTGCTGTTATTCAATTCTGGGGAGCCACCGTTTTGTATCAAGGTGGATTGTTGCTCAGCATCGTCATTCTTATATTTTTTCAATCTCCATACTCTTGTGCTTATTTTTTGCTGTTGTTGTGGTGGTGTTGCATCAAGGGAATCCATATTTGAACTCGAGGATAATATAATGGGACTCTTTAAATCATTAACAGACGAAGAATTAGAAGAAGATCCGCCATTCTTTAAAGAGTGTGGTCGCCTGTGATGGAACATAAGAGTTAGTAAATTGTCAAGATGAAGATATGGCTGATCAGTCGAGACTGCTGTCGTGTTTATATACGAATCGATGTATGTGTTTCTCTGTATCTCTTTAATTCAGTCAGACAGAAAGAATCAAAATTGGCTAAGTGCGAACGACAATTTGGGGGTTATTTTTTTTTTTGGCTTCGAGATCACACACACACACTCACATGGGCTTAGGGCTCCAAGAATATAGACCCAGAGAAAGACTATACTGACAAATAACATGAATACAACTTACCTGGTGACTCTCATGATATAATCTCTTGAAACGTGCAGAGCAAAGGGAAGATACTCTCGGTGTTGGTGTTGGTGTTGGTGTTGCTATACCTTTGCGACCATCTAAACGCTCCGTTGAGTAGAGTAAAACAGTATGTAAATTGTATATGATAAGGGTTGAACTGATCTGAATTATTTTTTTTGGGCGAAATAATTGATTTTTTAAAGCCAGCCAATTAATGGGTATTGCAATGGTGACACTGCTGATAAAGCTAGTAGTGGTGGATGGTGGAGACAGCTAAGTGAAGATGATGAGGTCTGTTTGACTTGAGAAAATTTTTTTGTCGTTTGGTCTTCTTTCGTTTGTTAATGTGTTGGTTGGTTGAATGGAGCGGAGCTTTTCTTTCCCCAGTGATAATATCAAGTTACTGTCACTACTGGTGATCGAACGACCTTACTTACTCGCTGGAGTTGTATCTATTTTTGTCCTGCAATGTAATTTGTACCTGGTCTGGTTGCTGTGGTTTAATTATGAATTTATAACTATGGCAACTATTTGACAACTACAACAACACAACTACAACAACAACCGTTAGTATATATATATATATATATATGCAATCATGTGTGTCTCACTTTGGAGGAAGAAAAAATTAAAAGAAAAAACCCGAAAAAAGCATCCAATTCAAGAGATGGAAAATCGTCTCTTAGCTTGGTCCATATTGTCTGTATTGCTCTGAATCTCTCTTCTTTCCACTTGAATAATGTGCATACCCTTTGAATAGGTTTTTTATACTCACCTTAATATACTGATGTGGTGACTTAGTATACTATTCATTTATCAATTTACTTCCCAACAAAAAATTGTTCCTCTTTGGTGTTGGAAATTATCTGTGATGTGACTGACTGGCACCAAAGGGTTGTTATGTCTATACGACTCCGAAAATCTAATTGAACTTGCTAATATGACTAGATATACGAACTCTAACTATGATAGAATCTCCGATCTATAACAGCTGAATTGGGGAAGAGAATTGATGGATTTATATACGGAGAAAAAACAAAACTTCTGTGGTGTTAAACGAGTATCCAAAACGTGCAGTGGAGGACAGTTGTATATGAAGTTGATAAATACAGTGAAGATAAATGAATAAACTGTATATCAGAGCCGGTATGAACTATCGAATAAGAAAGGAATAAATCAAGGACGTTTGATATATACGGAAATAGATAGATGTTATCGGATTATTCTCCTCTTTTTTCAATCTCTAAATGTATCTTTGTGACCTAATGGCATGAATAGTGATAATTTTTTAATTTTTGATTATCAGGCATACAATTATGTGCGTCTTTTGGTACTATCATAGTTGTTGTTTTTATTCGATTAAAAGAAATTCATTGCGTCGGAATTGACCATAGCCGATTTATCTATTCATCACTGGTGGGTGGGTGATATTAATCAATCAATTATTTTGAATGCCTTGCTTGATCTACGCAAGTCTTATCACCGAGGCAACAGAGGCAGAGGAGGGGGTGGGGGGCAAGAGATAACAAACTTGGCTTATTCAAAACAGAGAAAGATACAAAGAGATTTTAGCTGACTTCTAAAGTCAGGGGTGATTAAGGTGTCTGGACATAGCGGTACTTAGTTGAAATAACTATGAACTCCCCCCAATTCATTCTCTCCCTCTTTCTGTTCTGCTCTCTTCTTTTGTTACTTGACAATCTTGCCACTCGAGTAAAAAAATTGATTTTTTCATTGGCCCGACAGCCCTTGTATTATATGCTTTGCATGCATGATACTCACCGATCTATACGAAATCACGCCTTCTCTTGTAGAAAGATAACTAGCAAGGTTGATCACAAATATTCGCAGTGGCCCCATATATCAATTGAGCAGCTCAACTTGATTAAATTGATCGTAAAAATCTGACTTTTGATAAAAGAATAACTTTCAACATATATATATACAGTAGTCTGTGCATGGAAAATGCCCGTATAATATTAAAATCTTGCAATCAAGCTTCCAGAAAGAGACGACTCTGGCTGTAATTGAACATTGCCTTTAAATGCTCGAAGCATTTTTCAAAATAGCGATTCCCCCATCCGGATACCATGTCTTGCACGAGTACCGCTTTGAGGAGAATGTAATTGTTCTCATTACAAAATAGAACAAACGTTCCCTGTGTTACGATTCTCACTCAATTATCCACCAGGCTCAAAATCAATTCCATTTATATGATCTATCCTCGAGCGATCGTTGTTAAATTTAATTACTGTTTAACGTGCAATCGTATAAGTAATCTCCTATTAAAGTTATAACACATCTTTAAAACATCTATTGATATATACATATATTTACACATCTAGTTCTTTTCAGCCTCCTTGATCTTTTTATACATCGCCATAATCTTGAAACTTGGCACTTTAGCAGGCCAGAATTTGGACGTGAAAATCCAAAGATGTCTCTGTAAAATCATAACGGAATTCTTACTTGAATCCTGATACTTTAATTCTTTTGTGAATTTGGATAATTGTGACTCAATCTCATCACCAATCTTTAACAACTCCGTCTTCAAGATTTTGGCCCATTCAGCCCTGTCCAATCCTTTGGAACCTTTCCTCAAAGTTCTTAACGATTGTCTCACGGCATGCATTTTCTCCTTACAATCGTCCTCATTGATCTTCTCATGATCCGCCTCTTCTTTCTTAATACCATGAGCATGAGAATTATGCTGTTGCTGCTGTTGCGCATGTTGTTGTTGTTGTGGTGGTGGTTGTTGTTGATGTTGTTGCTGTTGTGGTTGTTGCTGCTGTTGTGATTGCCTCTTTTGTGACCCGTTAAAGGTTTTTGGAGAGATCTTCGAAAGGTCTGGTGAAGATGACTTCTTAGGTATATTGGCTTCCGGAGTTTCAGATCTCTTGATCTTCTTCACCACTTTTTTCTTTGCAGAACTAACTCCATTCAATTGCGAAGTTGACACCAGAGGAGTTGATGATGATGACGTTGGTGCCGTTGGCTTGTCATTACTCATCTCCTCTAGAAATCCCAACAAGTAATCAGCTCTTCTGATCAAATGAACGGCACCAGGGGTCTTCTTAACGACTTTCTCCTTCACCACATCATTCCCATTCTCATCCTTTATCGTATAACTTTCCTTAACTCCAGCATTGTCCAAATAGATCTTATTTTGCAATCCTAACAACGGATCATCTCTAATCTGTGCCCAGGATCCATGCCCAAATTTGTAAATTCCAATCAACAATTTCTCGTCGTCATTCTCATTCCATTCGCATGACCAACCATAAACCGGTTTAGGTGGTCTTGAGAATTTGAACAACATTGGATCACTTGGTATTGCTTTCCTCAACAATTTCAACTCCTTTGGTCTTTGGACAATCATTTCAGCATTCAACTTCGTCACCCCTTTATAATCGAATAATATTGCCTTCTTAGTCTCCTTCCTTTTTTGCTGCCATAAAGCAATGGCATTATTTTCCTCTTTATCTCCAGAATTTGCGGTTCCTCCAATGGAAAGTTTCTCCTTCTCTCTTTGTTTCATTGCTGCCTTCTCCAAGTCTTCAAGAATCTTGGAACGACGATCCTCCTCCAGCTTCACCAATCCCGCTGCAGTGTTTGTCAAATCTTCATAACAATTTTTCAAGAGATCCAAGTTCTTATTGGAGATAGAGCCGTCAACTATTAAGTCCTCCCACATCTCACTGATATCACCCCATTTTCCTATTGCCTTGTAGATAGCACGTATTTCTTTATCGGTCAAAGTGTTAAATTCCTGTTGTGCTTTTCTCTTCTTCGCCTTTTCTTTTCTTTTAAGTTCCTCTTCTTCATCTTCGTCATCGAACTCCGCATATATTGGTTGCTTTTTGGATTCTTCCATTTTTTTGACGGCATTGGCCCTTCTAGAGTATATTTGAATTTGCTCTTGTAAATATTCATCATCCAGACGCTTTCTCTCCTCTTCTTTTATCTTCAGTAATTCCTCTTCAGGAATGATGTCATCCCAATCAACATCGGCCTTGTAATCAGTCACTTCAAATTGCCTTAAGAACTCTTCACCACCAAGATTGCTCTCTCCTAGTTCGGGTGTGGTAACATGATCCTCAGCATGATCCAAGACATCATCCAAATTCAATTCTTCCAATTTCTTTTGATTATCTGCCGTGTTCTTGAACATATTACCAGCACCAAATTTTAAAATCTCACTCAATTCTCCCAGTGATGGATCCAGTTTTTTCGATGATTTCTTATCCGTTAAACCCAATGAAATAATAGCATATTCCAATATCATTTTCTTTCTGGCTCTCTCCAAGACTTCCTCCTCCACGGTATCCTTACTGACAAATCTATACACCATGACATGGTTTTTCTGACCTATTCTATGGGCTCTTGCCATTGCTTGTAAGTCTGCTTGTGGATTCCAATCAGAGTCAAATATGATAACCGTATCAGCAGTCATTAAATTGATACCCAATCCACCAGCTCTTGTTGACAACAAGAAAACAAAATCTTCTGAGCCCTCCTTATTGAAGTGATCGATGGAGATACGTCTTTGCGCAGAGGGCACAGTACCATCCAATCTCTGGAATTTGTAGCCTTTGATCGACATGTAATCTCCCATTATATCTAACATTCTAACCATCTGTGAGAAGATCAAAACACGATGGCCGTCTTTCTTCAACCTGGTCAACAATTGATCCAAAAGCACCATTTTTCCAGAGGACATGATCATACCACGCAAAATGTTCTCCCTTGTGGTTGACCCAGCTTTACTTAACACCATGTTTTCGGCATTATCAAATAAATATGGATGATTGGAAGCCTTTTTCAATTCCAGCATAACATTCAACAAAGAAACATTGTTACCCTTCTGCCCAGCATTTAAAGCAGCATAATTCTTTGTCAAAACATTCTTATAGTACTGAGTTTGTAAATCGGAAAGTTCCACCCTCAAAATTCTTTCAGTCTTAGCAGGCAACGATTTTTCCACATCTTTTTTCAACCTTCTTAAGATGAAAGGATTTATACTATCCTGAACACGTTTGATGTATGTCTCTTGCTCAGCACCACCATCTGTAAAATCAATCTCTTGATCGATTTGGAGTTTTCCCGGCATCAAAAAGTCTACCAAGGCAGCCAATTCTTTGATATTGTTTTGAAGTGGTGTACCTGTTATAAGCAATCTATTGCCAACTTTGAACTCTCTCAAGAACTCGTACAATGAAGATTCGGCATTTTTCAATCTATGAGCTTCATCCACCGCTAAAAATTGCCATTTGAAAGATCCCAATTCACTTCTATCTTTTAAGATATATTCATATGTAGTTAACAACACGTTAAATTTGGGTTTCTTATTGCTGTTGTAAAATTCATAATCTCTGATTGTCTTTCTTGATTTCGTATTACCCAAATAGTAAATACAATTCAAATCTGGGGACCATTTCTCAAATGTTTCTTGCCATGCGGGTATAGTTGATAGTGGAACTACAACTAAATGTGGACCGTTCTGTCTTCTCGCATAAATCAACCAACTTAAAAATGCAACAGTTTGGACAGTCTTACCCAAACCCATTTCGTCTGCCAATATACCATTCTCATCTCTAGACCACAAGAAGGCCATCCAATTCAAGCCGGTCAATTGGAAATCTCTTAATTCACCTCCTTTCACAAAGGCAGGCTGAGCAGTCAATTTTTCGAATCTAGGTCTATTGGAACCGTAATTGGCAGACAAGTGCGGTAAGATCTTTGAGCTCAAACGTTGTTGAAATTGTTGAACTTGATCAGGAGCAACAGTAGCAATCTCCTCCGCAGATTCCCACGTACATTCATCATAATTTAATCTCCTCCACTTACAAAAGTATTTCAAATTCGAAATGCCATCATCAGAAGTTCTTTCGCTGTCCACAATTCTTTCGACAAAAGTATATTCCTTATACTCGTCTCTACGTCTTTCACGTTCCAAATCCATAGCTTCGATGTCCTCCCTAGTCATATATGGATCTGCTCTTATTTCATGATCAAGGATGATGTACTGTTTTATGTAATTGTCAACTTTCTTGATACCTTTCAAATTCTTCAAGTCATCGTACTTCTCATATGTATTATGCAAGTGCGACTTATCAGACCATTTAATTTTGAACTCATAATTCTTACGAGCAGTTTCCATGTCCATAATCTCAGTTGAATTAATTTCTTCCTCATCGTTTCCTATCTTACGATGATCCATGACCAAGTCAATGAAGGATTCCTCTTGAGCCAGATCATCCTGATATGCATATGCACTATTGTTATCATCGTAATAGTAGTCATCCTCATCTTCCGACACTAGCAAATCGTCATCATCACCTACATCAACAGCGTAATTCACCGTTTTGTTATTCCTCGAAGAAAACCTCACCTCCTGCGGTATGACTTCTTTTTTCGGCTTCTTTGATGTTTTATGTTTACGCGATGATGCTGGCTTCAAAAACTTCTTCTTTTTGGTTGATTTATTTGACCCTGTAGTAAACTCGTCATCGTCATCGCCATCATCTAAAAAACCATCCATTTCATCATCTTCATCTTCATCCTCAGCAAACTCCAGATAATCCACTGCTTTCTTCTTTGTTCTTTTTCGTGGGCGCTCTTCTATATCACTTTCGTCTGAGTAGACGGTGGTAACGGGGATATGAGGACGTCTTGATCTTCTCAAGCCATACAACTCTGGGTTTTGCAGTATTTCGCTTTTAATATCCATCTTAATAGAGGGCTAACAAGCTTAAACTTTCCAGTACAAAATTCTGGTGAAAGTAATCCACCTTTGTTGATGTGGAATCAGATGTCTAACCTTCTAGAAGTACAGACACGAAAAAAAACTATATCGTTGAAGTTGGTGAAACGACGCCAAGGAGTGAGCAGGCTTTATGAAAAGACCTATGTAGATCACAAACAATATCAGACGTTATTTGAAGACCAAGCTACCTTGATCCTATCTTTGATATGTCCTTGTTATTGTTGTTATTCTGAACGGTGTTTCAATAAATTGGAAAAGAATTTTTCCAATCACAAAAAAGTTGGGCGACGACGTCTTTTTCCCATGAAAGAAATTTTTTACCAGTGAGATCAGAAGAACTACAAGCCTACTAGAGCCCATGACGGTTTGAATATGTCAGTTATTGGCATTGCCTCTATAAAAAAAAGACCCTTCTTTGAGAAAATTCAATGTACATCAATCTGCAGCAATTTGAAGCATGGAAGACATTGATCATCACGACTCACACTTTGAATAATCCTGCATCAATAAGGAAAGAAACCGGAACAATTTTTTTACCATTGATATCATCAAAGAGAACACCAGCGGTATTTGACAGTTCAAAAACTTTTGGACTGATAAATAGAGCTGAACCCGAGAATGACAACTCGATTCGATAACACCTTATCACATTGTGGCAATGCTTTTGTACCTTCCCCAGTTCCACCAACAAACCTTTACCCAAAAAACACAACCTGTCAATAATCACAGATCAGATGCCCGATAACGCGGCAGCAAACATATCAAATATGAAAAAATAAACATGAGAAACGAAAATGACAGATGAGTGATGATAACTATGATCGATAACGACAGATAGCAAGTAGTAGCCTTGTTGACATAAAAGCAACCGTCAGACAGAGAACGGGATTATTATGCGGATTTGTTAACACACAATTGAAATAACATGATATAGGGATAAAAAGATAAGCGCATACCTTACCGATAATAGCTGCAAAAAAAAAATGCAAGATAAATTGATAGATAATAAAAGATGACAAAACAGATTTGAATTTAAATGCGGGATTTCCTTTCCTTATATACTGCTAACTAAATACAATACTATAACTCTGTACTATTTTTTCGTTACCAGTAATGACACGTTGTTGTTTGTGCAATACTGGCAGATCGTGAATTTTATTTTGTACATACACGACCCTGTGTTGACGCCATTTTGCTTGGCTTTTATCGTGGTCAAATTGGGGAGATGGTTACTATTTTGAATGATGAAAAAAAAAAAACACATAGTTCATTCATCCCACAGGTTTGTGCCACATTATCCCATGCTCGATCTGAAAATCAATTTGAAATTCGATATTCCTGTCAATTGGATATACTAGAGGGGAAAAAAAATTCATCCGAAACGTTAATACGATGATAATTTCAAGAATGCTGAGATTATCACGTCTTCAAACTCAATTGAACCCAATAATTAACTGGCCATTCATTTTGTCTGTTGATGAAAATTTGATGAATTAGCTCAGGGTTGTCGGACAAGTTGTATTAAATTTTTTTATCAAAATGGTAAAAAAATTGGGGGAAACAGGCCAAATTTCTTTCTTTTCTTAGCAGTAGAAGACAAAAATGACTAGTAAAAAGATGCTGATGCCTACGACTATACCAGTGCATTTGTCGATGTGATCTCAGTCATACTTCATATTCTACAAGAGTACTGTATAATTGAGATATTTATTGCTTTGAGAACTTGGTAACCAGTGTATTAGTAATTGCGCTTTTCGTATTTGTCCAATTGTCATCAGTCTCATATTTACGCCTGAATAATAAGTCGTGTGGTTGTGACCAAAATTGATTGCCTAAGGAAACAAAAAATTTTTTTTTTGCGTTTGTTGTTAAGCTCTATGAAAAATTTTTGTTAACCTTAGAAGTTTAAAAAAGAGACAAAGACTTAGTTTGGTTATCGATAAAACAAGAGGAGGATGAGTGACAAAAATACTCGTATCGCCATTGTGTCTACGGATAAGTGTAAACCTAAGAAATGTCGTCAAGAATGTAGGAAAGGTTGCCCCGTGAACAAGACAGGAAAATTATGTATCGAGGTAGCGCCAACAAATAAGATCGCTTTCATATCTGAGATTTTATGTATTGGTTGTGGTATATGTGTGAAGAAGTGTCCTTTCGATGCAATCACGATCATCAACTTACCAACCAACTTGGATAGTCAAGTGACACATAGATACTCTGCCAATTCGTTCAAATTGCATAGGTTACCAACTCCAAGACCTGGACAAGTTTTAGGTTTGGTTGGTACTAACGGTATTGGTAAATCAACTGCATTAAAGATTTTGGCTGGTAAACAAAAGCCAAATTTGGGAAGATATGATGATCCACCAGATTGGCAAGAGATTTTAAAATACTTTAGGGGTTCAGAATTGCAAAATTACTTTACCAAAGTGTTAGAGGATAATATCAAAGCCATTATCAAACCACAATATGTCGATAACATTCCAAGAGCCATAAAAGGTCCAGTAAATAAAGTCGGTGAGCTTTTACAACTGAGATTGGAAAGAAAAGAGCTGGCCAAGCAGATTGTTGATGTATTGGAATTGAAACCAGTTTGGAAAAGAGAAGTTGCCAAATTATCAGGTGGTGAGTTACAAAGATTTGCCATAGGTATGACATGTGTTCAACTGGCTGATGTTTACATGTTTGATGAGCCTTCCTCTTATTTGGATGTAAAACAACGTTTGAATGCTGCTGAGATCATTAGATCCCTTTTGACTCCAACATCGTATGTCATTGTTGTTGAGCATGATTTGTCAGTCTTGGATTATTTGTCAGATTTTGTCTGTATCTTATACGGTGTTCCTTCCGTTTATGGTGTTGTGACAATGCCTTCCTCAGTTAGAGAAGGTATAAACATCTTCTTGGATGGTCATATTCCAACAGAAAACTTGAGATTCAGAACTGAATCTTTGCAATTCAAATTGTCTGATGCCTCAGACAATTTAATCGTTGATCAATCTAGATCCTTTACCTACGATCTGATGGACAAAACCCAAGGTGATTTCAAATTACACGTTGAACCAGGTGAGTTTAACGATGCCGAAATCTTAGTAATGATGGGTGAAAATGGTACAGGTAAGACGACTTTTTGTAGATTGTTAGCTGGTGCCATAGAACCAGATGAAGGTACCAAAGCACCAAAGATGAATGTTTCGATGAAACCTCAAAAGATCGCGCCAAAATTCACAGGTACTGTCAGACAATTGTTCATAAAGAGAATAAAGGCTCAATTTTTCCATCCCCAATTCAACACAGATGTCATAAAGCCATTGAGAATTGAGGATATCATTGATCAAGAGGTTCAACATTTGTCAGGTGGTGAATTGCAGAGAGTTGCCATAGTGATGGCCTTGGGTACTCAAGCTGATATATACCTTATCGATGAACCATCTGCGTATTTGGATTCCGAGCAACGTATCATCTGTGCCAAAGTCATCAGGAAATTCATCATTCATTCTAAGAAGACAGCATTTATCGTTGAGCATGACTTTATCATGGCTACTTATTTGGCTGATAAGGTCATTGTATTTGAAGGTCAACCATCTAAGAATGCCACCGCTAGAACCCCAGAGAGTTTGTTGACAGGTTGTAATAGATTCTTAAAGAACTTGAACGTGACATTTAGAAGAGACCCACATTCTTTTAGACCAAGAATCAACAAGTTGGACTCGCAAATGGACAGGGAACAAAAGTTGGCAGGTAACTATTTCTTTTTGGAAAATACCTCATTATGATAGTTGTTTTGCTGGGCTTGACAGGAGTTTAACTTTTTATTTATTGCATTGTGTATTTGTTTGTTCATTGTTCTGGTTTAACTCTCATGTATAGTATTGCCATATTCATAATAATAGTAGGAATGAATAAATAAACTGATATCATTATCACCATCATCATCATTAATCTTCATTTATCATCGGTTTATATGTATTTGGGGCCTCCAAGTAGGGTAACTCTTTGAGGAATATTGTGTGCTTAATTCACGACCATGAATTGCCTCTCGCCAACTGAAGTTTTTCTTTGTGTTTGAAAATTTTTTTAACAAAGAGAGAGACAAAAAGAACTCACACAAAACTTGAAAATTTAAATTTTTTTTTTTTTACAATTTTTTTTTTTTTTTTCAGGATATTAAACGCTGATATTCCTACACACGATCAATCAATCAAATCACCTCTGTTCATTTATATATATACATATATAACAAACAATCACCATCATTTTCACTTGAAAGGAATCGTCTTTAATACCTCTCCACGATATTAATCACGACACTCAACATTTGAAAGGTACAAAAAAACCCAAAAAAATTGAATAAGCAAAAAAAACCAAAAAAAGTAGAAAACCATTTAAAACAATGTCTTCAACTCAAGACCCAGTTAACGAAGTCCAAGAGAAGCTCGACAACTTGAACATTGCATCATCCGATGCAACCACAGCTTCAACTGAAGAAACTTCTCTGGCCACCTCAGCTGCTGCTTCAGACGAATCAAAAGTTGTTGTCAACACTGCTTCATTGTATGTTGGTGAATTGGATCCAAACGTTACAGAATCAGATTTGTTTGAAGTTTTTTCTCCAATTGGCCAAGTTGCTTCAATTCGTGTCTGTCGTGACGCCGTTACTAAGCGTTCTTTAGGTTATGCTTATGTCAACTTTCAAGATGTCAAAGATGGTGAACGTGCTTTGGATGATTTGAACTACACTCCAATTAAGGGTAGAGCTTGTAGAATTATGTGGTCCCAACGTGATCCTTCTTTGAGAAAGAACGGTGCTGGTAACATTTTCATCAAGAACTTACATCCAGCTATCGACAACAAAACTTTGCATGACACCTTCTCCGCCTTCGGTAACATTTTGTCTTGTAAGGTTGCCACTGATGCTATGGGAAACTCAAAGGGATTTGGTTTCGTTCATTACGAAACTGATGAAGCTGCTCTGGCCGCTATAGAAAATGTCAATGGTATGTTGTTGAACGACTTGGAAGTTTACGTTGGTCCTCATATCTCAAGGAAGGAACGTGAACAGAAAGTTGGTGAGTTGAAGTCTAAGTTCACTAACGTTTACGTCAAGAACATTGACTCTGAGTACTCAGATGAGGAGTTGAAAAAACTCTTTGAAGCTTACGGTCCAACAAACTCTGTTGTTATTGAAAGAGATGCCGAAGGTAAATCAAAGGGTTTCGGTTTCGTTAACTTCGAAAACCCAGAGGATGCCGCCAAAGCTGTTGAGGAGTTGAACGAGAAGGAGATTAACGGTAAAAATCTTTACGTTGGTCGTGCTCAAAAGAAGAGCGAAAGAACACAAGAGTTGAAAAAACAATACGAATCAGCTCGTTTGGAGAAATTGTCAAAATACCAAGGTGTCAACTTATTTGTCAAAAACTTGGATGAGTCCATTGATGATGAAACTTTGAAGACCGAATTTGAACCATTTGGAACCATCACATCAGTCAAGGTCGCTTCTGATGACGCCGGCAAATCAAAGGGTTTTGGTTTTGTTTGTTTCTCAACCCCAGAGGAAGCCACCAAGGCAATTAACGAAATGAATCAAAGAATGATTGCTGGTAAACCATTATATGTCGCCTTAGCTCAAACCAAGGATGTTAGACGTCAACAAATGGAACAACAAATTCAAGCCAGAAACCAAATGAGAATGCAGCAAGCCGCAGCTCAAGGTATGCCAGGCCAATTTATCAATCCAATGTTTTACGGTCAAAACCAACAACCAGGTTTCTTGCCACCAAATGCTAGAGGCGGTGCCCCATTTGCGCCACCAAATCCACAAATGATGATGCAACAAAACATTCCAAGACCAGGTCAATTGCCAATTCCTCAAGGTCAATTCCAAAGAGGTCCAAATGGTCAACCATTACCTGTCTATGGTATGCCACCAGTCTTCAACGGTGTTCCTCAACAACAACAGCAACAGCTGCGTTACTACAATAATGGTAGAAACGGTGGCGCCCAAAGAAAGCAACAAGGTAAACCAGAAGACGCTAACTCTTTGGCTGCTATTTTGCCACAATTCCCACCAGAACAACAAAAGAGAATGTTGGGTGAAGAATTGTACCCAAAAATTGTCGCTACTGGTAAGGCTACTGATCCAGAAGCTGCAGGTAAAATCACTGGTATGATGTTGGACTTGGAAAACGAGGAAATTTTGTCCTTGTTGAGCGATGATAAGTTGTTCGAGTCTCATTTCAATGACGCTTTATCTGCTTACCAGCAATACAAAGCTGAAAATTAGGTTGGGCTCACATCGATAAAATTCAAAGTTGTTGACTATCACACAGTGCCTGAGATTGTCTCCATTTTTAACGCTTTGGTTTTGTTTCCCTGTCTGTTCTTATTAAGTTTTTTTTTTTTTCGCAATCTGATTTGTGTTTTCAAGTATTAAGGGATCTCGGTTGTTAAAATGTTGAAGGAAAGCTCCTCCTTATCAATAATTTTACCAAGAGGAAGGAAGCTCTCCGAATTTGTGCCTTTGTTTTGAGTTTGTTATGCGTTGTATTTTGCTTTTATATTTTTCTTCCCTGTTTGGCTTATATTGATATCATCAATACGAATTATAAAGTAAGAGCTTTGTAGCGCGCTTGTTTGTTGCTTTCTATTTGTAACCAAACAAAAAAAAAAAACATCACTAAAAGCATTGAGATCATTACAGAAACGAAACATGCCACGGCCCCTCCTCAACTCTCTGAATGATAAAGAAATTTCCGATGACACTTGTGAGTAATTGGTCCGGTGAATCTTTCCTCTATAGCGTTGAATTACACGAACCCTTACTGACAATACCTTGAAGTAATATTCACTAGCTTATCACAAAACTCTACAGTCTTGTACGCTCATAAGAACACTCGATTCTCTTCAGAATTCCGCAAAATAAATTTCGAGAGTATAATCGATGAAAGTCTAACACAATTGAAGTACTATGGGAATAAGGAGAACATGTTTGGCCGTGTTCCTACTGTCAAGGCCCTGTCAAGCAACTTGTTTGAACTATATTACGGAAGAGACACAACGAAAGACTCTGAAGTAGTAGCTTTGGCTGTCACTGACAAAAAAGCTGACCAATCTATTGTCTTCTCCATATTGAACGATATTTTGATAGCTTACAGAGAGTTTAACCTCACTGATGGATTCAATGAGACGCCGAACGACTACGGGAGCAGCAGTAGCAACAGAAATACTGATGATAATAACAATAATAGCAATGGCAATGAAAACATACTACCCGATTTCAAGAACTCCTCATTCGACACTATCATGGGTAAGATGATAGAGAACCCAGCATATCGGAAAGCGGTGCAAAACAGCTCTGTGGTATTAGCGAATCTGGAAATTGATCAAGTAAAATCATTGATGAATGACAACATCGAGAGAATACTTCAAAGAGGTGAAAGAATACATCTTCTTGTGAACAAGACTGACAAATTGAATAATGCTTCAAATTCCTTCCGAAGAAGAACTGTGGCAATAAGGCGGAAACTATGGTGGAAGAACGTTAGATTTATAGTGTTAGCGATGATATGTGCATTTGTCTTGTTATATCTTATAGGCGGTGAGTTTTGTGGATTGCCCATATATGGCGAATGTTTTAGACGAGGCAGTGGTGGTGACCATGATGGCAGTGAGTAAGGTTAAAACCAGTAAGCAAAAATTCTTATATTATACCTAATTATGGGCTTAACATATTTATTAGCAAGTGATTATTCACATATCTTCTTCATTGCCATCATCAGCTTCTTTGTCCACCTCGCTCAGTTCTGTGTCATTTCCTTCTAGCTCCTTTTGCTCTCTTTCAAGTACTTGCGACGGTTTAGGACTCACCTCTGGGCTATCATCGTCGATATCACCTAATTCCTCTTCAACATCTTCTACTTGGCGTGCTTCGGCATTTGTCTCTACATCTGGCTCCTGGTCGGTACCAAGTGTCGCTGAAGTTGGCACATTTGCCACAGAACCATCATTGGCTTTTAATTTTTTGTTTGAGACATCCTCTTGTTCATCAGATTCTTCATCTTCGTCCTCATCTGCCAGTTCTGGCTTAGATAAATTCAACTTTGATTGCCGCTTCTGATTGACCTTCTCGTTGAACTGTTCGAGCTCTTCCTCCAAAAGAGGAATATAGGAGTTAAATCCTGTAACTTTCAATGCTGCCATGACGTCCTGTGCACTTACTGTCTTCCTCACATCAGCTTTCGAAGCTTTCAAAGCATGATGGAACAAATGACTTATGTATACCACGCTACTTCGCTGGATCACGGTCAATGAATCCTTTGATAGTATAAACAGAGACTTATCGCTCTCGCTATTCTCGCCTTCTGAAGTAAGCACACTTTTTGCAATTCTGTTCACAGTGGCCTTTGGAAATAATATGTCCTGTGATCAACTACTGTTAGTAAAAGTCTCCACTCATCTTGAACTGGGAACACTCACGTCAATTGATACAACATCGCTTTCCTTCGATGTGGTGCTATTGCTAGTTGTACCTGATGCGTCGCTTGCATCTTTCTTCTGGATTTTTGGCGGCATTGGAGAAACAGGGGTCCAGTATGGTCATAAATCTATTATGATCACTTCGAGCCAAACGCGTTTGGAATTTTTTCTGATTGAAAATTTGGGAGATGGATAACAGAATGATGTCTATTTAAAAACATCTATCAGACTCTCCTATTTTGCCTGGGTAAAATAAGGTGCTGAATTCGTTCTGTTACAACTTTTCGTTGAAGCCTTTCCGTTTTGATTGCAGCTAAAATTGTGCCAGTGCTGTTTGGTGATCCAACATACAGTGATAAAAGCAATGAAAGTAGTGCACGTAATGCATATGCTACATATAATTCTCATTCTCTTGTTTGCTAAAAGTGAGGTTAAGAACACTGACTAAAGACAGATGATCTTCTGGATAACAAGCAGCAAATCGTATTAAATCTTTGAAATCTTATGTCTTATAGTGATGACATTCCTCACGAGGCCAACAATAACGAAGGATGGCTGAACTCCGAACAGAAAGAAACTCACAGCACACATTTTCAAATACCATCTTTATCTTTTACTGCTTTCAGATTAAGATACTGCTCGCCCCAAGAGATCTCGAAAGCATCGGAGACAATATTGTTGGGAGGAATTCCGGAAAGTTGGCTTGCATCCAGAAGCACGTTTTTCAAGTTATCTCGCCAAGCAAGGTTCAAAAAGCGTTTTAAGACACTTAATGCCAGATTGACATCAGTCAATCAGCAATTTCACATGGATCAACAAGACTCTAGCTCAGATGTCTCCACTTCAAAGAATTCAATCTATTCTGAACTACCCACAAATTCCTCTTCCAGCAGCATTGAGTGTTACACGGACGCCGCTGAGAGTATCAAGAGCGCTAGAGCTTCATTTTTATCAGAGTCTTCTACCTCACAAGTGAATGAAGCAACTGATGAGTGTTTTGGCTCGAATGCTTTCGATAAAAAGCTGGTATTAACAAATTCAAACCTACTTACCGATAACACAATTGCAGGTGAGTCTTCAGATAACAGCACCAGCGGCACGGTGACAAATTCAGAAATAGTATCACTCTACAATAAGATATATCATGGTCAAAAACAGAAGGAAGCTCTGTACGTATCGCCACAGTACGAGGTTAGAAATCATGGCATGGCCAGGGCTGACTGGAATCAACTATTACGCGCATCAGATGAACAAGAAAAGGTTTCAAGTTCTGCCTCCCCTGGAATGCTGAATAGTAGCCCAAAAAGAACTACATTTCTGGTGACGATTCCCAACGATCGCTATTCGATTTCGACAACGGCAACTTCTTTACAATCATCGATAGATAACTCCCAGTCTTTTCCGGTATTGAAATTTGCTGAGACTACCTACCGCCATTCGAAACGACACAGGATGGAAATTAAGAACATATTGCCTACTCCAATTGAGGGGCTTGGACATCTTGGTAGCGCTGTTCCAATTGACTCGGAGCATTGGAAAGTGATTGAGCGTTTGAGAAAAGGAGCGCTCAATTCGAAACTGAAAGTAAAGTATGAGTTAGAGAGTATTGAAAATCGATTGAAAATTTCAAAATTTCTACGTCCCTTTGAGATAGGTGAAATATTAAAATTAGATAAAATGCTAGTTTTGGTCAAGCAGACTCATCATTTGGAATTTAATGGAGCTCTTACCGATGATGAAGTATGTGATACTCGTGTTACAGAGCGATGGAAGGAATACATTGTTGTGGCCAGATCGAATGCGGATCCGGTTTGTCCTATCTTTTTACAGTTCAAAACAGAGAGAGGTTTCAGCGACAATGAGAAATTTCAGCCTCATGGAATTGACTTCATGCTCAATATTCACAACTCTACTATCTGCTTTTATAGTGCTCTCGATAAAAGTCTTTCCATTGGGGTTCCAAATAAGAAAGAAAGTGGAAACATTTACTATATCTTAAAGACACATACCACCTCACGTGCTACTAGTTGGTATAGATTTTTGACAGACTTAAAGTCGAATGCACCGAAAAACACATTTCCTTTGGAGCTTCCTGACTTGAAGATGAGAATAGATATCAAGATTCCTTGGGAGATTTTGGATGAAGATTGTGAGGTCAACAGGGTTTCAGGAAAGTTTCAAGTAATCTCCAACAACATTGGTTATACAATTAGTAAGCCAAAAGGACTTAATTACCTCATAGAGCTGGTTGATCGGAAGTTGCAGTCATCAAAGAACTTGAGTAGTAAAGCACAGGCGTGGAATAAACAAAAAAACAATGTGTTACTATGTTGGAGAAACTTCGATCGTCTTGAGTGGGTGCCGCATTTTGAAAATGTGGGCGCTTCCAAGCTTGATAATATGGGTATGCCCCAAGTGTTAGAATTGAGATCGCTGAAACATTACCCAAGAGAAGTGAAGTCCGAAGGTGGCAACATATTACTGGAGCCAACTCCCATTGAGGGTTTCTTGGCCAGGTTAACATCATACGGTGGAAAAAATAGCTCGGGTGTCTTGCATCGAAAGGTCTTCAAGTTGGAGTACTTCTATACACATGAGAATTATTTGATGTTCTGCGCAGGCAGATATGGGGTTCCTCCATTACCAGATGCAACGTTGGTCGACCTAGATGGGGTAGTGTCGGGCTTGAGAAGACTACGAAAGGAACTGGGGGAATTGCCTTATGTATATCGAAATAACCGATATCCCCTTGATACCTCACACCATTTTCAGTGGTTAAATTCTGATATCACCGATCTGGAGTTTCAAAAGCACGATCAAGCAGCGCTTTATGAGTTGGAAAGAAGGTCATCGCAGATTATTCAGGCTCGAGGGGTGATTGATATGTGTGACATCACGGAAATTGTGTCCATACCAGCAAATTCCAACACCAAAGCAGTCAAACTTGCCTCATCTCTCGTCTGGACAGGTGCTATTTCCCCTTCTGCTGATGCCAAATTCGCTGATGGTTGTTTTGAAGTTCACTTAGCCTCCGGTGGAATAACCCGATTTCAGGCATCATCTAGGTCGATGAAGGAGGAATGGATGACACGCCTTTCAGAACTTTGTGCGTACTGGAAGATCAGAAAAGGTGAAGATAAACAGAACTTGATAAATTTCAAGCAGGTCAATCATCAGCGATTAAATACTCGTGATGATGAAGAAACTGAATTGTCCACCAAATTGTTCTGGGAGTACAAAAGAGCTGTCACTAATGCATCAATATATAATATCAATGATGTCGCCCTCACATCTTGTGTGTTGATGAGTGGAACTCTCTATCAAAAACCGAAAAAGCATTCTAATTTTACTCAATATTTTGCATTACTAGCTCCTGGAAACTTGGTGTTATTCAAGATGAGTCGCCGATCGAGCTCCGGTGCAGTTAAAAAATCTTCAGGTTATAGGCATTACCTAACATTAAATATCAATGAAGCTTATGTTTACTCAGGCACCTGCTCAGCACTTGACCTATTAGATGACGATTCCGGAATTGATCATATGTATCCTACTGATGTCTCACAATCAAGAGTCTACGAAGATGGTTGGATGTCTTCCGAGAGGCAAAAGGATCGGTGTTTTACATTGTGGTTCGGTACAAAGCGTGCCATTGCGGGTGACACGAACGGCACCAAACTATTTTCTGTATTGGATAGATCACATGGAAAGGAAGAAGCAGATAATACTCACCTCAAATCATCTTCAATGAATCCCGGATTCATAAAGATTGTTTCGAGGTTGGGCGTGACGGGTAAGAGTATACTTTTTGTTGCCAGGTCGCGGCAGGAGCGAGACTTGTGGGTATCCCGCTTGTCAAACTGTGCTGATGGGTTTTTGAATGCGGCTGAAGAGGAGGCTGAAATCTTATAGTTCGCGACTCATTGTTCTTGAACTTTACAATACTATTTTCCATTTGAAATGTTCGGGGCCATCAATATTGTAGCCGAAAAACCGAGAAAGATCAAGAACTGGGAATGATTACGTTGCAAATTCCCACTTATGAGATTTTAATGGTCCTAAAAACAAATACCACATCTGGAGACACTTCGTTACCTTTGATCAAAATTTTATTCTGGGTATCAGGGAGATACTATTGGGTATTGACTTCTCTGGCATACTCGTGGAAGAGGATGCCATGTTGATCTGAATGGGATTCAGTTGACAGAGAAGCAGAGTTCTAGGTATTATTTGAAATTTTCACCAACAGCTGAAGTAGATGACGAAATTTTTCTGGAAGGAGAAGATTTTGGATTTGGAGTGGAGTAATGGATGCTTTCCTGTGGAGAACGGTGGTTGTGTGGACTTACCCCTGTGGTCATGTGGTGACTGGCTCAAAGGTGATGATTGGAATTTCTTTCTTCTTGGGAGAGTTCAATGATGAAAAATGATGTCTCATTATGGCCCGCGGAAATTCCTGTAATTCACGCGCTCTCATTTGGACTTTCTTGTGTTCAGCTACCTTAGCTGAGCTGGTATGATAGGACCTGGTTGGGTGTGATTTTTCCACAGCGGTGACAATCTGGGGCAGATGTGCACTGAGCTCGGATATGGGATATTGACTGGCAATAAAGGCAATACTTAGCTGGTTTGACCGGTTTGGACTCCGTTCCCTCTGGATACTCAGAATAACGTCTAACAGGGAGGAGGGGTGAGGAAAGAACACTACTCTCATGATTGAGGTACCTTTCCTTCCTTATATTCATGCTTGATCACACCCTAATGAAGATAAGGTGCAACATGAATGGAAGCTAGTGGGTTTAGTCTTTGTTAGACGCCAAGATTATTTGGAAATTTGTTTATAAATATATACTTGACAATACACTCTTCGTACTTATAAAAAAAAAGTTCCTTATTACCTTGAAAAGGTATCAAAAGATAGAAACTTGGGCATGTTCAGATTCTATCCCTTCACGAAACACTTGTCAAATCAACTAAAGCAAAAATAATCTCCCACCAAAATGGTGGACCGCAAATGATTCTGCTAAAACCAGTAAACACATACAATTTTTACACCAAATCATAAGTTCTTGAAAAAGAAAAAATATCGACAACGGCAGGACTCGAACCTGCGCGGGTAAACCCAAAAGATTTCTAATCTTTCGCCTTAACCACTCGGCCACGTTGCCTATTTCTGGATTTACTTTTTTGCAGTTTATTATATTGTGATTCAGTTACCTGTTCTGGTAATTAGGGGTTGTCTGATATAGTTTTCAGGGTTATAAAACATAGATTATAATTTTAGAGTCGACGTATGGAATAATATTTGGAAGGGATATCAATAATTTCTATTGAAAATATCTTATAAAATGTCTTTTATAAAATTGCTAGAATATTGATGAAATGCTCATAAGGCATTTCATCTTATTAATCCTTTGTGTCTATCAAATTGGCGTTCTGCCGATAATGTGATCAATGCAACATCTTAGATTAGCTAGTTATTCGTATATAAGTATTCAGAGATATGCTCAACTCATATTAGTCGGAGTTTGGAATAATTTGATAGGGATATAAAAAACTTCTATTGAATAAAATATCGTATAAAAATGTCTTGTATAAAATAAAATAAAACTATATAATTTGAGTTCAGAAACCCCCTTTTATATCATTCGTCTTGGGTGGCAAATGAGTAATTGGTGGCAAATCTGCCCACCAATCAACTTCATTAGTCGGTTCCATAGGCGGCAATGATTATTGATGGTTATTTCTAGATCATTCCATAACTCTCTTAACAAGTAACCAAAAATAAACACTTAATCTGTTTCCATATATAGACACTCCGTGGCAATGTTAAATGTTAAGATTCATTTATCATGGATCACGACAATATTGTTGCATGGGTTGAAGAGAATAATACTATATTTTATAACATTATATTAAATTGTATCAAAGATGTCTAACAACAATAACAACCCCGAAATCAAACAAAAATAAGATAAAAAATAAAAATAAAATTATAAAACTTGAGCTCTGCAATCCCCTTTTACATCATTCGTCTTTGGTGGCAAACCTGCCGACCAATAAACTTTTCTAGTCAATATTGTATGCGGTAATGGATGTTGATGGTTATTTTTAGAACATTCCACAAGTCTCCTTACAAGTAACTAAAAATTTACCACTTCGTGACGATCCTTAATGTTAAGATACATTTATTACGACAATTTCTCCGTCTACCCGCACTCATATTTGAAATGCCTTACCAGCCAATTTCAATCAGGCCTCACTTTCTAACCTTTTTTTTGGACTATCTCATTTTTTTTTTCAAATCCGGCAAAACTGGGATTCCTTCTGGTTTACTTTGATCTGTCACCCCTTTGGTTTTTAATAATCATATATAGTCGGAGAGAGTCAATTTAATATTAATGTGGTGCACCATTAGCTAAAAGAGGTGGCTTTAGTTTTCTAAGCGAATAAAGGCCTATCAAAATTGTTTTATAGCTACACACTCATGAATAAACTCCATTCATGTGCTCGGAAATATAGATAAATGTGACTGGGGAGCCCAAAAATTTGGTATTTTACAAGGTGCAACTGATCTTCAAAGCAATGATTACTCCTACACGAAAAAAAACAAAGGCAAAACTTTCACAAATACAGTTGAGAGAGTTTTTTCACGAATATTGATCATCACTAACGAAACAAAAAAAATCACTGTGACACTGGTGAAATACGCTTTGTAGCGAATGCACTTTTGCCTGGTGAGATCATTCTAGCAGCGCGCTCAAGCATCCAAGATACAACAGATTGTCACATCCGATATCAGCAGGTGCATGTCACGAAGTTTCACAGATCACGTAAACCTGAAATTCAGAATTAGGTAACCGCTGCTTAAACAAGTGGTCAGCATTAATGCCACAGTACATTTCATCACAGAATTTTGGTTTTTGAGTATATTCTGACATAAGAAGCGCGATTGCTTTTATCGAAACTTTAGTATATCTTGCATAACGCAGCATTATTCAAAATGTCTTAACATGTATGTGCGACCCTCTTAACCTTTAGACTCTTCCAATGCTTTATCAATATCAGATATTAGCGCAGACCACCCAAGAGATTTAGTCGACTTCAGTCTCTCTGAATTGAGTTGTATGGCTCCAAAGATTGTGTGGGAATCAATTCGAGCAGCGGGACGCTTATTCGAGAAGTGAAAAGAGTTCCCCTGATTGTTTTCAAATCGATCCAATGACTCAAACGATTCCTTACTGTTTCTTTCGTACTCTGCAATCAGACCAGTAATCACTTCTGCATCCGAGTCACTTTCGGTAGCAGTGCTCAAAGTTGAGTTATTTTCATGAATTGTAAGTGCAGACACCTTCGAATTCACGGACATCAAATCGGTATCGTAATCTGCATCACTATTACAGATATTATCAAAGTCTAATCCTAAAGTAATACATAGACATTCCATCACTTCATCCCAGGAGTTAACACTCATCACATCTTTGGCTCGTCTTTCAGTCCTTGCGGCGTTTGGTAACACGCCCACTTCTATGAACAGGTTTGCGTGGGTTACTGTATGGCTACTTGCAAGTTGCAAGTTTGATAAAATGACTGTGGAGACTTGTTTGTGGTTATCATTTGTAGAATCGAAATAGTCTTTTGAAATTGAGGCCAATGATGTTCCTGAGACTGTCGTCAAATCGCTATAGTTCAAGTTGTCCCAAAAGCCGTTGTAAACATCATCTGATACGTTAAATTTAAAAAATTGATAGAGCATTATATGTGAGTTCGAATCAAGCATATCCACAGAGGAGACAATAAAAAGCACGTTGACTTGGATTAAGAAGAGTGCCTTTATCACATTTTTCACCACCGCCGTCGCATATTCGGAAGCCATGTGTTGATTGAAAACCAAAATAATTGTCTTCGGTTGCAGAGAACTGAACGACCAAGCGTTGGAACTTTGATTCAACAAGTTTGAAGGCTCAAGCAGCACCAACAGTTTCTTTCTATTCCGGGAGGCATGAGAATACAGAGGCACAATGGAAAAATTTTGTGAATTCGATTTATCCACAATTATGGTATCACTCATGTTCTCGGCAGAAAAAGTCAAATCGGGCTGATTTAATGCAGCGTTCCATTTATCTAAGACATTCGGTTGACTTGCCGACATGTGTATTACTTCCGCATTGTCAAATGTGGCTTTTAAAGTGTGTTTGCTGACACGATAAGTTTTCAATGAGAGTTTTGAACCAGAATACTGGTCATTACCCTCCCCTTCCTTGATCAATTCTATTGTTTTGTGATAATCTGAATTCTCCATCTTTAAAAGAAGCAGATAAGAAAATAGATAGCAGTCAAACATCGTGGAAGTCTTTTCAGACAGAAATGATACTGAGAGCTTATCCAGAAGCCGCAATAGTCCTAGAGAATCAACGAAAGATTCCTTAATCTGCATGTTTTCTGAGAAACTATCCAACAAATTTGAGATTTGTTTCGATCTCATTATCGCTAATGGTGCTCCCGACAATAACGGGATGCTAATCGAGCGTGATATGAAACCTCCAGAGCTTTGAGTTGCTGACGTTGGAGATGGAGTTGGAGACTGTGAGACTGATGAGATTATGGATGACATGGCAGATATGGAGGAGCCACGAGAGGGTGCCCTGGCATGGGTGGGAACAGTTACCTTTGTTTTGCTCTGATTGGCAGCGCCACGATTCGAGACTGGGCCCCATTCTGGAATGAAAGGTACCTTGATTGGCTTTCTGTTCTGATCTGTTGATCTTGGTGCCACTTGGTACCCTACGATTATATCAAAGACTTGAGTGTCTAACGGTTTGGCTTGCTTTCCACACTTGCACTTCGGAATGAGAGTTGATTTGATTGCCCCATCGAAAGGCTTTTTGTTAGGACTGCAAACAGCTCTATCAACACCTGCAAGCTCAAATTCTAAAGCAATCGCGTAGCATTCCTCGTGACATATATGCCCACAATCTAATTCAATGGGCTTCTCTGTACTTCCATTTCTCAATAATAAATTAGCTAGTGGTTCTCCACAAAAAACACAATCAACTCCCAGGTAATTTTTTATGCGCTTCATATTTGTAACATGATTCTCCACGGGACGGTAGTCTATTCGTGAATTCGATTCAAAGTTATGGTCCAATTGTATTATGCCGGTGGGTGTTCGTATGCTACTTTGTGCAATTTCATGAGGTCTTAAAGGCATGTGAGATTTTTTGTCTTCTGAGCTGAGTAAACCCAGCCTGCTCATCTGTGGAGTACTTTCTGCTGAGCTAAAACTCACAGTTTTGTACAACTGTTGGGTGGAGCTTTCTGAAGGAGAGCTTTTGACGACATTTTTTGAACCTATGTTATTTGTCAAAATGTTCAAAGTGTCTTCATCTATCAAATATCCACAAGAGGTTGACTTCTTGGGAGCTTCCTTTTCAGCCGATGTAAGGGAACTAGATTTCTGTCTCCATTTGAATGGAGAGCGACTGGACACAGGGGTAACAATCCTGGTATGTGATGGTGAGTTGATCTCCTTGGGTGATCCACGCTCTTGAAGCTTTCTGAAACTTGAAGTCATCTTGAAAACATACTTTCACTGATCCCACGTTTTCGGCTTTGAGTAGCGCTTTGATATATCCAAAAATGCTGTTGTCTCGCGAGTTGTGTAAGGACTCTTAGTCGGACTGTATATTTGATCAATTAATTGAATTGAACTAGTCATCATCAGTTCCAAAAAAATGGAAACAAATATCGCAGCCCCAAAATCTTTGCTTTACCAATTAGGATATATCTTCAGGGGCACAGATTTGTCTGTAACTAATCAAGACTTTCTGGATTTTCGAGTTATCATAATATTCGCTGGTAGAAATGGTGGTAATCCACTGAAAACTCATTTTGCAACCTCTAAATATCAAATCAGGAACAGCTTTGCAGTCCTCGAACCAACAGCAATTTAGGCCCAACTATGTTATGGAATAAAAATATAAGTGCCGTTATTGAAGTTCGCTGGTGATTTAGAAGCTTCCATCAAGAACTGGCAGCTGTTAAAGTAAAAAATTGGAAAACTGATAAAGAATCCTTTGACATCCAGGACAGTGGGCAAGAATGGTCGAGTAAACCTCCTCATTAAAGGACGGCGGCAGGACCAGTGACTGAAAGAGGTACTTCGAGGTAGATGGTTAGGGTTTTAAGAAAACCGTGATAATCCCCTTGTTACAGAGCGCGAGTTATTCATATTCGGAAGTGAGTGTCAGGAACGGGTTCGTGATTATGTCCTCCTTGATATTTTAGATCTGTCTTAGATCTGTCAGATAACTAACTCTACGGTCCTTTTCACAAAAAAAAAATGAGGAAAAAAAAATGGAAGTGCTCACGATGATCACATCATATTTGTTAAAGTCTACCTTTTGACTTGCTTGCCTTTCAGCTACTCCAAAGAGACTCGTAAGTTCTTCAAACAGAACTTCAGTGCCTGGAAGCATCACGATATATTGGTTGATTTTTGAATCAGGATTTAGAGGTCAAGTAGGAGAATATATATTTGAGTGCTTATTGAAGAGTAACGAGAATGAACACAACAGAAGGCATTGATAAATCAACCTCAGCACCCTTAGCATTCCCTTTGCGAGAAGTCGAGCCAGATGTGAAATTCAAGCTTATGAAGCAACCAAGCCGCAAGATCAAGATCGACACTGCTAGGTTCATTTTTGAGTCAGCAAAAAAGCGAAGCCCGATATCGACAAACGCAAGAAAGAGGAGGAATATAGAGGAGAAGTTTTCGAGCATGATTACAAGTGATAATTCATTGGGGCTTCATGATCAGTGTACTAATGAGGTGAATTCTCTTCCAGAACATTGCGATGAAGTTCCTGATGGGAGTGGGAATGCTCCTACGCGTCAACCACCTTCAAAGAGGCGTCTCTTGAACATGGAGACGAGTAATTCAAGCATGACGGAGGATTCTGTAACAAGCCAGATGATGCCACCACCTTCTCAAAGCTCAGCCTTGACCGAAAGTAGCGTAGAGGAAGTGCAGCCTCCTTTACCTTCTCCGAGTGCGTCGCCCATGCAATCACAAGACGAGGAAGATATTATGAGTGATGCAGAAGCTCATGAAGGGTCAAAACAGGGATCATACATCAAGATACCGACAACGGAGGAGGGGCTTTTGACTACTGTGGAAAGATTGATGGACTGTTTATCTCCTAGTCAAAGAGATTATTTGACATGGAAACTTGTTGCTCAAACGGATCGTTCCCGATTATCGGTATTGAACAACATAATAAATAAGTCCTTGAAAAGAGACATAATTAGCACACTCCCAACAGAGGTAACATACAAAATCTTAGGGTATTTGGATGCTAAAAGCTTGATTCGGGCAGAACAGGTTTGCAGAAACTGGTATACCACAATAAACACTTCTACCGGTCTTTGGAAGCTGTTGATAATGGACCAGAGGTATGTTATTTCAGAAGAAGAGTTGAATAATGAGCTTGGAAGAAAACAGGAACTCATGAAGGATTGGTTTAGAGAAGACCTGAATTTACCACCAGTTGAAGTTGGTGATGATTGTTATAAACAAATTTTCAAAAAGAGGCATATAATCCATCAAAGATGGATGGATCCAGATTTTCAGCCCAAGAGAATTACAGTGAAAGGAAATGGTTCAGCTGTGATTACTTGTTTACAGTTTGATGATGATAAAATCATAACTGGTGCAGATGACAATATCATCAGTATATACGATACCAAAACAGGTAAATTGAGAAAGTCGTTGGAAGGACACACAGGTGGAGTTTGGGCACTAAAGTACTACAAGAACACATTAGTTTCTGGGGCCACCGATAGAAATGTGAGGGTTTGGAACATCAAACAAGGGCGTTGTACTCATGTTTTCAGAGGACATACTTCCACTGTGAGATGTTTGGATATCATAACACCTAAAGTCATAGGTTACTCGGCCAATGGTGGCCCAATAGTTTTCCCTCAAGAGCCTCTTTTGATAACAGGATCTAGAGACAATTCAATTCATGTGTGGAGATTACCGTTGGCTGCGGAAGATGATGAGCTGGAGGCTGAAACTTTTGACAACGTCGAAGACGACAATCCTTACTTTATACGTGCCTTGAGGGGTCATACCGCTTCTGTTAGGTGCATTTCAGGTTATGGTAACATGGTGGTGACAGGCAGTTACGATATGACGGTTCGAGTGTGGGACTTGTGCACCGGGAGGTGTAGGTTGGTGTTACGCTCCCATACGGATAGAGTCTACAGCACCGTATTGGATATCAAAAGAAGAAGAGTGATATCTGGCTCCATGGACGCAACAGTAAAAATTTGGGACTTGAAAGACGGACTGTGTCTTGCTACTCTTGAGGGTCATACATCTCTTGTTGGACTTTTGGATCTTTCAGAGACCGCTTTGGTAAGTGCTGCTGCTGACTCCACATTAAGAGTTTGGGACCCGGAGACAGGCGATCCAAAATTTCAACTAAGAGGTCACATGGGTGCTATAACATGTTTTCAGCACGATGACAAAAAAGTGGTAAGCGGTAGTGAGAAAATGTTAAAACTATGGGATATAACTACTGGAAAATTTGTGAGAGACTTGCTACCAGAGATCTCTGGTGCCACATGGCAGGTACGGTTTGATCACAGAAGATGTATATCTGCCGTTCAACATCGCAATCCGGGTGCTCGTGCTGATGAGACCCTTTTGGAGATTTTAGACTTCGGTGAGCCGTATTACTTAGATGATAGTGATACAAATGAGATTATGAATAACTTAGCCGATCATACCATCATCCAAGGAGAGGACTCTTCATTTGAGCTCGATCAGGATGGCGATATTGAGCTCGTCGATAATGGAGATATTTTAGGTCTTCATTCCCTTCAGTTTAGAAATTAATCTTATGCCACGCGTTGTCGTTTGTTTGGCTGTAAGCGCCGCTATTTGGTTATGCCCCTCTTCTTTATCGGTTTATTTACACGTGAAAAAAAAATATAAATTCTGTAAATTAAATGAGCGGAATGGAAAAATCCGTTCAGTAAATATATATGGAAAAGCCCTTCTGGAGAAAAAAATATACGAAATAAGGATAAAACATTTTACTTCATAACAATCATATCAATTGAGCTAGTGAGATGTTACGTTCAATTGCAAGTCGTTCCGCCTTGAAAGGCTTGAGAACTAACTTTAAGGCCAATGGTTTAAGATCATTAGCCACAACTACGGAACCTTCTGATGTATGTGTATTTTTTAAAGGTTGCATAAAAAAAAACCCTAGTATCATCTATCATTGGCTTTGCTTGTAGCATTACTAACTTCTTTCATCTCAGATTGTGCAAATTGAGTTACCAGCTTCATCATTCGAAGGTTACATGTTAGACGTGCCAAGTTTGAATTATGAAACTGATAAGGCTACTTTATTGCAGATGTATAAAGATATGATCATCATTAGAAGAATGGAAATGGCTTCTGATGCATTGTACAAGGCCAAAAAAATTAGAGGTTTCTGTCATTTGTCAGTCGGTCAAGAAGCTATTGCTGTTGGTATCGAAAACGCAATTACAAAGAAAGACACTCTTATCACTTCTTATAGATGTCATGGTTTCACCTACATGAGAGGCGCTTCCGTTAAGGAGGTGTTAGGTGAATTGATGGGTAGAAGATGTGGTGTTTCTTACGGAAAGGGTGGTTCTATGCACATGTACACAACTGGTTTCTACGGTGGTAACGGTATTGTTGGTGCTCAAGTTCCATTGGGTACAGGATTATCATTTGCTCACAAATACAACAACGAACCTAATTGTACCTTCAACTTGTACGGTGACGGTGCATCCAACCAAGGTCAAGTCTTTGAATCTTTCAATATGGCTAAATTATGGGACTTGCCATGTGTTTTCGTCTGTGAAAATAACAAGTATGGTATGGGTACAGCCGCTTCAAGATCTTCAGCTATGACCGAATACTACAAGAGAGGTCAGTATATTCCTGGTTTGAAGGTTAACGGTATGGATATATTGGCTTGTTACCAAGCAGCTAAGTTTGCTAAGGATTGGACCGTTTCCGGTAACGGTCCAATAGTGGTCGAGTTTGAGACTTACAGATATGGTGGTCACTCAATGTCCGATCCAGGAACTACTTACAGAACAAGAGAAGAAGTTCAAAACATGAGATCAAGAAATGATCCGATTGCAGGTTTGAAGATGCATTTGTTGGAATTGGGTATCTCTACTGAAGATGAAGTCAAGGCCTATGATAAGGCTGCCAGAAAATACGTTGACGAACAAGTTGCTCTGGCTGAAGCATCACCTGCACCTGAAGCAAAAATGGATATTTTATTCGAAGATGTTTACGTTCCAGGCTCAGAAATTCCTGTTTTGAGAGGTAGAGTTAGAGATGATTCGTGGTCTTTTGAGAAAAATGGATTTGCTTACCGCTAAAATGACTTGACCCTTGGAAATCAACTTCAAAATCAGATTTGCTAAATATTTATAATTTTTTACGAGTTGAAAGTTCTTCTAGATATACTCTTTGTAGTAAAACAAGTGTCAACCCTCGAAGTATCATTCTATTATCGAAACACTGATTTATGAAAACAGGGGCTGTCTTTCGCTATATAATTTAAAAAAATTTCACTTAAGACTTAATCAAAACTCATATGCACAATAAGATAAAGTCATCGCGAATACTACAAACTATTTTACAATGACTGGCAAACAGCAACAAAATGTTAGCCAGTATAAGTATGAAGAGATGTCAGGGAAAGTCACCAGAGCCGACAGGCGACTGTTAGATGTGCCTCAATCCCGAAAAGACAGAGAAGTAAGTTCAAATCCAGAGTCTTTGGTCGATAAAATTTCCATGAAAGATATGGGATCGCACGCTTCAAGGGCCAGATCAACAAAGCGAGATTCTGCAACTGGGTTGAAAAAATCAGAATCAGAGCCTGCGAGAGACTACAAACATAGTAGAGGCGTAAGCCAGCCACAATTTTCCGAGCTCGAAGTTTTGAATTATGTTCCCAGGACTCCAGAAACCCAACAAATTTACAGCTTACTATTGTCATGGTGTTCAGTCCAATTGGATGCCGATGTACCGCTGAATGTTGTAGCATCCTTGACGGATCTCATCATTGAAATTTTGAAAGATGATAAAATGATAGATAACGACAAAAAGCTCAAAATAGAACAAGCTTTGGAGCATTCGTTGAACATTGACGAGTTCCAAAAAGCGGTTAGCTTATCAAAGCAAATAACGGATTACGAAAAATATGACATTGATTTTGAATCTGGAAGTGAGCATGAAATCGCTATCGCTCTTGAAGACGAAGATGAAGAAGACAACGAGAACGAACTTGGGCCCATGCCGAATTTAGACAGTCTGGAGGAAATCGAGGGGGATGTGAACACTCAAAATTTCAAGGCTGGAGAGAAGTACGTGGAAGAAAATTCTGAGGAGATACCAGCAACTGATGAGAAGATAACCATTGGCTTTGCTGATGAAGTTGAAGATAAGCAAAATGGTATGGAACTCTCATTGAAATCTATTGATCAATTCTATCTTCGAAGGCTCGTTGCCACCGAGTTTCATTCAGATGATGCCATCAAAAACTCACAAAGAGCGGAAGAATTGTTCAAGTTAATCGAGCAAACCGTTAAAGAAGGCTCCAATATAAGATATTTGGAAAACGAGTTAATGGAGTTCTTCAATTTTGAGCATTCCGCCCAAGTCGAGAAAATCATAAAGCATCATATCAAAATTTACTACGGTATCTTGCTCTCTCAACTGCATACAGAAAAGGAAAAACTGGACATTCATGTGGAGATGGCAACGAAAGGTTTTCAATATCTCTTAGAAGATGGAATGAGAGTGGGTGTGAACCAGAAGAGAAAGACTGAGGAACAACTAGTGGAGCCCTTAAAAAGACAAAAGATAAGCCAGGCACTTCAAGAAGAGAGAATTCCGCGATTTGTTGATTTGGGTTCCATGGTTTTCGAGCAAGGTTCCCATTTAAGAACTTCGTCTACAATCCAATTGCCCGATGGGGCTTTCAAACTTCCTAAGAAACACGAAGAATATCACATACCTGCTCCACTTCCACCAAAGTTCGAGGAAGGCGAGAGACTAATACCTATCACGGAGCTTCCTGAATGGATTCAACCTGTATTTCCAACTGCTGAGATGTCAACGTTGAATAGAATTCAATCAAAAGTTTACCCCACAGCATTCAATTCAGACAACAATATATTAATGTGTGCCCCGACTGGTGCGGGAAAAACCAATGTTGCGATGCTCACTGTTTTAAGGACATTGTCAAAGTATAAAAATAAACAAGGATCATTGAATCTGGATAGTTTTAAAATTGTTTACATTGCGCCCTTGAAGGCTTTGGTTCAAGAGCAGGTGAGGGAGTTCCAAAGGAGGCTCTCTCCATTTGGAGTGAGCGTCAGTGAATTGACTGGTGACTCGAACCTTACGAAACTGCAAATATCTTCCACTCAAATTTTGGTGACCACCCCTGAAAAGTGGGATGTGATCACTAGAAAAATGTCAGACATATCTTACGTAAATTTGGTGCGGTTGGTTATCATTGATGAGGTTCACTTGTTGCACGATGAGAGGGGTCCAGTTCTAGAGAGTATTGTTGCCAGAACATTGAGAAGTGTGGATGTTGATGATAATGAACCAGTGAGATTGGTTGGTTTGTCAGCTACATTGCCCAACTACAAAGATGTTGCAACCTTTCTTAGGGTTGAAGAGAATAAAGGGTTATTTTACTTCGATGCAAGCTACAGACCCTGTCCTTTAGCGCAACAATTTGTGGGTATTAACGAAAAAAATGCCTTCAAAAGGCAACACGCTATGAATGAGGTCTGTTACGAGAAAGTTCTGGAAAGTATCAATAGTGGAAACCAAGTCATTGTGTTCGTCCATTCTCGTAAAGAGACAGCTAGGACAGCTGAATGGATCAAGAATAAGATGTTGGAGAATGATCAATTGAACAAAATCTTAGGATCTGATTCTGGTACTATTGAAGTTTTAAGAGAAGAATCGGAGAGTTGCAAAAACAATCGCCTCAAAGACTTGTTACAAACAGGGTTCGCTATCCATCATGCCGGATTATCACAAGACGATCGGTCAAAATCGGAGAGTTTGTTCGCAGCCGGTCATGTGAAGGTTTTGATTTGTACCGCTACATTGGCTTGGGGTGTCAACTTACCTGCCCATACTGTCATCATCAAGGGGACCAATGTGTATTCCCCTGAGAAAGGAACCTGGGTGGAGTTGTCTCCTCAAGATATTTTACAAATGTTGGGCAGAGCTGGTAGACCGAGATACGACAGGAGTGGTGAAGGTATCATCATAACTTCAAAGGACGAAGTCAAGTATTATTTGGCAATTTTGAACCAACAACTTCCGATAGAATCTCAGCTTGTCTCTAAATTGGTGGACAACATAAATGCAGAAGTTGTGCTAGGCTCGGTAAAATCTCTTGCTGATGTTGTTAACTGGCTTGCATATACGTACTTGTACGTCCGGATGATGAAGTCCCCTAAAATTTATCATGTCGGTGTCGAATACGAGGGTGATGATCATTTGAGAAATAAAAGAGCAGACTTGTCTCATACGGCATTGACCATACTAGATAAAAATAAGCTAGTTTCTTATGATCCCGTTTCAGGTGAAGTCAGTTCCACACACCTAGGACAAGTTGCTTCTCACTATTACATCAGCTATGAGTCAATGGCGCTTTACAACAACCAATTGAAGAGTTACTCCTCCCCACTTGATGTTTTAAGAATATTTTCGCAATCAGGAGAGTTCAAATATCTCCCTGTGAGAAGCGAGGAGAAGCCTGAGATCAGTAAATTGCTTGAGATTGCACCCATTCCAATCAGAGAGAGCGCAGATGACCCATTGGCAAAAATAAACATCTTACTACAAGCTTACATTTCAAGATACCATTTGACTGGATTCGCTCTACTGGCTGATATGATCTACATTACTCAATCGGCTGGAAGACTTATTCGGGCTTTGCATGAAATAGCCTTAATGAAGGGCTGGTCTTCTACAGCCAAAGTGACTTTAGATTTTTGCAAAATGATTGAGAGAAGAATGTGGTTACCAAATTCTCCATTCAGACAGTTTCCGAGCGTTCCCTTTGAAATTATCAGAAAGACAGAGGGCTCTCAAATACCTTGGTCTCATTATTTGAACTTGACAGATGCAGCAGAAATGTCACAAGCTATTAGGTCCGAAAAGCTCGGAAGGACGGCGCTTGAGTTAGTACAGAAGTTCCCTAAAGTGAAGATCGAATCAACATGCCAGCCAATAACATCTACTTTGTTGAAAGTGGAACTTGAGGTATTACCAGAGTGGGTTTGGGATACTGAGATACACCAATTTGCCGAATCCTTCCTTTTGCTTGTGGAAGACTGTGATGGGAATAAGATTCTTTATAGAGACTCACTATTGGTAAGGAAAAATTATGTCAATGAGATTCATCTAGTTGAATTCACCGTTCCAATTCTAGATCCACTACAGCCCAATTACTTTGTTTCACTTATCAGCGAGAAGTGGCTAAACTGTGAATACAAAGTGCCTATATTATTGAACAAAATTAAGGTTCCGAAGAAGTTTCCAGCTCCTACTCCCCTCATTCATTTGCAACCTGTTCCAGTTTCGGACTTGAATCAAACTGAATTTGAAGAATCGCTCAACTTCAAAGAGTTCAACAAGTTCCAAACTCAAGCTTTCCATTCTTTGTACAACACTGATGAAAATGTATTCATTGGAGCATCAAAAGGCTCTGGCAAAACTGTCTGTGCAGAGATCGCAATATTTGACCATTGGAGGAAGGGAAAAGGCAGAGCTGTTTATATATCACCTCATCAAAGTTGCGTAGATCGACTTCACAAAGAGTGGAGAAAACGCTTTGGAGATATTGGAGAAGGAAAGGAGATAAATAAGTTGTTAGGTGATACATCTCAGGACTTGAGATTATTAGAGAATAGTCACTTAATTCTCGCAACTCCAAAACAATTTGAAAATGTGTCGCGTCGCTGGAAAAACCGAAAATCTGTACAAAGGATCGAGCTCTTGATTGCAGATGATGTCCATTATCTTGGCAATGGTTTTGATGGCTGCACCTATGAGATACTCATAGCCCGTATGAGATTCTTGTCTTTACAGCTTGAATCGGGTTTAAGAATTGTCGCCTTGTCGACTTGCTTAGCCAACGCCAAAGATTTCGCGGAATGGATTGGCGTTTCCAAAACTAACGTTTTCAATTTTTCTGCAAATGAGAAGCTGAACCCTGTAGATGTTCACATAAAATCATTCTCAATCAATCATAATCCGTCATTGATCCTATCAATGACCAAACCAGCGTTCAATCTGGTGAAGGATTTGTCTAATGATGATCGAAGAGCTGTTGTTTTCTTACCCACGCGAAAACATTGCATTGAAGTTGGAGCCGACTTTGTTAAACTTGCCGCCAGCAATGGGGTCGATTTTTTGAAGGCTGAACCTTCCTCTTTGGAATCTTTTTTGTCGACGGTGAAAGATCTAAAGCTACGAGAGGCTCTTGCAAATGGAATTGGTTATTACTACATTGATATGATAGCAGGTGATAGAAAAATTGTTGAACGATTATTCAACTTGGGGGCCTTGACACTACTTTTGGCAACAAGGGAAACTTGTCAATATTGTCCGTCATCGGATGCAGTTGTCGTTTTGAGTACCCAGATTTACGAAGGAAAAGAACATCGTTACATAAGCTATTCTATCAGCGAATTACTTGAGATGATAGGAGTTGCCAGGAGTCAAAATGATCCAGCAGTTGTATCGATATTGACGAATGCGTCGTCCCGTGATTATTACAAAAAATTCATCACTGAATCTTTACCACTTGAAAGTCATCTAAACGTGTTTCTTCAGGATGCGTTGATCAACGAGATCACAACAAAGGTGATTAGCTCGCGACAGTCATGCATTGATTGGTTGACATATTCGTACTTCTATCGAAGATTACAATCGAATCCAAGTTTTTATGGAGTTAGAGATACAACGTATATTGGTTTGAGTGAATTTTTATCGGAGTTGGTCGAATCTACACTCAAGGAGTTAGAAGAGGCCAGATTGATTGAAATTGAAGATGTCGAAGAGGACAATGAAGAGCAGGAGGAAGACGAAATTGAGGAGATAGTACCACAAAACGGTGCCCTGATTGCCGCCCACTATAATGTTGCATTTGTTACAATGCAGACATTTACAGCCTCTTTGAATAGCAAGACAAAATTAAGGGGTTTAATGGAAATAGTTTCAGCTGCTGCTGAATTTGAGACCATTCCCATCAGACCACACGAGGCCTCTCTTTTGAGCAAAATATATAACAGGCTTCCATTGAAATCTTCTAATGTTGACTACAACTCACCACATTTCAAAACATTTATTTTGCTTCAGGCTCACTTTTCCCGTATGAGTCTACCTCAAGATCTAGTTTCAGACCAAAAGCACATATTGGAAAGTATTTTGAATTTGTTGTATGCAGCTATCGACATATTGTCTACGGAGGGAAACTTGAACGCTGTAACTGCAATGGACTTGTCTCAAATGATTGTTCAAGCAGTTTGGGACAGTGATAGTCCATTGAAGCAGATACCTTATTTTGATGCTTCCATTTTGCAGAGATGTAGCAAAATGAATGTTGAGACAGTTTATGATGTAATGTCATTGGAGGATGAGGAAAGAGATCAGCTATTGAGCTTGGGAGCAAAAGAGGTTGCCAAAATAGCCGAGTTCGTTAACGGCTATCCTAATGTTGATATTTCGTATTCGTTAGACTTGACCGATCCGATGATAGCTAATGAAGACAAGGTTATTACCGTAAACATCGAAAGAGACGAAGAAGTCGATGACTTGACTGTTGTGGCGCCATTTTATCCTGCCAAAAAAGTGGAGAGCTGGTGGATTGCAATCGGAGAACCAAGCACAAAGCAGTTATATGCTATCAAAAAAATTACCATCCAACAAAAGTCTCAAAGCATCAAGCTTGGCTTCTCAGTTCCCGAAACTGGAGTCCATAAGCTTGCAATTTGGTGTATCTGTGACTCATATGTGGACGCAGACAAGGAAGTTTTTTTTGATGTCGAAGTGGTAGAAGGAGGTAGCGATGGTGAAGACATCGAAGAGTAGTTAAAAATGCTGCTGTATAATAGATTGTAGATTAGTGTATTTTTGCATGGTATTTTTTCTGTACATTGCGCTTGTAAAAAAATAAAGTATTGAAACATTTTGATTTGAATTAGTTTTTGGCACCATCTTATTGCAATACAACTGTCTTGAGTGGCCGTTCAATAATGAAGTGAGTATAAGCTTGTTGGATTTCAATGCTGGTGAATCGAGTTATTAACAGTTTCATGTAGGTTCTTCATTGATGATTTGCCAGTGCTCTTCCCATATCCTCGTATCTACCCAGAGCAATATGCTTATATGTCGGATATCAAAAAGACATTAGACGTGGGTGGAAACTGTATATTAGAGATGCCTTCAGGAACTGGGAAGACGGTTTCTTTACTTTCATTAACGGTGGCGTATCAAATGTTTTATCCTGAGCATCGAAAGATCATATATTGTTCTCGTACCATGTCGGAGATCGAGAAAGCTTTGATCGAGTTGCATTCGTTAATGGAGTACAGGGCAAAAGAGTTGGGCTATGTCGAGGATTTCAGAGGGTTAGGTTTATCCTCCCGTAAAAATTTATGCATTCATCCTGTTGTGTCGAAAGAAAGAAAGGGTGTGGTTGTTGATGAAAAATGCAGAAGAATGACTAATGGACAACTGAAAAGCAAAATGGAGGCAGGAGAACCCACAGATATTGAGTTATGCTCATTCCATGAAAAGCTTTATGAAAAAGATCCAGAAAATCTTGTGCCTCCAGGAGTGTACTCATTTGAGTCATTGATGAAGTACTGCCATGAGCAGGGAACTTGTCCATATTTCACGGTTCGTAGGATGATGCCGTTATGCAACATTATTATTTATTCATATCACTATTTATTGGATCCGAAAATTGCATCTAGGGTGTCAAGGGAACTTTCTAAAGACAGCATTGTCATTTTTGATGAGGCGCACAATATTGATAACGTCTGCATCGAATCTTTATCGTTGGATTTGAATGATGACATATTGAAAAAAGCCTCCAGGGGTGCAAATAGTTTGAGCAGAAGAATCGAAGAAGTCAAAAAAACAGACAGCAAAAAGCTTCAAGACGAGTATGAAAAATTGGTGTCTGGGTTGAGGGAAGCCGAGATTGCTCGAGATGAAGAAATGTTCATGAGTAATCCTATTTTACCTGACGATTTGTTAGACGAAGCAATCCCAGGAAACATAAGGAGAGCTGAACATTTTGTGTCCTTTTTGAAAAGGTTTATTGAATATTTAAAAACAAGAATGAAAGTCTTGCACGTAATATCTGAAACACCGACATCCTTTCTTCAACATTTGAAGCAGCTTACATTTATCGAAAGGAAGCCTTTAAGGTTTTGTTCAGAAAGACTTGCGTTGTTGGTTAGAACTTTAGAAGTTGAAGAGATTGAAGACTTTATGTCTTTAAAGGATATAGCAACTTTTGCAACACTTGTTTCAACTTATGAGTCAGGGTTTCAGTTGATACTCGAGCCTTACGAGACTGAAAATTCCACTGTACCGAACCCGATACTACGTTTCACCTGTCTTGATGCCTCTATTGCGATCAAGCCTGTATTTGATAGATTCTCATCTGTTATCATTACATCTGGTACAATTTCTCCATTGGATATGTATCCGAGAATGTTGAATTTTGAAACAGTTGTTCAGGAATCTTATACCATGACTTTAGCAAGAAGATCATTTTTACCAATGATTGTTACCAAGGGGTCAGACCAAGTTGCCATTTCTTCAAGATTTGAAATTAGGAATGATCCGAGTGTTGTGAGAAATTACGGAACTTTATTGATCGAATTCTCCAAGATAACACCAGATGGTATGGTTGTGTTCTTTCCATCGTATCTTTATATGGAAAGTATCATCTCAGCTTGGCAAACAATGGGAATATTGGATGAAGTTTGGAAATATAAATTAATTTTGGTGGAGACACCTGATGCTCAAGAAACAGCGTTAGCGTTGGAGACATATAGAACTGCGTGTTCTAATGGAAGAGGTGCTATATTGCTTTCTGTCGCGAGAGGTAAAGTTTCAGAAGGGATTGATTTTGACCACCATTATGGTCGTACGGTACTTATGATTGGAATTCCATTCCAATATACCGAGTCAAGAATTTTGAAGGCAAGACTTGAGTTTTTGCGGGATAATTACCAGATCAGAGAGAATGATTTTCTTTCTTTTGATGCCATGAGACATGCAGCACAATGCTTGGGAAGAGTATTAAGAGGAAAAGATGATTATGGAGTGATGGTTTTAGCTGATCGTCGTTTCTCGAGAAAGAAGAATCAGTTGCCTAAATGGATCGCTCAAGCATTATCAGATGCTGACATCAACTTATCAACGGATATGGCAGTTGCAAATGCCAAAAAATTTTTGAGAACTTTGGCTCAGCCTGTTGATCCTGCGGACCAAAAGGGTGTTTCTGTTTGGGATATCAATGATTTGAAAGCTTTTCAACTGGAACAAAACCTGTACGATATGAACTACGATGATGAACTTGATGAAGACGGAGATATGCCAATGTTGACGGCAGAAGAGGAGGCGGCTTTGAACAAGTTGTAAACTTTGTATGGTTTCTTTAAAAAAATTATTTCGGGTGTTAATAATGTATTATCGTCGCAAGTATATGAAGGCAAAATACAGTTCGAGCGCTGCGCTAGAGAAACGTCTTGAACTGAAAAGAACGATCTGACTAAAGCGAAGTTGTATGCTTCATATAAACAAAAGACTCAGCTACATTTGAATTTCAGCTTTGAGCCCACGGTAAGTCAACCACCTCTCAAATTATGGACCAACTTGCAATATTTGCTGTTTGCCTTCGAGTTTGTTATTTTGTGGCCAAATATGTGGTATTTCTTGCATATAGACAGTTTGACAATAAAAACTTACTAGTGGTAGATTGTAAGACACATTCTTCAGAAAGTTGCCAAATTCGATTTAAAGTTGATCAGTTGATAAATGGTGATTATCATGGAACGACAGCTGAACAATGAACATGATTAGGCACCAATAATGAGCACGAGTAGGCAGTTGAAACTGCTGAAATCAACAATAACTCTTTGTTGATAATGATGGGAATAAAAAAGTGGCAAAAAGTTAACAGTGGCGATGATACACATTAGCGTCCCAATATATTTCTTATAAGTAAGAACCAACCTGGTGTAATCCAACTCGCCTTCACCACGGGTAATGAACTGTGCTGGATTGCTCCCCTTCAGTGGTACCACTACTCATTGCTGGAACCAATATACCAGATTTCTCATGGCAATTAAATCCCGACCGCAGGAATCGAACTGGACACCAAATGCTGTAAATATCGGAACATAATAATGTTGCGCGAACGCTATCAACACTCCTGCTAAAGGCCTCAACAGCAACAGAAATTGCAAAAAAATGGCCCCATGGTATTGTCAACATTTAATTGTGAAATTACCTAATTAGGAAGTCATATTTTACTTTTGATTTTTTTTCCTTAGCACCGAATCTCTTCGACCGAGGCCCTCGGATGAATCAGTTTTTATCTGATCAAAAGCTGTCAACAACAGCAACAACAGCAACAACAATAACAACGATGATATTGACGCTCGCTCGTCCTTTGAGATTGTTACTACTTGGTGCTCCAGGTTCTGGTAAAGGAACTCAAACAGCCCGTTTATTGAAACAGATTCCTTCGTTGACCTCGGTATCCTCGGGGGACTTGCTAAGATTTGAGATGCAACAACAGACAGAATTGGGTAAAGTGGCGAGCTCATTTGTTACTGCAGGTGATTTGTTGCCAGATAGATTGATGGTACTTTTAATTTACAATAGCTTGCTCAAGAAGAATTGGTTGGACATGAATTCCTCATGGTTACTCGATGGGTTTCCAAGAAATTTAAATCAAGCTACTGAATTAGATTCAAGTTTGAGTGAAACACACGCAAATATCAATTTGGTGGTGGAACTTGATGTCCCAGAAGAGGTGATTCTTGAAAGGATAGAGAATCGTTGGGTGGTGAGTCGAATAATGAAGAATAATTTTTTAACTTTGATGAAGATAGAGGACCTCTACTAACCTAAATTTCAAATAGCATATTCCTTCTGGAAGGGTATACAACTTACAATATAATCCTCCGAAAATCCTGGGCAAGGACGACGTTACAGGTGAACTGTTGTCAAAGCGTACTGACGATCACAGAACTATTTTCAAGCACAGATTGGACACGTACCACGAAAATATCATGCCTTTGAAAGAGTTCTACAGGAAACAAGGCGTCTTGCAGACCATCTCGGGTGAGACTTCAGATATAATATTTCCTCAGCTCGTAAATTTGGTGAAACAGCAGTTTTGCAAATAAGCTTCTCATAGATAAATCATATTATCTCAATGGAAAAATAAAATTTCAACATTCTTTGTGCTACTGAACTCATATCGTGAGCTCTTGTATATAATCCCCGTATTAACATGGGGTAACTCTTTTCTCCTTTTTCACTTATTATTGAGCATCTAATAAGTGTTCGCACTTAATTTACGACAAACCACACAAGCTTCCGTTTCAATTAAAATGCAAAATCATACTGACAACCGAGACGGCTTGTAATTTCTGTAATTATTTCAAGTTAATAAGAGGTCCAACTGCCGAGCTTATTCTGGATTTTCTATCTCTTTTTTCACTGGACATCTTCGATAGAAATAAGCGCATACAGTTGATTCAAGATATTGATAAGTATTGCTGATTTTAGATAGCTCCGAATCAGAAAGCGAGTCGCTCCATACTAGCAATATCTATCAAACAACATGTTTCGCCTGCAAAAATCCATATAATCCTGTATATTTGTGAAATATAGATGTGAAGACAACAACTTGAAACTGTTTATCAACTCGCTCTTTTTGATTTCATATATGGTATCCAAGTTCTCTAAAATGTTCAACCTGACTTTGTTGATCATGAAAGCCTCCACTATTGCGTTATACTCTGGATGTGACTTGTTATTAATTAAAAACTTTTTCAAGAAGAAATCGTAGTTGCCTTCATTGTAGTATTGTATTAACTGTAAAACATATTTTAAACTTTCATTTTGCCTTAGCTCTTTCTCCTCGATATTTTTCAAAAAGTCTGAAACATTAAGCCATTCTTCCTTGCAAAAATTCCACAAAACCCAGTAACCTAATACTTTATTCAATGTAGGTTTTTTTCTTGAAGATAGAATTTGTATATTTTCAGGAACCAAGTAATATTTGCCTAACAATTTCTCTGTCAAGATTTTTTCAAATAGGGACCAATCTTTCGATAACAACGATGAATGCAAATGATACTCGTAGACATCCATCAGAAGATGATTGTTAATGTCCTGGAAGTACATATCCTGTTCTAATGATCGAAGATGATTATCAACAAACTTCAGGATTTTGTTGTCATATTTCTCGTGCATTTGAACTAATAATTTGAAGGAATCAATCAAAGTCGTGTGGTTCCTTATCTGGTATACATTTGGACTACCTTGAGTATAATCTCGTAGTAACTGATTTGATCTCCCCACCACCGGGTTGATGCAAAACTTCGACATTGTATTTTCATCCATATCGTCGTACTCAAAACTGTCATATCTTTTAAAATCAATGATATAATCGTTGGCAAAGATACCAAAATTGGTAGACATCGAGCGTCTTTCAGTATCATTGCAATTGAGGAACAATTCAAGTTTGCAATTATCTAAAATTGCTACACCTTGATAGTTCCAATTGTTTCTTTCAAATGAAAGCTCATCTTGATATATTTTGGATGCGATAAATTTGATTTGCCTCATAAATTCAGCAAGATCATCTTGTGATTTAAGTGTTGCCATAGCACGTTTTTGATGAAAAAACACCCAAGTCTTGATTGACTCTTTTCGCGTGATACTAAACTCTTGTTCTACGTCATAGTCCATGCTTTACACTCGAGTAATTCTGTTCTCGGTTACACAAGCTTCTTCACCTTTGTTTTAATTTTTTTTTTCTTCATCACTTGAATTAGACTGGAGATTGAAGCAAAAAGAGTATTAATAGAATTGTTCAAAGCTACACATATAAGGATACCCTACTTGAGACCCGCCGTCCCACTCATAATAATCAACTTAATTTAGAGTTCCCGGAAAGAAGAACTTGTAGCTCATACATTTAACTGCTATATCCAAAACCATCTCAAAAGGGGTAATCAATTCACCATAGGGCTTCAATACCATTGAAAATTCGAGAGTAAAAACATGCTTGAGATTATCATTTGCCTTCAGATTATATCATCAGCACCGTCGTTCGAGATGAAACCGCTCTCGCCTTGCATATTTTCAGGTAAACTGAAACTAGGAATGAACTCCAAAAATGTGAAAACAACTCCACTCAAGATAATCAAAAGACCAAAAATAGTTCTTAAAGTGTTTTGGGAAACAAGTATACCCAAAAATATATAAAATATTCCTCTACCTATGAATGAGAATAAGAATGAGAAATATTTATAAGTTGCTGGAGGTACTTTAAACTCCAAATAAATGATCAACGCACCAGCTGCAACGATGAAAATGGAAAGTAAAGTCGATTGCACCCCAAAGCTGAAAAGTTGAGTCAATCCAAGTAGAGCCTGAATTGGTATTGGTAGCGTTGTTAGTAACTAATGAAAGAAGAACCAATGGCCATACTGGGCAAAGTTAAACCAAGCTAAGCTAAGCTAAGTGTAAACAAGTAGACAAGACTCAATCTGGGGGCATAGGGACCGCGAGCACTCACACATAAACTACCAATTGAGATATTGAATACTCGGAATGGACCTGAATAGTCTCTTCCACCATCTTCTAACTCGAAATCCATTTTGAAACGATGTATATTTGATTTGTGCCGAGTTAAGTATACTATTGAAACAATACAAAGTCAAGCCTTGTGGTTTAAGATTGTGTTATAAATATAACATGGAAAAAAAATGAAAAAAGAGTATTTTTGGGGCTGTTTGTAGGGGGCCTACTCATAAGAGAAAAGATTAATTCAATTTGTAGACAGATAGAGATATATGATATTTTGAAAAGGTCAAAATCTTGGGCTTTAGTTTTGATAACATGGGACAATTTGATAGTAAACTCAAAGATATAAAAAAAGAATACACAACAACTTCAACCAGATTTATATAAAGAAATAAAGGCTAAAAAGAGGGGAATGGTTGCAAAGAGATTCAAACAATCAAAAAAAGTATAGCATTTCAATAATAAGAACTCAATAAAATCTATTCCTCTTCTTCTTTTGTAGCGGATTCCTCACCTTCACCTGTTGATGTCCAAAGTGTCAAGTTATCCCTCAATAATTGCATGATAAGAGTAGAATCTTTGTAACTTTCTTCTGACAATGTATCCAATTCAGCAATGGCATCATCAAAGGCTTGTTTGGCCAAATGACAAGCTTTATCTGGAGAATTCAAAATTTCATAATAGAAGACACTGAAGTTCAAGGCCAAACCTAATCTGATTGGATGAGTTGGGGCCAATTCTGTGACAGCAACATCTGATGCAGCTTTATAGGATTCCAAAGACAGGTTGGCAGCTTCTGATCTTTTATCTCCAGTGGCAAACTCTGCTAAGTAACGATGATAATCACCTTTCATCTTGTAATAAAATACTTTTGATTCTCCTGTTTGAGCTGTTGGAATCAAATGTTCGGACAAAACATCCAAGATATCTTCACAAATTTTCAGTAATTCACCTTCAATTTTGGCACGGTAATCTCTAATCAAACCAACTTGGTTCTCATTTCCCTTGGCTTCTTCTTTCTGTTCAATTGATGACACAATTCTCCATGAAGCTCTGCGAGCGCCAATGACATTCTTATAAGCAACGGATAACAAATTCCTCTCTTCAACTGATAATTCTTGACCCGATGAGGCAACTGTTTTCATATTTTCAACCATTTCCTCGTAACGTTCGGCTTGTTCAGCCAACTTGGCCAAATAGACGGAATATTCACGTGAAAGCGACATTTTCCTATAATTGTTTGGAGTTAGTATTAACCTGTGATATGAAAGATGAATGATCTACAATAATTCCATCAATAATCGCTCCTCCAATCCAAAACTGCCTCTCACGATGATAAATTCTGATTCCTTCACCTTCTGAGATTTGAATCATGAGCAATGCTTCACAAGTATTGGAAAGAAAAAAAAAGGACAACCTCAAAATTTTGTAAATTCAACACGACAAAAAAAACCAACTCGACGCCAAAAAATCAAAAGTTGAGATGGCAATGGCAAGCTCGTGCAAAAGTATGAGGGCAAAGTGAAAGTCCCTCCTTCTGGGATGAAACCAATTGATTGTAGATATGAGCCTTTGGTAGTGCACCGTATGTCATGGATCTGTAAATGTAAAGGTATCGATGAATAACAAAAGCTCACGAAAAAAGCAAATCAAAGGTGGGAAGAGGTGTGTATTGAATTGAAACAAACCCAAACAATGTGATTTCAAATGCATTCTTGCAAAAAATCATTCAAATGGTGGGATGACAGTTGCTATGGGGTGCCTAATTGGTTGATTGATTGATTGATGCGATGAAGTTCAACCTTGGATTGTATGAATTGTGTAATATAAATATCCATCTTTGATTTTTGGGCTTGAGTATTGCTGGACAAGGTTATGACACACTTGGCAGGAATGTTGAATGGGATAGACAGGATTGTATGAGGGATGGTTGGATGGTTTAATTATAATGACAGTTCACTCGAACAAAGAAGGATGGATACTCACTGATGATTGATAGTTGTTGTTTGTTGTTGATTTTAGGTAATAACAATATATATATATGGATAGTTTTTCTAATAACTTTGAATATATATTTTGTTTATTTTTGGAGCCTTTTTTTTCTCTCTTTTCTTACACTTCTTTTTTTCTCTCTCTCTTCATACTTTTTTTCTTTTGCTCTCTCTCTTTTTCTCTCTCTTTCTCAATTTTTTTTTTTTTTTTTTTTTCTTGTCGCTGTTATTTTTCCTCATCCACGCTAAACGCTGTGCTATTTCGTCGTCACCATCATTCCGCTCACACGCTCATCCGTGATAACGATGATGATGATAATGATGCGTGCATGGCTTTAACTCCATTTCAACTTAACTTCCGTGTTTTACCAACCCGGTTTGTCACTTCACTGTCAGTCCAACTGTAGATTTCATTAAAGAAAGGTTCCTTTCGTCAAACAGTAAAAGCTCATCACCCACACCATAAGCTTCAACTATCTCTGCCCGCTGGCCGCTCGCACACAAATCACCAACGAAAGAAAGAAATTCAATTCAAAACCAATTTACACGTAATGTTTGTTGCCACAAACAAAAAACAAAAATAAAATGCTCTTCATGAAATGGCAGACAATAATTACATAACTAAACCCGGAAGTTACCCGGCGAGTAGGAAAGAAAGGCAAAAAAACACGCTTTTTAATGTGGAGTAAATCTACACACAGCCAACCGTGTTTCTTATATATATAGATGGTTTTTAAGTCATTTCGTAAAGAAGCTATCGAAAGTAAAATAATGAAATTCTTATTCTTATCTTATAAAACGGTCTAATCTATCATCATATTCTCCACTGTCTGTTTAGAATTTATCGTGTACTTGAAAGGCTGTACTTCTCTCACCTTGATACCAAATCTCTTATCTTGTGACAAATTTATCAATTGAGCAACGGATTCTTTAATTTCATCATTAAGCTCAAATCCACTATGAACCCAGCTTGGTGGGGATATTTTGGAACCACCAGTCAATCTCAAGACTTCATTGTTGCTCTTGTTCAAAATAATTGTTGTTGCTTCCTTGGCTACTGCTACAAAACTTGATTTCTTTAAGACAGATTTAACTTTCAACGATGTCAAACCTAATCTAGGTAATGGAATCTCCAATCCAGGTAAAGTTGGTTTTTCGGCATCATACCCTATCGGTCCAGTTGGGTTAGCAACATTCAATAAAGCTGGCAATGGGACAAATCTTGCAATTTGAATTGGTCTTGCAACCAACAATCTTCTATTGGACAACTCTGACAATCCTAGTCTTGCTTTTTTAATATCAGCTAAAATTTTGAGTAATTGCTCCTCAGATGTCTCTTCCGATGACGCACTCACTGGGAATGATTTCGATGTATGAGCTAATTTGAATGGATATACTGATAAATCAGAATCAATTTTTTTCAAAATCTGTTTAGAAGTCCTCAATTTTAATGAGTATTGAACTGCAAAATCTCTGACATAGATCGAGGGTCTTGAATGGAAAGAAGTCTCATCATTATTCTTTCCTGTGTAATTATCAATTGTTTGTAAAGTTATCAAACCTGGTTCATTGAAATCTGAAATTGGTGCCATTGCAATATCAATCATGTAAACCTCTCCTGGTGTGATTATGAATTCATCAGTTGGGATAGCACTTGAAGTAGTGGCAGTTGAAGATCTTGACTTATCAACAGTTATCAAATCGGTCGATGTATTGTTTATCTTACTGGATCTTTCCAACAACGTCAGTTCTTGATCAGCTTCAGTCCATACAACACCTTTAAAGTCTCTCTCAGCAACAATTCCCTCCGATTGACCAGCTAAAAATCTTCTTACCCTACGAACTCTTGATCCTGGAACAAGAACACAGTTATATGACTCAGCTATGGAATCAACCAACTTCCTTATTTGTGACCCAGTAATGGTGTTATTCGAAGTATTCAATTGTGATGGTAACTTTTCTGGAGTAAGAGAAACACCAAGCAAAGCAACAACAGCTTCTGTGGCAATATGGGAAGCACAAATGGCATCTGCTCTTGAACCGAGTAATGGTCCTGTTGGTTTCAATTCAGCTCCCTCTCCTGGTGGATAAATCACCAAAGTATGTGAAAGGTTGGCAGTGTAACCATCAATATGGCAACCCAACGTTATTGTGACAATATCTCCTGCCTTGAAGAAAACGTTCGACTCGTCACCTAATTCTGGTGCGAATCCACTCACAATATCATTAAGCTCGATAGTCACTGGTTGAGAAATTCCTCTCTCTCTAACAGCAGAAGAACCATGCTTATACACGTTCAGCAAAGAGCTAGCCATATAACTGTCACCCAATATACATAACTCAGATGCAGAGATGGGATCTCTTTTACCCAAATGATATGAATCATTGATCAATGAATTCAAATATTGAAGAGCCGTTTGTGAAATTTGTCCTGCTAATCTATATTTTTCAATAACCGTCTCGCTTAAAACGTTCCTGTCCTTTAACAAGATATCAGCATCTTCTGGGCGTATAGCAAGTTCCATTTCGACTAAAAGATTGTTATATGAAGGACTATCTAATCTATCTCTAAAGATGATACTTAAGAAAAGATTTTTCACTCTTAAAAAAAATTTTATGAAAAAAAAAAAAAAAATATTTTTTCTTGTGCATAATTTTTTTAATTTTTTACACTTGACTTTGTGTGTAAGAGAATAAACAGCGATGAGCTGAAGTCATATCAGTTTTAAAGAATGAAGAAGCAATATACAGAGACTACTTCCTAAATCCAGAATACAAAGGCTAACGGCATATGTGATTGGTTTAATACAATGATTAGAACAAAATAGCCAAGACTAAATGTTCGCTGCAAATACATTTTCTCCTGGAGATCTTCCCCTTTTATGACATTACAAGTACAAGCAGATTAGTGCGATGTATTTCTTTACAAACAAAATGGCTAGCACCATCTGATTTCTTTAACCAAAATTGATCCCACATTCATGTCCTAACTAGGACCCTTGAGATCAGGAAAGCATACAACTATAGATTGGTATCCAAAGATATAGTCGTTCGAACGGCGTTTTGGGTACCACAAGCAGAGGCGTAATCACACATGCTTCAATAACTCTCTGTAGCATATTTTTTTATTCGAGTTTATTCATTTTATTCAGCATTCAGCTTCAAAATAAAAAAGGACCCAGCATCGAAATACATATTGTTCTTATTCGTAGATATTCAAAATAGCGAAAGTAAAAACACTACACAAAATCTGTTAACACAGGGGAAACTAAAGATGAAAGCGAAGGAGAACAGATATTTGAAGATAACCTTGACAGGATGTTTCCACCAATTGTTACCAATGCACCCAAAATAGTATTAAAAAAAATACCTGGTAACAACCGGCAACTATGGCACAAACGTAATCGATGAGTATATCACGTTCGGACAAAAATTTACGTACTTGGTCTTGAAGACCCGTTTCTTTCACATTGGTAACAAGGAATTTGCAAACACTTCGCAATATAATGCTGAAAAATGTTTAGTATGATACCATCAAAAAATATCGACAACGGCAGGACTCGAACCTGCGCGGGTAAACCCAAAAGATTTCTAATCTTTCGCCTTAACCACTCGGCCACGTTGCCTTTTTCATAGAAGGTTTTTGTCGCTGTTTGCCATACTGAGCCTATATTGCCCTTTCGGGTAATGCGGGGCTTTTTGCTATAAAATTTATCCTCTCACTATACAAATTCAATGACAGGTTTGATATCTAACCAAACAAAAGGTCATCGTATAACTTTCAGGATGATATGCATGTACTGAAATAATATTTTTGGTATTTCTGATTTTGTACCAAAGGTTTGATATGTATCCCTTGAGCCTCAACCAACATGTGCATTTTCGTTCAAGTGAGAAATGACTCGACATAGCTTTTTTGTTGTCAAAAATAAATTTGAATTCTATCCATTACAATAGAACAATGCTTTACATCTGACTTCAATCAGTGAAACTGACTTCTCGAAGAAGCTTAAAGATAGATTAATTTTTTATAAAATATATATTACATTCTTACATCCACCGATCATAAATTTAAAGGTTGCTTCCGAATATCATTTTCCTCATCTTGATATATTAGTCTTCATTTAGATATTACTATTTGAAAATCGTTATGGGCTTCTTGGTTTCACGATTTTCAAAGGCCCGGTGAACTGCAGTTGTTATATGTACTTCTTCTGCCTTCACCTCCAGATTTTTTTGCTCCTCAAAATGAAAAAAATTTAACGCACAAATCAAATGTGTGCACGTTTTGGGTAAAGCACATTTTGCCATGCCAGAAGAGACTACACAGCTCACCAGTAGCACAAACGATGAACATATAGGAGACATTGAAACAGAAGGACAATCTTCTGGCTCACCAACAATAGATGATGCCGATGACACACAATTGAGGGATGAGTTACTCGGTGACGTCTTGACAATGAGAAGTCAAATTGACTATCTAGTGGCGAGCATTCGCAAGACACAGAAGTCATGTCACAAGTTGAAGTCAGAGAATAGCTATTTACAAGATTATGTTGGCAGTTTGATGTCGAGTGGACTAGGAGACAAAGATTGAGGTTATGTTGGATGAATGATTAGTCACATTGATTCCGTGTTTTTTTTTTTTTTTGACAATTTTCTGGCCCTTGTCTCGCAAATATATTATAATTCATTCTGATTCAAGTTTGTTACTACCTGCTCTCTTTGTTGAGTAGTTCATTTTATAAAGCTGGCGCTATTTATGAAGATTATTTGTAAAATCTTCGAGGACAATTTAGAAATCTCAAACAGCCTCGATCAAGAGCCGGTGGTTTAAAAAAATGGGTGGTGAAGCTCTTCCCAGGTATTATGGGAATGAGAATATCAACAGTATTGTCACATCGGGGAAAAGATTTAATCAAATAAACAACGGCGCTTCTCTTGATAGTAGTGACAATGATCAGTATAAAAGCGAGGAACTCTTTGAGGCAAGAAGTCTTTCAAGTATCCTCAAAGGTCAAAAGCTTATAACCCCTGGATCCTTCGAAGTGTCAGAGGAAGAGAAACCAGCTCGATCAAAAAGTTCGACTGGGCGTTATCTACAAAATGATGGTGAGTCCTCCTTTACCTTTTGATCAGCAGTTTTGTTCTAAGACTCACCTAACCATTCAAAAAGGCCTCATCTTCAAACGAGATGACAATAGAATTTCGCAGACACTTTCACACACAGGTGCACATGCTGCTCAATCAGGAGTTCCACAATCATCAGCTCTTGTGCTTGATGAAGAATACCAGCAGTTTAACCACAAATATTATACGGAGTCAGATATCAATATAACAAATGACTCAATGAATTCTGGATTTTTGAAGGAGGAAGATATCATCGACTATCCAAATTATCCGCAGTCACCTATATACAAAGCAGTGAATAGCAAAGTTGCCAAAAGCTCTGTAATACACGTATTAGAACTGCACAGTGAGGGTAATGATAGTGCTGATTTTGCGCTAGGAGATGATGCTTATAGTGATGAGAGGACTGAGTATACACCATTGTTCAAGGGTGCTATTGTCAAGGTGAATTATCCTCAATTCGGCCAAAAACTATTACCAAACAATGCAACATTGGATTTGAGTGTTTTACGGAAGGGTAAGCCTTTGGCTGTTCCATTTGCTGAAGTGCACGAATGTCAAGCAGATGAATTGGAGGAAGAGAAAGCTGTCATCAATATATTGAATTATGAAATTTCCAAGACTTCGACAAAGGATACACCAGATACCGGTGGCGGTAGTGATTTCATTGTCAATTTTTATCGCCTACTAAATTGTGGGGAAATGTCGATAAATGAGATTCATCAAAGGTATCCCTGGGTGGATTTTTTACCTAAGAAAGAAGATATAATGTCAAAAGATTTAAAATCTGAAACGGCTCGGAAATCGAACAGAAAGGATGATGGGGATAGGACGAAGACACACACACCACCGCTTGATGGTAAAATTAATCCCGAGTCAATTGAAATGACCAACTTCAGCTAGCATAAAATTGAAAAGATTTATTACATTCTTTGCCGATATTAACATATAAACTTCGCCACTCGTATATCTTTCTCTCTCAAACTCACCCTAATCAAAACTGGTTGATGAAGTCGATGCTAAAATTGTTGAGCTATATAAGCTCGCACCGACCCAGGAGCCCAAACACTTTATCGACTCAAAGTTTTTGTTCGGCAACTTTTGCCTCAACGCACTTATTATAGCAGATTTGACTCCTGGTAAATTAGCCAATTTTCCAGTAAAAATGATGTTGTTCATTATCTCATTCTTGCAATCAAGAGGTAAGCTTCTATCAAGATTGATGGCAATCAAGTCTATGAGCGACAGCTCGTCTCTGTCACCATTCTGATCGAATATCATTTTCTCAAGGGACTCATACCTTAACAGATTGGGAACCTCCATATCTTCTCGCACCTTGAATTTCCTCGAGTCTTTAACAGATGAATCACCTTTTTTACGCACATAGCAATTCTTGATAAATACCTCCACAAATTGGAACAAGTTGTACGTATCGTGACGATATGGAACATCATCCCCTAGAATTTCAAGTAATCGTCCCAAGGTCTCGTAGTGTAGCCACTTTCCACCACGTTTGGTTGTTTGTACCATGTTTTCCATCATGTATAGTTCGTACACTGGTACAATAGATACGTGATCCCACCCCATGTCAATAACAAGTGAACATGTAACACCGGAACTGATACAACACAATAAGGGACTCGGTAGGGGGACTACGGACTGGACATGGAAATTTTGTAACAATAGAGCATAAAAATCATCTTTCAAAGCAATCGGCATCCACACCGACTCTGGAATAATTAAATTGCAATCTTTAGGGTTCAAAGTTAAAACTTTGTAAAATATGTGATGAAATGCTTTTTGTAATATGTTTAATATTCTCTCATTGTTGTTTTGCAACGAGTCGTAATTGTACAACCATTGTTGACTTGTCATATCTTGCAAAGCTATAGTTTGAAGCAACTCAGGTATTGGTTTTAGCAGGAGTTTCATCGTATGATCAACATACTGTCCAATGGAGGATGAGTTGTGTGGAAGATCTAGCTTCAGATAAAGATTCCATTCTGGGTCATTTGTCTTCAAGATAACTGTGGGATGTGAGTTTCCAGCTAACCCAACTGTGATGGATTGTGGATCGATTTGAAAAACAAGCTGGAAAAGACGTTTCGGGGAAAGATCCAGAAGTGACTTCTGGTTGTTGTGGGACATAGATACATCCCTTCAAACTTCATGGAATAGTGATGTTTTGCGTGTGATGATTAATTCTTTAATTTTTTTTTCTCCTCGATTTAGACCAAGCCGCGATTCTATTAGATCATTACATATATGAAAAGGTGTAAAAACATAGACTCAACTTCTAAAACTTCCAGATCAGAAAAGTTGAATGAACCTCTTCTAAATTTGAAGATCGCTGTAGGCAGTAACAAGAGAATTGCTGGGACAAAATTGTATCACGGCCACATATCAGAATGACTCAGTCTTCAGTTCAACTTGATTCTAATTATGACCTTAAAAATGAAGTACTGCTATCAACATCAGCAGTTTTATGGGAAAGTGGCCTCCTTATTTGTTTGTAAAGTTGCTTCGGTGCCGACTGAATCACATTAACCTGCTGTTTAATATCGAGGATGTGCCCAAATCGAATGGCGCGCAGACTATATGAATAAGATTTGAATAAGATTAGCTTTGCTTTGATGCCCAGCGTATGATCGCTGAACAAAATGTAGTTTTAGAAACGTTGAAAAGTCTTGAGTGCATTGGAAACTACAAACAGCCGATTCACCAAACTTTAATGACTACCAACAAATGAGTTCGGGATGGTGTATTGATCCAATTTTAGGTATTTGACCTACCAAACTTCCACACGAATCTGAAACTTAAGAGAGCCCTTAGTGGATATGCACACAAGTGCTGGTGGTCCAATCTGGATATTGAATGCGTGAAAATGGAATACCTAAGCAAAACATTTAAGCATTGGTTAAGTAAAGGCAAATTACATCTCCAGGGGAGTCTTGAATTTCTTTGTATAAAAGCTTAAATTGTAACAATCACCAGGCTTTTTCTAATTTTTGATACTCCCTTGGCTGGAAAAAGAAGCCAATGTGAGGATAGTTCATGCATTACCGAGCTGCTGACAAATACCATTAAATGAGACTGCATTTTAATTCGTTGCTATTAATTTTTTAGAGCCCAAAAACTTTGAAGCCTTAACTGATGACGCCCACGGGTTTCGCTGCAGAATCATTGGAGAGGTTGTGATGTATCCATTCAAAGTGATATACATTCGATTCATAATTTTGACAAATCTTCTTGAGCATAATGATGTCTTCTTGTGCTTTATGTGTCCTTCGAGAGTTAGGTGAGAACTTGCGCTGTCCTTTAACGTCGCCTTCATAAAACGTTTAAGCGCTGGGTGTTTTATCTGAGAATCATCTTGGGCTTATCAAAATAGCTTCCATGTTTGATGGACTGTTTGTTCTTGAACTGTCCACGTAGCACTGTTTGAAGCTGAGAGGGCATCAAATCATATCAGTAAATCATTGCCTTTATTATTGGATTCCAGACTTCACCACCGTAGTGATAAGGATAGTTGCTCAATTTTTTGATTTGACAAGAGAACACGAAAAAAGTCGAGTAATCCCAAATGAGGTTTTTGTGATATGGACACTTGAAGTCAACGGAGCCATTTTTGGTGATTTGTTCAAGTAATTAAGGATAGGTTTTCCAGGAAAATTTTGCAAAGGCGGGATCCCAAACTGGAAACTCTGGGACTGTTTTGATTGAGGAGCACTACGATATAGCAAAAATTTATGGATCTAAGAACCGATGACAGATTGCTTTGAACAGACAAGAACAGGGGACAGAGGAGTCAAGTAAAAAAATCTCAGCCAATTAATTTGATGAACAAGATTCCCACAACTTGTTTCAGCAAACACATTAGTGACTTTACAAAAAGGTTCCAGAATCTTTCATTGACCAACAGAAACTGGCATCTTTTGCCTATCTTACTACTTACCTGCAACTTATACATAAAACTAGTTGTTTCTTTTACATCAAAGCAAGACAAAGTCGGATATTATTCCGATACAAGTTTTTGAGAGTTTCCTGGCAATGCAATATATGGAAAGAAGTAAAAAGCTTGAGCTGCCAAAGAAAAATGAGCAAAATTATCAATAATCACAGGTTCACACTTTCACAAAGTGGTTTAAAAAGGTATTGTGCGTTAAACTGGTCCAATCGTCTTCAAAGTTGATGAGAATTGCTTGGCAGCAGTTTCCCTTCTTGATCCATAGTTTGTTGAAATTGAATTGCAGTGATTGCACTCATCATTATTATCTGCGAATGTTCATCTGAAGTCCCGGCCCCCCTTTTCCTTGCAAAAGAAATGCCAATTAATTATATAAAATAAAGTTCCACCAATTGGGCAGAGGATGTCAAGAACTGCAGATTATCAGGTGGGCAACTTAATTGTCAAGTAGAATCGACCCATAATTAAATGGGCTCTAGAACTAGTTTCCAATCATATCTTTATTGCAATTTATTTGAGATCTCATGAACAATTATGAATCACGGAGGGGTCTGGAGAAAAGATTATTCTAGAAATTAATGTCAATTGTATTGTTGTGCCTTAACGAGGTCAGATATAAGATGCACAACTAAGGGGCAGAAAATTGAGGGCAAGATGCACCATTCTGCACCTTAAAATCTTGATCGATTTCGTGATAGACATATAACTTAGTAATGCCTAACCTCGGATATAGAGCGGCTTTTGTCCTTCTTCTTTGCGCATGAGAAGGACTCGACTTGTGATATATTGTCTTCTGATACCACATAGCTCCATGTTTACGTAGTTGCATGGACGTAGAAGTAAAATGGTACATGGTTGTCATCAACTCGAACGAAGACTGAAAAGATTTTTCCGACACAGATGGATGGAGATTTAACCGAAGAACCGAGAGAGAAGAGAGATAACACCACCTATTTTTGACGTTGTCAGAAAAGCTGAACATAGTAGAATAGTTGATTTTTTGATATTTGAAATTATGTAACTTCCTCATTCTACCCCAACACTTTCTCGCCTTCTCTGTGACACTGCTGTCGGTACTTGTTCACTTTCTTTTCATTTTGTGTCTGTCCTTTCTGTCCTTATCATGGGTGCGTGCCCATACCTACAGAAATAAAATATCGGGGCAGTGAGGAGAGAGATATAATAAGCGAAAATAATAGGGGTTATGGCAAAGGGTGATGGAGGATATGGCAAAAAAATCCAAGTCGGATGATGCCAGATATACAACAACTACCAAATTGGACAGAGTCACTCGATCTTGATTCAATTTAATGAATGATGTGAATCAAATCTCACCATGTTCTCAGGATAGAACTTTCTAGAAAGAATATAGAGGTTGAGCTGTAATTGGAGTGCATGAACAGATGACTATTCATGCACTATCGGGTCTTTTTGTTCTTCCGAGGTCTGAATATTTTTCGTGACTTTCTGAAAAAGCTGCAAGTTTTTGTGCGCTTTGACCAATTTTACTACTCAACAATACCATTAGAGGTACAGTCTTTTCATGCCGGTCTTAATTTCCGAGCATTCAATTTATCACGGGGCATATCATACTTTTTTTTGCTTGGGGCGATGATGATAATTACAATTTTATCTAAGAATTTCTTTACTCAATTTGATGGATCAGAAGCATGACAATTGAAGCAAAGATATCGAAAGAAGAATATACGCATTAATAACGGGTCAAATATAGCCACACGCAAACCGTTCCATTAATTCCCTGGCCCACATCCGTTCCATTTCCATCAAATCATAAGAAATGTATTTAAGTCATGAAAATGCCCTACGATTGTTTTAAATTTTGCATTTTCTTGCTTCCCTCCTAATTAGTGCACATACACAGAGAAATATATAAGATCATTGTTCAAATTAATTAAAAGTTAGATACAACCTTTTCATTCACAATAACTGTGATTATACAGTGTCACCAAACTATCATATACACATATCGACAATTCAAAATTTTAATTCAATGAGATTCTATTGATTCACCGTATCATTTTCGATTCCAGATATATCATCATTTTCAATTGAGAATATAAGACTTGTTACTTGTCGCAGATAAACAACAAAACTGTTATACATCAAATTCATCATAAATTTTCAAAATATTCACTCAAGTCACTTTGATATCATCAGATCAAGTTCATTCAACTCAGTCAACAGAATCTATAACTTTGAACTTTTTGAGTTCTCCATCAATTTGTTTTCCTCCCGTTTACATCAAGTCATAGTGCATAAACTCAATTAGACACCAAAGGCATCAACTTTTTCACTTTATTCAACTTGTAATTTTATCTTCATTTGAATGTCGAAGCTCAAACAGAATCAAAAAACTTTATCGCCCGAGGATTCGGAGGTTCGTCAAGAAGAATTGGAGTTCTCATCGTCTCCACACTATAATGCGAATCACCCACTGTTGAATCAACCTCCTTTCAAACCACATCTTCATCTCACAACTGAGCCACAAGAGCAATTTGATCAAAAAAAACAACAACAACAACAGCAACAACAGCAGAGACATATTGACATGAATCAGATACAGCCGTTAGTACCATTAACACTACCAATGGGCTTTTACCCACCACAACCTTTAAGGTCTTTTTCACTTCCTCCCATCATGCCGTCTTATCATCTTGTGCAGCCATTTTTCATTCCACAGATCGGTTTGCCAGTGCCACCGTCGGGTAAACCTTTGGAATATGGTAATATGAATGATCAGATTGAGCACCAGCAACAGCGACAACCGGAGGCTGTGACGTCAGTTTTCAAGAAAACATGTTATAAATGTGGCAACCTAGGTCACTACGCTGATGCGTGTGAATTTGATGAAAGGTTATGTTTCAATTGCAAGAAGCCGGGTCATGAAACTTCTGAATGCCCATACCCAAGGTCAAGTGATTTAAAACAATGTTATGTGTGCCGTGAGATTGGCCACCTTCAGTCAAATTGTCCTTACAGCACCAATGCTTCTATTGATTCTCCTTTACAACGACCACAGGCTCGACCACAGACTCAAGCACAACAACACCAACCTCAATATTTTTCAAGCATGCCGGTGGTACCTTCCGACAACAAAATTTTTTATGGAGAGTACCAGCAAATGAGCCTAAACAGTGCTCCAGCATCACCACACATGGGTTCAAGACCTCATTACTTCCCACGTCGCTCTTCAGGGTTATCATATTCGCCGACAGAGTTTGCCATCTCTCAAAGACAACAGCAACAATTATACCAGCATAGCCACATGATCAATCAGCGCACAATATATTTAAGGACAGCAAATCAGGCTATGAATCAACGTCAAGGCAGAATTGGATCCGTTCCTCAAGTACAGACCAGTTATTCCAGACGAAGTATTTCGGAGCCGATGTTCAGGAGAGACTCAGCAACTCAGCAACCACACATCGAAGAGGTGGCCGTTTTAATTGAAAACGGTGATCCAATTGAAGTCGAAGATAAACTGGTGAAAGATGATGAGAAGTCTGATTCAAAAATCATAAATCAATAAGTTTTCATGATTCACTCTTGTCATTTGCTTTTGCCCCGATGTAGTTCAGTTCATTTTTACTTCATTCTATACAACGCCAATTTAAAAGGATTTAAGGGAAGGTTTTCGTTTTATTTCACATCATTGCATCAAACTATTTTGAATTAAATCTCAGTGGAAGAAAATGAAGAAAAGTAGAATGCGTCACTGAGGTTTTGTCATTATTTTTGTTTTACATTCTGTATATAAGAACGTTTAGTTTTTTGCATTTGCACATTTGTTATTCTTCATTGGTTTGCTTATTAAAATTTTGCAATTATTGTTCTCCATAGTCATCATATCAATTCATTTGGTGTATATACATATATAGTTTTTTTTGTTTATTGTTAGTTGCTTTTCTTCACCTTTTTCTATTGACTTCTCTCCGATCACATTTCAAAGGATACGGGAGACACTTTTAATCAATTTGTATATATTCCCGCTTTTTTCAATAACAAATAAGTTATTAACTTGCAATTCAAGCGATGGCAATGGCGGAATCTTGTTTCCTTACAGTGCTTCTTCCAATATAATGAATGCTCAAAGTGCATCCTGTTTCGGATGAAGCACCTTATTTGCCAATAAACCTTTATTCACATGACAACTCCATCAATAAACATTACACAACTCATTTCTTTCTCTCCTTGGTTTGGATGTTGAATGATCTTACTTCAGGCACAAAAAATTTGTCGTAAAAAGCAAAAATCCTCCTTAAACAAAGCTGTTGTTTTACAAACATTTCTACAGATCCATCCAACAATTCAAAAGCAATAGATAAATTCTAAATAATATCAATTGGATTTGAACCACACTAATTCTTTAACACTACCTACTGAAAAGACTTTCGAATAGCCAAACAGAACTTGTTTAGCGTCGCTTTCAATAATCATAAAAACAAGGATCATTGCGACCAAAATGACAAATTCAGAAGATGGAATGATGGGTCCAGAAACCATTATTTCCATTGATGAATTGCAAGATCAAGGTATCAATGCCAGCGATATAATCAAATTGAGAAATGCTGGTATTTGTTCTGTTTCGGTATGTTTGTAAACCATACTATCCCTCTTTTTAGTGTTGTTCTCCTTTAAAAAATACCCTGGCCCCTGAAACTAACATCCACCTAATGCCAGTCCGTCTTAGCAACAACCAGAAAGAATCTCTTGAAAATCAAAGGGCTCAGTGATGGAAAAGTTGACAAAATCAAGGAAGCTGCAGGGAAATTGATGACTATTGGTTTTATACCTGCTACCTTGCAACTGGAGTTGAGAAGGAGAGTCTTGCCTTTATCCACTGGCTCAAAAGCTTTTGATGAAATACTTGGTGGAGGTGTCAAGACAATGTCAATCACTGAGGTCTTTGGAGAGTTCAGATGTGGTAAAACTCAACTAGCCCACACTTTATGTGTTACTGCTCAATTGCCAAAAGTGAGTGGATCTTTTTCATACCGCCAATTTAGATTTCGAAAATTATCTCTCAAATAAATATTAACAATAAGCAATATCAGGAAATGGGTGGAGGAGAAGGCAGAGTAGCTTATATCGATACTGAAGGTACATTCCGCCCTGAAAGAATTAGACAAATTGCCCAGAAATATGATGTCGATCCCGAAACCTGTCTTTCAAATATTTTGTACGTGAGAGCTTTGAACAGCGAACATCAACATGAATTAGTGGAACAGCTAGGAATTCAGTTGACCGAGAATGATTTCAGATTATTGGTAAGTGGCAAACTGCAGCCCTCATGCAAAATATCTTTCTTTTTTCATTACTAACCTATTTGAGCTAAAAAGATTGTTGACTCAATTCTAGCCCATTTCAGAGTAGATGTGAGTAAGTGTTTTAGAATTTATAATGATAAATGGAGTACTAACCCAAAATTTTAGTACTCGGGCCGTGGAGAGTTAGGTGAGAGGCAGCAAAAGTAAGTTGCAAATTTATCAGAAATTTCCATAGATTTGAAAAAATTCGACATTAACAAAACCAAAATCTAGATTGAACCAGCATCTTTCAAAATTGAATAGATTGGCGGAAGAGTATAACTTGGCTGTGTTCTTGACCAACCAAGTTCAATCCGACCCAGGTGCCAGTGCCCTCTTTGCCTCAGCTGATGGGCGTAAACCGTAAGTTTTTTTCTGTCTTGATCAATTCGAGTCATTTTCTTGCATACTTTTCAGAAATTTTGTTAAAGTGAATACTAATCTTTATTGTTCTCAGTGTTGGTGGACACGTTCTAGCCCATGCTTCTCAGACGAGAGTATTATTGAGGTATGTATATGTATGTCTTTTTTGTCACTGGTTGATCTAATTACTAACGCGGAGAAACCCTTACAGAAAAGGCAGAGCAGAGGAGCGTGTAGCAAAATTACAGGATAGTCCGGACATGCCAGAGAAAGAATGTGTTTATGTGATTGGAGAGGGAGGTATCACTGACACCTCGGGCTGAAAGAGAGGAGCGGTAGCTTGCAAAATTTTTTTCTTTTCTTAATTGCTCTACAAATTACGGTGTAATCGAGATATCGCTGTGAGAGTTATTGACCTTGAAGACAACGTCATAATGTAAAAACTACACGGGTTTTGATGTAATATACAATCGCAGATCTGAAGGCGGTTCAATATAAGGAATACAGTAGAAAAATCGAGAATTTTCTAGAATTTTTTTGACTGACATCTCTAGAACGTATAGCTGAAGGAATAAGTTTTCTCTTAACACCAGATGTAGCTACACTTTGATTATTTCTTACCTCAAAAAATGTACGAAGTTGATGTGATGGCTCGTTCAACATTCATTGATTTGTGAATCACAGTGTGTTACAAAAAAGGGAGAACTTTGATGCGATCCCAAGGGGGAAATTCTAACCACCAGCGCACTACTTTCAATTTTCAATTTCCGATTAAGTACAATTTGAGGAAGGACAGAACAGAGCAGACGATCCAAAACTAGAAAGGCAAAAAAAAAAAATACACAACATCTACAAAATACAGAATATAACTGACATCTCGAAATAAGTACTTTATTTGATAGGTTGAACAAACAATATGGGAGCTGTACTATCGATACCGTTACTGGTTCCATCTATGATCGGGACGTGGGTCTCTTCTTTCTGTGGTGCAGCCATGTGCAGCGCTTGTTGCTCCAATCAAAATCCTTTATCATTGACATTCAAGTCATCTATCGCAACGAGGGTGATGTATGCCGTTTTCTTCTTATTGAATAGTATCATTTCTTGGATATCGTTATCGAATGTGATTCTGAAAAAGATTGATAATTTGACTTGGGGTTTTTTCAAGTTTAGTAATATATATTGTGACGATGACAATAATTGTAATGGGTTCACCAATGTGCATCGTATTAATTTGTCATTAGGTGTGTTTCATTTGTTATTGGCACTGTTGATGGTTGGTGTTAACTCGACTAGTAATCCACGGTCAGTAATTCAGAATGGATATTGGAAGAGTAAGATCGCTGTGTGGTGGGGGTTGATTTTGATGAGCTTTATGATACCCGATAAATTCTTTGTCGTTTGGGGTAATTATTTCTCGATTGTGTTTAGTACCATGTTTATTGGAATTGGGTTGATTTTACTAGTTGATTTTGCACATGAATGGGCAGAGACTTGTATTGAGAAGATTGAAGAAGGTGAAATTTACATTGGCGATGACGATGATAATACACTGAGTACCAATTTCTGGAAGACGTTGTTGATTGGCGGGACCATATCGATGTACTTGGGGACTTTGATCATGACCATATTGATGTATGTTTTCTTCTCCCACACTGGTTGTGGAATGAACACAACACTGATCACTTTAAATTTGATAATGGTGTTTGTGGTCACTGGATTATCGATAACTCCAGTGGTACAAGATTACAATCCAAATGCAGGTTTGGCCCAGGCATCCATGTGTTGTGTGTATTGCACTTATTTAATCTTCAGTGCCTGTTTGAGTGAACCGGATGATAAGTTGTGCAATCCCTTAATCAGGTCAAAGGGAACAAGGATCTCCAGTATTATCATTGGTGCGTTCTTCACGTTCATCGCTGTTGCTTATACCACGACGAGAGCTGCTGGAAACTCAGCTTTCCAGCATTCCAACGACAATTCTAACTACGGTAACTCACTGTACGATTCAGTAGTCGATGTGATTACACAACAGCCAGTGAGAAACGAGATGAGAATGGAGGCATTGAGACAAGCTGTTGACGAAGGTACCTTGCCCGAAAGTGCCTTAACGGATCCAGAGTTCTTGTACAATGATGATGTTGACCAATTCGATAATGGCGGGGAGGAGAAAATTGCCAACAAGTACAACTATGTACTCTTTCACATCATCTTCTTCCTTGCGACACAATATATTGCAGCATTGCTTACAATAAATGTGGGGATCGATGACAGCGAGGATGGGTTTATGCCAGTTGGAAGAACATATTTCAACACCTGGGTTAAGATTATCAGCTCTTGGTGTTGTTTTGTATTATACGCTTGGAGTCTATTGGCGCCAGTGTTATTCCCAGACAGATTCTAAAAAAGAAGATGAAAATGACGTTACCCGGACCTCTTTCGTTGTTTTTTTCTTTTTTTTTGGCCTCACTAATTATTTTACTTCATTTCGCTGGCGGACTCATTAGAAAAAAAATAAAAACTAAAAGTATTGTCTTGCTATATAAAGTTGCGCAAAAGTCGCTTTGTTTCAATTCTGTCTGTTTGGCTGCTGCTGCTTTTTGCCTTTTATTTTTGTCATTTTAACCCACGACTTCTAATAGAAAATATTGACACACGAGTTTTTTTTTGTACTAATGGCAGAATCTTACGATAAGATAAAGACCCATTTTCCCAGTGCCAGAATCAAGAAATTGATGCAAAGTGACGAGGATGTTGGGAAAGTTGCCAATGCTACACCTATTGTTGTTGGCAGAGCTTTAGAGTTGTTTCTCTGCTCTCTCGTGGAGAAATCTTGTGTCGAGGCTAAGGAGAATGGTAGTAGAAGGGTAACTCCCTTGCATATCAAGAATGCTGTTAATAAAGCCGATGAGTTTGATTTTTGTGTTGCGATTGTTGATAAGTACAAATAGGTTAATTTGCTTTGTGGAAACCCAATCATTTGAAAGTATTCTTTCAACTGTCGCTATGAGCAATGGTGGGTGTTATTATATCCGTTGCTGCTATTAGTTGATGAAATTGAGAAAGAAATTTGCTGAGTGAGTTGGAAAAGTATGTACAGTTAGATGGATGGATGGATGGATGAATTGGAAAAAAAAACGATGTAATGATTGTATATTTATATGAATGTATAGCGTTATCACAAAACTAGATGTGATTGCCTGCTTTGTGGGTCTGGAAAGGTTAATGATAATATTTTTGGAACTTACGTATATTTTGGCCATAGATCAATTGGTACTTCCTTACTGCTTTCAAATATTGACTCTAAAAACATGTTCTTAGTATCACTCAGGTGATCGGGGGTGCTATTAAAAACGAATTCATCAACCTATGCATCCACTCATGGAAGCAAAGAGGAAAAACTGGATCTCTTTTATTGGAATGACCATCAAACCGTTGGATAGAACAAGCTGTAGTTCAGTTACAGCTATAGCTTCTCTATAGTCAATACTCTAATTTTTTGCAGGGTCAGCGAGATGCTATCAAACAACGTAGTGTGTATCGTATTAAAAAACACAACTACAGATTAGGTAATTTTCCCCGATCCCCACACAGATATGAAAGCGAAAGCAAACGGAATTCAGTTTTTTAGTTTCTCTAAAGGATTGACTTCTGTCACTTATTAGTTCTTGTGAAATCTGATTGTTTTAATATCATTGGTTCAAAAATAGGCATTTATGGTTGATACAGAAAGCTTGCTGAGATCTATATGTAAAATACAACATATCATTTGACTTGTTGTGTATTGTAAAGCACTGCAATATTTCATCATCGTGCTGTTTGTTTGTTTGTCATATTTATTACGTATTCATATGTGATTGTGCGTGTAAACAACTACAAATAAAGAAGGCGAAAGAATAAGAAAAGCGCAAAAAGAAATTTCAGTCTATAGAAATAAATACAATCAAATTTCCCCCCTCCATCATCACCATCTTCAATTTCGACTAGTGGTATTGACATATATATATACTCAATTCAATTCACTATATACGGAGTGTACTCACAAACACACAAGTTTCATTATGGCTCCTCCAACAAACAACAATAGATCCACAACGTCGTTACGTTCCAACAGATCATTCAGCAACCCTTTTAACCTTTCTTTATCACAATTACATGCAGATTCAGAGCAACCAGTATACTATGTGGGTGTTGATGTTGGAACTGGTTCAGCTAGGGCTGCTGTTGTTGATCAGTCCGGTTCTATATTGGGTCTCGCAGAGAGACCAATCACAAGATGGGAACCAAAAGCTTCTTATATAAATCAATCTTCCACTGAAATTTGGGAGAGTATCTGTTACTGTGTCAAGACGGCATTATCACAATCACATATTGATCCAGCTTCAGTGATGGGTATCGGTTTTGACGCCACATGTTCATTGGTCGCCATCAATGAGAAGACAGAGGAACCGGTCCCTGTAGGTCCAGATTGGTATTCCAAAGAGCAAAACATTTTACTTTGGATGGATCATAGAGCTGTTGAAGAGACCAAACAGATCAATGCCACCAATGATAAATGTTTGAAATACGTTGGCGGTCAAATGTCCATCGAAATGGAATTACCAAAGATGAAGTGGTTGAAACATAATATGCCAAAGGATCCATTCGGCAAAAGCTTGTTCGAAGATTGTAAATTTTATGATTTGCTGGATTACTTAACCCATAGAGCAACAGATAAAGAAACGAGGTCTTTTTGTTCAGTGGTTTGTAAGCAAGGTTTTGTTCCTGCTGGTGTCGATGGCTCAGTTCATGGATGGTCCAAAGAATTTTTAGAATCTGTTGACTTGCCTGAATTGGTCAGAGACAATTTTCTGAAGATTGGTGGAGTTCCAGGACAAAACGGAGAGTACTTGTGCGCAGGTGATACTATCGGTCCATTGTCAGAAAAGGCTGCCAACGAATTGGGATTGACAACATCATGTTACGTTGCATCCGGTGTCATTGATGCCTATGCCGGTTGGGTAGGAACAATTGCTGCTAAGACTGAGACCAGCATCCCAATCTTGGATAAGCAAGACCTGGAATTACATGGTATAGACAGAGCTTGTGGTAGATTAGCTGCTGTTGCTGGTACATCGACTTGTCACATTGCCATGACGAAAGATGCTGTCTTCGTGCCTGGTGTTTGGGGACCATACAGAGATGTCATGGCTAAAGGATATTGGTTACTGGAGGGTGGGCAAAGTTGCACCGGTGCCCTTTTAGCTCATGTGTTGTCAACTCATCCAGCTTATACTGAATTGGGAACTAAATCTGAAGCTTCGGGGTTGAGCAGATTTGATTTTTTGAATTCAAGATTGGAAAATTTGAAAAAAGATAGAGGCGAGAGATCAGTAGTCTCTTTAGCCAAAAAATTGTTCTATTATGGTGATTTCCATGGGAACAGATCTCCGATTGCTGATCCCGATATGAGAGCTGCAATTATTGGTCAATCTATGGATGTTTCCTTGGATGACTTGGCAATTACTTATTTGGGAGCTTGTGAATTTATAGCTCAACAGACGAGACAAATCGTGGAAAAGATGACAGCTAGCGGTCATGAACTTTCATGTATCTTTCTAAGTGGTGGCCAATGCAGAAATGGTTTATTGATGAGGTTATTGGCTGACTGCACTGGTTTGCCAATTGTCATTCCAAGGTATATCGATGCAAGTGTTGTTTTCGGAGCAGCATTGTTGGGAGCTGTTGCTGCTGAAGATGCTATTGCCGAGTTAGCAAAGCTGAAGAAGAGTGGCTCAGGAGTAGCCTTGAGCAAAAAATCGTTGCTTTCAAGTGTTTCGAATGTCGCTGACCTTGCATCTCCATACACAGCTCCTTCTGCTACTGCGTCGATGACTTCAATTTCTGCCATGGCATCCGCTAATCTGGCCACTCCAAACACCTTCCCATTCCCATTGATGACTCCTATTGAAGATGAAGGGAAAGAGTTGGGACTTGATGATTCTTTGGCTGAAAGTGATGATGATGAAGAGGAAGATACTGGGTTCTCATTTGGTGCTCAATCAAATACGCAGGCTAAAGTCACGGATAGATATATGATGCAAAAGAAATTGCAAGAAGAACAAAAAGTGCCACTGGACTTTTTGAAACCAAGAAGTGGATCAATTCGTCGCTCTAGAAAGTCGTCACTTGTTCCAACAACATCGAACACACAAAAACCAGAGAAATCAGGTGATAAGTTATGGAAGGTAATGGAGACATTGAGCGGTGTGGGAAGAGTAATTTATCCATCCAGTCAAGATGCTCCAGACAGAAAATTGTTGAATGTAAAATACAAAATCTTTTTGGAGATGGCCGAAGAACAAATTAAGTTCAGAAAGATGGTAGATCAAGCAGAAGCTGACATTGCATCAGCGCCAGCAGCCGCTATTACTGTCCAAGCATAGAGATGACTCGAAAATAGCTTAACTGTGTATGTTTTAAATATTTTGTCATTAATTGGTTATCCGTAAATTCTGTCATGTGAATCTTGCATGATCTCGTGGTGTAAAATTATCACGTATGAAGAGAGGAAAGTGTGGCTTTTAGCTACATATAAGTATCTATCCACATACCAGTATCTATCAGCCAAAAGTTTAATTCTGGGATACCTCTCGAGATCAGTTCACTGCCAAACTGATCAAAGTAGGTATGTAACTATCACTCATGATGAGCAAAACACGTAAATCTGAAGTCGTGGCAGATCTGAGGCAGGATGTCAATATTAGGAAATGTGTAAACAATAAACATATTTTTTGTTTTTGGCAACAAAGAAAGCGATTGAGAGAGAGCCCAATAAGGTCATCTCAGAAGAGAATAAGACAATCCATTCATCAACCTGTCTATAGACTAAGAGCTAGTTTAAGCCATCATCACCAAAGATATACATAGATATATACACAGAAACTGACACATCACCCATCTGTCTATTTTTGCCACTTCCACCTTTGCTTTGTCTGAAGAAATATTTTGTGTTTTTTCTGGGGTTTTTCATACAGGAGGTTTCATATAGGGTGCTATTATTCAATCCACTTATATTCACACACACAGTTTTGGCCACCACTACATTAACACAACTCCACTTCATCTGCTATCTCTTTTCTCCACATAATGTTATTTTCACATTTAACAATTTTATCCATACTACTGTATCTATCAAGTGGTGCCGATGACATACAGACATTTGACAATGTGATACAACCTGATATCGACTATGCCAGCTTCAACAATAGGCTCTCAGTGCTAGGGGATTTCCACTCGATATCGACATACGAGTACTTAGGACAATCTGAACTGTCAGCGGCTGTGGGGAATCATCTCTACGTGATCAACGATAACGACCAATACAAGATTGTACAGCCTTACAACGGCACTATATCTCAACTTGTGCAACTAACAGCAGACAGCGTACTAATTGTAGGTGATTTCGAAATAGCGAAGGGCAACTATAGCTCTCCTGTGATATACAACATTACAAGTGACGAGTTCGTCGCGGTCAGCGGGTGGCTGGAACATATAGATGGGGAGATCATGGCGTGCTTTTACGATTCAGACGACGATTTGATCTATATTGGAGGTGATTTAAGCTATGATGATGAGGTGTACGGGTTAGTGATATACGATTTGAGGGAGGGTGAAATAGTGGATTCTCCATTCAGAGGTTTTAATGAGGATAGTGTTGTCACTAGCATATTGAAGATTTCAAGTAAGAATGGTGGTGATGACAATAGCGATGCAAGTATCATATTTGGAGGATATTTCGACAATTTGGGAGATAAAAATCTATTGAGACACGAATACACTAACGATACCACCATCAGCCACCACAACCGCACAACCAGAATAGAACCAGCTTCGAACAGTTCGAATACAACATTGACTGTCGACCCAGAGAATATTGTCAATTTGAAGCACGCAAGAATCACATCAATCAACACAGATAGATCTAAGTCGGACAATCCCGGACTGATTATATGCCCCGAGAATGAGGCCAGTTGGTTACTCAACGGACAAAACGTTGGTTCATGGACAGCGGCGTTGCCTTTCGACATTTACGCCTCAAAATTAAGATTATACAATACGGTGAAACCAAATGCTGGTGTGCAATACTTTAGGATCCTCACTTCCCCAACTAATGGTATCATGAACATGAGTTATATTGACCCGGTGACAAAGCAAGTCTCCTACTGCGACTCCTGGTGCCCCTTGTTGAACAATACTTATTTGGAATCTCTTGTGAGCGAGTTGGACTCGGATTTTTATTCCATCAATAGCACTTTGTCAACGGGGACGATTGGCTTTGCATCAGGGTACCAAGAGTTCGCATTTGTAAACTCGGTGAACGTTGAATCAATCACCGTGCAAGTGATGAGCTCATATGGCAACCAGGCTGGGTTGTCTGGGTTACAATTGTATCAATCTGGAATTATCACTTATGCGAATGACACTCTAAATGAACCGAATTGTGCACAGTCTTCATCAGCAGAAGCTGAGCTTCATGGTGGTGCAACATGGAGATCAGCGCGAGCAAGCGATGGTAGTACTCACTTAACCACCACGATCAACGCTCAACGTTTGAACGAGCAAGAACAACAGAGAGTTGGTGTTACTTTTTATCCAAATGTCAGTTACTCAGGTGATTATTCAGTGATGGTATTCACACCTGGATGTGATTACGACAAAACTTGCTCTTCAAGAGGCATAGTCAATGTCACATTGATTGATGGCGATGGAGGTTACTTGAGGTCAGAGTTGATATATCAGAATAATGAAGAACAAAAGTATGACACGATTTACTCTGGGCATTTGAATGTAGGAGATGGTATTCCATACGTTGAGATGACCTTTTTTTCTCCCATTGGTGATACAAACGAAATCGTAATGGTAGCTGATAGAGTACAGTTGAATTTGTTAAGCGTTGATCAAACTTATTACTTCAATGAAACAAATACAGCAACTACTACAAATAGAACGGTGAACTCTTCTTTAGAGCTATCAATTCCTATTAATGGTTTGTTCGAATATTCATTGGCCAACTTCTCGAGGTTGGATAATACAATAGCAAACGTTTCAACAAACGGTACAACAAATGTCTACGTTGGCAACTCCACAATCAATCAAATTGGATCACAGATTTTATCAGAAGATGCATTGATCAATGGAATGGCTCTATTGAACAACACTTTGTATATCGCTGGGGACTTCAGCTCTTCATATGGAAATAATTTTATTGCAATCTCATTGGATTCATATAACAACACCTCAAACTCCACGGGCGTCAAGCAAGAAAGACATATTGAGGGAGATGGTGTCAATGACATGGTCAATGGACTCTTCACATACGATAACAACTCTTTAATCCTCCTTGGGTCATTCAACAGCACAGTCAATGCTACTTCGTCAGGTATCACAAATTTGAACCTGACCACAGATTCTTCCTCATTGGATCATATTGCAATGTACCGTGATAATTCGTTGTTCTCTTTTAATAGTGGGTTAAACTCATCACAATTCACTGATTTCACCAACTTGACATTCCACGGCGTTGATTATTTCTTTTTCAGTGGGAAACGACAAAAGCAGCAGGTTTGGGATAACTCCAATGGTTTTTGGATTACAAGCAACTCCAGTTTGAACGTGTCACTGGCACTCAATTTAGGTTCGGTTAAGCTTGTCGCTGGTGGAAGAGTGTCATATATGAATTTGACGAGTTTACAGGGTGAAGCTTTACTTGCTGATAATGACCTGCTTACCCAGTTACCGCTTGATTTGGATGAAAAAGTTTCAAACACTTTCAAAAGCGGATTGTTTGTTAACGACAGTGTGACTGTCTTTGGTGGTGAGTTCAATTTAACTGGGCAAAAACTGGAAAATTTGGTTCTCATCAACACTACAAACAATTCAACAATTGGCATAGGAGCAAACGACAATCTCAAATGGGATAGTGATTCCGAAGTTTTGGAATTATACAACAATAATAATGTGCTTTACATAGGATTGAGTAACGGTGTCACGCTCAACGACGATCACATTGAAGGAATAATCATCTATGATATGGAAAACAAAACGTTATCTGAGCGGCAACCGGCTTCATTGAGCAACAACAATAACCAAGGCAAGGAGACAGTGCAAGTGAACTCAATTGTTGCCTCATCAGATTTGTTGTTTGTCGGAGGGAAGTTCACCCACGCTGGGAGCTTGTCTTGCTCGGCGTTATGTTCATTGTCTTTGGACGGTTATACTTGGTCGCGTCTGGTTAAGTCAAATTCTCTTTCAGGAGAAGTTTACAAGATGGTTTTTTACTCTTCGGAAAAAATGTTGATCAGTGGAAACTTGACCATTAATAACAAACAGACAGCATTTGCCGTTTTCAACATTCTGGAGAACTCAATTTTACTGGACGATCAATTGAGTACCAACATGGGTAGCGTCATTACAAACTTTATTCTCGTTGATGATGACACCATAACCAAAAGAGTTATAGCTATGGGCGAGGACTACTTAGGCTTCTTCAATGGTAGCCAATGGTACTCGCTTACCGAAGATCTCAACATGAATTCTACAAAATTCACCGATGTTCAGTTGACAGATTTGTCGTCACCAAATAGTGACAATGATGGAAACATTTTCAACTCAGACCAAATCTTGCTTGTTTCTGGAACCATCTCCCATAAGATATATGGTGACTTCAGTGTTGGTTTTTACAACGGCACTTCATGGATACCTTACTTGTTCACCGAGACCAATGGCACGGTTGAAGCAATGCTACAAAATAAATCTATGATAAAAACATTTTCCCATCATTTCTCAACGCCAAACTTGATGAAACTGAGAAACGTGGTCGGCGTCTCCTTTGCTTGTGCCTTGTGCTCGGTATTGATATTGGTGCTGGCGTATTGTGTGTACTACCTGTTGATCGGGAAGGACAATATCTATGGTAAGCAATTGGAAGAGCGTGTTGCAGAGAAGGACATGTTGCAAACTGTGCCACCTAGTCAATTGATGGATAGCTTAGACCGTGCGAAGTACATGGCGGAATGATGCAAAAACAACAAGAGAAAGTTTGAAATTTCACTCGGTATCTATTATATCTTGTAGCAATTTAAATATTGGAACATAAAAACTTGGGATCAACTAATCACTTAATGATAATAGACTTTTAGTTAAAACTTTTGTAAATGGTAGCACAACATAAATCCAGCAGAGACCGATGATAAAAGAAATTGATACTAACGACGTACTTCTATCAGCCATTCCACTCGTATATTAGTTTAAACCGGGAAACATCATCGAAGGAGATGTTGTTAGTAGGAGGGAATATCCATTAAATGATCGGAATGCTGAGTGAGCCGTTGGGAAATTGGTGTGTATGACATATCAAAATAGATATATGGGAGAAAACTCAAAATAGCTAAACAGAGCTCAACAACCCTTTCACAAGAATTGCAATACCATTCTGCAATATAGAGTACGAATATGAGTGAGGAAACGGTGGCAGAAAATGACTCCCCCGCCAACCCAGTACCGTACTTAAAAACTTACTCAGATGTACAACAACTGTTTCAAGGTTCAGAACTGCCGAATCCGAAAGGCCCATCGTCTTTACTCACACGACAGTTGATCTTACACCTGTACTCTCCAAAGGTGTCGGTGATATCATCTGAGCTTGCTGATCAGATCTCGCTGAGGTATCAGTTTAGAAGCTTTTTGGAGCTCATGCAATGCTTTGAAGATAGCATATACGGATCGTCTTCATTTTTGAACAATAGGGTACATGTGAAATTCATCAAACCTATCGATGAGTTGTTGAGAATACAAATGGAGTTGAGGAGTGATCATAGAAATAATTTGAGCAGTGAGCTATTTGAAATGAACAGTTTGAAACCTAAGAGTACTGATAATTTGAACTACATGAAATTCATAGATCAACTGTCGTCATCTTTGACAATCCTGCCCTTTGAGACTTTTAACCACCCCATACTACAATTGATTGTGGTATCACTGCAGGACTCAGTACAAACCATCAAGACGTTAATCAATGACTGGAAGTATTTGAATTATCCAAAATGGATTGATTTGGAAAGCATGTTTCTGATGTTTTTAATTGTGGTAGATACAAACAAACAGGAAACGTTAGAACAAGCTGTCAAGTTACAAGAGCATTTGAAGCTTCATATGAATTATAGGTCACTTATTGTAATACATGCGGAGGAGGAGAAACTGATGGCTGATATTAAGCCACCACTAGGCTCTGAATCACTCACAGGGGCAACCCAAATAGGTGCAAAGTTCAAGCAAACTGTCCATATCATGATTGTTGATTTGATAAATAAATATATGATTCCATTTATGGAAAAGAAGATGGCGCTTTGGACGGAAACGTTGGTGAATCCAAGAAAATCGTTTACAGGACGTTTGTTCAGTGTGGGGAAAAGATGGGGAAGTGGGAATGGACAAGATCAATCGTCCGGTTCATCACAGAGTTATAACTCTGCAGAGAACCATTACTATGTGAATTCCAATGAGTTCTTGATCAGAAGATTGGGTGATTGGTATTTCATGTTGAGAGATTATAAAAAAAGTTATACCACATATGAATTATTGAAGAAAGACTTTCTGAACGACAAGTCTTGGAGTTATTTGGCTTCCTTACAGGAATTCATGATCTTAAGTTTGTTAATTGGATCGTCACAAAAGGTTTCAGTGATTGGTGGTGGTATAACGACGAAGATAATGCATGATTTGATAACTCCAATGATTGATTCTTTGCAATACTCTTACTTGTCTAGATGTTACCTCCGTACTTACACATTGCGATCAATAATTACGATAGCCGAGTTATTCATACTGTTAGGGGAATCCAATCAGTCACTTAAAATCAACAACAACAACAAAATTTACTTTGAGCAGAGCTCCAAACTCTTAAGTAGATTGATCGATTTGAATTTAATCGAGGAGGAGACAAAGACCTTGGTGATGACAAGAGTGAGCTACATATATGACATATACTACCTCGACTTGAGAGATCCACCTGCAACAAAGAAGGTTCTGAAGAAATCGGTGGAAGAGTATAAGCTGCATTACTCGCGGGATGATCTCGAGATAATCGGCATGACTAGACACAGAAAGAGCGCGTTATGGGAGTATTTGGCCAGACGTAAGCAAGAGGAGACTGGCATGATAGCTGCTGCGTAAGAGGTCGGTAGATGGGTAATAGAGACAGGGGTGAGCTTGATTGTATGTATAGATGTATTCATCACATAAATAATATTATGATAAAGGAATTGATCTAATAATTTGACTTAGTCCCTCCCCCTCCCTCTTCTTCATCTCAAGCACTGCTTCTTAAGAGAGGGAAAAAATGGAAAATCTTCAACGACCGAAAATTCACACGCAAAAAAAAAAAAAAAAAAAGATTAACACGTAAAGTAAACAACTATTATTACTATATACACATTCCCCAATTCTTTAGAGTCTTTCCTATCATCATTTTTCTCATCGTCAACAAAATCATCAACGTCACCAAAACATATAAGGTTACAAACTAACGAGAGACGAGAGTGTTAGAGATAGAGTGAAAGAATGTTCAGTTTTCATCAGTGTCTAGTGACACTATTGCTCGTTACCCAATTAGTGCACGGGTTTTATTTACCTGGTGTTGCACCAACCACTTACAAAAGGTTTGACAGTGTGCCTCTCTTGGTTAACCACATTACACCATCGGCGAATCACGAGGACTCCAATTCGAAGACATATGTCTATTCTTATGATTACTACTTTCCAAGATTCCACTTCTGTGCCCCGGAGGGAGGTGCTAAAAAACAGAGTGAGAGTCTTGGTTCGATCATCTTTGGTGATCGTATTTTCAATTCTCCATTCGTCATCAACATGTTGGAGAACAAGACATGTGAAAAATTATGTGAGGCCACTTACTCCAAGACAGATAGTGTCTTTGTCAACAGAAACATCAGGGCAGGTTTCCAACATAACTGGCTTATCGATGGATTACCAGTTGGTCGTGATACTAGCGATTTGAAGACAAACACTGAATTTTACGGTGCAGGATTTCCAATCGGTTCCGTTGAAGATTCAACGGCTCACTTAACCAACCATTATGAAATCTTCATTGAGTATCATGAACGTGGTCCAAATGAGTACAGAGTTGTTGGTGCCACTATCAATCCATATTCTTTGAAAAGAGCCGATGGAGATTTGAAATGTGATTTGGAAAATAGTATGAAAGTCAAATTGGACCAAGGTAAGGACACTAAGGTCACATTCAGTTATAGTGTTTACTTCATTCCAAGTGAAACTGCATGGCTGACAAGATGGGATAAATATTTGCACGTTTATGATCCAAAGATTCAATGGTTTTCATTGATCAATTTTTCTGTCATTGTTATCTTGTTATCAATGATCATGTTCCATATCTTGCTTAAGACTTTGAAGAATGACATTGCCAAATATAACGAAGTTAATTTGGATGATGATATCGTTGATGAAATGGGTTGGAAATTGGTTCATGGAGATGTCTTTAGAGCTCCTAAGAATCGTATGATGTTTAGTGTCTTGATCGGTTCAGGTGTTCAATTGTTCATAATGGCAGTTGTCACCGTTGCCTTCCTGTTGTTAGGTTTATTGTCGCCTTCCAATCGTGGTTCATTGGGAACTGTTATGTTTTTATTGTACCTGGTTTTCGGTTTTGTTGGTTCCTTTATCTCAGCATACTTGTACAAATTTTTCCATGGTGATAATTGGAAGATGAACATGTTGGTCACTCCAGTTGTGGTTCCAGGTTCGATCTTTGGAATGTTTATATTTTTGAATTTCTTCTTGATCTATGTTCATTCATCTGGTGCCGTTCCTATTGGTACTATGTTTGCCATTGTCTTTATTTGGTTCTTGATCAGTTTACCATTATCATTCTTGGGTTCGTTAGCTGCTTACAAAAGACAATTACCAAACTTGCCAATTAAAGTCAATCAAATACCAAGACAGATACCAAAACAATCATGGTATTTGAGAACTGTTCCATTGTCGTTAATTGCAGGTATCTTCCCATTTGGGTCTATTGCCATTGAGATGTACTTTATTTACAACTCATTATGGTTTAACAGAATTTACTACATGTTTGGATTCTTATTTTTTTGCTTCATCTTGATGATTTCAACTACAGTATTGGTTACCATATTGTTGGTTTACTACACTTTGTGTAATGAGAACTACAAATGGCAATGGAAATCATTCTTCATTGGTGGAGGTGTATCCACCTACATTTTCATCCATGCCATGTTATTATCGAAATTCGACTTGGGAGGTATGTCTTCTTTTATTCTTTACACAGGTTATTCAGTAGTTATAAGTTTGTTGATTGGTTTGTGTTGTGGATCCGTTGCCTTTATTGGTTCATTTATTTTCGTCTATAATATCTATAACTCGATCAAGATTGATTAGATGTGCAAAAAATCCTGAGAGATGAGGGAGTGCGGTGATACTCAAGAAGCCAGACTATAAATGAAAGAGAGAAAAGAAGAAGCTTTTTAGTAGATAGTTGTCGAAGAGGAAGAAGAATGCATCATATGTAACTATATAGAAAAACAACAAAGGACACAGATGAGAGATTATTTGAACCAATTTTGGGTCGGTCCAAGAGACAGCATCAGGCAGACTTAGTTTGTCGTTTATTGCTCATAACATTCTGATTTTATTTTATCAATACAAACTTTTTTGTATAAAGAATATTATTAGATTAACATCATTAAAATAGAAAATGCTGTAGTATTGCTCATCCTCCTCCTGCTCTCTCACTATAATCTATCAATCGGTTGGTATATCATGAAACAAAAAAAGAAAAGAGAAGAAAAAAAAAAAAAAAAGAAAAGCACTTAAAAACTTTAAAGTAGCCAGCCATACTCGACATCCCTCACTAGGGCAATAAAATTTGTATCAAGATACTTCAACCACTCATTAACCTTGGTGCTGAAGTTTGTATTTTTGTTACCATCATGGTAATCAATATCGTACACTTGGATGTTCTTGTTGAACCTCTGATTGATGAAATTTAAATTGTTCAAAATATTCAAATTTTGAAAATTTAAAGATTTAAAAATCTTGTAAAAAATCGAATTCAATTCAATTTCTAATTTCTTCAATCGACTCATCAAATCGTGATTACCAATTTTTTTTTGAAATTTGATTATTGATATGATCAAATTTTTCAATGATAATAAGATTCTGAAAAAATTGACAAAAATCAAAGATGATAACAAGTTAAGGTTCGATATCAAGTCAACATAAAAACCATCAAAGATATTAGTCATTTGACTGATTAATTTTTTCACCATTCTTGTGATTTTTAAAAAATTATCAAAGACAAATTCTTCCTCTTCATCTTCGTCATCTCTTTGCATTCGAATATCATCAGAGTAGTTAGTCTTGATGTCATTGACCAACTCAAACAATTGCAAAAACTCCCTCCATGTCGATAAAATGACACTGTTGCGGTTATTACTGTTGTTACAATTGCTATTACTGGTATTGTTGGTAATGTCACCACCAATAATGTTGTTCCCAGTTTTGATTGCATAATCTCTAATTTTGGTCAATTGAGTGATAAAATCATCATTGCTCGAAAAATGGTGGATGAACAAGTTCTGCAATTGGAATCTCTCCAGATCTTCCAGTGGCATCATCTTCTCGAGTGGGAAATGCAGTTTTGGTAGCGAAGAGAGTTTGTTGTAACCAATTGCCCTAATGTTATTGAAACTGCTCAAGTTGAAATACAATCTGGTGTATATGACAATCAAATCATCGTAGTCCAATTCATCGTTTCTATCTAACTCGGCAACCAATTTGTCAACGTTAAAATCGTTGAAGATTCCAATGGTTACATTCAAACCAACCGAATAATCTTGACCCGATAAAACTATGCAAAAATTCAACACAATCAATGTGGATAAAAATAATAACTTTAAAAACTCATTGGAAGATATGTCTTTACAAAATACAGGGTAAGTTTTGACAACCTGTTGGAAAACTAACCTGATATCATCGGTAAACAGTTGAGAATTCTTATTGTTATTATTCAATAACAACAATGAAGAATTGAACAAATCAACAATAAATACTTCAACCTCACTGGAAAGATTTAAATTTCCAATCGAATTCAAAAATTTTGTCGAATTTAAAGGTAAGATAAGTGAGTTATAATGATAGCTTTGATAGTATAACATCACATTATGTTCAACATTTTTCAAATCAATTGGCGATTTCAAATGTTGATTTTCGAAATTCAAATCAAAATTCAACTTGTTATTCAAAGAGCTCAACGACGATACAGACAATGAATCTGGTGACCTTTGTTTGCTTAATAGAGCATCATCCAGCTGTCTATGTAGTTGGTGATGTTGTTGATGTTGTTGTGGTGGTGGCTGTTGATTCAGTTGAATCGTCAGCGAAGAAGCTTGAAACTGACTATTGATGTTGTGGTGTTGTAATTCAGCCAGAGCGCTCATTGGAGAATGAATGTTATTGATATTTTTAGCACCATTATAATTTCTTTTAACCTGTTGATATCCACTCGATTCATCATCAGAGTCACTCACCACAGAGTTTGAATCCATTCTTGGGTTTTTGTTTTTGAGAAATGGTGAAAAGGAGTCACTTATCGATGAACTCAATGAGTCCGCAGATCCACGTCTTTCATTGTTGAATGAGCTATATTCGTATGGTACCTTCCAAAAATGGCCCTTCCCAGTGGACGAAGAGTTGGATTGAGACATTGAGGTGGCAACGGTAGCAGCAGATGAAGCTGAAAATCGCACATCAATTGTTGGTGCAGAAGATCTTGGTGAGAGTGTGATGTTTGAACTGACACTGGCTCTGGCATGGTCCAATGGAGGCAATACAATTGGCTGAAGCTGCGGCAGTTGCAGTGATGATGATGATGATGATGAATGTGGAGGAGGCTGCACTTGCTGTGTATGTTGGTGTTGGTGTTGCTGCATCGACAGCAGCAGCAGAGAAGTCGGTAGCGGTGGTAAGTGATGTGAGAAGGAGTTACTTTTGAAATGTGTTGCAGTATTAGTTGGGGTATTTACCATTGCATAAGAGCTACTTCTCCTCGATTCGATTTCTACTTTACCTTCAAAATCCCGTATGTAGCCTTTTGTTGGTCCTCTTTTCAAGGGCACTCTGGTAAAAGTACAGTACTCGTTGGTCTTTAAACAATTCGAACATCGTGGATTAGCTGTCGATGAAACATTTGAAGGTGGTGCTAGTAAAGAGGCATCACATTTGATCTTCTTTCTTCTGCATTCATCACACAGTCTTGAAACTTTACTTCTCTTTCTTGGAGGTACTTTGATGGATTCATGTGAGTCATCAGGCCTCATCATCGTTGAAGCAGTATTGTCAGTGGTGGTGGTTATTAATTCACTGTGTTTTATTGAAGGAGATGGAACTACCGAGGGCAGTATTGGTGATAGCTTTGGACTTGCATTTTCCGGATTATCCTTAGATGTGGTGGAATCATTAGTGGTGGTGGTGTCATTCGACAGGGCAACCGGAGAATGGTTCAATAGAGATATTATGGGAGACGAGTTGCTCATATTTGATATTGTTGTTGTTGTTGTTGTGGTTATTGTTGTGGTATTTTGAAGAATGATATGCTATTGTGAGATATAATTCATTGAAAATGGCATGGAATGGTGATGATTGATGCCGAATTTTATTTACATACAAAAAACATAAACATCAAGAAAAAAAATCCGGAATTTCTCCAGTTTTTATAATTTTTGCGTCTTTTCAATGCTTTTTGCCCAAAAACTTTTTTTATTTTTCAGTTTTTTCTTTGTTTTTTGTTCCCAAAAAATTGATTGCGCAAGATTGTATTGGAGGAATTAAAATATGGGGAAAAGGGAAAAGGTGGGAAAAAAAAAAGGGTTATGATGAAGATGAAGAGAAAGAGAAGAGAAAAGGTTTACTTAAAAGATTTTCTTTTCATTTTAAAGACATTCTTAATGGAATAGAACTGGTGTGTGGGGGGGATACCAATGATACTAATTTATAGTGCATCCAATAGTGCTTTATATAATATTATATAATAGTGTTTCTGTAATGACAAAGTTGTTATCGAAAGAAGATAAATTGTGGGGTATATTTATTCCGAGATATAAAAATGGTCAGAACGATTGAATACCCGTATATCTATCTATCTCTATTATTCTGACTTTGATGCGCGTGGAGTAAAAGGAAAAAGGAGAAGAAAAGGAGAAAGGAGAAAGAAAAGCGGGCTTTCTCTAATGTTGGTGTGCACGTACACTACTTTTTTTTATTTAATCCGGTGTTCCTTGCCCTCTTGCCGCCGTATATATATATATATTATGACACATGGATGGGATCCCTTCAAATATATTTAGATCTATATATCTATATAATCCGAAGCGATATATATACATATAATAAAACGTATATTATTTAGAGACTCTCCCCAAATTTTAATAAATTTGCCATTCTTAAAACTTTTATGGAGAAGATATCTTTCACTGTTTCAACCACAGTGCACACCCCCATCTTGAGAGAGGAGGTGGGTGGGACTAAGTAATACTTCAAACATTATATGTTGAAGGAATTGAGAAAAAATCAAAAACAAAAAATCTTACACAGAGAGAAGAACAAAAAAAAAAAAAAAAGAGGTACATACTATATATATATGACTTTTCAATAATTCACACATCGATAGATGCCTTGTATATAGAAGCAATGATCTTATCGAGAAAATTCCGAAGGTTCATTATCTTCTTTACCTGCTTGTTTTTCTTATACTATGTCCTCAGCACCACAATCGATTCGCAAAAATTTATCAAACAACAACAACAGCAACAGGACCAACAAAATGACAAGTTCCTAGTGAACACAAATAAACCATTCAAAGATTCTCCAAAACAATTCGAGAAACCTCCAGTGCCCATACCTGAATACCATCATGATGATATCGTCTTCATTGAACAACAGGAGAAGGCCAGACATGATTCTGAAGCCAATAACAACATTAACTCTGATGAAAAGGATATTAATGATAACATTCAAGAGCCAGAAAAACTCAATGATCAACATCAGGATGATCCTGATCATGAACATGATCATGACGCAGCAGCACAAGTTGCACATGACCACATCAATTTGAACGATGAAAATCATGATGTAGTTGTTGCTCAAGAGGAGAACGATCAAACATTGGAAAAGCAACAACAACAACAACAACAACCTTCTCAAGGCGATAGCAGAGATGCATTCTTCGAAGACTTATTCGACATGTATATGAGACATTTCCCACAAGCAAGAGCAATTAAAAAAAGGACAGATAAAGAAGATTTGAGAGCGGTCAATATTAATGACGATAATGGTCCAGTGTTGAGTGAAGCCTACCTCGCTGATCATTTGGACATTGATGATTCTCAATTCAATGTGTTACGAAATACACATCGTTCCTTGGTTGAGAACATCAAGAGCTTATCACCTCCTCCCAACTTGTACAAAGGTGATGGTTTAGTCATGATAGGAGACGAGGAGAATTTGGTCTTAAGTTTGACCATTGTGAAAACAATACGTGAATTGTTAAAATCTGATATAGATATCGAAATTATGATCTTAAAAGATGAACCATTGTGTGAAACAATACTAGCAGATTTTAACGTGACGTGTGCACCAATTTTGCAAAATTTTAATTCAAAAATTACAAATGTTTGGCATTTTAACAAAAATGTGTATAAATCATTACTGATTTTAAATTCCAGATTCGCTAATATCATATTGATGGATGTTTCTACATTTCCATTGGAAGATCCAAGTATGATCTTTGAACAATCATTGTTCAAGGAGAATGGATTGATTTTATGGCCCGACTATTGGAGAAGAATGACAAGTCCAACTTATTACAAAATTATAGAAAAAGATCTTGATACATATAGAACCAGACTATCCAGAAATGAATTTATCAAATCACAGGATTCCGAAGGTTTCTTTGATAAGATTCCATTACACGACCGTGGAGGTACTGTACCAGATGGAAGCTCCCTGGGGGAAGTCGTGGTGATTAATAAGCGCACACATTTCCAAACATTATTACTCAGTCTTTATTACAACATCAACGGTGATGATTTCTTTTACCCTTTGTTCACAAATTTTGCCATTGATTTGGGCGGAGGTGAAAAGGAAACGTTGCTGACACTGCTGACTTGCTTGAACAAGAATTACTACCAAGTGAAAAGGGGTTGTGAAGTTATTGGTTCATGGTTTAACGACAAATTTAATGGTGTTGGTCTCAAGCAATATAGCCCCATCAAAGATCATAGGAATTTGATCGCATATCAAAGAAACAGAGGCGATTTTGCAAACATTATCAGATCCAATAATGAGTTATCCTTCATCTCGATCAATAATCCAACATTACAACCTCTTAAATTGTTAGACAACTACCATGCATTAAGGGAAATGGATGGCAATAGAATAAGGTTATTAGGTGATGATTTGAGAGATATCGGGTACGATTTTGAATTGTTGAGCTTTGAAGTTTACAAACAAATCATATGTGAGATGAAATTTGAATTCACTTTTTTAAACGAGGACCGTAAGAGATTATGCAAATTCATCAATTTGCATTTGACTTATTTAAAGAGTTCGAATAAAGATTTGAAATTATCATGATCTTTTCGTTTTTGTATATTATTTAGTATTGAAAATAGAAAAAAAAACCTTTTGCATAGCATTATAATTTAAAGATGTCATTTGAAATTTAATAGCTTTGTTTTGTGTCCCATGTAGCATCTTGTTATTGGATAAAAGAGGACCCACCATTACAACGGGGAAAACTGCTTGATAATATTAACGCTGACTTCCTGAAGCATAAACCAAAATCCACCGACAACCAAAAAAAAAATTGAACCAGTGATGCAAACTGTAATAATTGACGTTTGCTATTATTTAACTGTTGTTTTCTTGTGTCCCCAATATCACACCCGCTTATACTATTTTTCAATCGTGTGAAAAATTTTTGACATAAATTCAAGCATCAGCCAAGGAAAGACAAGAGTTAATTTTTTCACTGCAACTAACAGCCACGAGTATCTTCAAGATCATGCTAATTGAACTCCAGATTGCATAAGGGGGAAGATAAATGAAGATCACTCAGTGGCTTCACTTGAAAGAGATGCAAAGAGAGCAAAAATATCCAGAGTTCAAGCCCACAACTCAGTAATTCTGATTTTTCCCTCTCTGCACACTTCTTCCATTTCATAGTCGTTAGTCATTTTATTGCGAACAAGCCTGATAAGTGGCTCATACTCATTGTATCGAAGATCACATCACAATCATCCAAATATATGAAAAAAAAAAAAAAAAAAAACCACACAGAAAAGATATCTATCTGATGTCAAACATTGACATTTCTCTACATAAGTAGCGGAAATGATCACAATAGATGTTTTGATCAAGCGCTGTCTTGCAAACACGGAGAGTCCGAAAACTTTCAGAATCCTTTACAACCAACTTGTACATCGTCAACACATTGATCCAATTGAATTATTCAAAGACTTGAAATCGTCATTACAATACTATTATATCTTGGAAATTTTCAACTACGAACTTGGTATAAGTAGCTTGTTCTCTATATTGGCAGACTATGAGCAAGACGTACAATTACAGATGGTGAAATTGTTGTCCCAGGATTCCAATATCATCAAGGACAAAAATCTTGATAGACACTTCAACAGGTATTTGAAAACAACATTACAGCGATACAATAATGATGATGATCAGAGGAAGGACTTGATCATAAATATTTTTCTATTGATCAAGAATCTCGATTTGAATCCGAGCCAAGAGCTATTGAATCAGATTTTGGAGATCTCATCAAGTTGGAAGTTACCATTGCTTCGAAAGCAAGGAGGCACGTCGATGAACAAAAATGTCAACTTATATCGATTCATCAAGATTAAAAAATTTGTTTGGTTAAATTATCAGATACTAAATTATCAATTACAAAACAGTGTTGACGATTTCATTAACAGCTTTATCAACTTGATCAATAACTCTTCGTTAAATTATGTTTTTGCCGAGTTATTATCGAGTTCGTTTGAATGTATGAACGTTGCAGAGTTGGGCAAAGTTGGAATCACTATCAATAATTGGGAGTTCTTCATCGTCAACAAATTACCACTCATATTCCAGTCACATTTAAAATTGAATCAAGAAAATCTTGAAAATGTGTTGGATAAGCTGTTGCCCATCTTGACTAACTTTGACATCAAGCTTCGATTTTTAAAATCTTTGGTATCTTTAAAGTTGATCAAGTTAGAAAAATTCTACCATTTGATTGGAACAACTGACAATGTTATAGAAATAAACGAGTTGTTGAAATACCAAAATGAAGCCGTGAGAGAATACAGCAAATTTCAAGAGTTTAACTACATACAAGATATGATAAACAAAAACCTTATCGAGAGTAATCCAGAGTTCACAAATATTGATGATGACAACAAGTTATATAATTTTTTGAAAAAACTCAATTTGAACAGTGTTCAATTGAAAGCAGAGTTTGCAACCATTATTTCAACAACTATTATACAATTATGTGATGGTAAGGATTCTACACGATTACGCCGATTATTGTTTTGTCTTTCGTCAAATTTGAAAACGTTAGACACATTTATTTTCAATTCGAAACCCAATTTGATTTTACAAAAATTGATTGAAATCTGTTGTAATTCAGACTATTTGAACGATTCCGGTGATGCAGAAGATGTTTCAATGTTTGGTGATGATGATGATGAAAATTATCAAGAGCTTTATACTGATTTCAGTTGTATCTTGATGCACATCTTATTTATCTCAAGAAGATATCATTTAGATATCCCACGTCAAAACTTGTTCATCTTGAATTTATTACATGATTTCGAAATTTCTTCATCGATGACCAGTGATTTAAACATGACGAATTTAAAAGAGTGGTATGAATCAATTTATAATGACAACGAAAGTTTAATATCTGATGTCTTAATCGCTAAAACCAGTTTGATCAACAGTTTCCAGTTGATTCCAATTATTTTCAACTATTCTATCATACAATATCAGAAAGATCAAATTAGCTTTGAGTTATTGATGAATGGGTTCGAATTTTTTATGCAACCATTTCTCATCATCAACTTGATACCCATACTTTACAAATTGAATGAATTTCTTTGGGTGTCTCCTCAATCATCGGACTTGATCTGGAAAATTTGCAATAGAATTCTTAGCTTAAAATTAGAAGGAGAATCACAATTGATGTTTGAATTGGTATGGAACTATATCGATCTGGATTTACAACATTGGAAAAATTTTAATTCAACAAATGAAGATTATTTGAGTGTTATCAAGAAAATCGACACCAAAGATGCACTGATGCCACAATTACAGAATTATCATGGCCAATTCATCAAACACTTGAACGGGTTAGTCAATTGGAATTTACAAGATTTGAGATTGGACGTATATCAAGTGATGGATGAAACTAATCATGACATTTACAAGATTGTTAGCGATGTTGTTAAAGAGATGGGTAAGATATTAGATTACTCTGTTGTGGCCTTGCACGATGAGGACAGAAGAAATATGTCATTCATCAACTACTTGGAGATTGCCAGTTTTAATTTGTTGGTATTGATTCGGTTTGATAAACTGGGAAACATGAGAAATTTGAACGCTTTAATCAGTAATGAAGTGGGAAACATCGAAAATCTGTCATTTTTCATTAATGATTTGAAATTTTTATTACAAACTTCTAAAACACAGAATAAGACATTCGAATATGCTGCCATTATGGAATTGATCAAAAAAATGATACAGCATTTATCATATTTATAGAAAATAGATTAGAAAGAGAGAGACAGAGAGTGTGTGTATGTGTGTATGTATGTATGTATGTATGTATGTATGTATCGATGGTAACAAATTAAACACTTTTTCTTTTCAATTTATATCAATGCTTCATTGGAGTTTGTTGTTGAAAAGCTATCTTCAAATACTTGGCTCGAACTAGCATTCGTATTCGAGGTCAAATCTTCACGATCAATTACCACTGGTTCACTAAACCTCCTCTCTTCCACCATAATCGGTTCTGTGTTATCTTCTGTGTCGTCAAATTTTTCTTCATCTTTCAAATCTTCTTCATAATTCTCTTCATCTACCCAATCCTGCCCCGGTTCACCCGTCATCTCGAAACCAAGATCGATGAATCCTTCGTCATCAAATTCAACTATTGAAGGTTGCCTCAATTGTGAAAAATGTTTCATCTTATTGAAGTGAATTAATTTGCATCTAGATTGCATAGAATCTTTCCATTTGTAGTAATCATCTTCGTCTTTGATCAAGAATCCAATCAACATAGATGGGTCCATCTCTTTCAAATGAAGCTTTCTCAATTTGGTCGTATGCACAGTTTGAAAATTGAACTTCGTTTCGATATCAACAAATTCTTCATCCTTGTCTTGGAAATGTAAACTTTCCTGAGGTAAATGGGGATCGAAATAAAATAGGTAATCTCCTTGAAATCCAAAGAAATAATGTGATGACTTCTCTCTACCTCCAGCAATTCCCACTGATTGGGTCACCGACAACGTTTCCTTTAAACTATCCCAGTAAACAGGATTCACATTATCAACACCTAATCTCAAAGCACTCAAAACCAAGATGGGACTGAATTTATCTCCTTGTCTCAGAATTTTGAAAAAATCATCCTCGTAGATATCACCACCATCTTCGCTCAAATAAACTTTTAAATCACAATCAAACTTATCATTGCAAATATTATGAATGCTTCTAGACAGTGCTGTAGGACCAAACCACTCACCTGCCCTCTTGCCAGTTTTGGAACCTTCAATGACAAAATTATGAATCGAAAATGGTGCAGAGGGAATATCGATAAACCACGACACTATTAAATCATGATCCTTATCACCATCAACATATCTCCAATCCCTTCCCAACTTCAATATTATTAATGCATTGGCCAATAAGCTTTGAGATGTCCGTATCATGCATCCCCAACCGGCATCTGTGGTGAACCCATTGGTAAACCCATTCACTGTCCCAGACCGCAAAAATGTCCCAATCGACATCGCAATCGGTGAAGGTCCATCGGCAGATTTTGGAATCAGTGGGAACCCTGTGCGATATGTGAGCCAGATTCGAGAACCCACATCATTTATAAATTCTGATGGCCACGTGGCTTGTTGTTGTTGTTGTTGTTGGTCATTGGGTTTCAGTTCCAGTGTATTTTGATTGATTTTTGGCAGTTCAGATGATGATGATGATGATGATGATGATGATGGGTCATAGGAATTCCCAAGTATCACGAGATTGTTTTCATGATCGTCATGTATCAACTGTTTGTCAAAAAATCGTTCAATCATCTTTTTGAAACTGGTGTTGTTGTTGTTGTTGCTACTGCTTGGTGAAGCAGACGCCATTGTTTCAAATTTGTATGTAATTTAGATTATTGAATAATTATTAATTAACCGTGAAATGCTGGTCAGTCTTTCCGGTCCAAAAGACATCAGATTTTAGAATAAGTACCCCCTTTAAATAACGATTACTTTATACCGGAGATAAACCGTGATTCTTTTATAATAAATCAGCTCTTAGAGAGAGGCACAATCAGACAAGACCTTTATCGCATTTCATTAATTTTTTTTGTTCTTTTACTGATAGCATTTAGGGGCTGTTTAAAGATCTTGCCGCTTCCCTCTATACATACATATATTGGAAGGAAAAAGTATATGACCGATGGGCTCAGTGGTTGATACTACTGACATAGATATTCATAAAGCAAAAGATATGCCAAAGAGACATAAGAACAAGGGGCATAAGGCCAATAGCCATGGGAGAGGTCTTAGTAAGACGAGAGGATCCAGATCAGGTGGCGGCCGTGGCGGCCGTGGTGGACACAGAGGAGGCGCCTCAACTCATGCAATGTCGGGCGATTATCCAGAGTTGATAGACTTGGATACTTACAGACCGGACTTCAATCTGGGTGGTTCGATGAGACTGGGGAGCAAGAGGCCCGGACTGTTGGCGAATGAGGCCCGTTATACTAGTCTGCACATGGGAGAAACTTTGAACAAGAATTTGAGGAAGAACCCCATTATCTTTGTGAAGGCAAAGGATTTATATGATCCATCTGCGGATCTTTACAAGAAACTTGATGAGAAGAGAGAACAGGCGACGATATCCAAAGAAGTCATTCCTGTAGTTGAGGAGTCTGATGAGTTTGAGGTTGAAGTGAATGTTCAAAGAGATGATGAAACGCATGATGACAAGATTGCTGCTTTAATGCAAAATTCTTCTTATGAAATTGAAACCAAACAGATCAACCAAGAAATTGGAAATGATAGTAGCGAGGAGGAGTTTGATGGAGAATCTGAAATAACTCAAGACAAACCCATTGTACAGTTGGATGATATCAATAAAGAAGATAATGAAAGTCTAAAAGAGCTTGAAGATGAACTGTTATATTTCATTGATGAGTCTGGAGATAAGAGTGTGGGTACATCGCTTACTATGAAATCCGCTGATCTTCCTTCAAACCGCCCAGTTTCGCAATCACATATTACACCGGCGCAGAAGACTGAGAGTGCGTCAACTGAATCTTGCATTGAATTAGATCCTACGTTCAGTATAGGCAATGTCTACTTGAACTCTGTAGTCCAAAGTGATGGTTCATTACAAGCTAGATTACCACAGACAAAGAAGACCTACGAAGCAGCACAGGGTCATATACAGCGTGTCATGGGTGAAATAGACATCTATGATGATGATGATGATGATGATGATGATGACATGAGCACGTCCGAAGAGGAGTTTATCATGAACGCTGGTGCTATTGACGAAGAAGAAGAAGAAGAAGAAGATGATGATGATGAAATCGAAGATTGGGAGAAGGAAGTTGAAAGCGACGAGCCAAATATCGAAAGCTTGTCTATCCTGGAGACTGGAAATAAAGACCTTGAATATGGTTTCCTGGAGGGGGATTATAAGTTTGATTTGAGTTGTATTTCTATCACCGATGTGAAACGCGGTGTACGTGAGACGCTATTCTTTGTGAGTTCCTTAAAAGTTTTAGGATTCGATGAATTCGCTTGGATTAGTGATATAGAGTTGGAAGCGTATTTGATAGATTTTGGTATGCCTGAGCATAGAGTAAGGGCGTATTTCCGGTATGTCATAAAAGAATTGGGACTTGAAGAGGACCTAAAGGAGACTGGAGTTAAAGATGCTGAGTATGGTTTCCTAGATGAGGATTATAAGTTTGATTTGAGTTGTATTTCAATCACCAACGTCAGACGCAGTGCAGAGGAGACGATGTTTTATGTGAAATCCTTAAAAGTTTTAGGAATGGATGATTTCTCTTGGATTAGTGATATAGAGTTGGAAGCGTGTTTGATAGATTCTGGTATGCCTGAGCATAGAGTGGAGGCGTATTACCGGTATGTCATAAGGGAATTAGGACTTGAAGAGGATCCAAAGGAGACCAGTAATTACTCCGATGTGTACATCTCAGAAAGTTCGGATGATGAAGACGAAGATGGTCTTGACACTTTAATTGAATACACCAAAAGAGGCAAGATATTTGTTTCAAGGGATGATTCTGATGGAATACCACCAACTGAGACGTTGAAGACAAAGGGTAAGAGCAGTAAGAAAAGGTTGGATTTGGAGCATTTGAATGATTTTGAGTTAATTGAGTCGTTGCAAGATCAATACATTGCTCATAAGAGATCAAGAAAGGACAAGAAACAACTGATACAGAAGAAAGTGGATGACTATGATTTATTAAAAAAATATGAGTATGTGATGCATATCAGAGATATTAAAGATGAATTTGAATTATTCTTACGTGATGGTGATAGAAATGCTTTGACATTCCCACCATTTGATTTACACGGTTTGAAAACGATTAAAAAATTGTCTGGTTTTTATAACATGAAATCACGCAAGTTTGGTAAAGGTTTGAGAACACACATCGTTGTTATCAAGAGCAAGAGAACCTTCCACCAATTGCCCTATTATAACGATATTAACGTTATTTTGAAAAAACGACCAATTTTTCAAAGAATTGATGTACGTAGACCACTGGATGAAATTGCCATGTCAAAAGATGGAGCAAAGTCTCGACGTGGGATGCCCAGCAAGCTGTATATCAAAGAGGGTGATATTGTCGGTGATAAGGCGCCAGAAATTGGACAGGAGAATGTTGGTAGACGATTACTTGAAAAAATGGGGTGGAGTAAAGGGGAAGGATTGGGTGTGAATAATAAGGGGATTAGTGAGCCTATTGTAGCCAAGATAAAGAATACCAAGTTGGGTATCAAATAGTGTGGATTTTTTTTTTTTTTGTTTTAAAATATATGAGGTGAAGGTGAAAAACTAGACTTGTGTGTGATTGGGGCAAAACTGTTTTTGTATGTGTGTGTATTGAATAGATAGATTTATCACAAAAGATGAGTCGTGTGTATCATTTCTAAAAATGCTTTGAAGTCAAAACAAATGAAAAAAAAAAAAAAAAAAGGAGAGAAAGAGAGTAAGTAAGTAACGTTCAAAACAAGACGAAGTAAAAAATGGTGAGTTGATATTCGAAGTAATTGTATATGAGAAATATTGGATGATTATAACTAACATGACTCAATCAGTCGGGAACTAGTGCAATTTTGAAAAAGACAAAGATGTCAGATTTGATAAATTTCCGTATAAAAGTGATAGCATTGGATGGTCGTCATTTTATTGGGAAGTTATTATCATTTGACAAGTATATGAACTTGGTAATCAGTGAATGCGAAGAATTTCGAGTCACAAAGAAGAGTCTGAAATTGTTGGCAAAACAGGCTAGAAGCATTATTGGCGCTAACAATAATAATAATAATAATAATAATAGTTTAAATCATAAAAAGATTGATGAGAGTGTAATACAACAAGATAAAAGGTATTTGGGATTAATCATATTGAGAGGAGAGAACGTGGTTAGTTTAAGCATTGAAGGAGGATTACTGGGTAAGGCAGTACTTAAGAAGCTGAGAAATAGTGTGCAGGTGCAGCCGAAGGGAACTTCAAAACCGTTATCAGGAGGTAACAACAACAACCATTTATTAAGTAGTAACAGTAGTGTAAGGAAGTTCAATCCTCCTCCTGGCTTTGTCAAGAGATAAAAAGGGGCTGGCTGGTCAGCATGTCGTGTATTGAAATAAAACGAAAAAATGGCAATTTTAATTTTTGTAAAAACCAAAAGCAAAAAAAATTACTCAGCAGACTAAAAAAAAAAGAAAAAAAAAAAATTTAAAATGAATACGAAAAGAAAAATTTTTTTTTTTTTTTTTAACAGTGGTGTGTAGTAAGGGAGAAGAATAACAAGAAAAAAATTTTGGTCTGTTTCTTTGATCATATTTTTATTAAAACAAAACCATCATTATCTTCTCAACAACTACAACAACAACAACAACAACAACAACAACAACAACTCCAATCTCTATATCATTATCATTATTAAAATTATTAGTACTATTATTATTCTTTCGATATAATAGACATATAATTTTATATTCATAAAAATATAGACTTGAGTTAAATTCATCCATCCCATTTTTGACTAATAATTGCTGCTTGTGTGTCCTCATTTCGATCATCCACATCACAACATTAACAAGTCATACAAAAAGAACAACTTTGTTGGAGATATTAATTTATTAATCCAATACTCAAGAGTTTTATTTTCACCCCATCCCATCTACTCATTCTTTTGTATCGACCTTTTCATTAAGTTATCGATACCCTTACCATTCCATCATATCATGTCTGCTGCAATGTTCCAAACTATGCAAGATCAGGATAATTATAACCCTGCCCATGATTATAATCATCATAATCATCATCAACCGGAGCACAGCCGTCTGTATTCTTACCAGCTGCCATCAGTCTCCTTGTTGCCACCTTTTGCTCCTCCACCACCACTCCCATCTCATCATCATCATCAACAACAACGTATGCCTAATCACTCCCACAGTTTTTCAGCGTACAATTTTTTTGCACCACCACCACCACCTGTTGTTGCACCACCTGCTCCAACTGATTACTATCAACAACAACAACAACAACAAAATTACGATGTGATAGGAACTACTTATGCTGCTCCTCCTCCTACTTTGCAAATGTCGTTGATGCAAAATCAAAATCAACAACAGCAACCTCTACAGTTGCCACCTGTTGTACAACATATTCAACAAGCTCAACAATTACCGCTTGTCGACTACTCCATCAACAACAATAGTAATAAGAATGGTATGGCAACTAATACTGGGGCCAACCCAGGAGGTGTTTCCGAAGTTTTGGATTATAACGTTGATGAAATTGTCAAGTTTTTAACATTATTGAGTGTCAACATTTTCACACAATGCAACAATCAATCTTCGGCTAATTTAGAATCTAAATTGACAAATGTCATCACAGCTACAAGATTACCAAGGTCATCGATTTTGTTATCTATCTTGTACTTGTCAAATAAAGTTGCCGCAATCAGCAATAAACCACAGCATGAACAATTCCAAGAAGATGACGATGACGATATCTACACAAATGTTATCATCTCGTTGTTGTTGGCTAATAAGTTCAATGATGATTCAACTTTTACCAACAAATCTTGGTCTCATGCATCTGGTTTAGAGATTAAATTGATTTCGCGTTTAGAGATCGAATTTTTGCAAGACCTTAAGTATGATTTGAAAAAATTGCTGGAGGACTCATCTTTTAAAATTTTAGAAAATTCATTTGATGACTGGTGTCTTAACAATAAGCTGCAGCCACCAATGTTGCTGCTGCTGCTGCAACAACAACAACAACAACATCAACAACATCAAGTTCAACATCAACAACAACAACAACAACAGTTGTCTCCTTTGGAGCCAATTAGAGAACAATTTATCACGTCGTCTCCACCATATTACAACGATCAACAACAACAACAACAACAAACACCTTCGTTATTCATGCAACAACAATTGCCAACACCAAATCATCATTATTCATCATCGCCAATTGCAAACCCATACAACTCTCAGTATTATGGTTACTACAATCCGGATTACATGCACCACCAAGTGCATCTGCAACAGCAACAGATGCTGCTGCAACAGCAGCAAGCCGGTTATTACTATGGTTTGAACGATCAGTTCGTTCCATGTTATTGATTTTGATTATAATTTCCAGTTATCAGTTCAAAAAAAAATTGAAAAATAATTAAAAAAAAAAAAACATACACCAAGAGATTTATATATGAATCTTTATAAAGAAGCTACTATGTCTTTTATGAAGATTTACAATTGTTTCTAGCCATTATTTGGCACAAAATATATGCCTGTCTCAGTCCACTACTGCAAAAGTTTGTTTTGTTTTTGAATTTTATTATATATATATGGTTTTTCTTCCTATCCATCTATCTAATTGTCTTTTTTTTGCTGTTTGTTTTTGTGTTTTTTTTTTTTTTATTTTTTTTTTTTTTTTTTTTTTTTTTTTTTTTTTTTTTTTTTTTTTTTTTTTTTTTTTTTTTTTTTTTTTTTTTTTTTTTTTTTTTTTTTGATTTTTGGTGGGTTGGTAATTAATTTATTCCGGCGGCTGCGAATAATTGTGGAGGTTTACTACTTGTTTTAAGGTCT